>CM067374.1:93501336-94179273 GCA_034401795.1 Chaetoderma sp. LZ-2023a | reverse complement strand
CTCTCTGCCTCCCTCCATCTCTCCCCGCCCTCTCTCTCCCTCCCTCCTCCCTCCCTCCACCCTCTCTCCCTCTCTCCTCTCTCCATCCCTCTCTCGACTCCCTCTCTCCATCCCTCGCTAATCTCTCCCTCCCTCCCTCACTCCCTCCCTCCCTTTCTCTCTCTCTCTCTCTCTCTCTCTCTCTCTCTCTCTCTCCTCTCTCTCTCTCTCTCTCTGCCTCCCTCCATCTCTCCCCGCCCTCTCTCTCCCTCCCTCCTCCCTCCCTCCACCCCTCTCTCCCTCTCTCCTCTCCCCATCCCTCTCTCTCTCTCCCTCTCTCCATCCCTCGCTAATCTCTCCCTCCCTCCCTCACTCCCTTCCTCCCTTTCTCCCTCTCCCTCCTTCCCTCTCAAATTAAATATAGTGAAATCGCAAATATTAAAATTAATTATTCCGTCCACCAGTCTTTCCGATCGGTGTCGCGAACCTTCTCGTATTGTGTGTTTTAGCTGCGCATGCGATATTCATTAAAGCATTCTCACTTCATTAGACTTTCAAATAAGCCTGCCCTGCAGCCCTTACACTCCGATAATCTTGTAACACTTATATCGCTGTATGATCATCAGATCCAGTTTTCGTTCTCAACATCATCATAGAGTTTAACTGGTGTTCACTTTGAAACGGCATTGGGCCTACTGTAATTTAATACTGTCTGTACCAGTAACAACAGCTTTAACAGACAGCAACATAAGCAATATGCCTACTATTTTAATGAAATCGAGACATTTGTCTCATTCTTATTATATATAAAGAACATTCTATTTACGTGTTAGCTATATGTAACTGTCTGCATGCTAAATTTCTGCAGACGACATAGTCCATGCTGCTTAGCTCTCGATATGCTGACTATTTTGAAAACAATTTGACTGAAAATTGTGGGCGGTTAGGCCACCAACAACTTTCTGTCAAATTGTTTTCAAAATATTCATCAGGTCCAGAGTTATTGTCCATTGAAATCATTGTCTGCTGGCTTGCAGCAGTCAGACAGTTAATCGATGACTGAAACCTCAGTGGCATATTTATTAAATATCAATTTGCAAAACAAGTTTAGCAAAGGTACTTATATATTTTTATTGCAACATATATTTCATTATTTCTGAATGAGCGCTCGCACGTTGAACTGTGAAAAATATCCGTCAAAATTCCGTCTTTTATATATCGTGAGCATTAAAACATCGATAAATGTAAAAGATAGAAATACGAAAGTGCAAACACTGTGGAATGGGCATATTTTAAAAGGCAAATTAAATGCATTGAGACCGGTCCGGATTTGTATCCTTGAAGAGCGTCGATCAACTCGAACACTCGACATTTTGATCGTATGCATAGGCAGACGACGAGGAGGGTGGCGGCGCCGATTGATGTTGTTGTTGCTGCTGTTGTCGCTGCTGCTATTACTGCTGCAGCCACCGCTGCTGCTGCTGCTACTGTCGCTGTTGTTGTTGTTGTTGTTGCTGCTGCTGCTGCTGCTGCTGCCACGACTGCTGCCGCCGCTGCTGTCGCTGTTGCTGTTGCTGTTGCTGTTGCTGTTGCTGTTGCTGTTGCTGTTGCTGTTGCTGCTGCTGCTGCTGCTGCTGCTGCTGCTGTTGTTGTTGTTGTTGTTGTTGTTGTTGCTGCTGCCCTTGACCCCAGTGACATTAGAGTCCAAAATATTTCAGCAGTTTTCCTGTAGTTACCTGAAAGTGTATTCAGGTTTCTAAGTTTCAAATCGTTTCCATCCCCACGTACAAGGTGGGCAGAGCTTAGCTAGAAATGGGTGGTGCATAGCTAGAAATGATCCCTTCATTGCAAGATACCTACATATTCCAGACAACATCTATCGGTGTGATAAACCCTCTTAATATGAACATAAAAGCCAAGGTGAATTAGGATCAAAGTTAAATATCCCGATCTGCACCCATCGTCCTATCGCACGGTCGCGCCCTCCCGCTCTGCTCCCGTATCGAGTATCTGAGCGATGTGAGTGGGTGTATGTTCGTACGATGGATCTGCCCCTGCTGCTGCCACCGCCTCCGCCGTCGTCGCGGCCGCTACCGCCACCGTGTTGCTGTGCATAGTTATCATAGTGGAGCTGAGAGACGATTACGCGTGGGGTGGGGGTTGTTGTGGTGAGAAAATAGAGTTTTACATCCTCTAGACCTCGAGTAAGGAAGAAATTCAAGCACGTTTCTCTTAATGATACGACAAAAAACGTTTTACACTCAAGTTGGCCCGAAACGTGGTCTTGAGAAATGTTCATTTGCAGACCACGGAAGGAAGATAGAAATTATATTCTGTGGGCTGCAAATGAATATTTTCTATGAGAAAACCGAACTTTTCTTGAGGATATTTGAGGATTACAAGGTTTTAAAGAAGTTTTCATCGAGTCAGTACCGTTTCATTTCGCCTACATATTACAATATCATGACAGCAACAGTTTACAGCAACAGCATTTGTACGATGTAGGTATACAGTAAGCTACAGTACAGGTCGGATTTAGGATTAACAGCTTTGTAGCTGTCTGACTACTGAGTTTTTTCTAGGCGACTCATTCCAGCGCTTATATCTCTGGACCTGCTAAATATTTTGTAAACAGTTTGACTGAAAGTTGTTGGTGGCTCTTGTTGGTGCCACCAACAACTTTCAGTCAAATTGCTTTCAGGACAGTCATCAAGTCAAGAGTTTTTACTCATTGTATTATTGTCTGATGGCTTTAGCATTTTCCTGCAGTCGTTAAAAGATTGTAAGTGCTGTTTCAGAGTAACTTCAAGCAACAATGATTAAGAGAGAATCTTCTTAAGAAGCCATAAGCCACCGAAGCGAGACAAAACCCTATTGTCACTTCTGAAGACTTGGGATTCTCATTTTTCCTTGAACAACTCTTAAAACGCATGTCACGAAGGAGTCATCCGGGCAATAAACTGCGCGAGTCTTTCAGTACAGTATCACGCACGCGCGTGGGAATGCACCTGCAAACCAGCGAATCAACCGAACTCGCCGAAAAACAAGAGGCGTGGTCTAAAAAAGCGCGCCAAATTTAATCCAGACGCGGTTTTAATGTCCATGTTGACGTTTTCGGTTTTAACTAGATTTTGTTAATGCAAATAAACTAATTCGTTTTATTTATTTAAATATAAAAACGGTGTTGAAGTCCTTTACACCGTGACACTAGAAATTTAACATTGTTGCAAAGGCAGCTCAAGACACGTAGATAACATAGGCCTATCTATTTTACTTATTTTGACAATGTTAGTGCTGAAATCAGTTACAGCCTAATAACTAAAGACAATTTCTATTTTTAAAATGTACTACATTTTGAAAATAGAAATTGTCTTAAGATATTAGCTAAAACAGATTTCAGCACCGACATTGTCAAAATAAGTAAAATAAACTACTCGTACATGTAAGCTGGAGTTGGGACGGGTGAGGGCACTCGTGAGCCATCCCAATTTCAAGGTAACTATACAGATAAACTATTGAATATGTTGAAAGTAATTTGGCGGGACTGTTACTTACTACCTAGGTATAACAGCAACAGCTCGCAATCAAATTAGTTTCAAAAGATCCAGCAGAATAGCTATTAATTTGTAGATTCAACAAAGACATACAATTCGTACACTTGACGGTTTCGTTGAGCTTCATGACAGACGTATAATACATCATCATGATTGTGACTGCAGCCTACACGTCACGTAATTGATTATGAAGTGATATGATTGATGGATAAACTGGAATCCCCCATTGATTATAACGTCATATACTTGAGCGACAGATAGACACTAGGCACTAGTTGAACAAACACCACAAACTGGATCTGAATAGCAAGGTCCTTAGCACTTTATCCCTTTGACTGGGCGGTGTTGCTGCAACAGGTTCCAGTTGAATTAACTTTTCAACGACACTCCTGTATGAGCGATGTGATATGTGGCTGTTTTCTGCTCCTGGAAGGAGTGAAAACTTCTTTCAGCTGCAATTAGAAGCTCCTTTAGGTTCCTCTTAGCTTTGTGCACCACTCCACCCACACCCCACGGTCCCGAAGATGTGACTTATTGGTCCATTGCTGGACCAATGCTGGGCCGATATTGCCCAGTAAGCCATATTGCCAGGGTAGTTGTATAAGACATGTATTCTGTTCAGCTACACGCAGAGGGTTGATTTTGAACAGATGAATTGTTTAAACGTGTATATTGAAACATCCACATTCTTTCTAATTGCACTCACTATTTTGCACATAAATTATTTCCTCACATGGGTAAATTGGAGTGCGTGCAAGCCGAGGGCGTAAGAACGTTATTATATAGCAAGGGAGGTAATCACGTACCCGAACACCGCGGATTAAAGTGTCCTTTCCCTTCATTGTAGCTGACTTAAAAATATTTGTGAATTGGCTCGATTATTTGACCAATACTTCGGCAAGTCAAAGGCAGCCAAAGGCCGTCGCGACGTCAAAGGCAACGACGACGACGACGACGACGACGACGACGACGACGACGACATGGTCTATAGCATATGCTCAGATCGGAATATATTCTCTCATAGACCGCTTGAAGACAGGTTTGACATTAATGGAGGGGTGCAATATGGCACTCGAGCATCTGACGTCATAATCAAATATGTCACATGTTAGCTGACGTCACAATCAATCGTCACGTATCCTGCTCCTGACAAGAAAGTGTCTGAATTGTTTGTCGTTGGTGAATTTATACAATATAATAAACATTATGTAAAATATTTTGAAACTAGTTTAATTGACTGTGAACGGCAAATTCCTACGTGAGCTGTTGCTGTCGTAGGCTGGCAGCAACAGCTCCAGTAGAATTAGTGTCAAAAAATTTTCAACAGCTTTCCTTTACAGTTACCGGGAACTTTATTCATTTTCAATGTTTTAGATCGATTCCGGACAACATCTATCGGTGTGGTAGACTCTCTTCATATGAATCTTAAAGACAGGGTGAATTAGGATCAAAGTTCAATACCCCGATCTGAGCATGTGCTATAGACGTTAATAAATCCAAATAATGGAGTACACTTTCTCAGTAAGCTAATAATTGTTCACTTGGAAGAGCCGGGAGAATAAAGACTAATCCTATCCTGCAAAGTGACGGTGCTGTTTAAAGCCATGCCCTCGGACATTCACGACCTCGCCATCGCCATCCCTTTTCATAGCTACTCGTGCTCGGCTAATGACAAAATTAGCCATACCCTGTGATGTCTATAGAGAACATCACTATATTGTTATTATTTGTTAGATCAAACAGATACCTGGATTAGTATGTTGATAAGCGCATCAAAAATGTATGGCCTTAATGATACCTGGTATGGGAGGAATTATGTAGTCGATACGCGCCATCAGTTCTTTTCGAAATGAATCGCTACAGTCTACTTTAAATGGAAATTGTTGAGTATTCTGGCAATATTGGAGGGAGGGAGGGAGACAGGGGGAGGGAGGAACGAAGAGAGAGGTAGAAAGGGATATGCGAGTGAAAGGGGGTGGGGTGGGTGGGTGTGAGAGGGATGGAGATGGGGAGGAGAGAGAAGGAGGAGGGGGTGAGAGACAGAAATGCGGGGCTTGTAGAGAGATGGGGGAGGAGGGAGGAAGAGGGAGAGCGAAAAGGGGGAGGGACAGACAGGCAGGCAGGCAGGCAAGTGGGTGGGCGGACACAGGTGCATCCACAGATAGTCCCATATGAATCGTCAGTGTGTCAGTATATCAGATATGTGAAAACTGGTCGGCCAAACCTAGACTTTGTCTTGGCGCGGTGGTCCAGTGGAAAGATTTCTGGTTGCTGATGCTATGCGGAGTTGCAGTATGGCGGTTCGATCCCCCGACCGGGAGATGGTGATCAACAAATTAAACTAATAGGTGCATGACTGTCGGCTGGCTAGCATGTCGAACTTGAAGCCGCACGTTGCCAGTGCGTCAATAAAATAAAATACATACATACATACAAACTGGGTGCATCACCGTCGGCTAAGTTAGCACATGGAAATTGAAGCCGCACAGTTGCCAGTGCGTCAATAAAATAAAAATACATATACTGCCAGAGCCGTGCTGGAGTCAGAGTTTAATAGGCGTAAAAGCCTAGGATTGAATTGTGGCGGGTGCATCCACAGATAGTCCCATATGAATCGTCAGTGTGTCAGTATATCAGACATGTGAAAACTGGTCGGCCAATCCTTGACTTTTTAGTCTTGGCGCGGTGGTCCAGCGGAAAGATGTCTGGTTGCTGATGCTATGCGGAGTTGCAGTATGGCGGTTCGATCCCCCGACCGGGAGATGGTGATCAACAAATTAAACTAATGGGTGCATCACTGTCGGCTAAGTTAGCACATGGAAATTGAAGCCGCACGTTGCCAGTGCGTCAATAAAATAAAAATACATATACTGCCAGAGCCGTGCTGGAGTCAGAGTATAATAGGCGTAAATGCCTAGGATTGAATTGTGGCGGGTGCATCCACAGATAGTCCCATATGAATCGTCAGTGTGTCCGTATATCAGACATGTGAAAACTGGTCGGCCAATCCTTGACTTTTTAGTCTTGGCGCGGTGGTCCAGCGGAAAGATGTCTGGTTGCTGATGCTATGCGGAGTTGCAGTATGGCGGTTCGATCCCCCGACCGGGAGATGGTGATCAACAAATTAAACTAATGGGTGCATCACTGTCGGCTAAGTTAGCACATGGAAATTGAAGCCGCACGTTGCCGGTGCGTCAATAAAATAAAAATACATATACTGCCAGAGCCGTGCTGGAGTCAGAGTATAATAGGCGTAAAAGCCTAGGATTGAATTGTGGCGGGTGCATCCACAGATAGTCCCATATGAATCGTCAGTGTGTCAGTATATCAGACATGTGAAAACTGGTCGGCCAATCCTTGACTTTTTAGTCTTGGTGCGGTGGTCCAGCGGAAAGATGTCTGGTTGCTGATGCTATACGGAGTTGCAGTATGGCGGTTCGATCCCCCGACCGGGAGATGGTGATCAACAAATTAAACTAATGTGTGCATCACTGTCGGCTAAGTTAGCACATGGAAATTGAAGCCGCACGTTGCCAGTGCGTCAATAAAATAAAAATAAAAATACATACATACATTCGCACGAACGCACAAAGGGCACGTGGGTACATGAACACACGGTGGTAGGCCACCACTAAGGTGAACATTAGCTTATCTAGATACACCACTATCAACAAAAGCAATAAAAGATTGCAGACTCTCGCTCTCCCGTTGTTGTCAATGTCACATTGTAAATTTTGGAATTTTCCAGATATTTTCGGAATTTCACCGATTTTTTCAGATCACACCCAAAGGAATCCTAGTGTATGGTCGCGCACCACTTCTTGTGATACGATTTGAGCAAAGTCGGACCATGAGCGTCTAAGATATAGAATGATCCAGAATTTGATCTGATCCCGATCCAGATTATTTTATCCGGATCATGGCCACATTTTTTTAGATACAGTTGCAATCAGACGTAGGCACGCACACACACACGCACGCATTCAAACATGCGCGCGTGCGAGAGAGAGAGAGAGAGAGAGAGGGGGTGGGGGCGGGAGATGGGCAGACGGGTGGACGGATGGACTGACTGACAGACGGAGAGCTGGACAGACTGACGGACGAACGGACAGATAGACAGACAGAGAACAATTGCCAATAGTCAGTAATAAGTCAAGTTAAAGCCGGAGAAAGAGTTACTTCAATTTTTTTCATATAAAGAATAGCCAGAAAGTAAGATAGCTGATGAAAGTTACCGTCCTTCGAAGTAGTTAGGATTTAGGTATATTATAGGTAATTAAAAGCAAAAGACGACGCTTTCCCAATTCCCATACGGTTCATAATATTCCCTTTCAGGAGTCGCTAAAATAGAAATAGATCCGTTATTGTGGAAAATATATAAATACTCATAAAGATATTTAAATTTCCATCACACAGAGTAATTAAGTATGTTAACTTGATTGGTTAAATAGATTGTTGATAATTTAATCAACGCTTGATCAGTTCGTATGTTCAGAGCAACCTCGGAGTTCTGCACTGGATTATCCACGACATAGTTACCTATATTTCAACCAGCCATTTACTAGCCTTGGAGATCAGACCAATGCAGTCCTCTGGAAGATATTGATCCTCTCGGCCGTCATCGCTGGCGAAAAGCTTTCTTCATAAATGTTGTCCTGAAATAGAAAAAAGGAAGGAAAAGACCATGGAGGAATAGTCTGAAGGAAAATAGAACTGAACTTCACATCAAGAAGAGTCGGAGGGATTTGGAAGCAATCACCACTTAAGAATTAAGTCAGACCGGAAGAAAGTAAGCTACAGCTGAAAAGATGGTCCAGATATAAATAACCCATGGGCCGTTCCTGTTTATCCATCCATCATATGACGTCATAAACGACGACGTGACACGTAGGATGACGTCACAATCAATTACAGCACGAATGCCTCGATTTAGTCCATCTTAAACGCTAAATAGTCCGACACGGTGTACGAATAGTATGTCTTTACTATTTAATAAACATTCTGTCGGATATTTTGACCGGGCGCGGTTGCTGAGCACTATGCAAAATGTGTAATACATCGCCGCTGTCCGTGAAAGTCGGCCAGCAAAGATGATCCATGTTTGGCCAAAATAAACACATCATCACTCAGCTTACTCATAGTAGACTGCAGAAAATAACAAATATCTACTGCTAATGCAATGTTTAGAAGCTACAAACCAGTTCAAGCATTACACAACAGCAACACATCTACCAAACTGATACACAGTACGGAACAAGGAAATATTAGATATACCTAACAATAACCTGCCTCAGCTCTCAGTACCCTACCAGTCACCATGAAAACATAATAACCAACACATCTATTCACTAATGAACACATAAAAGAACAAAACAAAAACACGAACAAGCCAGTCATAAGAAACACGGGCATGTAAAACACAAACTGGTGAGTATACAGATAAATTGGTAACAATACCAAAGCATTCTCAAATAAGAAACAGCACAAATTCTAAAACAATAACCGATGCATGTATATAGTCAAATGCTTAGTCTAATTTTTTAAGCTTGAAATGCTAATTCATAAGGTTCATCCTGTCATCATAGATAGATAGATAGTTTATTGCAAAAATCCAACATAAGGATACTGCAATACAAGTACAATCGTATAAATAAACAAGATATATGAAACAACTATAGGCCCTATATAAATAAATAAACACTACTTAATTAAATATATACATATTGTACAAATCAATAGGCAAATCGCGTCCACAACCGGATTAACTACTGCAAAAGATTGATCCACATCAAGTTATGCGCCGGACATTTGCAGCCTCGCCCACGTTCTGAGCGTGTTTGGATCGATTTATGTGCTTTGAACACTGAGGTCCCAGGATCCCCCTTTTTAAAGTGACTATACAGATAGGTTGCTGAATATTTTGAAACTAACCAGACCGGGCGCAATTGCAGTCTACGAGTACACCAGCACCCAGCCGAACTAGCCTCAAAATGCCAACATAATGTTCATCAGAAAGTAGTTAAGCATTCAAAGGATCTGCAAACTTGACGGACTTCTTAATGATTATGGTTGAGTTAAATCCGTCATTCGTTAGGTAGTTTGATTGTGACGTCAGCCTACATATGGCGTAATTGATTGTGACTTCATATACGTGAGTGCCTGATCGGATCTCGCCATTAGAGATATTTATGAGCAACTGTTATATTAGTATACGGTTTTTATAAATCTTACGATGAAGTGGGGAACATTACCTCAATGCATTTCGTTTCTCCATAATGACGTTGACAAATTTTAGAATCATTTTAGATATGTCTGTAGAGCCACGATTGCATGACATTAAAAAAAAAAATTTATCTTGCTCATTTAAAGAATCAAAGTTAGAACAGCTAGACAACTCAGAAAATAAAGAATCCCTAGCTTCCTGGAATGTAGAACATTCTAAGACAAAGTGTCTCTCATCTTCTACTTTATTTAGATTGCAAAGATTACAGAGTCGGGACTCTAGCGGTATCTTGGGCCGACAGTATCTATCTATTTCGATATGCAGACAGTGAGCGCTGAGCCTTAGCTTTGAAAATTCGCTACGCTTTAAAACTATGGGCTGTGAGAAAATATAATTTTCAGGATTAAAATTTTCTTTAAAAAGCTTATAACAGCGCAATTTAGGGGTTTTCTCGGAGTCGGTTATATGCCCTAACCATGCAGAAATGTGGTCATTCTTGATGGTGTCCTGAAATAATTTAATAATTTTATGTCTATATGATCCCTGGTTTTCCCAAACACTAATTAGATTGAATTTCGACAGCAGGAGCTGAATACACGCGGACCAATTAGAATCATCTTTTAGTGAATATGATTCTATGTATGCCTTCCGTACAATGGACGACGAATCGGCGTTGCATAATCTAAGCCAGTATTTCATGGCTTGTGGGAGAAGGGTTATTAACGCGGGGAATTGGCTCAGGTCACCACGCACAGCAGCATTTACTGTTCGCTTGCTAACGCCTAGCAAATACTTAGCAAATTTGATAAGTACCATCATAATAATTCCGGAAGTTTTACGTAAAATCGTAACCATAAACTTTAGTGAACTGCAGATTGATGAGTACAACCTCTCGCTGAACAGTAATCCGTCAATGGTCCTTTCCATTTTAGCTATGCCCCGCCCATCTCTAGCTAAGCTCCACCCACACCTCGCTCGTTTTGGAACAGAACGATCTCTGAATTCCCTGACTATCAATTTCTAGAAAGCTATACAGGAAAGCTGTTGAATATTTTGTAACTAATTTGACTGGGTGCTGTTGCTGCCTATGGCAGCAACAGCGCCCAGTCAAAATAGTTTCAAGATATTCAACAGCATATTTATTAAATAGTACAGACATACTATTCGTACAACAACATATAGTCCGTCTTCAAATATGCGTTCGTGACGTACTTATTTACGTCATTCATTATGATGTCATTCTACACGTCACGTAGTTGATTATGACGTAATCGGATGGGTGGATACTCTGGAAAGGTAAATTAGTTACTGATGTAACACGACTTAGAGTAAATCAGATTTCAAATCATCTGGACCTAGTTTTAACAAACAACAAAATATTGTCCGCAAAATAACACACCTATCCCAACTTTCGGTAAAAGCGACTACGACGTTAAAAAAAAAAGATTGCTGTTTCCTGATACCCTAAACATAAAAACAGGAAAATCAGTCACGGCTACTGTTGAACAAATGAAGGTATACCGAATTGAGACAAGACTTGGGGAATTACTCCCTGAAATCGTCTACACGTATCAGAAGCTTGGAAGTTCCCGCACACAATTTTGAACACAATGAAAGAGCAGTATATTCCTATGTCAAAACAACATGTAAATCGTACGTACAAAAGATATGCCTACAACAAAACAAATAAAACCACAAGTTATGTGCTTCACAAAATTGCTAGAAATAAAGCGGCAGCATGCATTTGAAAGGCTAACAGATATTTGAACGCAAGGCGGTAAGTGAAATCAAGAGAAATCTCGAAGGTTTTGGAACAATGTCAATAGTAAAACGATTCTATGCGAAACAATTAGCAATCTACGTAACCAAGGTAGTGGTATTATGACTACAGACAATAAAGAAAAGTATAATATTCTAGTAGTAGGGTCTGAGTCAAAATGATACCACCTCCCTCAACTGGCAGCCGTTCAGCGCTCCGTGGCCCCCACCGCCCTCTCAATCCTTGGTGCATAGGGTTGTTGAGACATGTGGTATGCCTCTAGATGGAGATGGGAGCTATGCTCCAGGGATTGAGAGGGTGGTGGGGGCCACCACGGAGCGCCGAACGGCAACTATGCAGATCGAAATCTTGAGAAATGGAGAAGCTCAGGGATCCCAACATTCCGTTCGTCATGCCTTGCGTGTCGTGGACGTTATCCGATGACTGTGATAGCGATGGACAAACTCTTCAAGCATATGTATTAACGTAATGTGGATGCTGCTATCGAGTTGAGACAAGAGTGGGAACAAGAAATGCAGTGATCCCTCGCCCCACCAACCTCTCCATGCGTGCACTACTCCCACGTATCACATCAGCTCGACCACATCTCACACAAACACATAGTCTCCGTCGGTATCAGATCGGCACGATGGACCACCCACAGGATTTTTCCAAGTACTGAGTGCCTTGTGATCAACCACACATAATAGGGTCTGAACGCCCATTTAGAGACAAGCATCCACTATCACATCGACACGATGGACCACCCACAGGTTCCAGGTACTGATCGCCTTGTGATCAACCACACATAATAGGGTCTGAATGCCCATTTAGAGACAGGCATCCACAGTGATATACACCATGATTACTGTTGCACAGCTTCGCGATGTTGCAAAGCACTTAGGCCTTAGAGTAGCCTCTAAGGCCAAGAAAGCCGACCTGCTCCAGATGATTGGACAGGCCCATGCCGAGGAGTGCCGGAAGCGACTCTCCCGAGCAATGAAGATGGGAAGGTTTCCAGCGCTTACCAAAGATGATCCTTGGAATCCCCATAAGAAAGTGCAGCGGATCCGTGAGCTTCGTCGTGAGCCAGACCATGTTCCTCATAACACCTAAACTACGGTTTCTCGATGTGCTGAATTACCTCACCCCACGAGTCTCATACGAGGTATGGGTCAAAGCTTACGGGTGTACACAGCAGAAGAGCTGGTTTCCATATGAATGGTTTGACACACATGAGAAGCTCAACTATCCAGGGCTTCCTGACTACTCAGCATGGACATCTAAGCTCAAGGGTGGCTAACACTTGACACGATCAGAGTGGGAACAGTGTAACCAGACATACAGCGAGCATGGAATGCGGACATTCGCCGACTGGCTGCGATACTACAACAACCTGGACGTCAGTCCATTCATCGAAGCCCTAGAGCGGATGCGGGAGTTCTACACAGAATGAGAAATAGACATCCTCAAAGACGTGGTGTCTCTCCCAGGTGTATCACTGCAGTACCTCCTACATGGAACCGTTCAGCACATGCCAGATGTTAGCCTCTATTCACCGGGCAAGGAAGCCTATGAGATGCTGAAGGGTGCTGTTGTTGGAGGTCCCAGCATCGTGTTCACCAGATACCACGAGGCCGGTGGGACCCGAATCCGCCAGAGTGAGCATGTCTGCCAATGTCTACTTGGCTACAACGCAAATGCTCTGTACCTGTCAAGGATGGCCAAAGAGATGCCATGTGGTAAGGAGACAGTGCGCCATTGGTCCAGTGTTAGTGGCGTAGCTAGCTTTAAGGAGGCTCTCCTAGCAGACAGCTGGTTTGGGTTTGCTGAGGTGGATATAGAGGTCCCCAAGGCTATGTGGGCAAAGTTCGAGGAAATGCCTCCTCTCGTCTATAACCACGAGATCCCGGCAGAGGAAATCTCTTCTGAGATGCTGGCATATCTAGGGCGAAAAGGGAGGAAGCGTCCCACAACCCAGAAGCTGGTCGGTGCTCTCTCTGGCAAGAAGCGGCTGCTGTATGCACCGACACTCAAGTGGTATATAACCCATGGCCTGGAGATCACTGCTGTATACCGCACCATAGACTATGAGGCCAAGCGCCCATTCAAGTGGTTCATTGAGAATGTTACAGAGGCCCACCGCTCGGGAGATGTAGATAAGAGCAAAGCTCTCTTGGCAGATTTCTTCAAACTCCTCGGCAACAGTGCCTATGGGAAACTCATCGATTCCCTAGACAAGGCCCTGCATAGTGCATGGTTCGAAGATCTCGAGGAGATCGGTGAGTCATACGAGCTCCAGAGTCGCAAGCCGAGAATCACTATTCGAAGGCCCTTACAGGTGGGGATAGCCGTTTATGAGCTCGCGAAGCTGCGAATGCTGGAGTTCTACTACGACTTCCTCGATCGCTACATTGCTCGTGACAGCTTTGAGTACCTGCAGATAGACACTGACTCCACGTATATCGCTATAGCAGGCTCCAATCTCGACGACGTCATTCGCCCTGAGATGCGAGCAGAGTACCAGGCTCATAAGCGGGACTGGCTAGCTTGGGACAAATCGTCTGGACGGACTCCAGGACTGTTCAAGCACGAGTTCGAAGGCTCTCGTGGCATCGCTCGCTGCTCAAAATGCTACAACGTGGAGAGCGCAGCTGCAAGTAAGTGCTTGGCTAAGGGAATGTCAAAGCAGCAGAATGAGGTCTCTTGGCCGAGGTTCTACAGCACCCTACATGGCAGGGTGGACAGAGCCAAAAACTGAGGCCTACTCATCCGCAACCTCGGACTCTCTGCTTACTATGATAAGCGCCATGTGCTGCCAGATGGTGTCCATACCGAGCATCAGGTTAGCACCATAGGTGGTGGTAGCTGTGTGTCTGCAGAGACTAGCTGAAGCTCTTCTATGACAAATGGTGGCCTAGGCACTCCATTCTGGCGTGCCAGGTAGTTCAGTGTAGGCCACCCCTCCGCCCCCATATACCTGTCAAGCCTGTGAACATCTATCGACCAGTTAGGATCTGTTGCACGCCGTCGACCACCTTCCAGCTCACCAGGCTCATACAGGTACCAAACCAGAGCATCAGGTGGTAGGCACTCCTCTCCCTTGTTCGCTCCTCTAGAGCTGTAACTGGCAACATCAGAGTGTCTGATAGCTTCTACTGGCTTCTTCCCTATTAGCCTAGTAACCTCGGCATTGGATCTCTCCACCACAGCAGGCAGCCCTCTCACCCATACTCTAGAATATTCACTTGGCGTTGCCATTTCCTGGGAATATTGGTGTGGGAACAGTCTCTCTACCAGTGTCCGATTCCACCGCTCAATGATAGCCTGGGTATGGTGATGCCCTACCTCGCCTCGCCTAACTACCACACCGTGTTTCTGCATGAGGGCTACAGTCTCACCTCTGAACTCCTTACCCTCATCCACCTGCAACAATTCTGGCCACTTGAGGGGATTTTTCGAAGCCTCGTAGACACCCTGGAATGCCTGGGCCACCTGGCCAGCTGACTTGTCTGTGAGCGGTACTGCAGCCTTGTACCTGCTGGCGACATCGACGATGGTAAGGGCATACTTGTAGGTCTTATGACCAACCGAGTCGTGTGGAAGGAAGAGAACATCTGGCTGCTGGACGAGGTCTGTATATCTGCCACATCGCCTGGCGGCTGATACACTGCCTAACTGTCTCCAATATGAAGCTGTGGCCCTTGTGACATGCAGCCTCGAGTAGTTGAGGGGGCTCACAGTAATATCCACCAGGCTGATAGTAGAGTTCCTCAAGAAAGACGGTTGATAAACTCCCGGATTTCATCACTGATGTCCATTCCCATCCTATCACACACGGCCTGGGTGAACTCTAAACAAACGAACAGACGGCATCTAATCTCTGCTGGATCCTCACTGAACGGTAGTTTATCGACCAACCCTCAGAAGTTAAGGGACTTGACCAGGTCGTACAGAGACACCATCCTTATATAGTATGTCTTAAATATTCAGTGGCCCAGACGGCCATGAGCGCTATGGCAACATACGGTAGCCAAGGGCCTGCGACTCCGAAGAACGTACCTACTCCTGAGGCGATGGCTGGTATGGCTTCAGAAACCTTCTCCACACCATGGAGAGCATTGTTGGCGATCCTGCAGACCGTCTCGCCAGCCTTCATTGTGAACAGAGTGATCAGAGCCCCAACTACTGCCAGCAGACCTTTTACGTAAGTGCAATAGATTCCTTTCACTCTGTGTACTAGCTTGCAGGATTCAGGATCTACATCATCATACTCACCACCGACATCGTAGTCTGCATCAGAATCCTCCTCATCATAGTCCTCCTCATAGTCCTCGTCATCTATATCCTCGACAGGATCAGCCTCTGGTTCATACATCATGTCGCTGGGGGGGAAGCTATATAGTAGCTTTAAACTGTAGTCTATAGCATGGCATCCGCAATCTTGAATGCAGGCATGTTTGCCTTAGCGAACTTGGGACTCAGCTTCGCCGACAAGAAGGTGGCAGAGGTCGAGCGTGAGCGTCATAACCAGGCAATGGAGAAGCTGTCTAAGAAGAAGTTTGAGTACAACAAAGCACTCGAGCATATGTGATATTGCTCAGGCCGATGGTGCCTATCTTGAGATTCTCTCCATCCTGTTGGAATGAGCTCCGCGATTTCAGGAGATCCTTAACCAGGTCCTGTGCAAAGGACTCAGCCATAACCTTAATGGCTCCAGCCTCATCGACTCCGAACATACCTCGCATCGTCGCCCTCTCGTTGATGCCCATCCCCTTGTATACAGTCTTGGCCTTGTTAATGGCCGATTGTCCTACCGTATCAGTGTTCCCGATGAGATCTTGGGCTGGGATGGTACCTCAGATCTCCCGTGGGTCTCCCTTCTCATCGAAGTCTAGGAAGGAGATAGGGGTAACAGCGTCCTCTGAACCGAGGCGTGCCTCGCCTAAGTGAGCAAGATCGCATAGCTCTTTGTTTTCTAGGCCTGTGAGTGACAGACTCATAGTGCTATATACAGACGGTTTAAACCTCCTACTAGCCCTAGAACCGCGGCCCCCATTAGTGTAATAGGTTCACTCATGATCTTGGCGGCGGCAATGTAGGAGGCACCACTGATGGCGATCTCTGGGATGGGGTGAGTTATTCCGAGACAGTGCTCGGCTGCCCCACTCATCACTGTAGCAAGGAAAGCCCCGGCAAAGGCCCCAGCAAAGGCCTCAGCAATAACCTTGATGACTCCAGCCTCATCGTCGGAGCCATCCTCATCGTCGAAGCCATCCTCATAGTCGAAGTCTAGGAAGGAGATAGGGGCAACAGTATCCTCTGAACCGAGGCGTTCCTCAGCAAAGGCCTCAGCAATAACCTTGATGACTCCAGCCTCATCGTCGGAGCCCCCCTCATCGTCGAAGCCATCCTCATCGTCGAAGTCTAGGAAGGAGATAGAGGCAACAGTGTCCTCTGACCTGAGGCATTCCTCACACAAGTGAGCAAGATCGCCTAGGTCTGTGAGTGCCAGAGGCATAGTGCTATATACAGACAGCTTAAACCTACTAGTCATACCCCAGTGAAAGAGTTGGGCATAGCAGGACCACGCAGTCGGCCAAGGGAATAAGTAGCAGTGCCCAGGGTATTGGCCCTCTCTGCAGGGGCATGCCTTGTGGGTGGTCCAATATTCCCAGGCATTGGCAATCCCCAGTCCGCGTGCTCGACTATGGGCTACACACCACCGTCTGGCATGCCATGCCTCATATGCTGCAGGGATCTCATGATCCATCCCTCACTATTCAGAGGTTTTAAAGGTAGGCGACGATGATTTCAGCCATTGCACTCATTGCTAGCCCTAGAACCACGGCCTCCATTAGTTTAACACGTTCACCCCTGATCCTGGCGGTGGCAGTGTAGGAGGCACCACTGATGGCGATCTTTGGGATGGGGTGAGTTATTCAGAGACAGTGCTCAGCCACCCCACTCACCAATGTAGCGAGGACAGCCGCACTGGCGGCAGGAAGAACCCAATTCCCACACGTCATCTTCACCACAGCCACATTCGCCACCACGTTACTGGCGACATGGACTGCAAGAGGTTTTACTTTGGTCAGTAACTTCTGTGTCTTGGTTCGCAGCAGGTTCTCCACCTTCTGAAGACTCGCCTGGCTCTCGGGCAGTTGCTTCACGATCTGTACCATTGATGTCATTGTTTAAGCACTGAGTATACAATGCGGTTAAACGTCTGTGTTCCCTGTCGAGAGAGCTAATAAGATCTTCCCAGTCTGCATCTGCCAGGTGTCCGGGTTGGTAATCAGGAATATTCATCTCTCTATTGAGACATCTGAAACATGTCCGGGCTCACGCTATGTGAGAAGTACTATGATGTCTTCCGGAGGGAGTTGAAGGACTACAAGAAGAAGACACCAGATGAGCTCGCTCATCTCTCCAGTGCTGCGCTGACAGAGGAACTGACAGCTGTGAAGCTCTATCTAGGATTTGGTAAGGGACAGATCTGCTTCCTCGAATACCTTATCATGGGCGGTAGTATCGTCGAGCAGCTCCTGCGAGCTAAAGGTTTCTACGAGGATCGGGAGTATCTGTCAGATGTGTTCCAGCAGTTGCAGACCACCATAGCCTCGCGATACTACAAGCTGGAAAAAGGATGCACTGGGGAATCATCCAGCCCTTGGATGTGCATGTTAGCAGCGTGTATAGGGGCTGTAGGGCACTTGGGAGAGGGTGTCCCTTGGGAGGGGTGTGGTTTTGCGGTTTCGGGGCATGGTCGGGTACACCTCGTTGTACGGTTTTGCAGTTCTAGACATGCCAAGGCTTCATCTAGCCTCTTCACTTCCATGCTATTCATCATATGTTCCACCCCACGGATAGCATGGCTTGGGTCAGCCTCAGCTTCCGCTTGTGGTAACTCTATGATGGGGGGGGGGGCATAGCATGAAGTGGGTGGGAATGGGAAGAGATCTGGGGAACAGCTTTTCCATCCAGTCCCTTGGACAAAACAAACACAAAGTTCTTCAGATACGGCTTCCCAGATCGAGTTGACCCGTGCTGAGGAGGGAGAGGGCGAGTACGTATCTCGTCATCGTCGTCAGCATTAGCCGCTTGTTCACCCGCATTCTGGCTTGGTAGAAGTTGGGTTGAACTGGCACCACGGTGCTCTGCGCTAATCGTGGGAATACTATTTTCCGTAGAAAAATCTGTCTGGGTACCAGTGTCATGAGAAACGCCCAGCCCGAGCTCTGGTGCTGGGTCGTCACTGGCACATGGTGTAAGTCGATCGAAGTGGATGACTGAGGTCAGGCCATCTGAAGCACGGATACGGTAGGTCACGTCCGACGTCTTACCTACTACCACATAGGGGCCTTTCCACTGGTAACTCAGTTTACTTGGCACGTTTGCAGACCGTCGTGAATCGTGTACCCAGACCATCCTCCCCGCTTCATATGGATCTCCATGCACTCGCCGGTCATGCCATGTCTTTTGCCGCCGGTGTGCAGTGGATAAAGTTTCTCTCACTAACTCATGGGCTTGTTCTATCTGCTGCCGCCAGAGTTCAACATAGAGAGATGGTGAATTTTTCTCTCCTGGTATCCGGGGCACTGCCAGATCCAGGGGTAAGGCTAATTCATGGCCTAACATTAACTGAGCAGGGGTGTAATCCGTGCTGGAATGTACTGAAGTGCGGTAAGCCATGAGTACATATAGGAGCTGTAGATCCCAATCGCTACAATCAAGGCGTGTTACTTTGGTAAGCATCTATGCGAGAGTTCGATTGAATGGGAATGGTATGGAGTCATCCTTGTTTTGACGATATGAAACTATTAGCAGAGCTCTGATATGAGCCAGCTCTCAAAATTACTTCCTTGATCGGAGTGCAACTCATAAGGCATACGAAACCGGCAGAACACATTGCTTGCCAAGACCTCCGCTACGGTGGATGCCTCTTGGTCCGGCAAATCAAATGCTTCTACCCACTTCATGAAATAGTCTTGTAATACGAGGATGTATTTATTTCCATCATCCGTCGTATTCAAGGATCCGAGCACGTCGATAGCCACTCGCCCCCACGGTGCACCGACTATCTTAATTTGTGATGGTGTGATATGGTGCTGGCCAACAGCGCGTCTTTGGCATGGGATACATTTGGCAACCCATGCCTTGACACTATCGCGAATACCGATCCAGTGGAATCTCGATTTGATACGGGCAACAGTCCTTTCCATGGCTAGATGCCTGGCGTTATCATGTAGTTGTTTTAATATGAGGTTACGATAACTTTCCGGGGCTACCAGACGGTTATTAATGTAGAGAACGTTATTTATCAGGTGACATTCCTCGAACCGTTAGTAATAATATTTTGCCGTGGTGGATAGTGGTGTTACCGATTCCTCGGGAGGAGTACCCCTCCTGGATCCACGCATATATGTTTCGTGTCTGCACATGTGTTGTTTAGTCGTGTGCGATTTTCTCCGGATTCCACTCTGCACACCTCAACTCGGGGAACTCCAGAGATGGCTGTGTTGACTGTGTCACAGTAGCGGCCTCTTCATGTTCAGCCTCCATGCCAACTCTACTGAGGGCATCGGCATTACCATGCAATTTGCCGGGACGGTGAACAACGTTGAAGTTATAGGCCTGCAGGGATTCCTGCCATCTCGCTACCTGGCCCTCCAGGTTCTTACGGTTCCTGAGCCAGCGTAGTGAGGCATGGTCTGTACAGAGTGTAAAGGGGCACCTGCACAGAAAGTGCTTGTAGTACTTGACGAAATGTACCGCCGCTAGTAGTTCTTGCTTGGTCGATGCGTATGTTCTCTCCTTTTTATTCAGAGTACATGAACCATAACCCAATACCTGCTCTGTTCCATCTTCTGTGACCTGAGATAGAACCGCGCTGATAGCGTAAGCCAGTGTCTAAGATGAAATCGAGGTTTGGATTAGGATGAGCAAGAATCGGGGCAGTCGTCAAGAGTTCCTTCAGCGCCCTGAAGGAACCTTCACACTCACTCGTCCACTCGAATGGTCAAACAGCTTTCCAGAAGACACGAAATTATAGACTAATAAGGTTATACAAGATCATTAATAGAATGGCTTCTGCGACTCTATCAGACCATCTCCCACAGCTCACTCAAAACAGAAACCCGTAAAACTTACGTCATGGTTGCACATTCTCCTGTCATCTCTATAGCACAGCCACCCCCAAAAACTACCTCCAAACGAACTGTCCTTTAACAGCATCTTTCCCACGCCCTTAAACTCACACGACCTCCGGAGTACAGGCATGAGTAACCAGCTCTTCTAAATATTATCATATTCCATTTCTCTCCCTAACTCGCCCCCACTCCCCTTTACCGCTTCCCACTCTCTCCCGCTTCCCACTCTCTCTCTCTCTCTCTCTCTCTCTCCCACCCCCCCCCCCCTCTGGTTCGTTTTCTCCCCCAACTCTCTCTATCTCTCATTCCCTCTGTATATCCATCCCTCTACATCTGCCTCGCTCTCTCCATCTATAACCCTCTCCCTTCTCTCTCTCTCTCTCTCTCTCTCTCTCTCTCTCTCTCTCTCTCTCTCTCTCGTCTCTCGTATTCTCGCATGTCTCTCACTCTCTCTCTCTCTCTCTCTCTCTCTCTCTCTCTCTCTCTCGCTCTCTCTCTCTCTCTCTCTCTCCCTCCCTCCCTCCCTCTCTCTCTTTCTCTCTCTCTCTCCCATCTCCCCTTTCCTCCTTCCACCTCTCTCTTTCGCTCTTTCTCTCTCTCTCTCTCTCTCTCTCTCTCTCTCTCTCTCTCTCTCTCTCACTCTCTCTCTCACTCTCTCTCAAAATCATTTGCTCTCTCCCTGTTTTACTTTATTTCTAAAATAACTGTTGCATCAATTAAATGAACTTCTATAAAATCAGTAATGCCATCGATTTCTACATCATTAAGATTTACGATATCACTTGACTCATGATAGTTTTCTAATAACACACAGCCTTAAATTTTATCTGGTTCCACTTGATCAAAATAAATAGGCATACATATTAAAATAAACCATGTTTAAATAAACTAAGTTTAACACACGTGTAGTGAATGTTTGAGAAGATTATTGGTTCGGCGAGCTTTTCTACATGCCGGCGGGAGATGATGTTGTGCGGGACAGTGTTTTGCATACCACCAAGGGACACCGAGAAGTCTTTTGGTGGCGGGATGTGGTGCTTGTAAAAACGTTGTTTCAGCGGAGGTGCTACAACTTAACACTGCTGTTTTGCAAAGGAAAGAAGGCTTGTCATGTGCGGAGATAGCGGGGGATGGCGAAGCTGCGGATGTGGGAGGCATTGTAGGCATCGACATATGTGAAGCCGTGCGGTTTGGTGTATGTATGAAAGCTAAATTTGGTTGGTAATAGTTGGCCATCCGATGTTGTTGTACGGGGCCGCAATTGAGCCGGGAAGAGAATACGGGCACCGATGTGACTCTTCAATCGGTGCCCTTAACAGTTTAATGGCTTCTCCGGTTGTGGTGTGCTGCGGCCAGTGGCAGGTGTCATCGATGGAGGTCGGTTAGGACACCATTCCCTCCAATGGCCTGGCTGACCGCACCCAAAACAGGTGTTTGGTGACGGTGCATTGTTGGTGGTGTTTGCTGTTCTAAAGTGAGTGGTGGCGAGGCTAGTGCTGATTGTTGTTACTAAATTTGTCAATGCTGAGATCTGTTTGTTGATCTCATCCATACGTTCCTTCATGTTGCTATTATTGTTATTGTTGTGCTGGTTCCCGCACCCGGGGGCTCCGTTGTAGCCCCCTCTGTGGCCACGCCCCCTTCCTCCAGGTGCTTGGTTCTGATTGGATTTCTGTGAAGTACTTTGTGGTGGTGATGGTGCGGTAGGTGTTGATGATGTGGGGGGGAGCGTTGGTGGATGTGGCGATATCTGCACTTTCTACCCCATTGATAGGGTGAAGTTGGCGTCGGTTATTTTCCTCCCGCTCCAGAAAGTTTTCTATGCGGACCGTGGTGGCCTTCAATTGGGCTAAACTCCCATGGTCGGCAAGAAAGAGTTTTTATTTCAGAGCGGGTTCACTGCTTGACGCATCGATGAAAGTGTCCAAATGGAGATGCGTTATGCCTTCTAGATTGGTGCTAGGGTATGCGTGGGTGACTAGTTTCCTGATTTGACTAGCAAGCTCGAGTAGAGTTTCTCCCGCGCGTCGTCGAAGATTCCTAAGTTGTAAGCGGCTTGTTTCTCCGAGAGCCTTATCGCCAAATCGTTCTGTTAGTGCCCATTCCAATTGGGTGTAAGTTGGCGTATAATCAGTCCCGAGATCTGCAAGAACTTGAAGGGCTTTTCCGGAAAGCTTTGCGGCGAGATATTCACCCATCTGCTGATCGTTCCAGTGGTTAGTTCGACTTATAATCTCGAACTGTGTTTTATAATTGGTCCAGTCACTCTCCCCGCTAAATTCGGGAGGGAGAATGACTCACCCAAGACCACGGAAAGAATGAAGTGGTTGAAATCTGGGTGGTGGTGGTATCTGGGAGACTGATAAATATCCTGATGCTGATCGTTGTGCAGGTGGTGGTGGGGGTGTTGGTGTTTCTCGTCGATGCTGATGCTGAGGAGCGAGAACGTGCATACTCCAATCTAGTGAAGCCTGCCCCGTTGTAGAGCCATAAATCGGCATGGGACTATGGACGGGAGGCGGAATATCATGAAGATTACGTGGACGTTCTTCTCGTGGTGAGGACTGATATTCCTCATATGGCGGTGGTGCAGTTGGCTGGCGGTCGTGGTGTGTAGCATGACTGATGTACCAGTGCAAAAGTGGTGCCGATTCCTCCTGATGATTCTGTGGTGTTCCCCTAGATTATAGTGATGTATTTGATGGGGGTGGCGCGGGAGGTTGTCTATGATATGGATTGTCACCTTGCCATACAGTTTCTGTAGATGACACAGGTGAATGATAGTAGTCTGAAGGATTGTAGGTGTGCCCATAATTGGGTCTTTGTCGTGATCGCCCATGATTCGGCCCTGATGGAGCTGGCCTGTCGCGGACGTCCAATATAGTTCTAAACTCTGTTCCCGCCTGTGAGGCATCCCGAAGGGTGCCCTCACTGATAGGCGAAAACAGGATGTATTGCGGAGTTGTTGATTCCGCTTGCGAATTTCTGGCATAGTCGGTGAGCATGTGAGCTGGGTATCCATCGTATGACGCTACCTCTTGGTCGACGGAGGCATTGCTGAATGGAGACGTATAGAACTAACCTCACTATACGGTGTGGGCGTGAGTTCGCTGCACGTTAATAATGATGTTCTTCAAGCCCCACATCGGGCGCCACTTGCAGCTCGCGGGGTAGTGTCGGGCCGTTCCTGTGTCTGGTGTCGACTCGCCATGCTGCATGTGCACGACGAGTGAGGATGCTGGTTAGCCTCCGGTCTCAGGGTTACGGATCCCGTGCGATACTGCACTATGGGTAACAAAGACTGACACCCAAGGCTGGTGGAACTATATCGTTCTGGTGGGGCCGTGCGACCATCGTGGCAAACATTAAACACTACAGTCTCATTCCAAGAGTTTGTGTCACCAGTGTGCCTGTCCATAGCAATTTCGTGATCTATGGACTTACAAGATTTGATTGGTGACCTAATTAAGATAAGTCTATACAATGATTTCACCTAAAACAGACCGTCAAGTATGCTAGATAAATATAATGAGCATGCGAAAATACAAAACATAGAGACAGCTTGATGAACTTTTAAATATGGGTCTCCCGGAGGTACCACACAGACTCATAGGTCTGCAGAGGTATTCCCATAAGGGAGGCTCCCGCACACGAGATAACTAATTAACTTAATATAAGCTATTATACCTCTAAGCTGAAAGGAAAGGAAATTATCTTTTACAGTGTCGAAAAATCATGTGCCTCACGCGGGTACTACTCCTAGTGCTAGTTTGGGTGAGGAGTATTAGCCTCGCATGGGCCGTCGCCACTGAATCCTTGCGAGAGGCAAGTGTGCATACATGTTGCTTTGCAAGATCTCCGAACTGGGTAAGAATCAGGACATCTTGCTCCGTAACCACATAAAACGTCACAGGACATTGGTTACTTTTCACAAAAGCATTTTTAGGCAGCTGATCTATAGTTATGGTGGGGGTAAGAGAAACGAATTCGCCCTGTAGGTGGGGCTTAGAACACACCTTCCGTATCCTCTGCGTGTCGTAAGAGGCGACTAAAGGAGGTAAGGGTGAGGTAACCCTGACAGGCCGCACGACGCACTCTAATAAACCATGGATCCATGCACTTAACGCTTATGATCATGTCGATAGTCACTTACAGGACTGGCGGTATGATCAGCGAACGAAAAGAAGAAGAAGAGAGCCGAATACCCACCATGAATGTCCTTCCCGTGAGGGCGTGGCAGATCTTAATATCATGCCCAGACATTCTTACAGAATTCGGTGGGGATGCGCATCTCACCCGTCACCAGGTCCTACAGAGCTATCTTTTTAACCTGGCATTAGGTTTAAATGCAAGTTGCCCAGTTATGCACTGCGGTGCGGGAGGATTGTCCAGCAGATAAAAGGAAATAATAATTAAGATATGTTTTCGCAGTGCTTCCTACCTTGGCAAGGATAACCAACTACTAGGTATCAGAAGATACGCGGGAAATGTGTGTGATACCACACCCTGACCATCACCGCTCGGAAACCGCCGGCAATATTTAGAAGATAATCAAGAGGGGTTTTCCGTGGATAACTCAGCCATTTCTTAACCGATTTTGAAATGGTTTACAGATTCGGAAAGCCCGTCGAATTATAGTCTTGATTAATGCCAGATTCGGCGGGAACAAGTAATGAGAAAGGATTATAATGTACCTACTCGGTACACTAAAAGCGCCATACTATCTTGGTCACGAAATACGCGCTCTGTCAGAATAGTATTAAGCGCGCGCCTGCGCGCTATAACGAACTTAGTTGTTTTTACAACGCGATCTCATAGGCCCATATACGCTTATAGCTCTACCCAGGGGGCATGTTCAGGGAACGAATCCAGGATGGGTGGCGCGTACCCAGCTTAGCTGGTACGGCTGGCACCCGACCGGTCGATCCGAACTACAAAGCGTTGTGCTGAGAGCATCTTGCTGAAAATTTCTTGTTAAACTGGTAGTTTCTTTTAGCACTGCTTCTGTAACCCTATCCTGACAAAAAGGAGCTAATGCTAGAACACTGTCCAAGGCTAGGTATACATTTTGTCGAATAACGCAAATTTCGTTTATGACTAGCACTGCGAGATATGAGGTTGGGTAGAAGGTGGTACTGAGAGTTCATATAAACATTGTGGTCATACTGTAAACTTTCTCGATGTTATTACGGTGTGAGGACGCTGATATGATGATACTCTGAATAAATGTCACTGTTAAAAAGAGGGTAAAAACTTGATAAAAGTTATGTAGACTTTCTCGAGGTTGTTACTGCATGGATGATGCGCTAATATGATTATGCTCTAATTAAATGTCAAATAGAGGTTAAGCCAATTAAAAACTTGATAGAAATAGTTCGTGTTGCTCTATGAGTTGAGTGAAAATGTTTGTGCTTTTAACAAAGTTAAGAATCAAAATGGCTGCCAACATGGCCGCCGGCTACTGTTCAAAGCTTTACAGACACGAGGTTATTAAAAAATACTAAAACGTTTGAACTAAAGTCTAAAACAGTTTAAAAACACACGCGAGGACAGTGGATAACTAAAACTACATAAGTTAGCACGTTTAAAAAATAAAACAACTTAAAAGTTTTAATGAAATAAGGAGATGCAACAGAAGATTTAAAAAACACGTCCACCTCCTCGAAAGTATGCAGTCCTGCCAATGATTGAATCATACAAACATCTACATAATATTTATAATATTCAAAGCCAATATCTTGAATTAGATAACAAAGCCAAAACCTGTGGACATAGCCTGAAATTATCCAAAAGGCGGGCAAATAAAACCAGAAAACAGCATTTCTTTTTAGATCATAT
Source organism: Chaetoderma sp. LZ-2023a (assembly GCA_034401795.1). NCBI lineage: Eukaryota > Metazoa > Mollusca > Caudofoveata > Chaetodermatida > Chaetodermatidae > Chaetoderma > Chaetoderma sp. LZ-2023a. The sequence continues at coordinate 94,152,768 of CM067374.1, read as the reverse complement.
CACCAGCAACTGGAATGGGTTACCTGAAACTGTTGTAAATTCCCCAAGCTTAACTAGCTTTAAAAAACAATTAGATATATATTGGACTATCTTTTGGTATATACAAGCACCTATGCACAACAGATTCTCTGCAGTAAACATTGTCTATCTTAGAAACCTATAAGGTGCAATGCATTTACTGTATGATCTACCTACAGGCTAAATGGCCTATCAATGCAGTGCATGATAAGTAAGTAAGTAAGTAAGTAAGTAAGTAAGTAAGTAAGTAAGTAAGTAAGTAAGTAAGTAAGTAAGTAAGTAAGTAAGTCAGTCAGTCAGTCAGTCAGTCAGTCAGTCAGTCAGTCAGTCAGTCAGTAAGCAAGTATAAGCTTGATGTTTCACTTGATAATTTTAATTTTGGTGCTACCTCTGGATCAATATCATTCAGTAATTTGTATACTTCAATCATATCTGCTCGATGTCTTCTGTACGTTAATGTTGGTAAATTTTATTTCCTAAGTCTGGAAATACGTTACAAATAATTGTAGAAACACCCCAAGTGGTGCGGATATGTGACCAGGAACCTCACTGAGCAGTGACGCTGTCAGTCTGGGAGGTTCACCTATATAAATGAGGAAATTACGAAATATAATAATAAGAATAAAATGTCAGCTTCCAGTAATCTTTTTGGACTTGCTCGTATCCTATGTTCAAGCTGTCGCTTAAAATCGCTTCATTTGTTAAACGTTGAGAGATCACTTTATGGTATACTATTGAGATCATGCTCTATTTAGTTTTTATTGATGGAATTATCAATTAACACCAGTTTTCGATTTCAATTTAAAGCTGGACTACCTACCAAGAGCTCGTTCTGTATGGAAAGCGCTCCAGGGCGCTCTGCTAAATTAGCGAGGTGAAAACCTGCCTGTCCTATGGAACGATACGTTTTGTTAGAGCGCTCTGCTATTTCACGAAACATCATTCATGTTTGTAGGTGACTCACAAAAAGCAAAACATGTTTTCAATCTGTGATGTAATTGCATGCGAAACAACGTCATACATCACAGATGCATATAGTACGTCATAAGCATGTCCCGCAAAGGATGTTAGGATACCATTTTCTTAGCAACCATTATTGGTCCGTATAGAATAGTTTTGTTCTAGACGAGCGCTCTGTTAGAGCGACCTATTGAAGCTATTTTTTTGCACCTATAGAATGTATGGCTGGGTGGCTTAAAAGCTGAAGCTTCTGAGCCCCTGATTTCTTCTTGTCAGAACGTCCCTTGGGCTATATCTTGATTCTCACCCCTCCCATTTTGATTTGCGACGAAATCTAGTTAAGACACTAAATAAAATTATTTTTTAATGTTTTCAATCATCATCATCATGTTTTCAGCGCTTAAGCCGTAGGCTTCTTATATCCTGTTGTATTATATGTTTGTATTTTGCTGGTGTGGTTTTATTGGTAGTGATATTGGCTCTGGTGCTAGTCAAAATTGTACATCATTTTGTCTAAGTTTTTATCTAGTCTCTGTTTGAAAACCTCAGTCAACGGTGTGGGTGGAAAGAGAATTCCAGAGATTCACTATTCGTTTGGTAAAAAAGCTTCTAATGATCTTGTTGCACCGGTCTACTCTTAACATGTATGGGTGTCCTCGTGTTACATTTGTGTAAGGTTCTTGAAAAAAGTCTGCACTATTAATTTTGTATTTGTTTTTAATGATCTTGAAGACTTCAATTAGATCCCCACGCAACCTGCGGTACTTTAATGACACTGGGTTTAGTGATCTTAATCTCATTTCATAGCTTTGATTTCTTAGTTTTGGAATAAGTTTCATAGCCCTTCGCTGTACATTTTGTCTTTTGTATTTGGGAGACCATGCAGCATTGCAATACTACAACATCTTAATAAGTAAGGCTAATGCAATACTTCTATGATGCTCTTTTCGTCATACGAAGAAAGTGGGAAAATTAAATAACAGAAATAAACGCAAGTTACCGCTTTTCATGTGGGGTAACAATAAGAGACATAGCCATTCTTTACGTGCATGGGTGCAGCTTCCCCTATTGCCTGTTCATGCGGAATGAATCATCTCGCACATAGGAGGGGATACTACCAGAGTTGTCCTTTTGCGCGTATATACGCATAAAAATGGCAGAGGGACGCATAAAAATTAACCCTCTGCGTCCCCGAGGATGCAAGAGGGACGCAGTGAAAAATGTGTAACGGAAACTGGTGACTTCACGTGTGCTTAATTATCGATTATATTATCGTGTGTGTATATTTATTTGTGCATGTTTTTACTTTAAAAAATATACTTAATGTATTGGATGTTCAATAAAAACGAACTTACTGCGTTGTTTAAGACTATGATTTGTTGTATGTTTTCTTGCACAACTCAAAGTTGTTAATGCCCATAAATCAGATTGAACCACCACATTTAATTGTAAACACAATCCCCAAATCATCCTTAGTATTCCATTTGATCTAAAAAAAATTTTTTATAAATAATGAGTTTACAAGCCTGATGTTAGTCGCCTTGTTTGGCCTACAAATTGCAAAAATACCCGCCCTGTTTCTGTCTGTTGTGCTAAACGTCAGTGTGACGTGTCAGTATTTGATTGGATAACAGCGGGATCTCCCTCTAGAGGAACTGACGCTTGAGAAATCCAATACAACTGATCAAGCGTATACAAACGTGTCTGGGCGTCTTAACCCTTTCACAGCTCAGAACATTGGACAGATCACAACGTTGTTATCACTAATCTGCTGAATATTTTGAAATTAATTTGCACATGCCTACTTGCCTAAAGTAGCAACGACTTCAGGCAAAATATTTTTTTCTATTTACTTATCAAAATATTTAAATGGATTTAGGAATATATGGAAGATACTGTGATATCTTTTACATTTGAATGGTCATTTGACGGATTAGCGGCGATGTCTTTGTATTGCTGCTTGAATAACGGTATCAATACGCGCTATAAGCCATCTTTTATTTAGCAATAGCGGCTGATCGATGTTCCCAATTTCTCAACTAAAAAGTTCATCCCAGCAGGGATGTTCAACAATATCGTCGATCTACAGGTAGGCATACATTAAAATATTCATTTGTTTTTCAAACAGCGTATAGCTCAAAGGTCCCCGATACAAGCGTCCTTATTGGATACACGCTAATGCATTATCTATGCTTCAACCAATCAGCAATTGCGTTACATAGTTACTCCCTATGAATTAGACATATCCGGCTATTGGCTGATATATTTTCACTAATTACGCAGTTTAATCTGATTTATACAGATTATTTTTGATAAATTATTGTTTTGTCTGATCTTAACCTATGTATTCCACTATATTTGATCATTCCAGTTAAATTATAAAAAATATGCGTGCAATATTATATCAAAGTAGGTCAAGTCGTCCTTGAGCAAACTCACCCCAGATACTCGTAATTTTTCAATTCGTTCAAAGTCAAGTTAGTGTTTAATAGAAAAATTAATGCAGTGGTCGTGGTCTTTGGAAAGGTTAATCATACAAGGTTGTCAATGTAGGTTGGTTGGTTTATCAGACAACAAACAAGTACAGTGCTTTAGGTTATTGTTTATTGACATGCAGTTCAAATGTTATTAGTTAAATATACAAGGGCCATTTCAATAGATCAATTTTAGCCACCATTGTAGATCACAGAATACATTTTTTTTTTAATTTACCACTGGAATGACTGGCACTGTTTTCAACATGTTTAATAAAGTGCTATATAATTAGATCAATGTGTTGTGTTTATTTTAAGAAAAAAACATGGGACCCCCATATTTCAGATGAGGACCCCATGATTTTGCAGTGGGACCCCCAAATCTGAGGGTGTGGGGTCCTTTGGACCCCCAAAAATCAGATGTTGTGGGCAACACTGGATACTACCGGTTGATATATCTCTGCTTTCCAAGTACGCACTTTGTGGTTGCATGAAGAGACACTAGCAATGTCTAGCATAGAGAAGGAGACTTGGATAGCGATAAACACAGAAACAGACAACAACAGCAATAAGACCAACTATGGCCTCGAGAACTCAACATGTAGCCAAATGCTAGGTGCAGCAGGGTGTAACCATGAGTGTAGGCTGCACACCACAGCTAACCCTGGGAACACCCATCTGCACCACAGCATTTCCATTTTATGAAACCTTTCGACAAAGTGCCACACTTAAAGACTTAAAGAAAATGCAATCATACCATATAAATGATCAAATAATTAGCTGGACTAGAGATGTTTTGAAAGACAGAGTGCAACACATAGCAATTAACAAGAACTGTATGTTCATCTAAGCATCCAGTTCTAAGTGGAATTCCACAAGGAAGTGTACTGAACCTATTCCTTGTAGTGATATTTATAAGTGATTTGCCTGATTGTGTCAGTACAGCAACATAAATGTATGCTGATGATGACAAAATATAGTGAAAGATAAGCGTCGAACAGTGGTACGTCGACTCTACAGATACATGATTGGGTTTTAAGATGGCCCTTGAAGTTCCATCTAGGTAAGTCCATTGTGATGACATTCGGTGGCAGCAAATGGTTAAAGACAGGATATAAATTTTCAACAAAACAGATGTGAAAGGACTTACAAATGTGACACTGGGATAAGGATACATGTATTGGCAGTTTAATTGACGACAAACTCTCGTTTGACCAGCATATCCATGAGAAAGTATGAAAAGCCAATAGTATTCTTTATTGACTTATAAGTTTCTTGATGTCAAAGGGTTCCTGCTCCTGTATAAATCCTTAGTCAGAATTTAGCGGGATTACGCTAGTTCAGGTTGGATCCCATATAAACAAAAACACAAAGACATGATAGAAAATGTCCCGAGAAGAGTGACATGCATATTACCATAAATGAGCCCTGTAGGTGGGGCTTAGAATACACCTTCTGTATCCTCTGCGTGTTGTAAGAGGCGACTAAAGGAGGTACGGGTGAGGTAACCCTGACAGAAACCTCGAGTGCTGAAGACGGAGGTTCCAGGCCACACAGCGCACTCTAATAAACCATGGATCCACGCACTTAACGCTTATGATCATGTCGATAGTCACTTAGGACTGTCGGTATGATCAGCGAACGAAAAGAAGAAGACCATAAATGAAAGGCCTCTGCTATGAACAACGATTACGTAGAATGAAATTACCAACATTAGCCTACAGTCAAGATTAAGAGGTGACATGATAGAAGTGTATAAAATACTCCGAGGCATATATGATCCAGATGTGTCACAGTTCCTGACTATGTTTAGTATGTAGTCAGACATCAATTAAAATTATGCCATTAATGTGCTGTAAGAAACAGTTAAGAAATACTCATTTACAGTGCGAATAATTACTGGAAGAACGAAGAATTTGTAATTGTATGACTATAAAGCCATACCATCAGAATCAAGTGGGAAGATGTAAGAAGAGATCTGAGAACAGAGGCATAAGTCTGCTGTCAGAACCAGCATATGGTATCATACGGTACGGTATGTTGAAGTCACAGTGCCATGGCAAAATTTGTCGGCTAAGAGTGCGACCCAGACATCTACGGTGCCGTGGGTGTTGAATTCAACTTTAAAATCTTAAATATACATATTAATATACAATTCAGGCAGTTGCTGGCAGAATTTTGCCAGTTTCGTGACAAATATGACAGACCTATGCCAGTTGATTGAATGACATCAGTTATAAGTTAACAATGTATTTTGATTATAAATGAAGTCAGATACTTGATAGATCAGATCCCTGCATTGCTTTGAGTCCTCTCAACAATGAGGAGTACCTGTAGGCTAGACATTTAATTCTGCATGGTTATTGTTTTTCTCCTCACATAAATTAAACTTTTTGTTTTAATCTTAGGTACATGGAGCAGTCGTCTGTTCTTATCAAGCTTCATATCAAGAACACCAGCATCTTCTTTGAAGAGCCATGGGAAGCTATGTTCTGTGAATGTCAGTCATTCATCATTGATCACCACCTTCCAAACACGATTGCTCCACACCAAGTCGGCGCCTGAGAGTGCTGCAAGGTACTGTTAAAATTTGGTCGAGAAAATCTAAATATTTCCCTTTTGAATATTCATTTGCAGGGCTATTTTAGCACATAAAGAAGACTATTTTTTAATTTAGCACTGGAGTTACTGGCTCGGTTACTGCGCCAGTCATTCCAGAGCTAAATCTTAAAAAATAGTCTTCTTGCCCTGCAAATATCCATTCTGTAAGACCACTTCAGCAGCCAGTTTTGGCCGGACCAAAGCAGAAAAGATTCTTAAAAGCCATTGTTCTATGTCACCAAAATGCATTTCAGATAGAAGAACCATCATTCTTATTTCTGTAACCATCACATATGTTTAAGATAGTTTAAATTTTCTATCAGAAAATTGTCCATTTGAAGACCAATAGATTATTTTTTTTATTTCTTTCCGGAATGGCTGGCTCAATTATCGAGCTATATTATCGAGCCAGTCATTCCAGTTATGAATTTTCAAAAATCTCTTAATCTGCAAATGAACATTTTTAAAGCGCACTGCAGAGTACGTTTTTTGGCCAGCTTAAGGGTTAACGGGTTAATGGGCAGATCTTGCTAGAACTAATGGATGTCCCACAAATATAGTCATCTGTGCTGCAACTTTAGCAGTTATGTTAAAACTGCCATTCACAAATACTATTGGATGTAAAAAAAAATACTTCGTGTAAAGTGTTACTATTTACAGGGTTTCGTTTCCACATGTATGTTTGAATGCCTGGAAGGAGTATACACATCTGAGAAACAAAGTTAGCTTGTTCCAGGCCTTGAAAAGCATTGAAAATCAATCATTTTGTGTTGCTGGTTTGGAAAATGTATGTAAAACTATTATAATATGACAGGTTGTAATTCTAGTTTTGACGTAAAATGTATATTACCTTGCTGGTTACACCTTGGTATTGGTACATGATTAACACTTTAATGGCTAAATTTTATCATGAAATTCTAATCTTCTCATAGAAAGTGTCCATTTGCAGACCAAGAGAAGACTAGTTTTGAAAATTTACTACTAATAACTGGCTCGCTTATCGAGGCAGTCATTCCAGCAGTAAATTTCCTAAATAGTCGTTTCTTGGTCGGCAAATGGATAATTCTCAAGAACACTGCAGAGGCCGTCTTTGACTGGCTTAGGCATTAAAGTGTTAAAAACCTTTAAAACGAGCACTAATTGGATAGTTCAAAGAATGGGTTTAGACATTTTTTAGCTTACCGTATGTGTGGAAGAAATATGGAATTTCATTCAGAATCATTCTTTTTATTGTGTGTGAACTGTGTGTTTAGAACAGCATGGATTGTAATAATGAAGATGATACAGTACAGCTTAGAAATAACTGATCATGTTTCCATAGCAAAATAGATCGTACTGTTGAATGTTTTGGTCGTAATTTGATTGGAAGCCATTGCTGCGTTAGCGATAAAATTAGGTCCAAAGTATTCAACAGCGCATTTCTTACATCATGTTCAAAATTGTATTAATTAATATTCGGAGGTTTTTTTTAAGTTTGTTGACTTATTTATGAACTGTACTATATTCATAATGACTGAATTACTGTTATAATTTTTCAGAACACAAGAGAAACATGCAGATGAAGATTACTCAATCGCAGAACCAGCAGGCTCTTTAGTCACACATACTGGTAAGAATGCTTGTTTTCTACCATACATTAACTCTTCTTCCGTCTGCTTAGTGTCCAGTTGCTGGCCAAGAGGAGACTATTTTTGGAAATTTACCACTAAAACGACTGGCTCAGTAACTGAGCCAGTCATTCTAGTGGTCAATTTTCAAAAAATACGGACACTGAGTAAGCAGAGATTTGGATTTTATTGACCATTAACTCTGCAGCGGTTATAAGAAATAAGGATTTGCAGGAGAACAGAAGCTATTTTTGTAAATTCCAGTGGTAAATAGAGCTGGGCGGTATTGATATTTACATGACGGTATCGGTACCATGAAAAAATACCACGGTATACCGTCATCTGAGCTTGAGGCATGCCACGAAATTAGAACAATTTTTTCCATTTCCTTTTCACTGCCATCTCCAATCAACGGTAAATATAGGTAAAATAAATAAATCGGCTTCCTGATTTAGAGAAGAAAAACATGGCTATTTAGTTTCACGATTTTATTAGGTCACTATTTTTATTGACGTAATATCATTCACGGGAATATCAGTCAAAGGGTGTGGTCGACTCGCTAACTATTACCCGCTGTTTGAGACATTGGGGTGCACTATTTTCAATCTGGATTGTTCTTGCCTATTAATGCGTGCGACCAGCAAACGGTAAATTTTAGTTTGGCAGTCGAGCGCTTTGATAAACAGAGTCCAGACAAAATCCGCGAGTATTTAAACGGGGCGAGTGTTGTACTCTTTTATTTCTGTTGGAGTCGTATATTCTGTTACTCGCGAAAACAGGCCTATACACATACATATAACACGACATTGAATATAGCCGATTCCAAAGCCTCTGATAATTACCGAGTACCCGATGTGCAGACTCGTTACTCGCCATGCTTCACGTGAACAATGCGTGTAAAAAGCTATTCCCGCGAACTTCCGAGTAGCTAGTTGACAAATGAATTACAAAAACTAAAACACCATAATTTTTAGGTGTCGTTACTTAAACCGGATTTAATCCTTAAAGAAATTTCTTAAAACAAGTCAGAAAAATAAAAAAATAACAACTTCAACGCTCGCTCGTTGTTAATAAATTAGCACGTGATCAAAACGGCGCAAGCAAATACTACGTTTTAGTAAATTTTCATTGATAAATTCAGCATAGTAATGTATTTTACCACGGTCCAGTTCATGAACAACCAATACGTCTTTGCGAGATCGCTGTTGTGTTTGAATAGCACGCAGTTTGTATGTTATTTTGTTATTCTAGCGTGTTTGTTCAGTGACAAAATGCTTGGAGTAATAAATTACAAATAATAGAAACGGGAATAGGGAATATATTATAGTGTAATTACTACCGGCAGACGGCCAGAGAATGAGTTTAGATGTTTTAAATAAAGCAATTTTACCGTGAGACTTTCAAGACGTATGTTTGACATACAATTCTGCCTGTCATTATTTTGTAATTGACGTCTTGATGTTTGTTTTTATAACGACCGTTTCACCTCAGCTCGGCTAATAGTTAGGGATACCTGTATTTTTGGCACTATTAGCACTTATTTACCCTTGGTCAAGCCAGAGTTTATGAATATATTTCTCAAATATTGGTCATCCATTATGGACGGTATTCACGGTATTTGGAAATGTCAACGGTCACGGTATCGGTTCACGGTATACCTCGGTCCTCATGGTACTACCGTCAGACCGCCCAGCTCTAGTGGTAAATACTTTAAATTAGTCACTTGATCTGCAGATGGACATTCACTTAAAAGCTTCCAAGTTTCTGACCATTAACGAGTTAACTGACGTAAGTAGAATTGTGAGTGCTTTGCGGCGCTGTTGACACAGGGAGGGTTATGAATATTAACTAAAATAGTTTTCTTGATCAAGAAGTAGGACAAATTCCATTCATTGTTTCACAAGGTGAAAAGTTGACCATTACTGTTGCAACCTGTACTGATAATCAGTCAACCTAGCTTATACAAGCATCACATCATCATTGCAAAACACTGATATGGAATCGCCTACTGGCTACTCTTTCTCCACACGTGATGAATGATGGTGTATGCATGGATAAAGATTAACCACTGATCCTGTGTTCTGTATGCCTTTTTCGCATACAGATCAGGAATGGATCACTGCTTTATAGCCATAACTGATTCAGCTGTATCGCTGTGTTTTGGCACAAAATTCAAACAAATAATAGCAAATATGGGTGACAGAATTTGTGTATAAAAATTTGGATGGAGTAATAATACATCAAGACATTTATTACAACAAAAATATTGAATATAGAAAATGTCTCATAGAAAATGTCCATTTGCAGACCAAGAGAAGAGTATTTTTGAAAATTTGCCACTAGTCATTCTAGTGGTAAATTTTCAAAACTAGTCGCCTGTGTCTGCAAATGGACAGACGCCATTTCTGGTTGCCTTGTAGTAATGTACATGTGTGGGGTTAATTACATTACATAAATTACTATTACTTTCAATTACTATTACAATTACTCCAGATTTGATCTATTACTATAACTCTCATATCTATTACTATTACTATTAAGGGAACTTGAACGTTGTTTAATAAAGACTATACAGTTATTAGCCCACTGATATTTCAGTAGTACATATAAATAGATTAGTTAAAGACACAATCTCTGTTCCCCAGACACCATGCTGGGAGTCAATTTGACTGGAATTAAGTCTTTAGCCATTATGTAAGATATAATGAGATCTATTGAAAGTAAAAGTGTTAGTAGACTGTTCACCTTTTCACAGCCATGTGTAATTATGTAGTTTATTTATCAGCTTAATGGCTATTTAAAATATGAAATGTTATTTAAGAATTAACCATTTGCAAACCAGATAAACCTAATTTTTTATGCTGTAGCAAATATTCTGTTTAGTACTCTGAAATGAATATGTAATGAAGCAGTTGCTGCCTTAGAAAGCAACAGCTTTTAGCCAGATTAGTTTCAAAATATCCCAAAAATTTCCTATATGATTGTTTGGAAATGGAAACAAGGAATGTTTCATCGGTGAAAGGTTAACCAGTTGATAATGAAACTCTGGAGTATAAGATTCAATACAAGAAATATTATATTGAATATTTTGAAACCAATTTGACTGGAAGCTGTTGCTGCCTAAGGTCTTGCTGCAAACTGTTGTTGTCTTACAAGAACAAAAGTTTAACATGCACGCACGCGCACGCACGCACGCACACACACACAGATTTAAACAGCAGATACCCTGTTTGGCTGTTTCATTCTGTTTTTTACATATATTAAAAATATGTGGAAGCAGAATTTTGTGGCCTATATGCTGAGCATATAAGATACCCCTGTAATAGGCTATTACCTATTACTTTTCAATCTATTACTATTACTATTACATTGTAAAATTAATGATCTATTACTATTACATGGAAATCGCTGTAATAACCTATTACTATTACATATTACTATTACTCCATCCCTGATGTATGTTAAATTGTTAATACTTATATTTCTATCATTGTAGGTACTTCACTAATAGAAAGTGTGAATGAATCACTGGCATCAGAGACACTCAGTCGATTATTCGCTGTCATATTCCTGCAGGGAAAACAGTTTAAGGTGACGACTGCAGATTTACTTGTTGTAGAGGGATTCTTTCCGCCCACTATTGGAGATAAAATAAGACTGGAAAAGGTATATTTTTACATGTACAAAAGTATTATAGTACACCTACAAAGTATGTAATTCCATTCATTTCCTATTAGCTTGTATTTAGACCTTTCTACCGCAGGCAGGTCTGCAGAATGTCTATAGGTAATTAGGTATTTTTTGGAAATATCAATTACATTATGAAACTACGATCGCCTCACTAATATACCTGGTGCAAATTATGTCAAACAGGTGGGTGGACCAAATTAAGGTGAGGTGTTAAAGTAAACTTTTTCAATTACAGTTATAGAAAATATAATGAGTGCGCGTGTGTTTTTATTGGCCGCTTAGAGCTAGGTGTCATTGAGCTATCTCTCAGTAAAGTTCTGCACCACTCATGTTACACATGCGTGAGAGATGTTCGAAACTGAATAAGATTTTCCTAAAGTTTATGAAATCTTGTGATTTGTGATAATTTGGTAATCATTATTTTTCACTAACTTAGTGATAAGTTAGTGCTACATGTATATGGAATCAAGCTGTGCAGTTGAGTGAAAATGAAAGCTGAGAATCACAAGAATCACTCCGGGTACAGCAACTTCAGAAATGTGTGAACATTCCTGTCATAGATAGATCACGATCTAGCTTGTTAATATAGGGATCCATTTCTAGCTATGCCCCGTCCATTTCTAGCTAAGCTTCACCCACTTTTTGTGCTGCGTGTGGGAATCGACCAATTTGAAACTTTGAAACCTGAATTCACAGTAAGCTTTTGAATATTTGGAAAGTAATTTGACTGGTGGTTGTTGCTGCTCATGGTAGCAACAGTGCGGAGTCAAATTAGTATCAAAATATTCAACAGAATTTTCATTGAATTGTAAATTCATCTAAGACATTCGTACACTTTCGCGACAGATTTTGATTCTCGTGACGTGGCTACATCATTTTAATTCTAACATCAGTTAACATGTGACATATTTGATTATGATGTTAGATACTTGAGTGAGAGATCAGATCCATCTATTGAATACGTTTAATTTATTGTCGAGCTCTACACGAAGTGGAGGATGGCTCAATTTTGTGATCTGATTGGTGTCTAGCATGTGAGAATTTGCTCGATTGTTCAAGTTTTTCAATATATTCAATTGTTTTTAACCTTTGATTTTGTTTGAAATCAGTTATGCCTCTGTGATGTGGTATTTTCATAATCAATTAAGGTAACAGAATGTGATCATACTGAGAAGACTACAATGTGGTTTTTACTTTGACCAATTGTTATCTCCCACAACATAGTTATCTCCCTAACATAGTTATCTCCCTTGATATGGTTATCTCCCTTGACACGTGTACTCAGAAAGGGGATAGCAATTATAACCCTGAAATCTCAGTATCTTATTTCTCCTTCGATCAATACTCACCATTCTGTTACTTCTGATATATAGCTGGCCTTGACAGCGGCTCTAGGATTATAGACTTAGAAAGCTTTACCGACTCCTGGGAACCGGGTACTCGGCTCCCAACTGCCGAGTACCCGTTTACCATAGAGCTCATTCTTGTTTGCATAGCAACAAGAGCAATACATGCTTTTTGCATTAAGGATTTTAGTGTTTTAAAATAATCTAAGTCTTTAATCAGTGATAGTTTGTGTGTTCTGAAAGGATTAACTAAGGACTATGGAGAATACCGCCCAAGACAACCAGGTTGTATTGTTCTTTATTATCCATAGTTAAAAGACTTAGGTCTCTAAATTTCGTTGTGTCGCATGTTCCAATTTCTGACCCCATAGAATCTGGGACGTGTGCTAACAACGATATATGCCAGACGATCGCCTTCTTTAACCCCAACAGGCGATCGGCAGATATGAAAATAGGTGTTTGCTACGGTATTTCTAACACGAATATCGGCTGACGTCGTTCTCCGTAGAATCCGAGCGGGTGACGTCACACCCGGTCACTCGGATGTTTATGTGAAGAACATTTTTTTCATTAATTCGCGCATCTTATTCTGGGTGCTGCGTACTAAAAATGGTACCGGAAACTTTAGAATGATCAAGTTTACGTGCGATCACGATCGGTTTGCAATGATCGGTGGTTTCAAAATTCTTGAGTAGATGTGTGGTCTGCGGTTTTACCGTGTGAGACAGCAGTTTGTTATACATTTTGTTGTTTTCTTCACATATCGTGCTGCTTTCGTTAGGAGTATAATTTATATTGATTAGTAAATATACCCTGAATGCTATGCGATATGATTCCTGGAGCCGTTACACATCCTGGAGGATCTATTATGGGTGTGTTGTGCCCGCCGCGTACTTGTCGTCATAATCAATGCGATCGTTGTTGTGGCGGGGTGGGGTGCGGGGAGCTTACGGTTAATTTATGAGTCAAAATATTTGAAAATTAATTGTCTGCCTTCCATCCGGGTCTCGTTCCGCTTGTTTATTGTAGGTTTGTGCTTATTTTATAGGCCAAGCCAGCCCCGCCATCATGTGACGACTGCCATAAGTTTGTCCGTGTAATGTTCAAGGACTATGTCTGTTTTAGGTGTGCCCTGTGTAATATAGATCATAGGTGTAATGTTTGTGCAGTGTGGTCCGTCGAAACGATGGTTAAGTTCCTTGCCCAGAAGGACTTGGCTGGGTCTGACGCGGGGTCAGGCGGTCCGAGAGGAAATCGTGGAGCGCCCGGTTCGGCCGGTGGGGGTGCTCCACGTCCCCAGCTGGAGGTGGCGGAGATGGCACCGCCGGCGTGGTTTGGTCCGGCTATGCAGGGTTTTCTGCATAGCGTTCTGCCCACGCTGGTGTCGTCCCTGCTACTAAAGGTTGGGGGGCAGTTTCTCCCCATGCCTGGTACGGATCCTGTCCTCGGACAGGATTCTGGACTGGTTACCGAGGGGGCCGTCTCGTACGGCCCCCTGGCGGTCCCGTCTGGCTTCGGCCAGACGGGTTCTGTCTCTCTGCGGCCACCTCCGCGTGGTCCAGTAGCGGTGGCCGGTCCGTCAGGTGTGGGAGCCGTCCGCCAGGACGGCTCCACGGTTGACTCGTCTAGTGACGGCTCTTCGGAGTCTGAAGACGAGGAGGCCGAGGAGGAGAGGTTGCTGCGGCCCGTGAAGCCGCAGGTGGAGAATATGGAGGTTGATTCCGTCCTGGACGGAACCGGCCTCCATTTGTCTGGTTTGGCGCAAGCCAGGTCAGCGGCTCCACCTGCGGCTGAGGCCAATCCGTTACCTTGCACTGGTTCCGCGCGGCTTGGTTTGTCACCAGCCGTCAGGGGAACGGGTGTGCCGGGCCAGGCGTGGTACTCACCTATCTCGCCTGGTCCGGCAGCCGGACGTGGGGTGCCGTTGGCGCCCGTGTCCGGCTATGGTTCCGCGACTGTTACGGGTCCGTACGGTTTTCCGTGCGGACCTACCCCATGGACCGGAGTCTTTCATGGGGTGGCGGCGGAACCGTGTGGTAGTGGAGTGCCTGGCGTGTCAGCCGTGGCTCCTTGCCTCCAGGGAGGTGCGGGCAAGATGTCGTATTCCGCGGGGTGAATACGACAGGTATGGTGTAGTCCCGTCGGTCACGGAGGATGACCGATGGGTACTGGGCATCCAGAGTGCCGGGTCGGGTGGTCCTGGTCCGGCACTAGTGGATAAGTCCCAGGTACACCAGGAAGAAGTCCTGGCCCTATGCGATGAGGGTGTGAGGGCAGCGATGAGCGCTGTCAATCACTCTTATCGTCTACTTCAGTCGGTGTGGGCTGAAGCGGGGGCAGGCCACCCTGTGCCACCTGTGGCGCTATCGTGTGTTAATGACGGCTTGGTGCTGTCAATGGACGCATTGGCAAGGGTGCAAGCGCGAGTGACGAAGTCCAGGAGGCAAATGGTCATTGACCATATGCGTCCGGCTACGGCAGTCAGGGAACGTCTTCTTGGGACGCCCCTGACAGGGCCTAGCATCTTTGGTGGCCAAGCGCGGGCCATCTTAGAGGACACCGCCAGTATTGCGCAGAATCGGTTAGCGGTAAATCTACAGCTAGAGCTAGTGCGGCAAGCGCACGCACTAGGGGCTGTGGGCAAACCGCTAACGGGACAGCCTTCAAAGAAACAGAAGAAGCATAAGAGCAAGGCGAAAGCCAGGCCTGTTGCGACTTCTGTTTCGGCTGGGTTCTTGGAGCCGCCGCCGGCGAAGAAACCCAGGAAGGTTGTAGAGGCGCCTACCCTCCCCAATGTTGCTCCTGACCGCCCTAGAGGTGGGAAGGGGAAGGGTAAGGCCTCAAAGGGCGGACAGAAGGGGCCGAAGCGTACCTGAGGGTACACAAGCTCCCTTCATATCCGCCTGGACCGCACCTGTGCGACAGGAACAGCGGTGCCAGTTATACCCGTCGTGCCTAGAACGAAATGGTTCTCACTCTCTCTCGTTAAGAAAGAGGGGGGGGGGGGCGGACTGCGAGCCGGACAACCCCGTTAGACGTCGAGGCGTCTATGGTGGGTGGAAGGCTCATGCGTTTCGTCGAGGCCTGGCGAGGTGTGACATCAGACAGTCTGGTCCTGGGATGGTTATCCCAGGGTTACATGCCGGAGTGGTGGGACTTTCCGCCACAAAATCTGTCTTTGGCACCTGTCTGGACACCCGTACCAAGGGAGCCAGACAAGTTAGAAGCCGTTCAAAAGGAAGTGTCGGGTTTGCTTCTGAAGGGAGCAATAAAACCAGCAAACCGGAACACTCCAGGCTTCTATTCAAACATGTTCCTTGTCCCCAAGAGCACGGGGGGATGGAGACCCATACTCAATCTCAGGCCATTAAATTGGTTTATCCATACGCCTCGGTTCCAGATGGAAACGCCGAGGTCGGTAATGGCGGGATTGAGGAAAGGAATGTGGTGTGTATCGATCGATCTGAAAGATGCATATTTCCACATTCCGGTGAATCGGAGTTGGCACAGGTTTCTGAGATTTGCGTTTCAGAATCAAGTATGGGAGTTTACAGTTCTCCCGTTTGGCCTGTCGACAGCTCCGAGGGTTTTCACAAGAGTGGTCCTTGCGGTGACAGCGTTTCTCAGAAAAGAGAACGTGGCGCTACACACCTACATAGACGACTGGCTGCTCAAGGCAGACTCGGCAGCCAGGTTGAACGTGGATACTGCTCTGACTCTGAAGTTACTTTCAGATCTAGGCTGGATAGTCAACGAGGAGAAATCCGAGTTGACGCCCACTCAACATTTCGTTTATTTGGGGATGCGATTCGACCTCGAGGAGGGCAGGGTTTACCCATCAGAGCCCAGAGTGGTGTCTCTGTTAGCCATCCTCAGGAGTTTTCGAGTGGGAAACCACATTCAGGCGAGGCGGTTCCTTCAGATGCTGGGCATGATGGTCTCCATGGAGCAGGTTATCCCGTACGCTGCTCTAATGCGAAGACCTATCCAGTTGTATCTGATGTCTCTGTGGAAACAGAGAACAGAACCCCTGTCAAAACTGGTGCCAGTTTTGGAGCCGATAATATCGCATCTTCTATGGTGGAAACAGCGTCAGAATCTCCTAATAGGGGTTTCGCTGCACCTACCCCACCCCCAGCTGTCCGTTTACACGGATGCATCGCTGGAGGGGTGGGGTGCCTGCCTGGGAGAACACCAGGTCTCGGGCACATGGACTCTCCCGGAGAGTCAGCTGCATATCAATCTGTTGGAAATGATGGCAGTGGAACTGGCGTTGGAAGAGTTCCTTCCGATGATCAGGGGCAAGGTGATATTGATACGGTCGGACAATTCGACAGTAGTATCATATATAAATCGCCAAGGCGGGACCAGGTCGCCCACCCTGTGCATCAGGGTGTGGCACTTGATTCAATGGTGCAGGAATTACTCGGTTGTTTTGAAAGCAGCTCATATTCCTGGCCGATTGAACATTCTGGCGGATGCTTTGTCTCGCAGACAGAGAATCTTGCCAACAGAATGGTCCCTCAACCCTCCAGTTCTACGACGGATCTTCGAGCATTGGGGCAAACCCAACGTGGACTTGTTCGCCACAAAGGAAAATGCTCAAATCATGACATATGTCTCGCCGATTCCAGATCCAAATGCCGTCGATACAGACGCTCTGGCGATAAGCTGGAGAGGGATGCACGCGTACGCGTACCCACCCACCATTCTTCTACAGAAGGTATTGGTGAAGGTCAGGGAGGAGCCGTGTCTGGTCCTGTTAATAGCGCCGTATTGGCCGAGCAGGGCGTGGTTCACGGATCTTCTAGATCTGCTGGTGGAAAGTCCTGTGCAGTTGCCCGAGATTCCGAACATAATCTCCCAGGCCAAGGGACGCTTCCTACACGAGCGTCCCGAAATGTTCAAATTGACTGCGTGGATGTTGTCAAACAACGTTCCACGTCGGAAGGCTTTTCTCGACAGGCTGCTGATTTCATCGCGGCTGCGAGAAGGAGGTCAACCTTCAAGTCATATAACAACAAGGTTAACAGATTTGCAGACTGGTGTGAAGAAAAGGGTATTGATACCTTTCAATCCACTATTCAGCAAATAGCAGACTTTCTCTGTGAGCTGTTCTTTGCAGGACTAGCTCCCGTCACAATTGCTGGATACAAGTCAGCTTTGGCATCAGTTATCCCTTGTCTAGCCAACAGGGATAGTCCAGAGGTGGCCCAGTTAAATGTGATGTTGAAGGGAATGAGCAATCTCCGCCCGAGACAACCGGTAGTCATTCCAGCTTGGAGTCTATCTTTAGTGCTTAATGTACTGGCCAAGCACCCTTTCGAACCATGCGTTCGGCTAGTCTAAAGCATTTGACTCTAAAGGCGGTCTTTCTATTGGCAGCTTCCTCAGCTAGAAGGCGCAGTGAGATCCATGCGCTTTCGGCAGAGAGGAACCGATTTATTGTTTCTGGAGAAGGTCTGCGTCTTCTGCCAAGAGCAGAGTTTATGTCAAAGAACCAATCTTTGAGATATCCCGGCAAACCGATCATTATACCGAAGTTAACCAGGTTTGATCGTGATGCCAGTGTCTGGTGCCCGGTCCGTGCTTTGACTAAGTACAAGAAACGGACTGACTCGTTACGGTCGAACGATAGACATCTGTGGATCTGCCATAAAAAGCCTTATGGCGCCGCATCCATGGATACTATCTCTCGTTGGATGGTCGAATGCATTCAGACTACTCATGAGATGGCGACTGGGCACCAGGTGCAGGGCGTAAGGGCACACAATGTTAGAGGAATAGCCGCCTCGACCGCCCTTTACAATGGTGTTCCGTTAGAGGACATCATGGCCGTTGCACAATGGCACTGTGAGTCCTCATTTACGGATTACTATATGAGGGATGTGTCAGACTCAGCCAATCCACTCGCTTTGGCTGTTTTGAAACGATAGTTAGTGACCACACTGCTTTTCCCCTTTTTTCACTTTGGTAAGAAAAGAACCTAAAGCAGGCATGGTCAAGCGAGAGGATGTCAACCAGATTGTCTCACTGATGGCCGAACCGGTGAATGGTTGTAGGCGGTACATCTGAAGTCCTGTTATCATAAGGTAATTCAATAAGTGAGAGTTTTTTGTATTATGTATATGTATCATGTTCATTCATCTTATATATTCATGCTCATTCCCAGGCTAATACAAGCGATATGCAGGGCCTTTTAGGTCTCCGTTAGTCAAGTTTGAAGTCTAAAATCTTTCTCCAAGGGGCAAAATTAGCATGTATGGCTTGCCCCTTCCCACCAGGTTACTGATCAAATCTGGTGTATATCAGAAGTAACAGAATGGTGAGTATTGATCGAAGGAGAATGCAGGAAATGTCAATTTCCCTTTCTCCGAGATCTAACAATACTCACCATTCTGTTACGGACCCAGCCTCCCAGCCCCACGGAGGCAAGCCATAGTTTTCTCTTGTTTGGTGGCTATGCAAACAATATGAGCTCTATGGTAAACGGGTACTCGGCAGTTGGGAGCCGAGTACCCGGTTCCCAGGAGTCGGTAAAGCTTTCTAAGTCTATAATCCTAGAGCCGCTGTCAAGGCCAGCTGTATATCAGAAGTAACAGAATGGTGAGTATTGTTAGATCTCGGAGAAAGGGAAATTGACATTTCCTGCAATTCAAGGCAGTCACACTTGATGTCAGCTCTGGTATTTTAAGATTAATTTGACTGAATTATGTTCCTGGCTTTAACACATTAGCCCTTGAATGCTAGTGTCTCAATGGACCTTTCGAGTTTATCCATCCATCATATGATGTCATAATAAGCTACGTGATGTGTAAGAGGACATCATCAATGATATCATGAGTGACATAGATAAGTTCGCCACGAAGGCATAATTGTAGATGAACTAAGCGTTGTTGTATAAATTGTATGTCTTTACTATTTAATAAAGATGCTGTTGAATTTTTTTAAACTAATTTGACTGTTCGCTGTTGCTGCCATACAGGTAGCAATAGAACCCAGTCAAATTAGTTTCAAAATATGCAACAGCTTACCTGTATAGTTTTCTGGATATTTATAGTCAGGGAGTTCAGAGATCAATCGATCCAAACACGAGCGTGGTGTGGGTGGAGCTTAGCTAGAGATGGGTGGGGCATAACTAAGACTGGAAGGGCCATACCAAGACAGCTGTACAAGAAAATTGTTGAATTTTTTTTAACTAATTCAACAGGAACCTATTGATGCTGTAGAACAGATCCCAATCAAATTAGTTTCAACATATTCAGCAGCTTACCTGTATATTTACCTTGAAATTTAGATACTGGGAATTCTGGTTTTATAGTTTCAAATCGATTCCACCATGTGTAAAAAAGTGGGTGGCGCTTAGCGTGAAAAGGGTGGGTTGAGGGAGCTAAAACGGCTTTGTACATACCTCTGTTTTGTGCTTCTCTTTCAGGTGTTGATGGTCGGTGGCAGTGACTTTACCTTAGTAGGAAAACCATTGCTCGAGTAAGCATAATTATAATTATATGCATTCTCAATGTTTCATGCTAAAACAATGTCAATAATATGTTTAAATATCCTTTAGCCCCTTAATAGTCAAGCCGGTCCAAACCGGCATCTGCAGTGGTCTTGAGGGATGTCCATTTGCAGGCCAAGAGAAGACTAATTTTGAAAATCTACCACTGGAATACATGGCTCAATAATCGCACCAGTCATTCCAGTGGTAAATTTTCAAAAATGGTCTGGCCTGCAAATGGACTTTTAAAATTTTCTTGACCAAATTTTCCCATTAGAGTTAAACCTGTGAAATGATCTACATGTAATACATTGGTCTGATTTAATTATGTTCACTCTGAGCCTTTCTTGTCTATTAGTCTATCAACATAGAGGAATTACAATGTTGAGATTCACACATCATAAGCAGCACCACCTCTATGTTAAACTGCTTTCGACATAATTTTAACATAATATTTATTACATTATAATTAGTCTGTCATATCTCATCTTTCAGGTTCAAACCTGCAGATTACAGAACAGCTCAGAAATTATCTATATGTTTCCAAAACAATATAAAACATTCTTAAATATTTTGAATATAAATGAATTGGAAGCCGCAACAGACCATTTCTTACTAACTAACATATTTCTGCTGCTTTGTTTTGGAAACAATTTAGCTTATTTATGAGTCATCTAATGCACATAATGATAGAAAGAAAATATGTATGAACAACATTGTTCAATTCGCGATGTCATCAGTATTTGTGGTTTTGGTCATGTACATGTAAAGTTATAGAAGTTCGTCAAGACCAAGCTACCCATTCACCAATTAGTCAAATGCTAGTAAAATTTAAATCTGTCTGATAGAAAGCAGGATTGGCTCAATATTTGGCTAATGATTAAAATCATATTATTCATAATTTCTAAGTAGAGAAGCTTTAAAATTTGTTTTGTGAAGAATATCTTAAGACAAACGTTTATGTAACTAGTACTTATATTGTGTTTTCATTATGACCAAATCGACCATGAAATCCTAATATGTCGGATTAAAAGCATCCATATAGGCCAGCTGTTGAATATTTTGAAACTAATTTGACTGGAAGCTGTTGCTGCCTTAGGCAGCAACAACAGTTTCCAGCCAAATTAGTTTCAAAATATTCAACATTATCTTGTATCTGGTGTGAAAGGGTTACCTGGTGGTCATGTATTGTAGACATTGGAAGACATTGGCTAAAATAGTTTAGATTTGGCTAAGAAAAAGGATATTTGGCTAATCTATTGGTTAATAATTTGTGAAAGTCAGGTCTGTGTCTGTCCTGCTTTGAGATGAGTATGAACACAGTGTTATATCTTGTCTTTAAGGTTGAAAAGCTCAAATATGATTCTTGACATGTATTTTATTTTATTCCAGCAAAGATTTAGTCAGAGTACACGCTACTGTGGTTGAGAAAACTCTGTCCCAGAAACGTGCAATGTACTATTACAGGCGACGGAAAGGATACAGTAAATTTCGGTGTAAGTTCAAGTAGGCTTGTGCGATTAATGCTTTGAGTGATCACGATCGATTATTTAAGTAGAATCATGATTTTTCGATTAATCGGCCCGAGTACAAATTACCCAGACATAGCAACAAAGGCCTATCAATGACGAAAGCTGCAATGGTCTTTAGAAATGTCATTTGCAGGCCAAGAGAAGGCTATTTTTGAAAATATAGCACTGGAATGCCTGGATTGATGTTCGAGCCAGACAGTCCAGTCATACGTTTTCAAAATGTATCTGCTATTAGCCTGCAAAAGGCCATGCATTCGATGAGCAAAATGTCAATTTTTGCGGCTGATCGCATTAATGAATGATTAAAAGGTAGGTTCTGAAATATATTATGCAGTAGAAATTATTCACAATTATTCAATTATTTAATTTTTAATCATATAAATTCATGATTTAAAAGAAGATAATCACGATTTTCAATGTAATTGTAGAATCGCACAAGACTAAGTTCATGTTAAATGAGAGATCTTAGAAGTGCATTATGTTTTGATACTGGAAGCTGTGAATTTATCAGTATTTATTGGGAGTTTCATTCAACTGATGAATATGCCTATCATCTTATATCCAATAACTGACTGCATTTAATGTACAGTTTCCATTCATGAAGCTTGCCTAGCCTTTTGTCCCTGTAATGGTCAGAATCTGTCCAGAAAAAAAAATATGTACTTATTGTACTTTCATTTGCAGACTTAAAGAGGATTGTTTTTGAAAATTTATCAATTGGATGAGTGGCTCGATTATTGAGCCACACATTCCAGTGGAAAATCTTCAAGAATAGTCTTCAGTTGGCCTTCAAATTGACATTCCTCAAGACCACTGCAAAAGGCTATTAAAGGATATATGGTCAAGCCCGCTAACTGACCTCTGCAGCGGACTTGAAGAATTGTGTTTGAGAAGACTATCTTAGCGAAAACTATCTTAGAAAACTTACAGCTACTCCAGTAGCTTATATAAATATTAAGATTTAGGGCAATAGACCTTTCCAGTTTTAGCTATGCCCCACCCACACCTCGCTCGTGTTGGGATCAATCAATTCCTGAACTCCCTGACTATCATTTTCAAGAAAACTATACAGGTAAGCTGTTAAATATTTTGAAACTAATTTAACTGTGTACTGCTGTTGCCTATGGCAGGAACAGTTTTCAGTCAAATTAGTATCAAAATATTCAACAGCATGTTTATTAAATATTAAAGACATGCAAATCACAAAGCCTGATGGACTATTAAGCATTTAAGATAGACTAAATCGAGTCATTCATGACGTTATGATTATGACATCACCCTACACATCATGTAGTTGATTATGACGTCATATGATGGATGGATAAACTGGAAAGTTCAATTGTTCAAAATGTGAAGCAAGTATGAAACTACATGTTATGAATTGTTCATATACCCTTTCATTTAAAACTCTCCAAAACAAAATAAAATGTACTGTTGAATATTTTGAACAAAATTGGATTAGAAGACATTGCCTTCCAATCCAATTATGTTCAAAATATTCAGCAGAACATTTCATACATTATGTTCAAAATTTGGTTTCATAAAGACTAGGTCATCCAAGATGGGCGCTGAACCATTCGGCCAATCAAGTTCCCTTGAACAAACTCAAACCAAAATCTGAGATGGTCACCGGATTGGCCGATCGGCTTCATATGAACAAATTTGGATCTCAATGGCATAAGGATGCTTCCTGCCAAATATAATTGAGGCCATGTCAGCTAAAACAGGTATCAGATGAAACGTACTAAAATTACAGTAAGTTGTAAGTTGAAATTTCAACGTTCAAAGTTTAATAAAGTTTTTCATCATCTTCTTTGCAGTAAAGCAGGTTCCTCATACAATGGTGTTGATCAACTCCATAGAGGTGGCTGCAATGGATTCAAACGCTACAGAAACATCACCTGAGTCACTGACATCATGATCTATCTGCTTCTGTGTGACGCTGTTTGTTTCGCTAGCATAGGCATATGGGGTATTGGGGATGGGTGGGTGGAGGGCGTATGTGAGATTGTTAGGGGGCCATTTATTTAAGTCTCTCAATACAAATGACTGGGTGTATGATATGTATTTTGAGCCAAAAGATTGTGGTTCTTTAAGAAAGGTGGTCTTAACCCCTTAAACTAAAGAATTTGTTCACGAAAATTTCAATGTACTCATACTCTCTATGAGTAAATTGAAAATTCCTTGAACAAATTTGGTGGTTAAATGGTTTTAATCATCTTACCACTGAGCTTTTTGCAGATGCCATATTCCAAGGGTTATATCTCTGGACCTTCTAAATATTTCAAAAACAATTTGACGGAAAGTTGTTCGTGGTTAAGCCGCTAACAATGTTCAGTTAAATTGTTTACAAAATATTCAGCAAGTCTTCAGTTTTTGCTTATTGAATTTATTGGCTGGTGGCATGCAGAAGGGAGACAGTTATTACAAGTGAGTTGATATATATATATATAGTGTCTTGGAAATAATGCTTCTTTAAAGCAGGTAGTCTTTCTAGCAGGTTTGACCATATAAGGAAAATTTAAATGGAGTAGCAGATATGGTAGGTGTATCTCATAAGACAATGGTAGGATGGTATGGTTTCTAAACAGGCATATCACCTTGAACCGGTTTGACTATATAAAGAGAAAAGTATATATTAAATAATGTCATCAATTTGAATTTATTTGTTTGAAATTGTTTCTACCAAGTGAGTCGTCATTAACCATTTCATTGATCAATTTATCCTATCTCAATCTCAAGGCAAACAAACTAGAATGCTGTTGAATATTTTGAAATTAATATGACTGGAAGCCATTGCTGCCTTGAGGCAGCAATGGCTTCCAGTCATATTAATTTAAAATATACAATAGAATATGCTATGCAACATAAAAAATTAGCCTTTTCAGTGATTTGCCGTTGAAAAGCTTAAGGATTGTGTTCTTTATTCATGTAGTGCTATGACTGAATATAAATTCTATTAAATACCCTTTGCTATTTTTCTGTGTTTTATGCATCCTTTGATATAACATGTCTTGGGAAATTCCTAGAATTTGTACTGGTTTCAAGAGAGCTAAATATGTAACCTGTTAATATTTTGAAAACATTTTTGCTGCAAATTTCATTCAAAATTTATTTCAAATTATTATCTCATCATCCCGTTAAGCAGAGCAGCTCAACACAGCAATGGAAGTTGTTTGAGGTGTGTGAACATTTCTAGATAATCAGGATCAAAATGTAGGATGTAACAATTTATATTATATGCGAAATATATTAGATGGTGTAATGCCATTATTTAACTGATGTTTGTTTGTCATTACTCTCGCCATGTATGGGAAAGTGTGTATTGCATTTTCTGTCTATCCAGGACAGTATCGACAAAAATACTAATCTGATTTTATACAATCTTCAGAAATTCCAAAAAAATTTTGATTTCCCTCATAATCAAGAAAGTGGGTTTGGAGAAAAAAACATGTGGTCAAAGGTCTGTAAATCTGGTTGCTTCTGTTTGTGATTGTAAAAGATAATGCACTTTGATATTCAATTGATGACTTGATGGATTGATAACAAGTTTGGATTACATATTCCGATGAGCAGCTTGAATTTGGAAGTAGAATATTGCATTCTGCTCATACGTAATGCTGAGTGTCTTTGGAATCTTTGGACCTGCTGCATATTTTGAAAACAATTTTTTTTTCTAAATATGCAGCAGGTCAGGAGTTTTTGCTCATTGAAATCATTGCCTGGTGGCTTGCAGCAGCGAGACAGTTAATAGACTTGCATCCAAACCAACCTTTCAAATCAACTGGATACTTACCATGAGAATCAAGTTTTTAAACTTTGGATGTTAAAATAGGAATTTGTCATTTAATTGCCCTTAATGGACAGGTTATCAAGTGAATGGAATTTGGGTAACTGATTGCCAACAAGTTGTTACCCGGTTCCATTGGCATCAATCTTAAATTGGATGACTTGAATTGGACCACTATGGGGATCAGAAAGTAGGTATCAACAGTTTAATGGAAAAAAAACTTTATTTCACTTCATCATTGATATGGCAGGTTATTGGGCCAATATGGCCCGTTATTGGCCCAGTAACCTGCATTATCAAGGAACTGGTTACTCAAATATACAGCTACATAATGAGCTAAGATAACCATGTCATGAAAGGTACTGTCCGTGTTCCATGTTCACCATACTGTTGGCTGCAGGAAACATGATAATGATGAATAGGCTTCCATATTCATAAACACCTTAGCATCCCAGACTGAGCGCATAATACATTTAAATAAACACAATATGTCGAAACTAATGCAGGATGTAATGCTAACAGAAACAGGAGCAATCAGAGATTGCAGACACCACCCTCCAGTTTTAGATTTTGCAGATTTTTTTATATCATGCTCAGGTTTGTGGAATCCCAGTGTATGGTCATACCCTTCCGTGTGTTAAAATTTGAGCAAAATCAGACGTAGTTTCCGAGATATCCATAGATCGACTCCTGGTTCCTTTATACAGACCACGACCAAAGTCTAGAATTCCTCTTGCATGGCAAGATTCTCCATTGGTTTGAGATTAGAGCCAAATCTGGTCAGTAGTTTTTTACACACACACGCACACATTTACACACGCATGCATACACTTCTCCTTAGAGGGTAAGGCTAACTACTGTGAAGTTTCTTTTGCCATGATGTCACCTTAATTGTATGATTGGTCTCACAACTATCACTGGCAGTCTAGTGATGGAGTCACGCTTCAGGAACTTTGGTGGGATGATGATGTCCAAAGGATTTGAAGCATCTGACATTACACCTATGTGACAGCTTAAATTGCCATAATCAACAGACATGTCATTATAAAGTACTGTTAATGATTCCCCTTTTAAAAGTCTATGAGCATTTTCTCTGGACATCTAGCTGTCTCCTCATGCTTATTCTCTGGAAGACACGATTGTTTTCACAGTTGACTTTGAAATGATCAACTAGAAGGCATGCCATGAGGTAGATTCTCCTTTACTCTGTTTCTTATATTTAATGAGAGTGTGAACTAGACACCAGACCTTAAAATCAGGATCCTACCTCGATAGACTTCCGTGGATATTTTAATGATTTATTTTTAGCAGACACATATATAAATTATTAAATTTAAGAGAGTTCAGATGCTATAATAGCATTGTGAAAGGGAGAAATGGTAAAGTAGAACTAGAATATTCCAATGGATAGACTATCATCATCAAGACTTAATTTGTGTTATTTCTCCCTGCCTAAATTCAATGGATTGCTGAGGATGTTGACAAAAATGTCACACAAGACAGGGCTTAAGATTTACCTCAATTGGGCCTATTGGCTTATCTGGTCCGGGATCCATCAATACTCCTAGAAACTAGAGAATTTTGAAATCTGAGAGATTGATTTTGAGCCATTTTAGTTTTAATAACACTATAAGACCTCTGAATGGTCATAAAATGCCACAGCATCCATCTCTGAGTATTTAATTGACCGTAAATCAGTTAATTAGTATTCATAGCACCCAGTAGAATTTTAATTTGGGCTCACTAATATGGGCAGATTTTATTTGGGCATGACTTGTAAAGTCATAGTTAAGGGGTAATCTAAAGCCCTGCAAGACAAATTAATAACATTTGAAAGGTTTATTTAAGTGCAACACATGATTACATGCATGTTCATATATTATGCATATAAAAAACATGTATATGAAAATATTCTCCTAGTATTACTTTATATCTTGTCTACAACTAAAGTTATCATCTTGCATAAATGTACCACTCTTTCTAAACTTTCTTATTCAATCAACTGGTTAAAGTGGCACCTATTAGTGTACTAATCGTGTTACAAATGAGCTGAACTCCACATTTTTAGTACGACAATTCAACAATTTACCGTCATAATTCTTGCATGCAGCCCTGTGAATTGGCTTTTAACAACCCATAACTCTTACCAGCAAACGCAATGTAGTAAGCAAGATGCAACATCATAACATACCAGATAGATGGTGGACCTCACCACACTTGCAGCAATCAATCGATAGAAACAGGAATAAACAGCCTGACTTGTCATATGAAGTTACCCAAATCCCATCATTGATTCATACTTAGCACTACATCACACAAGTTAGGTCTTGTTGACAATTAGAAGTGATATAGAATGACTCAAAGCCTGCACACTATTTACATATCCTTCCGCCAAGACCAAATAGTTCCTTTATCCTGATGTCTTAAAGCAACTAATTTAATTAATTACACCCATATCGGCTAACCAATGATAGGACGACACATAGGACAAATTCTCTCCCCACCCCTATTAACATATTAAAACCACATTACACAAGATAACCATCCCAATACATGCAGTATTACTCCGCCAAACATCACCCGATTCCCGAGAGAAATATACATCAGAAATCAGATATTGTCAGGCCCGGGGAGCGTGAAATTCGGTTCTATACCTATACTATATAGGCAATCATATTTACATATACAAAAATAACACAGATGGTGAGACGGGGGTTACATGGTACCTTTCCCAGTAACTAATTTATTCCATCACCTATTTAAAAATGGAAGGATGAAATAAAAGTCACATTCATTTCACCATCTCATATTTGCAGCAAAGATATAATCTAATTGTTGACTATGTGACACCGACATTCTTCTGGAACAGAAAGTGTGATGAAAATATAAAGAGCATACATATCACACGTTACCGATAGAACATTAATCAGTAATCCATAATTAATGAGGTATCTAGTACTGTCTACGAGACGCTTGCATCTTTTTGGAATTGGAAAAAGCGAGAGACCAAGATGGTATACACTGTTTGTGGAAGTGGACAGGGTTGTTTGTGCTGATTATAGTGTTTTTCTATTTATTAACTTAATGGCATACAGCTTAATCTGACAATGGCCGAAAATCATGCCAAATATGAGCATTATAGACTTCATCCAACCAAAACAAGTGGCAATATTCAGCTCCAGTATTCGAACCGACACTTGGAACTGTATGCAGTGCTGGAAGATCAATATAATTCTGCTTCCACTTGGGATTCGTCAAAAATGTCAATCCCCCAGCACAAATTTCATCCTTACTTCAGGACAAAATAAGTAAATGGTGTCATACCTTATATGTCCTGGTAAGGGAGTCGGCCTTCGCTTTCAATGCCTCCCCCCCCCCTCAATGCCCCCCCTCCACTAGCTACATAAGCTCTATAATACCTATATCTTTTCATATTATATGCAACCCTCGAACTATTTCACATAACAACTGAGATACAATAAGCAGTGCCCATAATCATTTGCTACCTTAGCTGTTGATCTTTTAGGAGCAAGACCATTTGAAGTAGAACTTGCTGCACACAGATAGAGATTATTTGCTTATAGTACTCTTCAAAACGTTTCTACTATTACAAATCTAACACTCCTTGTCAAATAGACATTGACAGGGAGTCGTACCCACAACCAACAAGAGCATCTAGCATCATAGACCACAAACGCTTCCACCACATTTGTGGGCTATGATGCTAGATGCTCTCACCGGTTGTGGGTTCGATTCCCTGTCAATGCCAAAATACTGTAATGCCACAACTACTTGTATGTCAATAGACAGGAGTTGGTTTTGTGGGCCTATGTTTGCAGCTTTGTCTCATATATGACGTTGGCAGCCCACTGTGACGCAACAATCTATTTAAGGAAAGACAGCTTGGATCTCGGGAATCCATTCACACATCAGCGCTTTCTGGACCAAGGCACTAGGAAGAAGCTAACAGCAAATCCTCACTAAAACATCTGAGTACTGATAAAGGCAAGATAGGAAATGCACACAACATACAGGCCATAACAACCAACACACGAAATGCACAATGTGCAATCACATCCAGGTTAAAGCAATGCCTAAGGGGGCTACAGCCTCAGGATGTCAAACATAAGGGGTCCCAAATCAAAAGCAATTATCACTGTTGAATATTTTAAAAACAATTTGAGTAAAGGGCCTAAGTCAGCACCAGCTTTCGTTCAAATTACTTAGAAAAATATTCAGCATTATTTTGACACATGTAATGAGTAGCAGCAGCAGTAGTAGGCATTCCCTTCTTGACCAACCCGATAGCTAATTAGCCCTAAGCCCCAAATAGGTTTAATGTGGGTGTGGACATTTGGTGGACGTGCCGCCAGCTCAGGGCATCATCACGTTGTTGCCAGACACGGTGGTTGTTGGGGTATCCTGTCTGTTCTATAGAGGATTTGCATGAGAGTCAGTGCCTCTCAGAGACACATTTTTCATCGTCTCCATGCCTGGTATCATCCTTCACTTCGGCCAAGACTTCGCCTACCCTAATCACCATCACGTCAGAGTCGCAGTTAAACTGAATGGGTGATATGGAGGGCATTGCGGTACCCTCTGAATAATAAGATGGGGGTGGTTCGAAAATCAGTGAGACAGTTTCCTAATATTGAAAGTCAAGGATAATGATTTTTGCCTTCGGACTAATTCTATTTTCGGGCTAGCAAACTGTTAGTGTTTAGTAGACAGACACAACAGTAGACTTCCCATAGCCCATAGAATGGAGCTGTTCAATGACAAGTGGGTAGCCTCGAATTACGGAGTGGACAAGACATGATGTCTTTCCGAGAATGTCAGTAGATTGCAAATAAAGCTTGTAACTAACTTTCCTCTTAAGATACCCGATCGCACACAGATTCATACTAATACTTACACTCACCTGGTAACCAGTGCATGTGCAATGACAGGGATGACAATGAATAATTAACGCAGAGCTTGGCCACTCGGTTGGGTGGTATAATGGTGAGCGTTGCGGTGGCTAGTTGCTGTTTTTTGCCCCTCCATTGTCTGGTGACAAGATACGGTCTGCTGCGTGATTGCAGCTTTAACTGTAGCGACCACAATCTGATGATGTTGCTTGACACTGCTGCACACTGGTGTATTTTGATTCACATGTTTCTCTCCTCTCTCTCTCACGCGCACGCACGCACGCACGCACGCACGCACGCACACACAGTTAAATTGCTGTCATGGGTGGTCTGAATCTGTGTAGGACACTCCTTGAGCATGTTGCCATTTTTGCAGCGCTGCTGTTAATTTCCAACGTTTGTCTTTCACATGGGATGCACATTCGCCAGTCAACCATGTGTGCTGAGGTGTACAGATAATTTTGAAAGGTATGTTTCTGAATGTTTGGATTAGTCCCTCCGTTGGTCCAGTTCTGCATTTCTTTATAATGTTTCATAAATGTTTCTTTATTCACAAATCGGCGATCTCTTCATCTCCCATTCAGTGGATGGAATAGCACTGCAGTTTCTTATGAACTATTTGTGGTATTATTTTATTTCTAATAACATTTTCTGACCACTTTGGATCGACTGGACAATTTAAAAACAAATGTCTGGCAACAATTTTGGATGTCGAGACAGATGTGCAGTTCTGATAACATGAATAATTGGGTGAACTTTTAGTCCCTCTGGCATGGAATCATGCGAGGGCACAAATCCATGTTCCTTTTCCCAAATGTGCAAGACTTGGCAAATATGCAACTAAACATGTAATAACATTTTTTGTCCCATTTTGAACTGTATGCTTTGTTTGTGTAGATAATACAATATCTCTAGCTCTGAAGTGATTAACAATGCCAGTGCATGTTCATCTAACATTGTGAGATGAGAGCGCAGTTTATCTGTCTATTTCGAGTGCAATGTTATCGAGCTGATCATCATCAATTTGGATATATAAGTCTACTTTCATCTACGTCCAATAGCCTATTGCACTGGGATACGGATTCTTACAATGGAATAGGAAGTGACCTAGCCTAAGTCTTCGGGTCTTTAGTGACATATCAGAAAAATATCAGTCGTGACAGCCAGTGAATTATATCCTAGTGCTCGCCTCGAGGGTGTAACTTTCAGTAAGAATTTTCACTTTGACAATTGCACTCTGAGCCAGATTAATTATAAGGAGAATGCGTCAGGAATGCACACCTCGGTTTTAGTTTGCTGAGGGGGGAACTTATGGCCATAGCGCGGTTAATAATCCGCTATCAGATTGTAGCATAGCAATGGCCGAGGGAGGGTCAATAACGGACTCAGGAGCAAGCAAGACGCCCGCCTCCTCAATGCATCAGCCCTTGCTCAGAATGGAAGATGCAATATCAAAATTACCTACATATGCACAAACATGTGCAATGTCCAGCACTTGGAATGAGCATGAAAATTTAAAGTCTGGTGAACGTGTTTGCTTAGTTTTGAATACCTTCGTGAAACATGATATATCAGGGAGGGGTATACGAAGTAATTTCGAAAATTAAGCAAACACCCGCTGAGTTATGAGTGGAGAACCACCACCTATTTAATTGTGCCACTGCACTATTGAGTGTGCTTGCTGACAACCACTAGACACTGAATCTCTGCGCCAGCTGATGGACAGGGGAGCTAACGATCTGATAAGCCAGGTGGCATGACTTCCTCTCCACATGGTGTATACATGGATCTTGTATGTTCAGAGAGGGAGGGGGGGAGGGAGGGAGAATTTTTCAAACATGAAGAAATAAAGAACTGGTCTCACAGACCATTCAGAAACAAAAACGTACAAAATTATCTGTGCTCAGCACACACTGGGCCGCCAAAAGCGTATCCTGTGTAAGAGAGAAGTCAAGCTTTGAAACTTCAACAACAGAAGCACTGACAGATGATAATATGAGTCAGCACCCTACAGGAGATTGTGTTATACAAATATTCAAACCCACCATACCACCGGTTAAAGGCATGAGGCGAGAGAGACTAGACGCATATGAACGATATCCAGCAGCAGTCAAAATATGTGAGTGCAGCAGTTAAAGGCATCCAGGGCATTTTACGAATGCTACAGTAAAAAACATGATAGCATAGCCGTTATTATTTCACTCAGCCAACGGCTAAAGGACAGATTTCGCTGATTTCAGCAACCAATTTTTTAATCATAATTGTCCTTTATTAAATTGTCTGAATGAAATTCGGTTATTGGCATTTCTGTAATACAATACGACTTCCGTACTGTATTTTCATAAGATATGAGAAAGGCAGGAATGTCAGAATATTGGCCATCCTTATGATAATAAGTCATGACTGTTTCAATTTCAGATAACTATGCACGGTAAACTGGCACCTTTATAATTTCTTAAAGCAATACAATGTAATTCTGTATTTGTCTGGCCACATCTAGCGAACCATTGCTGGCACTTTGTAGGGTTCATACCACTGATTGGAAACATTACTTCCGGTAGATCTTATGCAATTCCGGATGTTCCTGGGTCATTGCAGCATCACTCGAGATATCTGATTATCGGCAATTATTTGTGGAATTTACATTCATGTAGGCACATGTTAAATTCTATGCGCATGGAGCAGATCACTTATTACTTTGCACACTACACTAGGAATTTATTAGTTCCAATACTTAAACAAAGTCATTTATTTATTATTGCCCAAAGAACACTGCTGGGACTGCAATAAACTGCATTATTTATATTTTCTCAGTGTTTCCTACTTTGGCATAAAAAGCTTGCTTAATAGATATCCGAAGATACACAGGAGATGTATGTGATCGACAAATTGATTCTGGCTGTCAAGAGACCTGTTGTAGTTTCTTGAGTCGGTCCTAACCATTCTGACGGTGGGAATTCAAACAGTTATTTCGGCCAGACGGCCAGAGAAGCGTAGTCAAAGGCAGTTACTCATTGTTTCATTTAGGAGGCCTTAACATGAATGGCCAACTATAAAAATCAGTAGTGCCGTTTATAAAACCATCTTGCTGACCGTAAAGAAAGAGTTTTTAATAACAATTCTCCGCTTTTAAAGTAATCGCCCTTGGCTAGCTTAAAAACCTATCCTATCGAACTATTATAGTTCTAGGTTTAGCGGCTGCATGTCATGTTCTCTGATGAGAGCATGAGAAGAGACCTTAATGTAAAATTGTTGCCGTGGGGAGAAAACATGGTGATGCATTTGTTGTTGATGTATAGTGTAACCTAGGCGTACTGCGGTCCAAATATTTTTGTAGTTTTTACTGCTAACTAACGATATGGGCAGAATGCCTAATTACATTTATATATTCATTGGAATATAAGATCTATTTGGCCTACGGTGCTGTTTAATTGCTGGCACCGTTTACAATGCATAATATTATGTACAATAGCATCTTAAAACGGAGGTCGCATCCGACCTTACGGTACCACTTAATGCAGTGCTTTATTTATTAATAACGGTATAACATAACTAAGATATGTCCCTATTAGTCATCAGTGCAATTTAAACGTAACATCAGACCTCGAAATTTGGCGTAACCAAACCAATAGTTCCCGTCAAAACATAAATTCAGTGATGCTGGATGCGTCCATTGTTTACTACCATCGTTTCTGTCGAGACATTCGAAACACCACTGTTCTTACATACTAATTTGGCTGGTAATAGTCAAAAAGTCTTACACCGCAATGAAGGTACCACTGGTAATGGTGCTGAAATAAGGAACCTTTTAATTTAGAATTTTGCCCTTGCTGATCTATCAGGAGCGCACAAAAACTTGGTGCGGTGCGGAGCATGGCTATCCTGAAAGGGAACCTGACCGTAATAAACTGCATTGGTGCAGATTGCAAAACGTGAGCTCTACGCAGTAGGCAGATAGTGAGAATGATCACACACGGATCCTCCACCCTGGGAAAACAAACTAAAGAGCATAGCTATTCGCACCACAGTACCTCATCTCACAACCAAAAATGAACACAGTGATGTGAGCAAGAAGGCCCTGACCCTAGCCATGCTGGAAGAAATGTACCCTCAGGAGACATGGATAAGGATCTACACAGATGGATCAGCCAAAGATGCAATTAGGAGCGGAGGTGCCGGACTGCACATACAGTATCCAAACGGACAACATGAGTCAGCTGCAATACCGACAGGCAAACACTGCACAAACTACAGAGCTGAAGTCGAAGCACTGGTTCATGCAGCTAATACCATCAGCAGAACAGCAGACCCTATTGCACAGATTGTCTTTTTATCTGATGCCCGCTCCGTCCTTGAGGCTATCACCAAAGGTAAGCTGCCACAACTTGAAGAAGCACTACAAACCATCAAATGCTTTCGGATAGCACTGCAGTGGATCCCCTCACACTGTGGAGTCCAAGGAAATGAGGAAGCAGACAAGATGGCAAAGGTGGGTGCAGAAGAGAATCAGACAGAAAACATGGTTACCCATACAGAGATGAAGACTATCATTAAGTCCCTCTATAGAACACCTCAATCAGAAGATGCCTACCATCATCTCTCGAGGCCAGAGCAAGTGACCATTTTTCGTCTCAGAACTGGACACAACAGACTAAACCAACACATGTACAGGCGGTTCCACCTTACGACATCGCCCGCTTGTCCTTGTGGAGAAGCAGAACAGACCACAGAGCACATACTTCAATGTTGCAGTACGTATCAGCTGCTGAGAGAAGAGATCTGGCCTTTGTCAACCTCTATTCTTGAAAAGCTGTATGGGCCTGTGGAAGAACTGCAGAAAACCACAGATTTCATCTTGAGAACGGCTCTCCAAGTGTGATACCAGCGATCGATAAGAAGAAGATCACACACGGACCGAGTCTGCCTCCCTTCTAACTGAGTCTGACTTTGAGAGCGCCTTTTATACTCTGTGAGAGGCTGCGCCAGCAGGCTCAGACAATCAGAGCGCATGTTGTGTATGAGGCACGGTAGCTAGAGCAATCATGCCTCGCTCTCACCTGATCATGTACATGCTCTGGCGATGTCTATGCTTTAGTTGGAGCTCCAAATAGTCTGTTTTAATTTTACAGTATCTTCGTCATATCTTTAAATTCCCTATTCAGTTCTGGTATTAATACATACCAAAATCATGGAGAATGGTCCCATATTATGGAATCGCCATAATATGAGTAACTATATACATAAGCTGCCGGTCTCCATAGGCTAATGCAATGTTTGTTTGCCTCTCATGGCCACGCATGCACGTATGGCGATCTCACGGACTCTGTCATTCTGGTTTCCCTTTGAATGGCTTATATATGTGCAGGCCTCATTTGGCCAGTGGAGAGGTGAGCGTGGAGTATCCCCTACTGGGCCGTCCCGTACCCAGCCGAACTGGGCTGGTACATACCCGACAGGGTGGGCCACACTACAGATAGGAGCACCATCTAGGCCGCCATCCTCGCCACTCTGTGTGGTCCATTCTGTGCTATGCAACTTAAATTATTTATTTATGAAATCTTCAGATCCCCATTATCGAAATTTACGGTCTACTGAAAATCTTCAGCTGCAAATTCCTTTAGCAAAAACTACATTGTATTCCTAAAGCTTCTCAGTTAAATGATCGCAACTATGGAACCCTTTAAAAGTATTATCACGCACTGCTCCTTCATTTACTGCATTTAAGTCCAAGTATGCAGAATCTTAAAATGTCATATATACGTGTATGTAATTATGTAAATAAAATTTAGTGTGTGCCTGCATGCCCGGTGTGCGTGTGTGCATGCGGGCAAGTGTGTGTGTGTGTGTGTGTGTGTGTGTGTGCGCGCGCGTGCGTGCATGTGTTTGCATGCATGTGTTCATTTGTGTGCATGCAACTAGTGCATTCGTCTGTGCGTATGTGTGTGCATGTACATCTATGTGCATGGATGCATGCATGCATTTGTGTGCATGTGTGCGATTGTTTTTGCTTGTGTCATCATACGTGTGTGTCTGTGTGCGTGTGTGCATGCGCATGTGTGTATGCCTGTGATATGGATGCTTTAGTATGTATTGTACTGTACTTTATCCAGACGCACACCTGAGCATGATGTTCAGTATGAATTTTGCCCAGTATTAGTATAGATACAGATACTTAAATTGTACATTCTGTATATATGTTTCATATATAAAATTTTGTAAAATATGTAATATTTATGTAAATAATAGATATATTGAAGGCCAGGGATTTTGTCACTAATCAGTTTACCTTCATTAAATAAACCGTATTATTATTTATTATTTATTTTTATTTGTGTGTTATATGAGTCACCAGTTACTTCTTAGGACTTCTTAGGATATTTCTGAGGACTCAAGCTGTGTTCAGCCTCTATGTCCGCATCTTCTTCCATTAGAAATGTTCCATGTTCCTGACTTTCTGGCATCCGATATTCGTCCGTGAAATCAAATTTAATGGCTTGTTGCTCCCAAAATTTTTCTATGGCCACTTCAAAGGCGAAAACAGATTTACAATTTACTATGGCGCCAGGTAAGCTATTCCAAATATTTACCACTCTAGTTGTAAACATATATTTCCTAATGTCCGTTCTAATATGGTGCTTGGACAGTCTCAAGCTATGGCCTCTTGTGCCTCTATTCTCTGCCAAGATCAGCAGCCCCTCAGAAGCTTCAGGATCATATATCTCATGGGTGGTGTTTGTAGACATGTATCATGTCTCCTCTCATCCTTCTGTACCGCATTATGGGCATTTTCAGTCTCTTCAGCCTATCTATATAGCTCATATTGCTTAATGCTGGAACTTGTTTGGATGCTCGTCGTAGTACATTTTCTATTAGGGCTACATCCGTTTTCAGATGAGGGCTCCACACACATACCGCATACTCTAGGTGAGGTCTCACCACAGCCTGGAACAGCTGCTTAAACATTTCCTTATCTAAGTAAGTGAATGTTCTTCTAATTAGCGCCATAATGCTGTTCGTCTTGTTAACTTGGGCTTGAATGTGGCTTGAGAAGGTTAAGTTCATGTCTACTGTGACCCCAATGTCCTTTTCCTGTTGTGTGTTCTCAAGATTTACTAGTGTCCCATTTTGCTTGTAGAGGTGGTAGCTCTTCTCATCTGGGGGTTTTCCTCCCTTGCTCTCTACCGTTAGTACTTTGCATTTGTTTGGGTGGAATCTCAATAGCCATGTGTTTGACCACACCTGAAGGGAGTCCAGATCCTCTTGCAACTCAATTTCATCTTTCTTGCATCTGATTTGCTTGTAGATTTTTGTGTCATCTGCGAAGAGATAACATGTAGATCTTACAGCATCAGGAAGATCATTAATGTTTATCACAAACAGGATAGGCTCTAACACACTGCCTTGTGGGATTCCACTTGGAACTGGGTGATTTTCTGAAACATGTCCGTTGACCACGACGCATTGCTTTCTGTTTGAAAGAAAGTCCTGTACCCATAGTATTATACGTTCGCTTAGACCATATTTTCTCAGCTTTCTGATGAGTCGCCTATGTGGGACGGTATCGAACGCCTTCATAAAGTCCATATATATGGCATCTATTTGTCCCCCTTTGTCCACCACTTTTGTCCATTCATCCAGTACC
Source organism: Chaetoderma sp. LZ-2023a (assembly GCA_034401795.1). Taxonomy (NCBI): domain Eukaryota; kingdom Metazoa; phylum Mollusca; class Caudofoveata; order Chaetodermatida; family Chaetodermatidae; genus Chaetoderma; species Chaetoderma sp. LZ-2023a. The sequence continues at coordinate 94,114,700 of CM067374.1, read as the reverse complement.
TTTAGTAGTAGCAGTGCTGTTGATCTTCCTTCCATAAAACCAAATTGTCTTTTGCTGAAGAATTTGTTTCTCTTCATATGTTCTATTATTTCTGACCGTACTAGCTTTTCCATTAGTTTACACAATACACTTGTCAGACTTACTGGTCTGTGATTTCCAGGGTTAGATTTGGCCCCTTTTTGTAAATTGCTGTGATGTTGGCTGTCTTCCACTTGTCTGGTACTATCCCTTTATCCATAGATTTGTTAAATATAATAGTCAAAGCCATGCACACACTCTCTTTTAGCTCTGCTAATGCTTTGGGATGTATGCCATCTGGCCCAGGTGATTTGGCTTTGTATATTCCCTTTAGTATTTTCAGCACATCATCCTCAGTGAATGTTTTGTCTTTGAATTCAAATTCTGGTTTTAGTTTCTGGAATTCTGGTACTGGACCATCTGGTTCGCACGTAAAACGCTAGTGAAAAAATCTGCCAGTACATTAGCCTTATCTATGTCTTCACTAGCAATCTGAGTTATCCCATCTTTCTAAACAACCTTTAGTTCTGAGATGCCACTTTTTACTTTCCTCTTTCAGTTTACATATTTCCAAAAAGTTTTGGGTTTAGCTTTGGCATTCCGGGATATCTCATTTTCATTATCTCGCTTAGATTTATGTATTAGCCCTTTAACTTGGTTTCTCACTCTAGTATATTCTCTATGCTTCTCATCAACTCTTGTTTCCAGGAATCTTTGCCAGCATCTGTGCTTCCTTTTTAATTTAGTCCTAATATCTTCATTACCTTGTATATGTCGATATTTGGATGCTTCAGTTTCCGCCTTTGATCTTTGGGATATGCTTTTCCTTGGCCATGTTAAACTTTTCAAGGAATGTGTCCAGTACTGTATTTGGATCATCTGCTTCTAATAATCTCTCCCAATCCAGCACTAGGTCTGCATTCATATCCTCGTAATTACCTTTGAAAACAGTCCACCTCTCTGTATTATTGCATCTTTGCTGACTTTGCAGTTCATAAGTAAAGGTAATTACACAGTGGTCGCTGGCTCCAAATGGACTTTGGTATTCAATTTCTTCTACCAATTCATCATTTGTAAGGATAAGATCCAATATACTTGGTTCATTGTTCCCTCTACACCTCGTGTAATCCTTGACATGCTGGTATAGATAGCAACCCCTTATACATTCAATGAATGATTCCCCATCCGAGTCATTTTTTACCGACCAGTCTTGCTAATTTATATTTGGATAATTAAAATCCCCCACAATCATGATATGTTTGAACTTCTATTTTGTATTCGATATATTTCTGAGCATTTTCTTCAAATCCTCCAAATTTTCTTCAGTGCTGCTGGGGCTCTTATATAAACATCTCACCAGTAAATTATCATTCCCTGGTAGTTCAATCTTGACCAAGATAGCTTCTTGGAAGTTCTCATCAACTCTGTATTCGACCCCGTGTAGGGATTCATTTATATACAATGTTACTCCTCTGCCTTTTGATGTTTCCCAGTCATTGACTAACAAGTCATATCTGTCTATTTGCAATTCTGGTTTGGTTGACAGGTATCTGCAATTCTTTGGACATACTTCTGTTATTCCAATTATATCTGTTGCCCCATCCCATGTATCCTAGACTTAAGCTCTTTCATTTTATTTAGAAGACAGTATGCATTTGAATATGCACACTTCAGCATAGTCAATCTTCTGGTATCCTGGTTACACATATTTACAACATTTGCATGTAGACTATTTACATTTGTTTTTACACTTGTCTCTTTCCGTTACGGTTCTTCTACAGACGGAGGACTATCCAGAACAACAAGAATTACTACCTTTATCAAGCTGTTTTACCAGGTGATTTTGATTAAGACATTAGTTAACTTTTTATCCATTAAGCTAAACGTTTATATCCTAAATATCGGTTGCTTATCTATCTCATGTAAACGTATTGTCTAACAATATAAACCTTTACCAGTTTTCGAATTTCTGCACCATCTCTTGTTTACACAACAAGTTCAAGGTTATCTATTTTGATATATGGGTCATTCTCTGAAACTCGTATACATTAGACGTCTTATGATTTCTCAGAATATTTCTGAGGACTCGGGCTGCTGTTCAGCCTCTATGTCCACATCGTCCATTAAAAATGTTCCACGTTCCTGACTTCCCGGCATCCGATATTCGTATGTGAAATCAAGTTTAATGGCTTGTTGTTCCCAAAATTTATCTATGGCCACTTCAAAGGCAAAGCCAGATTTACAGTTTACTATGACACCAGGCAATTTATTCCAACTTTCTACCACTCTATTCCAACACATCTACATATCTATTCGCTGATGACACCAAAGCCTTCAGATCAATCACCACCGAAGAAGACTGCATATTATTCCAACAAGATATATACAGCATTCAAGAATGGGCTGACACATGGCTACTACGCTTCCACTCAGATAAATGCAAAACGATGAGAATTGGAAAATCCAAACTAGACAAGCAGAAATACAAACTCCAAGAGAGTAGCCAGCCAGACTATGGAATTTACCACAAAGGAAAATGACATTGGAGTCACCATTGATGACAAATTAACCTTTGATTTCACATCAAGAGTATACTTACCTCCCTAATACTTTTGGTATTGCTAAATATTGGCTTTCACTCAATAAACACTCAGATTAAAACAGTTAGGTGCCCCTACTGGGCAGGGAGTCAGAGCGTAGTCTGGCGGATGCCAGCCCCACCACCGCGCATGCGCAGACTAGCACTTCCTCTTTGCTAATTTATTGGCAGAGAGTCTACACATGTTTTTGTGCTAGTGCTTTTCTTGGCTCAATTCTTAGTGTTTTTGTGAAAATTTGGAAGTGTTTATCCCTGATAAAGATGGCAGGAAGGATGACTTCGCCAGAGGAGGGCCCAGGACCTTTAAATCAGGTGACTTCTAGTAAAATTAGCGAGTTTTGTCCCCGGTGTAATGTGTTTCCGGGACTCGCGCTTACCGTGATAGGCGCCTTGTTTCGTTGGTTTATTTCAACTAGGTGCTATATCATACTAATCTCTCTTTGTGTTTATGTCCACAGGTCTGTGTAACGACATATAATGGACATCACATCAGCAGAGGGGTTGTTTCTCTCCACCATGGTTCCATTTCCTACTAATACTGTTAGGTTATCTAACCAAAAATTTTATGTCCAGTGAGTCGGAGGCCTAGTATAAAGGTCTTCTCACTTTGCCCTCTTGATCCAATTCCTTCCCCTAGAGGTGGAGAGAGTTAAGAGGCGTTCAGTTGGTGGAGTGCTCCAGTTCATCACGTTGGATGGTTTGTCTATACAAGGTGTCAGGTATCTAATTATTGATATGAGGTGATGTTAATTATTTAGAGGAAAGGGAGATAATTAACAGTATTTGCCATTGTTATCAGTATATATCTGATGGTTGTGTAGTCGAAATGTCCATTCTGCACATGTTCTGGTTAGAGATACAATTCGTCCTTGCACTTGGATGTTTGTTGGGGATCGATTTTTTCCTGTCATAGGATTAATGACGTCATAATCAGCCTTGCTCTTTATTTAAAAATTAAAGTTGTCCGAAGCTGGTTTTCTGATTAATATTGATCTTTATGATCATTTCCTTCTCTTGAGTTGGTGAGTTTCTGAGCTTAACTAGATTGCTCATACTCCTCGTCCTTTGCCCTGTTTCAGAGACCTGGTTGTGCGTCCTGTGGACGGTTTTTGAAGGACAAGTTTGTGCCTCATCTCTGTTATCAGTGTAGCCCCTGTGGTCCCTTGTTTAATTGCGAGATATGTAAGCACTGGGGGGGCGAGCTAATGTCCGAATTCTTGTGCTTGCAGGCGAAGGACAAGGTGGTGGAGGAGGACAAGAAGAAGCAGAAAAGAGAGGTTGTGAGTAAGAAGGGTAAGAGGAAGGCCTCGTCCGCGGTGGACATGGAGGCCTTCCGGACCGAGATGTTGGGAGAGATGAGGAGGACAATAAAGGATTTGGTTCCAGAGTTGCTTCGTGGCATGCTTCCTGGACCAAATCCTTTGCTGGCCTCATCAGCTGCTTCGGAGCAGGTAATCCCCACCTCTGAATCACCTTTCATTAGTACGCTTCCATTGTTCAAAGATTCAGAGGTGGCCCCATTAGAGGGGGCATTCCACGACCCTGGCAGCAGGCTTAGTGCCGCGCCGAATAGGGACCGTGGACGGTTGTCGCTGGAACCCGCGGGCTGCTTATCAGTCCAGGGGTATCCGCACGCCGCGGGTGCCAGTACCTCGTATGGCACCTTCCCTGGCCAGTCCGGGTTAGCTCTCTTTGCTGACCCGGAGTCTAATCTGTCTGGCCAGGAGGATGATGATTACCTGTTGGGGTCGCCGTCTGAAGACGTGGCCATGGATTATGACGCCTGTGCACCCCTCGCAGGGAATACAGGCGACTTATTCCACGGTTCTACTCTCCCAGGGGTAGAATCCACGGTTCAGACTGTGGCCCTGGGCGCTGAGGGCCAGCGTTACCGCATACCTCGGCTTGCCGAGAGTGTCGCTGGTGCTGGCCGTGGCCGTGGTGGGGCGGTATATGCCCCGCGCTCTACCACGGCGCCTGCTCCTGGTCAAGCCAGTGAGATTAGCATGACGGTGTTATCAGGCCCGCATGCTCTCCTTGGCTTGCCAGGGATATCAGCGTATCCGCCGTCAAGCTCTGTTGCTTGCGCTCAGGAGGAAGACGAAGGCCCCCGTCTTGTAGAGCGCTCGCAGCTAGCCACGGAGGAGGATTGGTCTGACGCTTGCCAGTGGTTGGTGAGTGTTAGACCAGATCTGCCCGTGGAGCAGTCGGCTAGCCAGCGTGATCACAGGCCGTGGTTAGCTGGTAAGCCTACTGCTAACGCTATGCCTTCTCTGCCGCTGGCAGAGCATGTCGTTGACATGTTCGAGGCGGCGGAGACGTCCATTAAGTCGAGTGGACGTCTCGCTAAGGCCCCGCGCGAGGTGGCCAGGCGTTGCCGCATCGTGCCCCTGGATTACCAGCGGTACGGTGTGGTACCTAAGCCGAGCGTGGATGACCGCGCGGCTTTGGGTGAGGATGCGCGGCCAGGCTCCCGTTCTGACACGGGAGTCTTGTGTTCGAACGCGTTGCGTTCAGCAAATACCGCGTTGCGTGATGCGGAGGAGAGTGGGAGGGCTTCGATTGCCGCTCTGTCCCACGTCTCCCAGCTGTTACAAGGGGTAGTAACAGCATCCGCATCGCGCCGGCCAAGTCCGGTCACAGTCCAGCGAGCCATCCAGGATGGTATCAACCTGGCTCTGGACTGTATGACGCGGGCGGTGACCAGGAGTGTCCGGGCAAGGCGCACGTTTGCCTTGGACAATCTGTGCCCATCCCAGGACCTCTACAATAGGCTACTCCGTACGCCTATGACAGGTCCTGGTCTCTTTGGAGGTGAGGGATGTAGGCACCTCCAGGAGACGGTTACTCTGGTCAATAACCAGAGGGCGCTGCGCGAGCAGTTTGAGGTGCTTCGTCGTGCTAACGTTCGCGCCGCACCCCCTGCGTATCGTCCCCTGCAGGCTCGAGGTGGTGGTGGCCAGGTCAGAGGCCAACCACCATCGCAGCGTCGGCCTCGGCCGCGTATGATTCGGCCAGCAGCGAGGGGGGCGCAGTCAGCCAGGCAGCCGCCCGCGCACCGAGGTGCGCGCGGTGCTGGTCGTGGCGCGCGAGGATCTGGGCGGGGTAATCGTTCCTGATGGGACGATTACCGCGGTGAGAACCGCTCCGGTGTTTCTGGCAAAGGAGACAGTGCCGCTCTTGCACTCCTTATGTCCACCTCTATCCCTAGGTGGACCGGTGGGAGGCCGGCTAGCCGACCACATGCAAGAGTGGGAACGGTTAACTCAGGACCGTTTAGTCTTGCGATGGCTTTCAGTCGGGTATCATCCCGATTGGATGACAGGCCCGCCATCGCGACTGTCTCTAGTGCCGATCTGGACTCCGAATCCGAGAGATCCAGAGCAAAGGTTGTGTATCGAGGAGGAAATAAATTCCCTCATACAAAAAGGAGCTATTCAGCCGGCACAGAGGTGTCCGGGCTTCTATTCAACCCTGTTCTTAGTAACAAAAAACACCGGAGGGTGGAGACCAATTCTCAACCTCAAGCCATTGAACAAGTTCATAGAGACGCCCAGTTTCAAGATGGAGACCGTGCGCTCGGTGTTGGCGGGGTTAGAGAGGGGAATGTGGACAGCGTCGATAGATTTGAAGGACGCTTATTTCCACATCCCCATACACAGGAGTTTCCGTCGCTTCCTGAGATTTGCATTCCAGGGCAGACAGTGGGAATTCAGGGTGTTACCCTTCGGAATTTCCACGGCTCCTCGGGTTTTCACCCGTGTGGTTCTTGCGATCACCGCATACCTCCGCAGGAGAAGCATAGCAGTCCACACGTACATAGACGACTGGCTGTTGAAAGCGCACACCCAGGAAAGTTTATCGGCCAGTCTGGAGATTGTTTTAAAGACTCTCACAGACTTGGGCTGGATGATCAATTTCCCAAAATCAGAGCTGACTCCATCCCAGAAGTTTGTTTACCTGGGGATGTTCTTCGATCTAGAGACAGGATATGTTTTTCCTACTCAGGAGAGAGTTCGAAAACTCATCTCATTGATTCAGTCAGTGTGCGACAGTCGTCATGTCCTGGCACGGGTTTACTTGAGAATGCTGGGGTTGATGGTTTCATTGGAACCAGTCATTCCTCAGGCCGCCTTACGCAGGCGGCCGATCCAGTTATTTCTCATGACACAATGGACCCAGAGTACAGGTTCGCTGGACTCGAACGTGTCAGTGTTGGCGCCTCTGATTCATCACCTGCAATGGTGGTTGGACACAGAGAATCTCTTGGTGGGGGTTATGCTAACCCCTCCCCACCCTCAGGTGACTGTGTATACAGATGCATCGATGGAGGGCTGGGGGGCTTGCCTGGAAGAATCCACGATATCAGGGCTTTGGAATCCGGAACAGTCAAAGGAACATATAAATCTACTGGAGCTAAGAGCAGTAGTCCTGGGCCTGGAACATTTCTTACAGAAAGTTCAGGGCAAGATTGTTCTTATTCGTTCAGACAACTCAACAGTTGTGACTTACATAAACCGCCAGGGCGGAACGAAGTCGCCCAGTCTCTGTATGATGACATGGAGACTGCTTTGTTGGTGCCTGGATCACCAGATTACCTTGAAAGCAGTTCATATTCCGGGAAGGTTAAATCTGCTAGCAGACTCATTGAGCCGAAGGATGAGTGTTTTACCCACGGAATGGCAACTAAATCATTGTGTGGCGGATCGTCTGTTCGACCATTGGGGGAAACCCAACATCGATTTGTTCGCAACGAAGAGGAATGCGAAGATGACGACGTACGTCTCTCCAATTCCGGATCCAAGCACTTTCGCAACAGATGCGTTAGCTATCAGCTGGGGGAGAATGTATGCATACGCATTCCCTCCAGCAATCCTGATTCCAAAAATTCTTCAGAAAATCAGACAAGAGGAATGCCAAGTGCTTCTGATCGCCCCGGATTGGCCAAGCCGATCATGGTATACGGATCTGCTGGACCTTCTGGTCTGCAATCCGGTTCCTCTGTCTCTGATGGACGATATTATCTTCCAGGGCAAGGCCCTTCACAACAATCCGTCAATGTTCAGATTGACTGCGTGGATGTTGTCAAGGAATCTAGAATTAAGGAGGGCTTTTCTGAGCAAGCAGCCATGTTTATGGCCAAAGCCAGGAGGGGGTCAACCTCCAGAGCATATAATTATAAAATCAACAGATTTGCAGAATGGTGCTCAAAAAGATGTATTGATCCAATGGATTCATCTATTCAGGTAGTAGCTGATTTCCTCTGTCACCTGTATGATGCCTATAGCCTCAAGCCTAACTCTATTGCTGGTTATAAGTCAGCTTTAATGTCGGTTATTCCTTGCTTGGCTAAGAGGGGAAGTGATGAAGTAAATACATTAAATGTATTAATTAAAGGCATGGGCAATCTAAGACCAAGGAATCCCCCTGTGATTCCGTCTTGGAGTTTATCGCTAGTGCTTCAAGTACTAGGGGATAAGCCGTTTGAACCACTTAGTTCCATTTCTATGAAACTATTAACACTGAAGACTGTGTTTTTAATTGCTGCGGCCTCGGCTAGGCGTAGAAGTGAAATTCATGCCTTATCAGCCGAGGATGACCGTTTTGTGGTTTCAGGGGAAGGCCTTAAGCTGCTACCTAGGATTAATTTCTTGGCTAAGAATCAGTCGTTGAAATATCCAGGTCAACCTATTGTTTTGCCTGCTTTAACTAGATATGATCCTAATTCTAAAGCATGGTGTCCCGTCCGGGCGCTTCTCCGGTACAAACAACGTACAGCGGAGTGGCGCACCGACCAGTCGGCGTTATGGTTGTCATATATTGAACCCCATGGCAGGGCTTCTAAGGACACCATTTCCAGGTGGATTGTAGAATGCATTCAGTTTTGTCATAAATCCGCCACCGGGAAGCAGGTTGACGTGGCCAAGGCTCACAGTGTCCGCGGCGTAGTGACATCCACGGCCCTATTTAATGGGGTCCCTGTGGATGATATTATGTCGGTGGCTCAGTGGCACTGTGAGTCAAGTTTTACAGACCATTATCTCCGTGACACCTCTAATCCTCTCGCCTTGTCGATTTTGAAAAGATAACTAGGCATATATTTTTGATGGGGTTTCCTCATTGCTTATATATTTCACAATTAATTTATGGAAACAACCACTTTTTTGGGACTGCATCGTTCTTCACCAATGGGAAGAGGATGTCAGCAGCCATTTCAACAAGGTCAGTCTTGTGTATGGGTTGTCCATTGTTGATTGTCTTGTCACGTTACCCGTTATTAATATGATGATGGTTTTGTGTATTTATGTGGTTCATTGTTGAGAGTATACGAAAATGGAGTTTTTTCGTCTCTGTCCTGTAGTACATGGCACTTGTACGTAGAGAGCGTATAGGACATTGAGGTCATTTGACTCTTCCTCCCAGGAAGGAGGGGGGGGAGCGCATTTGACATTCGGTCATCTCTCATACATCGGTGGTGTTATCCGATGGTTAGTCAAATCCTGACTGTTTTTTCATACAGTTTCAGAAGTTTAAGTGCCTTAAACGCAGAAAAGCGTATAGGGATGAGCTGGTCTTTTGACCTCGCCTCCCTCCCGCCGAATTCACTGTCGAATTCTGGCAATATCAAAAGTATTAGGGAGGTAAGTATACTCTTGATGTGAAATAAACGAAATCAAGGATTTCTTTTTTCACGAGAGAGTTGATACTTACCTCCCTAGATACGGACCCGGCCTCTCCACCCCACAGAGGCTCGGTCTTCAGGCTCTTAATAGTTGCATGTGTATCAGCCAATAAATTAGTCAGAGGAAGTGCTAGTCTGCGCATGCGCGGTGGTTGGGCTGGCATCCGCCAGACTACGCTCTGACTCCCTGCCCAGTAGGGGCACCTAACTGTTTTAATCTGAGTGTTTATTGAGGGAAAGCCAATATTTAGCAATATCAAAAGTATTAGGGAGGTAAGTATCAACTCTCTCGTGAAAAAAGAAATCCTTGATTTCGTTTATTTTCATATCAGCGAGAGAATTAACAAAGCCAACTCCATGATGGGACTCATTAGAAGATCAATGGAATTTCTCGACATAGCCAGCTTCAGAATTGTATATACAGCACTTGTGCATCCCCACCTCGAATATGCCAACCAAATATGGAGCCCATACCTCAGAAGACAAATTATAGCTTTGGAAAATGTCCAGTGGAGGGCGACAAGACTTGTACCTGGTCTACAAGAACACACATACGAAGAAAGACATAAACTGATAAAGCTACCAACACTTGCATATCGTCGACTAAGAGGTGGTATGATCAAACTCCACAAGATACTAACCAACAAATATGACACAGAGGCAGTGCGCCTAAGCATCCCATTAGTCACCAACAGTACAACCAGAGGCCATTCCATGAAAATCTTCAAAAAGCTTTCAAGACTGAACATCGGCAAGAACTTCTTCACTAACAGAGTTGTAGACATTTGGAATGACCTACCAGAAGCAGTTATCAGTACCACCCAAGTATTTGAACGTAGACTGGACAAATACTGGAAGGACCAACCAATCAGATTTAACATAGACATGACACTCACAATTCAAAGCGCATGCGACATAGCAAATATAGTAGAAGATCCAGAGCTGACAGAAGAGGGTATATAACCCTACAGTCAGAAGAGGACCTGTAAGTAAACCTGTAAGTATTTGTGAACATATATTTCCAAATACAAAATCCACAAAATTATGGAACAGCACCAGCACAAAGATACGGGAACAGATCCTAAATAGAAAATCCTTCAAGAAAATTGTCAGGGAGTCCATAATTGGCGGCTACTGATATGTAGTACATTTGTACTCGTCAATGTAGGAACTCACTGATAATCAACCATAACTAAAGAACACCAGTTGACAAAACAAAGCAGTTTGCTACCACTACAACTACTACTGTCAGGGATGTGCCCAGGATTGGCGGCGCCGGGTGAACACGCCCACCACTCATCTGTGTCCACCCGGCCCTCTGGCGAATTTTGCTATTTCCGCCCAGCTCTAAATTTATCAACTTTATTAGCAGTTGCAGTTGCAAAATTATATATTGTTGTACTTCAAAATTTGTCATAAAAGAAAAATTGGGGAAAAAATGATACAAAAAAATAACACAAAATTAAAACACATTCAATTTTTCACGCTAGAAATTCTTAACATCTTACGCCTATGCTTAATCTATGCCTTATATCCGTCATCGCAGGAGTGAAATTATGAATTGGGACTGCCTAAATATTGCGTATATTTTAATAAACATTGTTTATTTCATCAAAATTAATCCAAAGTTTGACATAAAATGGCATTGAGAAAAAATAGAAATCACGTGGATGAGTTTAGGTTGTTAACTGAATAGCTCGAAGATGCTTATAGTATTATCTGGTTAGAGACTTGCGCACTCCACAAATAGGAGAGGAGCTTCGAGTAGCTATGAGAGTGATGGCATAAACTCATCCTATAGCTGATAATACTCTGTAGAATGTAATGTAACCAAGTCGGCCGGGACGAAATCGCCCAAGTGAACAAAAATCTCGCCAGTAAATATACAGCCGAATACATTTACTGATTAGGTAATAGTAAATTTATTGCTCAAATTGTTTTAAAAACATTATCTTCTGTATATATTTATTATTAATTTGCGAGATTGCCATTTGCAACATTGCAAAATCGTTTTTTATTTGGGAGGGCTCCTTCTAGTCCAGAAAGTCCAGTGGAATGCCTCCAATCACAAAAACGCTTTAATTTGGTCATCCAACTTAAGAAGACATCTAACCTCATTTTATTTCTTACGTTGTTTTAGGTCGTTTTATGTTGGTTTACGACAATACATGTACAATGACTTGTCAATTTTAGTTTTATTTCATCATTTAATGATACGTGTAAGATTGTTATTGCAATACAGCAAGAGGAAATAGTGGTTTTCCTTGGATGATAAAGGTTTCATGCCTTTAAAAAGTGGAGGGCAGTGAGTGATGGGGTGAGACAGGCTCTCTGCTTCTTCAACTTTCAGAATGCAGGAAATGGCTTCTAGTTCTGTTTTGTTCTGATTTATTGGGGGGGGGGGGAAGGACCATCCCAACCACACATAATGGTCTTCTCCCTGATTTTCATGAAAATTGGTCAGATTTTCCTCTTTTAACCCCTCAAAATGCAGGAAATGGCTTCTCAGAGTGAGCGTCTAGTTTTCAGAATTTTCTGGGAACCCCCCTCCCCCCCACCCTGTTGGATCGCCTGGCACTCATTTTTTTCTGGGCTCATCCCTGACTACTACTGCTACTGCTACTATCATTACCACTTTCGATTTAATCGTGAAGTTTGATTTATTTTTTAAATCGCGATTTTTACGATGTAATTGAGGAAAATTTGGAAAATCGTCGATTTTGTGTTTGTTTAAAGTCTGAAGTGTGTGCTCTTCCATCACATTTTATCAATACATGAGTACAATTATAATCGATTCACGGTTGTGTTCATTGTTTTCGTGACTTGTAACGTTACCCCAGTTTATACTTTTGGGAATTCATTTGAACCTACGATTGAATTGAAAATCGTGATTTTTTAATATAAAATCGATTGCGATGTTTCAAAGCAAAAATCGTGCAAGCCTACCACCACTACCATTTCAACTCGGGTGAATCCAATCTGCATGTTAAAAACTAACCTACTCATAAACTACAGGAACAGAGCTTGGCTTCGAATTGGTAGTCTAGACAGCCATCTGTTATCATTTGACATTTCCGACACCGCTGACCACATAGACCCTCTATGGTATCTGACACACCGTAACCATGCACAGTACACCAAAAACCATTAATGCACAATACACCAACACCATTAATGCAACTTCCAAAGGGCCGGATTAATCCTTTGAACCCTGCAAAGTCAAATAAGCCTCAAGACCTAATAAAATAATATTTGTCTGCCAATGTTTGGGCTGCTTGGACTAGGAACTGTTTCTGCCACTGGAACAGACAGTTCTTTTTTTAATCAGGATATCACCAGCATATCAAACAGATTACTAATTTTGTATTGTAGCTGATAGTCATGGAATGCAGCGTGAAAGGATTAATGGGTTGAATGTGTTTAACCTAACCAAACTGGTTGAGGGTATTAGTCCATATCTAATAGGTAAAACCGATGTTGTCGGGTAGCGGAGAGGCTCCACATAGTAGGCTACTAGCAGTAAATTTTAATCCAAGATATGTGAGCTGGTCAATGATGAATCTTTTCGGACTGGGTAGACTGGAGGCACCTGCTTTAAGTTATGCAACAGCAGCTTTCAGGCTGGCTAGTCCTAACATATCCAACCATTGCATAAATAAAGGGGAATAAGTGAACGGGGCAGAGGCGTCGAAAGTGTCAAATCTAAACCTGTTTCTCACCTAGCAGCCAGATCTCATATTTACTTTGTACCTGTAGTGGGTGATTACTGCCAGTATGAGTCAATCCCGGCCATCCTATCTATCCCAATTCTGCGTCAATGCTTTTTATTTATTTCAAATTCTGATCTAATACTCCCCATTTTATCAACCTACAACTACAATAAGAAACACAGCTCAATACTAGCTGATTAACTACTGTTGTTATTAATACTATTCCTATTATCAAGTTATTAGGTGACGCGTCTCTTTCGGTTTGTTGACTTGCGTACATGTATGTCTGTCATAAAATCTTTGTCCGGGCCAGATGGCATCTCCCTAATGGATAATAAATGTTACATTTTCTAAGCAGGTTTGATGGAAGATTCTGCACTGTAGACAGCAACATCGTCCACTAAAATTGCTGAATATTGGAGAGATACACCATGCTGAAAAGATCTTGAATCTTCATCTGATATCCGCTTTCTCAATGGATATATCGCATGACGACACTAGTTTAAAATATCTATCTACGTCACACCTACCAACAACTTCTCACCCCAATACTACTGTGACTTTGTTGAGCACCCACCCCCCTCTCCCCCCTCCCCCTTCCTCACGATGTGGATGTCATAGATAAGGAAAAGAAACCCCTTTACAAACTTCTCCCAATATCTGCAAGCAAACTAAAAATAGAGAATCTCTTCATGAATGAATCCAAAACAGAGTTCACCCAGGTATACCTATCGACAAAGCATGAAACTATAGAAAATGACGACCCACTTCATGGCGGCGAACCATGGAGGAAAAGTAAAATCCTGGACTCACTGCTTTGCAGTACTGCTGACATTTCTGCATGCTGCGTCATGGGGAACATAGCTTTCCAGTCCTTCTGGAAGCTATGGATTCGTAGATCAAAGATGCCCTTGATAAAGAGGCTACGTTTATACAATGCAACCTGCGTATCTTTGATGTTGTATAACTGTAACAGCTAGGCAGCTCTAGACAAACTCGATGCCTGCCACCGCAAACACCTACGCACCATCACTGGATACCGATTAGCGAAATCTGGTGACTCCTAAACTTGTTAATTGTTCCTGACTTGAGTTTATTATCATCTAGTGGGTAACCATTTGCTAATAGTGACCATAAAATACACAGTCATCTATAACTATTAGCCATGGGAAAGCAAGTGTGTTGGTGAAATCCCGACAAATCGGCCGAGGACGACACTCGGCAAATATGATTTGATTTGTCAGCAGTGAATTTTACATGACGTAAGCTCTGCGAGTTCAAGGTAAGATTGAATAGTTTGAAAACCTAAATTTCTTCTTTGTAATAAATAATCCTTTTGTCAGTTCGCGTTTGCAATATGTTTAATTAGGATTCCAAACGTGAAAAAAATTCAGGAAACGCGGTATCAAACCAACCACACTACAATAAACTCCCAATCCAAACATGTCATTATTTCCCTTAAATCTCGACAATCATAAAATGATCCGGCACGGAATAAGACATACACCTGAAAAATGAAAACTACTAAGTTCGCTTCTTATGTTGGCGGACCGGGATATTCACTAATATTGATTTTATGAATTCCTGTAAATCATAGTTTTTTTCATCACGTGACTTTTTGGTCGATAGAGTTAGAATCTCACATCGTTTTGTTTTACGGGCTGGGCTATCTTCATATATCTGCCAGACTACTCTTTAATCGTTTGGCAGATTTCAACTTAATTTGGCTGGAAGGGCCCTTATTGGGCTAGGTTTCAGAACTTGTATACAGAATTTTGATTGGTTAGTTCCCGAAACGCGAAGTACTCATCATTAAGCACGAGACAGATTTTGAACCCTAGTTGGCTCGATCAACCCTATTTGTATAGGCGCCACTCCAGAACTTCTGTTCAATATTTTAATTGGTAAATCTTTTGGTTGAAAATCTCAGATTTTATGAAAAATCTATGGGAAATTGTCAAAATGCTTCTCCATAGCTGCTTGACAGCTTTCAAGTTTGGCTAGAATGACCTTATCATGGTAGGCTCCGGATCATCTATTAAGAATTTTGCTTACTTTTGGGGTGAAAATCATAGATTTCATGAGAAATTTACCAGAAATTGTCAAAGCCCATCTCTTCCTTAACTGCTTGGTGGATGTTATCCAAATTTGTTTGGAAGGATTCTATAGTGGTAGGCTCTAGAACTCCTATTCAAAAATGTTTTGGGTAAATTTTTTGGTGGCCATCTTGGATTTGTAAAAAACTCTAGGAATCATTTAAAATTCCTTAATTAATTGGCCAATTTCAGCAAAACTTGGGATTGCGGTATGCTTCTGCATATCAAACAGAAATTTTGATTGGTCAATTTATTTGGTGACCGTCTTCGAATTTTTTTTTAATTGTCCATGTCTATTTAAATGCAAATGGCTCAAATGCTAATGGTCCAGGTGAGTGTCTCAGGCCCATGGGCCTCTTCTATTTGGTGGAAATCTTAGATCTTTGCTCGTTATCATGAGATCAAAACTATAATAGACCCATTGTCCGTTGAGGCCAATATTCTTGCACATCATCATCCAACTTTTTTAACTGTGACCAGTGCCCTTAGGTAAATGTCAGTGTTGGGACTCTTGAACCCTTGCCCATTGGTCAGTAGTGTTAAGGATGACTGCCTCATTGGCCAATGGTACATTGTGCTCAAACCTTTGCCAGTTACACCCGTGTGAAATAAAATGCAAGTTAACTTGGATTAGCTTGGATTTTCTTGTATATTCAAGCTATTGGAAAATTATTCAACATCTTGAAAATCCCACCTCTCAGAATTCAAGCCATCTGGGATTTTCTAGGATTTTGAATGTCATCATGAAAAAGTGCAAGCTTCTTGAATTTGCTTGGACTTTTCTGATTTGACAGAGTGCAAGCTAGCTTGGATTTTCTAGAACTTTGTTTTGTCAGACATAAAAGAATCCAAGCTACTTGTTAATGTCTGGCTAAACTTGTACTTGTTATTGAGTATTACATGTAACTCAACTCCCATGAAGGTGATTTTGATTTTCAAGCTTTCAAGTATATATTTATATAAAATCTCTGTGTGGCAGCATTTATGTGTACGTGCATGCATTTTATGTTAATGTCTAACCTATTTCAAAAGCTAGGATTAGCTGGAATTTTCTTGAAGTTCTAGATAGCTGGAACTTTCTGGAATAATATCCAAGCTAGGTGGAATTTTCTTGAACGTTCAAGCAAGCTGGGATTTTCTTGAATGTTCAAATTAGCTCAGATTTTCTTAAATCTTCAAGTTAGCTCAGATTTTCTTGAATGTTCAAGCTAGCTGGAATTTTCTTGGATTTTACATTAACTAGGCCTTTCTTGAATTTTCTTGAATTATCTTGAATTTTATGTGGCCAATACCAACAAGCTAATCCAAGCTATTCCAAGTTATTAAAAGCTTGGATTAGCTGGGATTAGCTGGTAGATTCAAGCTCCACAGAACTTGGATATTCATGAATATCCAAGCTTTTTTTGGCCTGGTGGATAACCACTGCCCCATTGATTAATGGAACTTTTGTTGTTTGTAAATAATGTCAAGGATGCCATTATTCTTGCATTTCCTCATCCAAATTTTTGAATGTGACCATTGACCCATTGGTAAATATAATCTGTTGGAACACTTCAACCATTGGTCAATAGAGTCGGGATGGTTGCCCCATTGGATACTTTAAGATATTTTAATGAAATTTGGTGTGTGCCTCAGTTTTAATACACAGATGTGGCTTTTGAAGAATTCATATTTATATGGCCAATATTTTGGGTGAAAATGGGTTTTTTAATGCAAAAACTCACAATTTTTGTAAATTTCCTCGTAAATACCATATCATACAGAATCGCTTAAGATAATTTAACAAAACATGGCAGGTGAGTTATTTATGATGGGTAGATGTGCCTTTTGAAGGATTCACCTTTATCGAACCAAGATTTTGGTTAAAAATCGGCTTTTTAATGCAAAAACACATGATTTTTGTCAATTTTCTCGTAAACACCACTTCATACAGAACCGCTTCCGATATTTTAATGAAACTTGTTGTATGCCTGAGTTATGATCCGCAGATATGCCTTTTGAATAATTCACATTTTTGTTCAATATTTTGGTTGAAATTGGGCTTTTTAATGCAGAAGCTCATAATTTTTATCAATTTCCTCGTAAGCGCCATATTATACAGAATCGCTTAAGATAATTTAATGAAACTTGGCGGGTGGCTTCTTTATAATTGGAAGATGTGCAATTTGAAGGATTCACCTTCCGAAAATTTCTAGAAATCAGTTAAACGCCTACTCATTAACCACTTGACCGATTTCAAGCAAACTTGGTTGGGAAGACCCTAGAGTAGTATGCTTTAGAACATCTATACACAACTTTGATTGGTCTAGTTTATTAGCAGCCATCTTGAATTTTCTGAAAAATAGTGGGGAAATTATGTAATACACTACCCCTCATTAACTGTGTGGCCAATTTCAATCAGACTTGGCTGAAAGGATACTATGGTGGTAGGTTTCAGAACATGTATACAGAATTTTGATTGGTCAATTTTTCTGGTGGCCATGTTGTTTGGTTTTTTAATAATTTTTGGGGTTTTTTTCAATAGTGTGATGAAGGCTTTGAATAAAATTGCTACATGTATCCACTATATAGAGAACGGTATTTTCAGTGATTGCGGTGACTTCCTAAACAAGTTTAACTGGGGGCTGTTCAGTCAAATTAGTTTCAAAATATTCAACAGTTTACCTGTATAGCTATCTGAAAATTAATAGTCAGGGAGTTCAGGGATCAATCGCTCCCAACATGAGCGAGGTGTGGGTGGAGTGTAGCTAAAACTGGAAAGGTCCATTATCTTATTGACTCGGTACATGTATATTAGCATCTAGTGACTCTTCATTCCAAAGTCCCAAAATGTACCTCGTGCGAGCTATGTGTATCGATATCTGCAATCTAATGACCTGCTGATAAGATTTGAATGAATGTTTTTGAGGCAATTGTATCAGTCAAATTAATTTCAAATTTGTGCAAAGTTGCAGTACGTAAACATGTCCATGTGATAAGCTTTTGTGGTCTGACACTTGGACATATGTGTCATTAGCTTTGTTAACCCTTTAAACCTTTAATTTGTTCAGGAAAATTCAAATTTTTTCAAAGAAAATGTCAATTTGCAGACCAAGAGAAGACTATTTTTGAAAGTTTAGCACTGGAATGACTGGCTCGGTTATCGAGCCAGTCATTCCAGTCCTAAACTTTCAAAAATAGTCTTCTCTTGGTCTGCAAATGGACATTTCTCAGGACAACTGTAGAAGGCATTTTTGGCTGATATGAGTGCTAAAGGGTTAACACTAAAGTCGGCCACAAACAGCTTCTGCAGTTCTCTTGAGAAATGTCCATTTGTAAAGAGAGGACTGTTTTTGCAATTTTATCACTGGAATGACTGGCTCGATAACTGAACCAGTCATTTCAGTGGTAAATTTTCAAAAATGGTATTCTTGATATGCAAATGAACATTTTCTATGAGCAAATTTGAGGGTTTAAAGGGTTATTTGACATCGTGGTTTACTATACATGTACTGTGTTATATACTTATATATAGTTCACTGCAATATATTTGACAATTTCCCTTCAGAATCAATAAATTGTACATTATTCTGTTACCCTTCAGGTCTGCTAATTGATCTTCATTTGGAAAATAATGTTGCTGCCTGCTGTTCCTGTCTATGAATGATAGCAACGTCATGCAGCAACGTTATTTTCCAAAATTAACGTCAGTCATTGATAACCAATCCAAATACAGATATTACAATATTTAATTTGGTGGGAAGAGCAGTGATATTGCTGTTACCCATTACACTGATAAATTCCCTGTATCTCAATCTCGGGGGGGGGGTGAACAAACAGGAAAGCTGTTTAATATTTTTAAAATTAAGGCAGCAATGGCTTCCAATCATATTAATTTAAAGATATTAAATAGAATATGTTATGTATCATAACTTCATAAAGAATGTACTTTTTCAGGGACTTCATTGAAAGGGTTAAGCTGATGAGAAAATATCAGATTTTTGCATTGTGTAGGTTGAATAGGTTAGTTCAGTTTATCGCAATACATGTATCCGTATTTACCCATACATATCAATCACTGTTCCTGTTTACATACATGTATGACAGAAATCAGGCACACATTTTGAACTTTTAAAGGACTATTTACAGGAATACTTGAATCTTATCGTCTAAGTGTACACTAATTGTTTATTCTATAAGTTTATAATGCTACCTTTCCTAACCTGATTGTCAAATCTCCTCAGTATCCTGTGGTAGTGCATCAAAGTGGTCCTATAAGACAAAGGTAAGTGGTTAGCCTTTTAATCCTCAATTTGATCAAGAAAATTAAAAGTTTATTAGAGAAAATATCTATTTGCAGGCTAAGAAAAGACTACATTGTACCTTTAAAAATGTATTGTTGGAATGGCTGGCTCAATCCAGTGGAAAGGTTTCTAAGATAATCTTTTCTTGGTCTGCAAATTGAAAGACTAATCAAAATCTGTTTTTGGCCGGGTTGAGTGTTTTAAAGGGTTATAACGATACCTCGGAATTCAGAGTATTTTGACCATAGATATATTTCTTGAAAATTAAGTACCGGATAATGAAGTTTATAATAGCACTTATAACACTGATGTCAAAAGATTAGTTGTTACAGAGTCGCTGGAAGAAATGCTTATGCACACTTGAAAAACAAAGTTTCTTAAACTGTTGTTGTCATAGCCTACAGCAGCCTTGTTTCTAAAATAAACACCAGTTAACGTATGAATAGGAATTTTTGTGCTTCTGAATTTTCAGTGGTAGAATGTTTATGGGGCTGTATTGATTTAGTGTCCAGTTCCATTAGGAGCACTAGCTGAGGCTACCCCTTGGCCTTAAATTTTGAGGCATATATCGATTAGAATGTCAATGTGTCTCTCCATCTTGTCATCTGTCTGTTTGTCTGTTATCATTTCTTGTAAATGCAAGTTCTACAGTGTTAGTTACAATGGACCTTTCCAGTTTTAGCTATGCCCCACCCACCTTTAGCTAAGCTCCACCCACGTCTAGCTCGTGTTGAGAATTGGGATTATTCGATCCCTTAGCTCACTGACTATTAATTTCCAGAAAACTATACAGGTAAGCTGGTGAATATTTTGAAACTAATTTGACTGGATGCTGTTGCTGCCTATGGC
This sequence comes from Chaetoderma sp. LZ-2023a, assembly GCA_034401795.1. Taxonomy (NCBI): domain Eukaryota; kingdom Metazoa; phylum Mollusca; class Caudofoveata; order Chaetodermatida; family Chaetodermatidae; genus Chaetoderma; species Chaetoderma sp. LZ-2023a. The sequence continues at coordinate 94,094,463 of CM067374.1, read as the reverse complement.
AGCAACAGTTCCCAGTCAAATTAGTTTCAAAATATTCAACAAAGTATTTATTAAGTAGTAAAGACAGTCATTTCAGTAGTAAACTTTCTAAAATATTCTTATTCTTTGGACTATAAAACGTTTAAGATGGACTAAACCGAGCCACTCATGACGTAATGATTATGACATCATCCTACACGCCACATAGTTGATTTTGATGTGATATGATGGATGGATAAACTGGAGAGGTCCATTCCAGTGAAAGTTGGTAATTAATACCAGAATGAGATTAAGATGTGCGTGTGCCTTTTTCTGTGAAACATGTCCATATTTGTCAAAGTTACATGTATCGATCTCCCCTGAAACTTACGATCATATAAATATTCTTGTTCAGGCCAGGTTTTCAAAGGGTTTTGATATTTTCATTCCACTGAGCTTTCAAGTAAAGGGTTAGACATGCATGTAGTGTGGAGTTTATCTTAAAGGAAACACTTTCTTCTGGCACCACAATCCAAACTACATCTACTGAACAAATGATTGTAAATTCAGAATTACATATTATCAAAATAAGCAATGCTAATAGTTTCACCCTTTAACCCTTTAATGACTAAATTTCTTCAAAAAATTAAAATATTTACTTATTCAATGTCCATTTGCAGGCCAAGAGAAGACTATTTTTGAAAATTTGCCACTGTAATGACTGGCTCAGTTACCGAGCCAGTCATTTCAGTGGTAAAATTTCAAAAATAGTATTTTCTTGGCCTGCACATGGACATTACTCAAAACCACTACAGAGGCCAGTTTTGGCCGGTTTTTGTCACGAAAGGGTTAACCCTCATATCAGCCCAAAATGGTTTCTGCATGGTCTTGAGAAATGTACATTTGCAGACCAAGGGAGGACTATTTTTAAAAATTTACCAGTGGAATGACTGGCTCGATAACCGAGCCAGTCATTCCAGTGGTAAATTTTCTTAAACAGTCTTCTCTTGGTCCCAAATGGACATTTTCTATGAGAAATTTTCTTGAACAAATTTGAGTGTTAACGGGCTAAGCAGTAATGGCGGTTTTTGTATTAACTTGTACACTATAAAGAATTGTTGATACATGTATGCATTGCACCTGAATTTATACTCTGGAATTGTTAATAATTAATTAATTAATAAGTTTGCTTTTCCTATATTTTAGGTTGCATTGGTCGAATTGAAAATTAAAAGTTTAGGTCAAACAGACAGTTTTCTACATTTAATGGATTCAAAGTTTTCGTGAGTATTTATTTTGAAAGTGCTGCATTTTAATTATACAGTATGATAATTGTTTGTATATATGTAAGAAGTTTTTTTCAAAGGCTGGTTACTGAATGCACTTGCGCTATTTAACCTGCTTGTATATGGTCAATTTAACCATTTAATTTTCTAAAGTGTTCAAGAAAATTTCAGTTTCTTTCATAGAAAATGTCCATTTGCACACCAAAAGAAGAGTAATTATGAAAATTTATCACTGGAATAACGATAGAGAATTACTGGCTCGGTTATCGATCCAGTGTCAGCCAGTCATTCCAGTGGTAAAGTTTCAAAAATAATCTCTTGTTCTGCAAATGAACATTTCTCAAAAGATTTCTTGACCAATCTTGAGCATTAAAGGGTTAAGCGTGAATAAACATTGTTTATAATGGAGGGATCTGATCTGCCACTCAAGTATCTAACATCATAATCACTTATGTCACTAGTTAGCTGATGTGACAATCACAATGCCATATTATAAAATCCATCACTAAAGTAAAAAAGTCTGTCACTGGTGTGTAAATTGTATGACATTGTTGAATTTACTATTTAATAAATATTCTGTTGAGTATTTTGAAACTAATTTTACTGGGAGTTGTTGCTGCCATAGGCAACTTAGATGTCATGAGAAACACTCAATGAATTCCTCTACCGTGTCTATTAACCCTTTAACTTTCATATCAGCCAAATACGGCTTCTGCAGTGGTCTTTAGAAATGTCCATTTGCAGACCAAGAGAAGACTATTTTTGAAAATTTACCACTGGAATGACTGGCTCGATAACCGAGCCAGTCATTCCAGTGGTAAATTTTCAAAAATAGTCTTCTCTTGGTCTGCAAATGGACATTTTCTATGAGAAAATTGAGATTTCCTTTAACAAATTCAGGTGTTAAAGGCTTAGTTCACACCCATAACAGCAGAGTCTATGTGTATCCATTAGTTGTAATAAACTGTTTTTCATCACTTTATTTAAACAGGTTGGTCCCAAAAATAATTAATGGCGGCATTGCAGGAATTGTTGGTGTGACGTGCGTGTTTCCGATTGACCTTGTTAAAACTCGCCTCCAGAACCAGCAACCTGGACCAAATGGTCAACTATTTTATAAAAGCTTGTGAGTGTACCGTAGATAATGAATATAATGTGTACATGTGCACTTTTGCGACGATGATAAACATACTGAATCTCACCCAAATCTTTGCAAAAGAACAAAAAAAGGTAAAAAGCTTATTCTGAAGCATTTTTTCTCAGTATGTTGCTGGATCACGGTCTGAACATGGTTTCTAAAGATAGAACCGCCTTACAGTCTGAAACCTCCTTAAAATGTGCAGACTGGGACCCCAAAAATAAGGACAGTGGGGCCAGTGAGACCCCTCGAAATCTTGTATGATTGTTACATACAGTATTCCTACTTTTACAAGCCTATACCTTAACCCTTCCACAGACAAATCCCTGAAAAATTATATTCTTTGCTATATAAAACTTGGTGGCTGTAATTAGTCTGCTACACACATGGGTCTACTTTTGGCATAATTTTGTGTAATCCCTGAAATACATGTACCCATCTAACATGAATTTATTAGAGGCTGCTTTGGGGGTTGATCAAGCAATTTTTTGTGGAAAACTCCATAATATAGGCCTAGCCTCTTTCTTAGACAATCTGCTGTTGAAATTTCTCCATCGCTATCCTAATAGAAGCCTAGGCTTCTAATAGGAGGAATATGATACTAATAAGTTTCATACAGTCATGTAGGTTTTTGACCAAAATTTAGTATGAGAACACTGATAATTCATAGACTCCATGGTACCTTCTGATTTTAGAATGGATGAGACATGGATGAGAAAAACTGCATGGGACGCTCAAGTAATTCAGGTTTTCATTTGGGATACATGTATTTCTGCTTCGGATCCTCAGATTTCAGTTTGGGACCCACAGATGTCAGCTGGTGACATCCAGATTTCAGGGTGTAGCATTTCTGTGTCCCCCCTCCCTCCCCCCCCCCCACCCCACATATGCCATGGGAAACACTAGTTGGAGTACTATGATGGGCTACATGTATTTGAAGTCAATATTGATGCCAGCTTTCACACTATCGTACAGCATTGTTCTAATATAATGGCGTTTAGTATTCCTTGCGATGGTGAATAAAATGTTGATCGGTTACAAATAAATTATTTTTGTAAATTTCAGATGGGATTGTGCAAGGAAGACATTTCGAAATGAAGGATTCTTTGGCATGTATAGAGGTGGGTACTGCTAGACCTGGCTAATATGACCACCTAACATGGTGCACCAAAGTAGAGGTCACTACAGAAAGCTGGTCTCTTAACCCTTTAACCATCAAATTTATTCAAAGAAATTTCAATTTTCTCATAGAAAATATCTTTTTTACAGACCAAGAGAAGACAAATTTTGAAAATTTACCATTGGAATGCACATGGACATTACTCAAAACCACTACAGAGGCCAGTTTTGGCCGGTTTCGTCACGAAAGGGTTAGCCCTCATATCAGCCCAAAATGGTTTCTGCATGGTCTTGAGAAATGTACATTTGCAGACCAAGGGAGGACTATTTTTAAAAATTTACCAGTGGAATGACTGGCTCGATAACCGAGCCAGTCATTCCAGTGGTAAATTTTCAAAAATAGTCTTCTCTCGGTTTCCAAATGGACATTTTTCAAGACCACTGCAGAAGCTGTTCTTGTCTAATATGAGGGTTAAAGGGTTAACACAGTAATCAAGATGTGTAAAGAAAAACTCAACTTTTATTCACTGAATGTCTATTTTACAAGTCAAATGACGCCTATCTTTAAAAGTTAACCACTGGAATGAATGGCTCGGTTATCAATAATTATATTTATACCAAGATTTCTGTACAATCACAGGCATAAATAATGTGTATATTTGTAATATTAGATTGATTTATCATGATGTTTTTGTATCATGTCTAATCTATATTATGTTTCTGTTGTTAAGGGTCTGGTGTCAACCTGTTGTTAATTACTCCAGAGAAGGCTATTAAACTTGTTGGCAATGACTTCTTCCGGCATCATCTCAGAACAGCAAAGTGAGTAGAAATAACTTAACACGCTTCCAAAACAAAATCAAACGTACTGTGGCAGCGATGTCTTCCAATCCAATTATGTTCAAAATATTCATCAGAACATTTCTTACTAATATGTTTCTGTTTTTGTCTTTGAAACATGGTAACTTAATTTTCAGCTATAGTCCAGACCTTGAAATTTAGAAAATTTACGTTATCTAAAAATAGGTTATGTGTTCGGTTACGCATCAGCAATCTGCGTAACCCATTGGTTACGCAAATTGGTTATGCAGTTTTTCATAACACAGTTTTTGACTATAGTTTTTTAATGGCTCTTGCTTAATAATAATATAATTATTAGACGAGAAAAATTTACATTCATATAAAATTGGCGCTTTCCAATGAGACACCCTGCAAAGCGAGCTTCTATTAAATACAGGGTTGGCTTGATTTAAATCAATTGATTTATATCATGATTTAAATCACTCGATTTTTATCGAAAAAATCGTGATTTAAATCAGTTTTGCAAAAATAGAGGAATTTTCAAGTAATTAATACAATTAACAGTAATTTTGTTAAATTAAAGTAACATAATTATTTTACTGCTTCCATGGCACTTGAACATCAACACAAAATAGAATTATACACTTAATTGCTCATATTTGTCATCAGCAAGACTAGACCCAGTGCACGAGTCCACATCTACAATCTACATACTTGAGGTTCATGTACACAGTACATCACACATGTGTACAAAGTATGATCATTAAGTATGTGTAAGCTGTAAAGAAGAGGAGAATTCCATGTGCGTACATGTCACTACATGACCATTAAAGCAATAGTGTACATGAAAAGTCATGTATGGGCCAGTATGGCTATTACTATTAGTCTAATTCCAAAAGCACACTCTTTTAAAGCAAGACACTGTCTCTTTTTTCAGCTATGACATGCGTCTGGAGTCACTCTGGAGTGTCATTGAGTGTCTCGATTACTATTGGCTAGTGCTTATCAAGTTGGACTTTTGGGCTCCATTTTATTTAACACTAAAACAATAAAGATTGAAATGTTATTAAATTAAGTAGTTTACTACAACTTCAAAAATCAAAATCAGTAATTGCTGAAACTGGCAAGAAACTATATACATTGTAACACGTAAACACATCATTACATTACATTAACCCTTAGCACACTGATGTAGGAGTTTTAATTTTTCAAAATAAACATAACCCCTAGCACTCTGGAGCATGATAATTTAAATTTTCAAATTAAATTTAAAGATAAACTGGTGTACAATTTGCAACAATTTTTGTGGACGATGCTGCTGTCTGTGACAGCACCATCTTCCACAAAATTTGTTGAAAAACGTACACCAGTTTATCTTTAAATTTAATTTGAAATTTAAAAATTTCGACATCAGTGTGCTAAGGGTTAAAGATAAACTGGTGTACATTTTTCAACAAATTTGGTGGATGATAGAGCTGTCGCAGACAGCAACATCGTCCACCAAAATTGTTGAAAAATGTACACCAGTTTATCAATTTTAATTTGAGCATATTTTTAAAGACAGAAGTTAACAAGGTTGATAGACTTAGACAATGATGACTTTTGCATACCTTCATAGATTTTGTGCATCTAATTAGGGCTAATTCGTTAGATTTATGCATTGCATCATTTCTGTCCTATTGCTACTCACTGTATCTGTGATGCAATTGTGAACAAAATTGAAAAATCGTTGCTAATATGACGTAATATATAAATTTTGAACTCTATATATTATTAGTTCAAACAGTGATAATTAAAGAATAGACATCCCATCATTCGTAACATAATAAACATATTGAATATTTTGAAAGCAATTTCACTGAAAACCGTTGCTGACTTAGGCAGCAACGGCTTCCAGTGAAATTGCTTTCAAAATATTCAATATGTTATGAATGATGGGATGCATATTCTTTAATTATTCACAATTAAGTGATTAACCAGAACACTCGATATATTGACTATTGAGATACCGCAATTTTTTTATAATAACGATATCGATATTCTCTCAAGCAATATCGCGCAAACCTAACTGAGTCACAGATAGATGTGTCTGTCATCACTTTTCACTTTCAGTTTTCAATAATGCTGCAATTGTACTTCACTAGTCTAGTCAACAATCATCATTCAACTGAAACCGGAAGTCATTTTCTTTGTCACAGTTTAGGGACCGAAAAAGAAATACTAGTTTAGCCGCTTTTAAAGTTCCAAGTTTGTTTCTCAACTTACTCTGCCCGAGCCCATAGCTGGAGAACACGCGCTCGACACCAGCTGACGCCGCCACAGCTGACATCAGACGCTGAGTGAATTCAAATGCTTCCAGCAGATCATCCTCGAAGTCACGTCTGTGCGACTTCCACCAATGAAGAGAGGTTACTCCATTAACAACTTCGTCGTTAAATTTAAGAATGTGAAATGGTGGTGCCATGGCCTCGAATTTGATTACCAAAGTCATCAAACCAGGGATTTCGGATGCTACGGTGAGTGCAGTTTCACGTTCTTGCTGAGTCAAGTTTCGACCACGGTATTTAGGGTGGAGTAGATTGGCCAGCATGTGGTGAGGTGTCACAGCTTGTTGATAACGCTTATCGGCCGCACGCTTTGTTGAATTATTAGTGTCATTATGCAGGGCCGTTTTTACATCTTTCCATAATTCAACTGCTTCTGCTATTGTGCAATTGTCCGATTGAGCTTTATCGAGAGCGCAAGCTACTGGTTTCAAACAAAGTCGGTATTCATCTGCAGAACGTTTGATTACTACATTACGAACTTTATTGGCAATGGCAACATCTATGCGGTCAGTATGTCCATCACAGATTGTCACAAGTGTCGGCCATGCCTCACAATACGAGTTTAAACAATCGTACAATGTGTTCCACCTTGTATCTGCTGGCATCACTAACTTTCTGCACGATGATTGGCGTATTTGGGCACTAGCAAAGTGGTTATTTCGGAAATACTTCACAACTTGTGTGACATGCTCCTTAACATTACCCATTTCTAAGTCCTTTGAAGTCAGATTTAGAAGATGAGGCGTGCATCCATACGCAATCATGTTGAAACCCAGTCGTTCTTTCAAGAACTCTCGCATCTTTGCTACATTAGCAGCATTGTCTGTGACGATACTACATATAATGCACCCAAAATCATTGTGCGTGTTTTCAATTGTCTGCTTCGCAATGTCATAAAGATATTCCGCTGTGTGAGGATGTCCAGAGGTGTCCGTAGTATCCACTAAGTAAATATCACCTAAGCAGGTCGTCACTGTAGCACATACGATAGGCTCGTTATGAATATTGCTCCAACCGTCTAATGCTAGACAGACAAGTTCACCTTCCAAATTTTTTCTCGCCTTCTCCCGCTCTTCTGTGTAGATAACATCCAAATATTTCCCCCCTATGTCCTTTCTGGATGGTGGTTGATAGCCTGGTCGTAAATCTTTTACAAGGTTTATAAAATGTCTATTTTCTACAAAGCGAAATGGGGAGTTCGTAGCATACACCATCCTAGCTACATCACGATCTAATTCACCACGTTTTTCTGCTGAAGTTCTGATGACATAATTCTGTAGACCATAATTCAGCTTGGGTATCTTAGCGGCCAATGTACCAGCAGCTAATTGACCGTGCACTGGGCGCTTCACTGCCGCTGAAGCAGAACTTGAAGTTGACAGAGGTTCAACTTCCATCACCACCACATCGTTTTGATCAACAACAGTTTCAACGCGCTGCTGCTGCTCAGATTGAGATGAAGTCCCCGTTTCTGTTGCGGCTACAGCTAGACCTTGAAGTGCTGGTGTTGGTGGACCTGTGCAATTGGCTGCATGTTTTTTTAACCGCTCTGGGATACCTTGGAGTTCGTGTCGGCAGACCTTGCAGACAGCCCGGACACCAGCCTTATCTGGGGTCTTCACTTTCTCATAATGAATCCATATTGGATCTTGTTTTCGGCCGGAGTTAGACATTTTGCTAATTATGGAATTGAAAATATTTCATAGCCTTTGTCACTTAAGCAGTTTTGACTGTATTTTTCAAGAATGAAAAAATGCTTTTCTATTGCATCATTTAAAAAAAATGATGCAATAAAAAAATGATGCAATAGAAAAATGATGCAATAAAAAAATGATGCAATAAAAAATGATGCAATAATAATACTGTTAAAACTGCTTAAGCGAACAAAGTTTTTTTGTATTAAGAAACCAGCAAGCTAAAAATTCAGTTAAAAATAAGTCATAAAAATACCACTTTATTCAGTTCCAAAATACAGTTTAGCAATGCATCTGGACCTGTATTAAGAGACCACCTGTCTTAAGAGACCACCTTCTGCGACTCCCACAGCCAGTGTCTTAATACAGGTTTCACTGTATAAGTTTTACGTAATTTCCTGGGATGTCGCGAATAAAAATCGATTTAAATCATTGAAATCGATTTAAATCAAAAAAATCGATTGATTTGATTTTTTTGAAAAAAATCGATTTTTTTTTCCAACCCTGATTAAATATACATATTGTATCTAGTTCTCCCAAAATAGAGTCCTTTCTCTAGCTAGAAAATCAATACTCCGGCTAGGCATGGTATGGTGGAGAGTGTGGTGGTGTATATCTGCACTAAAGTGAAACACTCCTGGTCATATCTGTAATAGGGGTTTTCTCGGTAATGAGGAAGTGAGTTGATTATTTCCAAGAAATAGTAACGCTATGTTTAGACACAAGGCTATCAGAATTTGATAAGCTGATATAAATCCAGTAACTGTTACAGGTTTATATCTACATGTATGTCATGCACATTTACATCATATATAACAGAACTAATGTTAAATATTGTGAAAACTATTTGACAGAAGATTGTTGCTGCTTTAGGCTGCAACATCCTTCGGCTACGTCCATCCTTAGAAGATATTTTGGTTGTCCTCTCCCGGCCCCGGTGGTTGGAGTAGGGTAAGTACAAATGTAGGTAGGGAAATTTTTTTTACCTGCTGAAAAATATCATTGCAAAATTGAATTTAAATAACAAAACTTGGAAGGTTTTTATTTGAACTTGAAACAGAAACTATAAAGCAAACAGTTTCTAAAAGTTATATGAGCCCATTTTGTTGAAAGGAGTCCTGAACTGCAATCTCCAAATGAACTTACAGCAGAAAATAAAAATAATTCTTCACCAGAAATTCCCAAAAAAAATTTTGAGTCGGCAGGATTTATTGCGGTCGGTTGGGAGAGAACAACCAAACTATTATTTAAGGTTGGCCTAAATAGTTTTCAAAATAGTCAATGCGTATATGTATACTGTCATAACTATAGTGGTCCAGGTGTCTGCTATCTAACTTTTATAGATCTATGGATTTGTCATTTTCTGCAAATTGGTTGTTTGTCAAATCTGAATGCATTCTCTTTTATTAAGTTGAGATCCTTGTTAAATGTATTGATTACCCAGGTTTTAAATAGCAGATCTTGAGTTTTGTTCAAGACTACTAGTTTCTATAGATATTTTTTGTGATCTTATTGATTTTGAGCCAATGGTGGAAATTATGAAACTATGGCACGGACTTCCATGAACATTGACAATAGGTCTTCATATCTACCTATCCTGTCCTTTAGCACATTACACTGATATTAACATTTTAATGGTCAAGATTGGTCAAGAAAGTCTAAACATTTGCTTAAGGAATGTCCATTGGCAGACAAAGAGAAGACTTTGTAGATTTACCACTGTAATGAGTGGCTAGATTATCGAGCCAGTCATTCCAATAGTCAATTAAAAAAAATAATCTTGGTCTGTAAATGGGTATTCCTCAAGACATCTGTACCGGCCGGTTTTGGCCAGCTTGACTATCATGATCATTAAACGGTTAAATGGGTAATTGTTGCAGAGTGTAGAAGAATGGCTGATGTATATTTTGGAAACAATTTTGCTGAAACTTATTGGTGTCTAAGACAGCAACATTTTATGGCAACAGTGTTCCCAAACTGAACATTAGTTGTTATATGAAATGAAAATGATATTAATAATCTGAAACTTTTCTTGTTGATATAGAGTTTGATTTGAAGTCATTTACTCAAATGAATGCTTCAGTTTTAGTCAAATTGTTTTTAAAAATATTCAGCAAGTGTTTAGCTAGACATAAGCTAGTATTTATCAAGTTTTAATTATCATTGATCTCTAACACATAGAAGGAAATGGACTAATCAAGTTAATCTGTATCATACATGCACTCCTGATTTGCAAATATTTCTCATTTCATGTCACTAAATTGATGAAATTTTTATATACCACATCGCATGTCAGCATTTTTAGTACACCTGGCCTGAAGTGAGCTTATTTCACTTCAAGAGTATACTTACCTCCCTAATACTTTTGATATTGCTAAATATTGGCTTTCACTCAATAAACACTCAGATTTAAAACAGTTAGGTGCCCCTACTGGGCAGGGAGTCAGAGCGTAGTCTGGCGGATGCCAGCCCCACCACCGCGCATGCGCAGACTAGCACTACCTCTTTGCTAGATTATTGGCAGAGAGTTCACACATGTCTTTTTGTGCTGAAGCTTTTTCTTAATCTTAAACTGTCTAAGTGGTGTTATTTAGAAGTGATAGTCATTTTTTTGGATGGCGGGAAGTAACAATTCGCCAAAGAAGGACTTAGGACCTTTAAATCAGGTGACTTCTAGTAAAATTAGCGAGTTTTCTTCCCGGTGTATTGTGTTTCCGGGACTCGCGTTTACCGTGATAAGCGCCTTAGTTAGTTGGTTTATGTCAACTCGGTGCTACCTATGACTAATTTCTCTTTCTGTTTATGTCCACAGGTCTGTATGACGCTAGGTGGTCGCATCACAGTAGCAGAGAGTTAGTTTTCTCTCCACCATGGTTCCATTTCCTACTAACACTGTTAGGTTATCTAACCAAATGAAAAATATGTCCAGTGAGTTGGAGGCCTAGTATAAAGGTCTTCTCACTTTGCCCTCTTGATCCAATTCCTTCCCCATGAGGTGGAGAGAGTTAAGAGGCGTGCAGATGGTGGAGTTCTCCGGTTCGTCACGTTGGATGGTTTGGCTATACAAAGTGTCAGGTATCTAGTTATTGATAATGTGGTGATGTTAATTATTGTAAACAAACAAAGGGAGATAATTAACATTTTTGCCAGAAAAGAGTTATCTATATGTATCTGATGGTTGTGTAGTCGACTTATCCATTCAGCATACAATTCGTCCTTGCACTTGGATGTTTTGTTGGGATCGAATTTTTCCTGTCACGGGATTAATGACGTCATAATCAGCCTGGCTATGTGTTTATCAGCAATTCAAGCGCTATGCTGGTTTCTGATGTATATTGATCTTTATGATCGTTTTCCTTCTCTTTGAGTTGGATTGAGTTTCTAAGCTTAACTAGTTGCTCATACTCCTTGTCCTTTGCCCTGTTTCAGGGACCGGGTTGCGCGTCCTGTGGTCGTTCTCTTAATGAAAAGTTCTGGCCGCATCTGTGCTATCAATGTAGCCCTTGTGGTCCATTGGTTAATTGTGACATATGTAAGCACTGGGGGGGCGAGTTAATGTCCGAATTCTTGTGCTGCTTACAGGCGACGGACAAGGTGGTAGAGGAGGAGAAGAAGAAGAAGCGGAAACGAGAGGTTGTAAGTAGGAAGGGTAAGGGGAAGGTCTCGTCCGCGGTGGATATGGAGGCCTTCCGGACCGAGATGTTGGGAGAGATGAAGAGGACAATAAAGGATTTGGTTCCAGGGTTGCTTCGTGGCATGCTTCCTGGACCAAATCCTTTACTGTCCTCATCATCGGCTTCGGAGCAGGTAATCCCCGCCTCTGGATCGATTTTCCTTAGTCCGCTTCCGTTGTTCGACGATTCAGAGGTGGCCCCATTAGAGGGGGCGTTCCACGGCCCTGGCAGCAGGCTTATTGCCGCGCCGATAGGGGACCGTGGACGGTTGTCGCTGGAACCCGCGGGCTGCTTATCAGTCCAGGGGTATCCGCACGCCGCGGTGGCCAGTACCTCCTATGGCACCGTTCCTGGTCAGCCCGGGTTAGCTCTCTTTGCTGACCCGGGGTCTAATCTTTCTGACCAGGGTAATGAGGATTACCTGCTAGGGTCGCCGTCTGACGACGTGGACATGGATGAAGACGTTTGTGCACCCCTCGCGGGGAATACAGGCGCCTTATTCCACGGTTTTACTCACCCTGGAGTAAAGTCCGCGGCTCAGGTGGTGGCCCAGGGCGCTGCTGATGGCCAGCGGTACCGCATACCTCGGCTTGCCGAGGGTGTTGCTGGTGCTGGCCGGGCCCGTGGTGAGATATATATACCCCGCGCTCTGCCACGGTGCCTGCTCCTGGTCAAACCAGTGATATTCTCATGCCGGTGCTGTCAGGCCCGCGTGTTTTCCCTGGCTTGCCAGGTGTATCAGCATACCCGCCGTCAAGTTCTACTGCTTGCGCTCAGGAGGAAGACGAAGGACCCCGTCTTGTAGAGCGCTCGCAGTTAGCCACGGAGGAGGATTGGTATGACGCTTGCCAGTGGTTGGTGAGCGTTAGGCCTGATCTGCCCATGGAGCAGTCGGCTAGCCAGCGTGTTCACACGCCGTGGTTAGCTGGGAAACCGACTGCTAACGCTATGCCTTCTCTGCCGCTGGCGGAGCATGTCGTTGACATGTTCAAGGCGGCGGAGTCGTCCATTAAGTCGAGTGGACGTCTCGCGACGGCCCCTCGCGAGGTGGCCAGGCGTTGTCGCATCGTGCCCCTGGATTACCAGCGGTACGGTGTGGTACCCAAGCCCAGCGTGGATGACCGCGCGGCTTTGGGTGAGGATGCGCGGCCAGGCTCCCGTTCTGACACGGGTGTCTTGTGCGCGAACGCGTTGCGTTCGGCGAATACCGCGTTGCGTGATGCGGAGGAGAGTGGGAGGGCTTCGATTGCCGCTCTGTCCCACGTCTCCCAGCTGTTACAGGGGGTAGTAACGGCATCCGCATCGCGCCAGTCAAGTCCGGTCACTGTCCAGCGAACCATCCAGGATGGTATTAACCTGGCGCTGGACTGTATGACTCGGGCGGTGACCAGGAGTGTCAGGGCAAGACGCACGTTTGCCCTGGACAATCTGTGCCCGTCTCAGGACCTGTACAATAGGCTACTGCGTACGCCTATGACGGGCCCTGGTCTTTTTGGAGGTGAGGGATGTCGCCACCTCCAGGAGACGGTCACGCTGGTGAATAACCAGAGGGCGCTGCGCGAGCAGTTTGATGTGCTGCGTCGTGCTAACGCTCGCGCCGCGGCCCCGGCGTATCGTCCCCTGCAGGCTCGAGGTGGTGCTGGCCAGGTCAGTGGCCAGCCACCGTCGCAGCGTCGGCCTCGGCCGCGTGCGATTCGGCCAGCAGCGAGGGGGGCGCAGGTTCCTCAGGCGCCGTCAGCCAGGCAGCCGCCCGCGCACCGAGGTGCGCGCGGGGCGGGGCGGGGCGCGCGAGGATCTGGGCGTGGTTATCGGTCCTGACAGGACGCTTACCGCGGTAAGAACCACTCCGGTGTGTATGGCGACGGAGACAGTGCCGCTCTTGCATGCCTCGTGTCCACCGCGGTCCCTAGGTGGGCCGGTGGGAGGCCGGCTAGCCGGCCACATGCAAGAGTGGGAACGGTTAACTCAGGACCGTTTAGTCTTGCGATGGCTTTCCGTCGGGTATCATCCAGAGTGGGTGACAGGCCCGCCGTCGCGACTGTCTCTGGTGCCAGTCTGGACTCCCATTCCGAGAGATCCAGAGCAAAGGTTGTGTATCGAGGAGGAGATAAATTCCCTCATACAAAAGGGAGCTATTCAGCCGGCACAAAGGTGTCCGGGCTTCTATTCAACCCTGTTCTTAGTAACAAAACGCACCGGAGGGTGGAGACCGATTCTCAACCTCAAGCCATTGAACAAGTTCATCGAGACGCCCAGTTTCAAGATGGAAACGGTGCGCTCGGTGTTGGCGGGGTTGGAGAGGGGGATGTGGACGGCGTCGATAGATTTGAAGGACGCTTATTTCCACATCCCCATCCACGGGAGTTTCTGTCGCTTCCTGAGATTTGCATTCCAGGGCAGACAGTGGGAATTCAGGGTGTTGCCCTTCGGAATTTCCACGGCTCCTCGGGTTTTCACCCGTGTGGTTCTTGCGATCACAGCATACCTCCGCAGGAGAAGCATAGCAGTCCACACGTACATAGACGACTGGCTGTTGAAAGCGCACACCCGGGAAAGTTTGTCCGCCAATCTGGAGATTGTTTTGAAAATTCTCACAGACTTGGGCTGGATGATCAATTTCCCAAAATCAGAGCTGACTCCATCCCAGAAGTTTGTTTACCTGGGGATGTTCTTCGATCTAGAGACAGGATATGTTTATCCTACTCAGGAGAGAGTTCAAAAACTCATCTCGTTGATTCAGTCAGTGTGCGACAGTCGTCATGTCCTGGCACGGGTTTACTTGAGAATGCTGGGGTTGATGGTTTCGTTGGAACCAGTCATTCCTCAGGCCGCCTTACGCAGGCGGCCGATCCAGTTGTTTCTCATGACACAATGGACCCAGAGTACAGGTTCGCTGGACTCGAATGTGTCAGTGTTGGCGCCTCTGATTCACCACCTGCAATGGTGGTTGAATACAGAGAATCTCTTGCCGGGGGTTTTGCTAACCCCTCCCCACCCTCAGGTGACTGTGTATACAGATGCATCGATGGAGGGCTGGGGAGCTTGCCTGGAAGAATCCACGATTTCAGGGCTTTGGAATCTGGAACAGTCAAAGGAACATATAAATCTACTGGAGCTAAGAGCAGTAGTCCTGGGCCTGGAACATTTCTTACAGAAAGTTCAGGGCAAGATTGTTCTTATTCGTTCAGACAACTCAACAGTTGTGACTTACATAAACCGCCAGGGCGGAACGAAGTCGCCCAGTCTCTGTATGATGACATGGAAACTGCTTTGTTGGTGTCTGGATCACCAGATTACCTTGAAAGCAGTTCATATTCCGGGAAGGTTAAACCTGCTAGCAGACTCATTGAGCCGAAGGATGAGTGTTTTACCCACGGAATGGCAACTAAATCAATGTGTGGCGGATCGTCTGTTCGACCATTGGGGGAAACCCAACATCGATTTGTTCGCAACGAAGAAGAATGCGAAGATGACGACGTACGTCTCTCCGATTCCGGATCCAAGCGCTTTCGCAACAGATGCGTTAGCTATCAGCTGGGGGAGAATGTATGCATACGCATTCCCTCCAGCAATCCTGATTCCAAAAATTCTTCAGAAAATCAGACAAGAGGAATGCCAAGTGCTTCTGATCGCCCCGGATTGGCCAAGCCGATCATGGTATACGGATCTGCTGGACCTTCTGGTCTGCAATCCGGTTCCTCTGCCTCTGATGGACGATATTATCTTCCAGGGCAAGGCCCTTCACAACAATCCGTCAATGTTCAGATTGACTGCGTGGATGTTGTCAAGGAATCTAGAATTAAGGAGGGCTTTTCTGAGCAAGCAGCCATGTTTATGGCCAAAGCCAGGAGGGGGTCAACCTCCAGAGCATATAATTATAAAATCAACAGATTTGCAGAATGGTGCTCAAAAAGATGTATTGATCCAATGGATTCATCTATTCAAGTAGTAGCTGATTTCCTCTGTCACCTCTATGATGCCTATAGCCTCAAGCCTAACTCTATTGCTGGTTATAAGTCAGCATTAATGTCTGTTATTCCTTGCTTGGCTAAGAGGGGAAGTGATGAAGTAAACACATTGAATGTATTAATTAAAGGCATGGGCAATCTAAGACCAAGGAATCCACCTGTGATTCCGTCTTGGAGTTTATCGCTAGTGCTTCAAGTACTAGGTGATAAGCCTTTTGAACCACTTAGTTCCATTTCTATGAAACTATTAACACTGAAGACTGTGTTTTTAATTGCTGCGGCCTCGGCTAGGCGTAGGAGTGAAATTCATGCCTTATCAGCCGAGGATGACCGTTTTGTGGTTTCAGGGGAAGGCCTTAAGCTGCTACCTAGGATTAATTTCTTGGCTAAAAATCAGTCGTTGAAATATCCAGGTCAACCTATTTTTTTGCCTGCTTTAACTAGATATGATCCTAATTCTAAAGCATGGTGTCCCGTCCGGGCGCTGCGCCGGTACAAACAACGTACGGCGGCATGGCGCACCGACCAGTCAGCGTTATGGTTGTCATATATTGAACCCCATGGGAGGGCTTCTAAGGACACCATTTCCAGGTGGATTGTGGAATGCATTCAGTTTTGCCATAAATCCGCCACCGGGAAGCAGGTTGACGTGGCCAAGGCTCACAGTGTCCGCGGCGTAGTGACATCCACGGCCCTATTTAATGGGGTCCCTGTGGATGATATTATGTCGGTGGCTCAGTGGCACTGTGAGTCAAGTTTTACAGACCATTATCTCCGTGACACCTCTAATCCTCTCGCCTTGTCGGTTTTGAAAAAATAGATCGGTTTATATTTTTACCAATGGGAAGATGATGTCAGCAGCCATTTTCAACAAGGTCAGTCTTGTTCATGTGTTGTCCGTTGTTGATTGTATTGTCACGATTACCCGTTATTAATATGGTGATGGTTTGTGTATTTGTGTGGTTCATTGTTGAGAGTTACGAAAATGGAGCTTTTTCGTCTCTGTCCTGTAGTACATGGCACTTGTACGTAGAGAGCGTATAGGACATTGAGGTCAGTCGACTCTTCCTCCCAGGAAGGAGGGGGGGGAGCGCATATGACATTCGGTCATCTCTCATACATCGGTGGTGTTATCCGATGGTTAGTCAAATCCTGACTGTTTTTTCTTACAGTTTCAGAAGTTTAAGTGCCTTAAACGCAGAAAAGCGTATAGGGATGAGCTGGTCTTTTGACCTCGCCTCCCTCCCGCCAGATTCACTTTCGAATTCTGGCAATATCAAAAGTATTAGGGAGGTAAGTATACTCTTGAAGTGAAATAAACGAAATCTAGGATTTCTTTTTTCACGAGAGAGTTGATACTTACCTCCCTAGATACGGACCCGGCCTCTCCACCCCACAGAGGCTCGGTCTTCAGGCTCTTAATAGTTGCATGTGTGTCAGCCAATAATCTAGTCAGAGGAAGTGCTAGTCTGCGCATGCGCGGTGGTGGGGCTGGCATCCGCCAGACTACGCTCTGACTCCCTGCCCAGTAGGGGCACCTAACTGTTTTAAATCTGAGTGTTTATTGAGTGAAAGCCAATATTTAGCAATATCAAAAGTATTAGGGAGGTAAGTATCAACTCTCGTGAAAAAAGAAATCCTAGATTTCGTTTATGTTGTGGCGACCATCTGTCGTGTGTCCGTCTGGCCGTCAACTTCTCCTTTAAAACTACTTCTCAAGAACCGCTGGGACGATTTCAATTATACTTGGCAGGAAGCATCCTTAGGGCATAGGGATCCAAGTTTGTTCAAACGAAGCCAATCGGCCAATGGCCATCTTGGATTTTGGCTGATTTTTAGAAACGTCTTTAAAAATCATCTCCGAAATCGCTTGTGGGATTGAAGGAAACCTCATGAAATATGATCCATGGCAAGAGCTCAACCAAGTGTGTTCAGGGGAACTTGATTGGTCAAATGGTTCGACGGCCATCTTGGTTGACCTAGTTTTAGCGAAAATTACTTCTTCTCCAGAACCGCTGAAGGGATCGGGCCAAAATTTGGCAGATATAATTAGGGACTAAGGACCAGTAAAGTTTGTTCAAGAGAAATCGATCCGTCAGAAAACATGGCCATATTGGATTCTTTTATTTGATGGACTTTGAGGCTGAAATTGTTTTTATATATATGTTTTTGGGTATTCTGATTTGAAATTTGCAATTTTCAAAACTGTCGGATAAATGGTTTGGCGGCCATCTTGGATCATTTTCCCGCCAAAAGCTCCCATACTAAAGCAATGGGAAATTTTAAACGTCTTCTTTTTTAGAACTACTGGGCCGATTTCAATTATATTTGGCAGGAAGCATTCTTAAGGCATAGAGATTCAAGTTTGTTCAAACGTACCCGATCGGCCAATTTGGTCGACGGCCATCTTGGATTTCGGCCAATTTTTAGAAATGTCTAAAAATCTTCTCCAAAACCGTTTGAGGGATCGATACAGAACTCACGAAGTATAATCTATGGTAAGAGCTGAACCAAGCTTGTTCAAGGGAACTTGATTGACCAAATGGTTCAGTGGCCATCTTGGATGACCTAGTTTTCGAAAAAACTACTTCTTCCCCAAAACCGCTAAGGCGATCAGGCCAAAATTTGTGATATATGATTAGAGACTAAGGGCCATTAATGTTTGTTCAAGAGAAGTTAATCTGTCAAAAAACATGGCCGCAGTGGGCCAATCGTGTTTGGCGGCCTTTTTGGATTTTTTTTTTATCTGATGGATTTTGGGGCCGAAATTGGTTTTATATAGGTTTTTGGGTATTCTGATCTCAAATTTGCAATTTTCGAAACTGTCAGATAGACGGTTTGGGGGCCATCTTGGATCATTTTCCCGCCAAAAGCTCCCATTCTAAAGCAATGGGAAATTTAAAATGTCTTCTAGAGAACTACTGGGCCGCTTTCAGTTATATTTGGCTGGAAGCATCCTTAGGGCATAGAGATTCCATTTTGTTCAAACGAAGCCGATCGGCCAATTTGGCCAGTGGCTATCTTGGATTTCGGCTGATTTTTAGAAATGTCTTTAAAAACCGTCTAACAAACCGTTTGAGGGATTAATTCAGACCTCAGGAAATATGATCTATGGTAAGAGCTGACCCAAGTTTGTTCAAGGGAACTTGATTGACTTAATGGTTCAGCAGCCATCTTGGATGACCTCGTTTTCACAAAAATGACGTTTTCCCCAGAACCGCTGAAGCGATTAGGCCGAAATTTGTGATATATGATTAAGGACTAAGGACCATTAAAGTTTGTTCAAGAGAGGTTGATCTGTCAAAAAAACTGGCCACTTTAAAATTGTCTCCAAAACTGCTTGGGGGATCAATTCAAAACGCACGAAATATCATGTAGGGTAAGAGCTGCACCAAGTTTGTTTCAAGGGAACTTGATTGCCCGAATGGTTTTGTGGCCATCATGGATAACCTAATTTTTGCCAAAATTACTCCAGAACCACAGCGGATTTGGCCAAAATTTGGGAGATATGATTAGGTACTGAGTGCCATTGAAGTTTTTTCAAGGTAAGGCGCTATGTCAGAAACATGGCTGCAGTGGACCATTCAAAATGTAGCGTGTTTGGCGACCATATTGGACTTGCAAAAATGTCAACAAACTCATTTAGAAGACTATTCCTAAACCAACCACCAACAATTGTGACAAAAATGCATAATGCTCCAGGTGAGTGACACAGGCCCCTTGGGCCTCTTCTTGTGACATCCAATTCATATTTCTGGTGTTTATTTTGAAATGTTGCTGTTGTAAACCATTGCTATCTCTTGCAGCTAAAGGTTTAGCAATATACCAATTTCATCTTAATTTCACAACAGCAAGCTCTATTCTTCAATGGCCATCTTCAGCACCATCGAATAGTGGTAATTTTGGTTCCTTCAATGTCTTGTCTAGATTTCTCTCCTCCACTTTTTGTTTGCTCCGAAAGGCCTGTAGACTGTCGATCAGATTTAATTAGGATATATAATCACCATAATCTGACTGTTATCTGCTTTTATTGACGAGAGAAGCGCATAAGCACCTCTTTATTTTAATGATAAAATTGCAAAATTGTTCAGCCAAAATTGTTCATACTTTGTATAGATGATTGAAATGTGGAGACCTATCAAACATATAACCCTTTAATTGTCAAACCATCCTCTAAAGTGATCTTGAGAAATGTCCATTTGCAGAGCAAAAGAAGACTATTTTTTGAAAATTTACCACTGGAATGAAACTGGCTTGATAACCGAGCCAGTCATCCCAGTGGTAAATTTTCAAAAATGGTTCACTGTTGTCCTGCAAATGGACATCCAATAAGTAAATATTAAAATTTGTATACAATTTTGACTATTAAAGAGTGAAAATGTCTTATAGCCCAAGATCAATTTCATCATATCCACACTGTCCTCTGAAAAACATTTAATCAGTTTTATTCATGCATATCACTATTGTTGTCTATAAAATATCTTGACTGAATGTAGGGCATGGTGGAGTTATACAATTTCTAATCAGGCAGCTTACAGATATACAGTTCATATGATGGGATAATAAGGAGTGAAAATTTTTAGATTTTAAAACATACAACCAGATGTGTATACAGTTATAATTTTTGTGTTTTCAGTAACAAATTGCCTCTACATCGAGAGCTTGTGGCCGGTGGTGGAGCAGGTCTCTGCCAGATTGTTGTTACTACACCTATGGAACTCCTCAAGATACAGATGCAGGATGCTGGCAGAACAGGTTAGTGTACACACAGTGACAGTGCTGCTAGGGCTGCTTGTGACTATTGATGGATCCAATCTGTCACTAAAACATGTGACATCATAATCAATTACGTCACCTGTAGGCTGGCATCACAATAAAACACGTAATGAGTGACATAACTAAGTCCGTCATGAACTTTTAAAAGTCTCAGTTGTATGAAGTATATGTCTTTGCTACATAATGACCATCCTATTGAATATTTTGAAAGTAACTTGACTGGGTGTTGTTGCTACCATATGCAACAGCTGTATATTTTCCTGGAAATTGATATTCATGGAGTTCATGGTTCGATCGATCCCAACACGGGCAAAGCATGAGTGGAGTTTATCTAGAGATGGGCGTGGCATAGCTAAAACAGGATTCATCCATTGGGTAATCACTCATAGTCCAGTCTAATCCTTTAATGGTCAAGATTGGTCAAGAAAATCTAAATGCTTGCTTAATAAAAAGCGTATTTTTGAATATTTTCGACTGGAATGACTGACTCAATTATCGGGCCAGTTATTCCAGTGATAAATTGTACAAAATTAGACTTGTCTTGCATATGTATATTCCGCAAGATGATTGCAGAAGCAGTTTTTGGCCGAATAGATCATTAGAGAATTAACCCTTTAATGGTCAAGCCGGCCAAAAATGGCCTCTGCAGTTGTCTTGAGGAATATCAATTTACAGGCCAAGAGAAAACTATTTTTGAAAACTTAGCACTGGAATGACTGGCTCGATAATCGAACCAATCATTCCAGTGGTAAATTTTCAAAATAGTCTTCTTTTGGCCTGCAAATGGACATTTACTAAGCAAAATTTTTTATTTTTTGAACAAATCTTGAACATTAATGGCTTAAACTGATTTACAGTGCATATACTAGTAGTAGCCAGTCTATCCAATCATTGCAAGTATTGCTCACCATGAATTAGTAGATTTGTAGATCATATGTTTGTTGTTCATCCCTTACTATGGGGCTAACAGTAGTTATGCATCATGTCTGTTGTGTATTGTGTAACTGTAATCGTGATGTTTATTTACCATAACTCTTTATCTGCCTTTTTATTTACACTACTTTATATACGAGGAAATTTCGTTTATTAAAAGTTTTACTACCAGAGGTAGATGATGATTACCAATCTGCGTGATTGATGCCTATTGGATCCATACAATGTAGTTGATGAATCCAGAATTTTTCGCGGTCCTTGCAGAAAGCAGTGGCTTCCATGCTATCGGGATCGTGATGTAATACTTCAATGATTCTGTGGTTGACATCTGTGGGTCCGTGGTTGTGAAGATTAAAATGTTGTGCTACAGGTGTGTCTTTGTTGTTTTTAATATCCCTGATGTGTTCTTTGATGCGAACCTGGAATTCCCATTTAGTTTCACCTACATATTGTTTACGGCATTTCTTGCAGGTGAGTAAGTAAATGACATTCATGGTGTGGCAGAATGTTTTTGTTTTGATGTAATATTTTAGCCCAGTGTGTGAGCTTTTGAAACAGTTTGTGCTGTTCATGTTTTTACAAGATATGCAGTTGTTTTTGGCGCATGGATGTATAGGGTTCGCTATGCTTTTCCCTTGTTGTCCAAATTTCCCTGGGTCTGTGAATTTAGCAGTGACCAATGTGTCCTTAAAGGATGGATTGCGTCTGTGGCCAAAGATAGGTGTCTGTAAATGTGGCCCGACATTTTGGGCTTGACTGTAGTTGTGGCCAATGGCGTTGGATTATTTTTTTGGCTAGTTTGCTGTGTTGGTGGAAATCAGTGATACATGGTATCCGAGTGTTGATTTCCTTAGTTGGTTTAGGCAGGAGTAGGTCTTTACGGTTTTGTTGAATTGCTCTGTGTAGGCTGGTAATGAGGGTATCTGTTGGATATCCTCTTATTGCATAGTGGTGTACCATTTCATGAGCGTTTTTGAGAAAATCTGTTTCTCTACTGCAGATTCTTCGTAGTCTCAGAAATTGTCCGTATGGGCTCGCTTGTTTAGAAGATTTTGGATGGGCTGATGAGTAATGTAGATACCCGTGTGTATCTGTTGGTTTGGTGTAGAGGTCGAAGCCTAAGTGTCTATTTGGGAGAATAAACACTTTGGTGTCCAAAAAATTGATGGATTCTGTGGATTTTTCTGCTGTGAATTTGATTGTCGGGTGCGCATTATTCATATGTGTTATGAAATTTTCCAGTGAGTCGGATCCTTTGGTCCAGATTATAAAAATATCATCGATGTAGCGGTAATATAGGGCTGGCTGTACTTCAGCTGTCCTAAGTAGTTTTTCTTCTAGTTGGGCTATGAAGATGATGGCATAGCTCGGTGCTAGTTTCGTACCCATGGCTGTGCCGGCAATTTGGAGATAATGTTCATCATTAAACTCAAAGTTGTTGCAGGTGAGCACTATTTTAAGTAATGTGAGTAATCTCTGTGGTGGTAATGTGCCGGGGCAGCCATGTACTCGTAGATGTTGGGAAACAGCTCAGTCCTTCAGTGTGAGGGATGTTGGTGTATAGCGATGTAACATCCATAGTAACTACAATGGCGTGTGGTGGGATGGCGCCAAAAGTTTCTAGTTTATTTATGAAATCAGTGGTGTCCTGAATATATGATTTAATTTTGTGAAGATGAATTTTGATATGTTCATCAACAAAGCTACTGATGTGTTCAGTAGGACTTCCATTGCCACTGATGATGGGTCTACCAGGGGTGAGCGGGCCGTTCAGTTTTTTGTGTATTTTGGGAAGTAAGTAGAACCTGGCCGTACGTGGGTGGTCTGTCCTGAGACCGTTAGCTGTGTCTCTCGTGATTTCACCACTGAGAATCATGTCCGTAATGGCGGTTTCGTTTATTAACTATTCTCCATTTCCAGAGTCTGAGAATATAATCAGCTACCTGCAAAAAAAAAATTATTGAAAACTTACCCTGATATAGTCTTCTCTTTAAAAAAAAAACCTTTGAAAGTAAAAGCGAAATTTGTGGGTATGTGGGTGTCTAACTTTCGGAAAATTTTACCATTAGAATGACTGGCTCAGTAAGAAATGGTGAATACTCTTCAAATGACCATTTCCCAAGACAAATGTAGATGATGTTTTGGCTGGTTTAACCTGTCACTCAAGTATCTGACGTAATAATCAAATACATTGCTTATTAGCTGACATCACAATCAAAATGATGTATAGTTCCATCCCCCAAAAATCAAGTCAAAAAGCCTGTCACGAAGTATGCAAATGTATGTCTGATGAATTTACAATTTAACACTAACCTTCAGATGTATTCAAGAAAATTTAAATATGTTCATAAAAAATGTCCATTTGCAGACCAAGAGAAGACTATTTTTGAAAATTTACCACTTGAATGACTGGCTCAGTTATCGAGCCAGTCATTCCAGTGATTAATTTGCAAAAATAGTCTTCTTTTGGTCTGCAAATGGACATTTCTCAAGACCACTACAGAAGCCATTTTTGGCTGATATGAGGGTTAAAGGGTTAATAAACATTTTGTTGAATATTTTGAGACTAATTTGACTGGGAAATTGTACAGCCATTGGCTATTAAAATTAGTTCCAAAATATTCAACAGTTTACTTGAGTGTATAATTACCTTGAAATTGTGACTCTGGGAATTCAGGATTCAAAGTGTATAAATTGATTCCAACATGCATTAAAAATGGGCAGGGCATAGTTAGAAATGTGCTGGGAATAGCTAGAAATGGATCACTCTATTTGAAGAGCACTCTAATTTGTATCTTGTAGCAACAGGGCCAACAACAACAGTTGCTAATGGAGCTGGCAATGTGACAGCAGCCCGAATGTCGGCCACAAAGCTTGCTCTAGGACTTGTACGTGAACGAGGCATATTTGGATTGTATAAGGGCTTTGGACCAACATTACTACGTGATGTTGCATTTTCCGCAATTTATTTCCCTCTCTTCGCACATCTCAATTCCAAGGTATGTGAAATTTGTTATTTCTAGCCACTTTATCCTAAATTTTTATTAATTTAATTTTAGATGAGCCAAATATGAAAACTGCTGCCTGTCTTTTTTGGAAAAAGATTAGAGTTTAACTTGTTTTGGCGTCAGGCAGAAATGAATCCATCAAATCGCTTTCAATGTAGTCAGACAAATTTTGCCCATAAATAGCAATCGGATCGGTAGCTTCTAAGATATAGCTCAGGAAAAAACATGTGCATGTGCATGCGCGCACGCACACCCACATGCATGCACATAGACACGCATACATGCATCCCCATGCACACATGCACGCACGCACATACGTATGTACATACACTTATCCCAGTGATTTAAAAAGGTTAATTGTTGCATATTCAGTCATGTCAGTAGAGGAAACGCTGGTATGCATTATGGAATTAATGTTGCTGAAACCTGTTTCTACTTCGAATAATACTTACCAGATGTACTATTATGATAATGTCTATTATCTAGTCTAGCTCAAAATAAACAATTAAAACTCCGCACTCTCCTGGCCCTGCCCACACTGTGTCCGGGAATTACCATAGCCGCAGGTACCGAGTCAATTCCCAATCACAGTCAGATTCGTCTATTTTGCTCTCCCTGCTAGTCGCGTTTTTGAGCTCTCTAAAATTTGCAATTTTCAACGGAGTTAGCGGTTTTCTGTGTAATTCATTGCTGAAAGGATGGAAGAAAAAGGAAAATCATCACATGGGCAGGTTGTATCAATCTAGAATTTATACATTCGTGCTGTAATGACTGTTTGAAATTTCCTTAAATTGGCACATTGTTTTAAAATGGTAGCCATTGTTGGAGTCGCTCCAGTACCCGCTAACTTTTTTATCTTATCTCGATTAATTTCTCTTGCGACTCGGTTCATTCCAAGATGGATGCGCCCTTAGCCAAGATGGCGGCGCCCATGATTAATGTTTCGCTTTGGCTTGGCGTGTCTATGCACTCTGTTTTATGCCGATTTTTAGCTCTCGCTTCGTTGTCGAGGCTGTTTTTAGCGATCGGCATTTATTTCTTGGCTGTATTAATGTTAGTTAATTTCCAAGTTGTGTTTATTAATTTTCACTCAAAAAAGTTTCAAATATTTTCTGCCTAAAGGCTTGATTATCATTAATTTAAGAGAAAGTTAATGTTTCTAAGTACTTCTACTTTACAATCAAGTCAATTGTGCGTATTGCTTGTCATCATATGTCATGTGCAGCGTTTTAATTCTTCTCTGTGTTCGCAGAAGGCCAAGAACCAGGACACTTTGTGCCACAAATGCAACAGGTTCATGAAGCGCAAGTTTAATGGTCATCACTTTGTCGCTTGCACGAAGTGCAAAGTGGGAAGTCTGTGTGATGTGTGCGCCAAGTGGTCGTCGGAGTTGGTGGCAGAGTTTGATCATGATCATCGTGCGCGCTTGGAGAGGATCGCGAGAGACAAGGCGGCCAAGCTGGATCAGGCATCAGTGAGAGGACTGGAAGATCATCTGAACGAGCGAATGGATTCAGCATTGGGCGTATGGGCGGCCCACTTCAAGGCAATGTTTGAATCTTTGCAATCCACGATCCCGACGATGCAGGATGGTGCAGGGCAATCTTTCGGTGGTCTGGCAGGTTCTGCGGAGGGACAAGCACCTGTCCCTTCTCCGACCTTGGCTCAAGAGCCGACGGCGGAGGAGGAAGATCTCCTAATGGAAGATTCCGGCATGCCGGATATTTCGTTGATGGCTCAACCAGGTACATCCCAGGGATCTCCCTCGGGATTTGTACATGTTTGCCAAGCGGGTGGTGATGTCGACGTTCCGTCGAGCGTTTTCCACCCGGATTTCGCTCAACCCGCGTTGTCATTGGAGCCGTGTTTTGCGGTTCCTAGCGCAGGTGCGGCTCCTCTCGGAGTGCCGGCATCTACCGTGGTGAAAGCAGCTGTAGTCCCGCCTCCCGTGCTAGAGCCGATGGACTGCGGTGAATCCGTGTCCGGCGAATCGTTGGACACTGGTGACGCTAGTAGTCGGGCTATGGATGCGCTTCATGTTGTAAGAAGTGCGGGCCATAGCTCTCAGCATGGATCGTCGGTGGCCTACTCATCCAAGGGTGAGAAGGAAGATGAGAATGGTAGTCCATTGATGGACGAGTCCGCTTTCTGCACCGAAGCTGAATGGGTGCAGGTCCTTGGCTGGATGTCCGACCGTCTCGGGTTGGCATCGGATCAAGGATCTCAGCGCGATCCGGATGTCAGAGCGAGCGGCTAGCGCTCTGTCAAGTGGCTCTTCGGCCATGCCAACGCTCCCTTTGGACGCACAGACTTCCGACATGTTGGAGGTTGTGGCGTATCGTCTTGTTCAGCCAGATTATGCGTTGCCCAAAGCCCCGAAGGGGATAAGGAGTAGGGTCCGTTTTCCGGAGTTGGCCTACCATCAGTATGCCCGGGTTCCATGGCTTTCCGTCGGTGAGCGAGAGGCGCTGAATAGGCCATTGGCTGGCAAATCGAAGGGGCGTTCTCGTACCTTAGTTTCCCAGGCCAATAAAGATCCATTTAATGAGCTAATGCTCATTGAAGATGCGGCGAGGGCAGCTGAGTGGCGGAAGGTGGACAAGTGCCAGAGGCTGCTCCCGGAGTTGTCCGGGACACCATGTGCTTGTCCCAGGATTGCCTGGCCAGGGTGATCACAAGGTCATTGGTGGAGTGAAGGAGAATGGTTCTTGACTGTGTAGAACCAGGACCTGAGATGAGGGTTGCGTTATCTGTTGAAATCCGGAGTTTATCATAATAGTACATCTAGTAAGTATTATTCGAAGTAGAGTCAAAAAAGCATCCGCTTTTGTTTCTACGAGAATTCTTAATACTTACCAGATGTACTATGGCCCTGTCTCAGCTGCCTCGCCAGATGTACTATGGCCCTGTCTCAGCCGCCCCGCTGAGGTGAGGCTGAGCTGCTTTCGCTGTTTGTCAAGACAAATATAAGACGAATCTGACTATGATTGGGAATTGACTCGGTACCTGCGGCTATGGTAATTCCCGGACACAGTGTGGGCAGGACCAGAAGAGTGCGGAGTTTTAATTGTTTATTTTGAGCTAGACTAGATAATAGACATTATCATAATAGTACATCTGGTAAGTATTAAGAATTCTCGTAGAAACAAGAGCGGATGCGTTTTTGATTCTGCCATTGATAGACAGCAATAGTTTATACAAATATTGCTTCAAAAATGAACACCAGTTCTATGATCTGGAATCCAATTTTGGAATTTAAAATTCCTGTGGTCTTGGGGTTAATTTAATCAAATGGCATGTTTATAGATGTAAAAAGTGTTGTATTTGGTGTGCCTCAACACAATCGTTTTATTTTAGTCTATCTCCAAGTGTCCGATCTGTCACTCAAGTCTCTACCATCTGATAATAATCAAATTCATCACTTGTTATCTGATGTCACAATCAAAATGGCAAAGTGCCTGGATTGTATGACAGACCATAGGCAGCAACAGGTCCCAGTCAAATTATTTTCAAAATATTCAACAGCTTACCCCTCATGATGATGATGATGTACTGTGTTTTTTAGCAACAGTAGTTTACCTCTTTAATGGTCAAGCCAGCCAAAACTGATCTTGACAGTTGTCTTGAAGCAGTTGGCTTGAAGAGTGTCCATTTGCTAGCTAAGAGAGGACAATTCTTTTTTATTTTACCACTGGAATGACTCGATAACCAACCCAGTCATTTCAGTGGTAAATTTTTTTTTAATGTCTCCTCTTGGCCAACAAATGGACATTCCTGTAGGAAATATTTCAATTTTCCAGACCAATCTTGAGCATTAAAGGGTTAAAACATCTTGCCAGTATTTCTTATCCTCAGCCAGCATCCTTAGCTCCCACCAGGGATGGGGTCAATTCCATTTTATCAATTCCAATTCCACCTCAATTCATTTTCTCAATTCCAATTCCGTTTCCACATCAATTCATTTTATCAATTCCAATTCCACCCAGACAAGATCAATTCCAATTCCAATTCCATTTGATCAATTCCAAATCCAATTCCAATTCCATACCAATATTTACTTGAGATCAACATTGTTATATTTTAACCCTTTAATGCCCAAGATTGGCCAAGAAAAACTAGATTTATCGTTAGCAAATGTCTATCTGCAGGATAAGTGGAGACTGTTTTTTTAAATTTAACAATGCAATGACTGGCTCAGTAATGGAATCAGTCATTCCACTTGTAAATTTTCAAAAATCGTCTCTTAGCATACATATTATCCTGCCTCAAGACCAGCGCAGAAGGCATTTTTGGCTGGCTTCTCCACTAATATTTAAAACAATTATAATAAAAATTGTTGTTGCCAATAGATAGTTAAATCTTACAGTCAAATTATTGTCCAAAAAGTCAACATTCAGCAGATCTTATTTTTAGTTCATTTGACTTAATTATAGCTTAATGCTGAGTTTCTTCTGATGACTAGGACTAAAGGTTAATGCCATGTCTAATTATTATAGATACATGTAAACTTTGCTATATAAATGTTTGCATTAAAAAAGCATTAGAATACAATGTATATAGTACAGTACTAAGTGAGAGTACTTGAGCACATGTATGTAGAGTTTGAATAACACCTAGTCCACTTGTCTGTGTTTTAAAAGCTGAGCCATTTCACCCAGGGGTGTTGTTCAATGATTCCTTTGTTATGTAGGAGGGTATAATTACAGGGCAATTATCTTGTAACTTACTGCTTTCTTCATCCATTTCATTTCAAGCAGATGATAGTTATTATTTTACTGAACACTATTGCTAACATCTTGATGAATAATTTTAACAAAATTTGGTTATCTTGGTTCAAGCTTATATATTTGACATCATTTTAACTAATTTGTATGATTTTAAAGATGGCATGGTTTCACAGAGATGAAAACGTATTTCCAGGGAATCCAGAATGAAATAAGTTCAAGATCAGAAGCTTTGATTGAATAAAGGAGGTACAAAGCTCACATAGGATAAAAAGCTTAATTGGTCACTGGTCAGGGAGAATTGAGTTAATTCAATAATGTATTACAGTTCATAGCATTTATCAGATCTTTATTTTGTCAATTCAGAGAGCGAGAGATTATTTTTGAAAATGTACCACTGGAATTACTGGCTCAGATATCCAGATAGCCACTCCAGTGGTAAATTTTCAAAAATAGTCTTCAATTGGCCTGCCAATGGACATTTCTCAAACTCATTGCAGAAGCTGTTTTGGTCGGCTTATGTGTTAAATGGTTACGGGCTAACTTGCTCATCACCGAATTATCAGTATCTCAAATTCTAGTCTTCAAACCAAACATATAACTAAGTTGTTAAAATTTATTTTAATAGAAACTGTTGAAGCCATAGGAAACAAAAGTTTTCAGTCAAATTAATTTTAAAATATTCACTAAAGCATCTAATGACAGCTGGCATAATAAATATCATCAACCAACATATAGAATGAAATGTGGTAAATGGTATCATATAGATCATTTATGATGAAATGCATTAAGGGCATCTAAAGATCAGTGTATAATACAGATATTACATGTACATTTTATAGCCAACAATGTTCAGTAAATCTATGACAAATATGACTGAAATTGATTGGAATTCAATTGGAATTTATCAATTCCGGTCAATTCAAATTATCAATTCCTAATCCAATTCCAATTCCGGTGTCTTAAAATTTATCAATTCCAATTCCTGAGTCCTCAGATTTACAAATTCCAATTCCAATTCCGGAATTGAATTGGAATTGACTCATCAATTCCAATTCCAATCAGAATTGACTCCAACCCTGAGCCTCCCACAGGTTCTTAGTTACCTTGAAATTGGGATTCTGAAACCACAGGTTGAAGTGTTAAAATCAATTCAAAGACACATAAAAGATGGGTGGAGCTTAGTTAGAAATGGTGGACCATAGCTAGAAATGGTGGGCCAAAGCTAGAAATGGTGGGTCATAGCTAGAAATGGGTGGGCCATAGCTAGAAACCTATTTTACAGTTATATCTTATTGCACTTGTTTACCAGCATATTCATGAGAGATACAATGATTTAACATTATTTCCTGCCTTAACATGTTAGAATACTGAATGTCCACAACTACTTACACAATTTATCTTCAATTTATCTTCCGATTCACTTCACATTTCAGGGTAAAAGACGTGAGAATAGTGACCAAGCTGTCTTCTATCACTCATTCATATCCGGTTGTCTAGCTGGGTGTGTAGCTTCATTCTCTGTTAATCCATTTGATGGTATGTAAATAGTCTATGTCCTGTTAAAAACTGAAAATAAATATTGCATACATTTGCAACACCGCTGTTTGATTCAATTATTCTCACTATGTACTTTTATTTAGGTTTATGCAAACATTAACCCTTTAACACTCATATCAGCTAAAAATTACTTCTGCATTGGTCTTGAGAAATGTTCATTTGCAGACCAAGAGATGACTTTATTTTTTAATTTACAACTGGAATGACTGGCTCGGTAACAGAGCCAGTCATTCCAGTGGTACTCTTCAAAAATAGTCTTCTTGGTCTGCAAAAGGACATTTTCTATGAAAAAATTGAAATTTCCTTGACCAATTTCAAGGGTTATGGGTTAAAATGCAGTCAGTTTTCTCTTGTATTGTTTTCTCCACAGTTATTTGTTGAATTTGTTTAAGAAAATTTCAGTTTTCTCATTGAAAACATCAATTTGCAGACCACAAGATTATTTTTGAAAATGTATCACTGGAATTACTGGCTCGGTTATCGAGCCAGTCATTCAGTGATATACTCCAGTGGTTAACTTTCAACAGTTGTCTTCTCTTGATCTGCAAATGAACATTTCTCAAGACCAATGCAAAAGCCGCTTTTGGGCAGCTTGAATTTTAACCCTTTAATGGTCAAATTTGTTCAAGAAAATTTAAATTTCTGCGTATTTAATGTCTATTTACAGGCAAGAGGATAAAATTTTTGAAAGTTTGTCACTGGAATGACTGGCTCGGTTATTGAGCCAGTCATTCCAGTGGTAAATTTGTACAATTGTTTTCTCTTGGCCTATAAATAGACATAGACATTCCGCAAGACCATAGCAGAGGTCGGTATGACCATTAAAGGGTTCGTTCCGCCTGCTTCACCATGATGGGGTTCTATGATTACGCTATCTGTCCTTGTGGTTGATAAGAAATTCAACATTTAATGATCGAGCTTGGCAGATATGACTGCTGCAGTCATCTTGAAGAATGTCCATTCGCAGGACAAGAGAAGGCTGTTTTTTGAGGATTTGTCACTGGAATGCCGGCCTCCAATAACTGAGCTTGTCATCCCGTGAGAAAATTTCCAAAATAATCATCTTATCAACCAAATGGACATTCAGTGGGCAAATGTTCTGATTTTCCTGACCAATCTTAACCACTCAGGGTCTAAATCATGGCAGCTTTCATAAATTTGGGAAACGTATCAAAATTTATCTCGTAGAAACATAATAATATATTTCTTTCATCGATATGAACAATACATGTAGAACAGTAGAACTCTACAAATACCATGCAATAATTTATGAATGGCATGCTCTATCACCAGAATAGCTAGTATAAGACATGAAAATGATTTTATGCATTGGCCATATTATTCTGTAACCTTAAACGATTGCGTTGTCCTTACTATCAAGCAAATACAAGGTACAAGAGATAGGACTCTTGAAACGTTTACTTGTTTGAAATTAAATATTAGTCACATGACCTTGTAAACTAGCTTCCACATATAACTTACCATGTAATGAATTATTCACACACCATGAGTAGGCTTTTGCGATTATTGGTTAGAGTGATCACAATCGATTATTTAAGAATATTACTCTATTAATCAGCTTGAGTACAAATTATGCAGACATAGATGTAACAACAAAAGCACATCAGTGACGAAATCATCTTGAAAATAGGTTTCCAGATGATAACTCTGTTACCATTTATCGGATTGCTTTGAAACTTGATAGTGTGGTTGGATTAGCTCTGCGGAAGAAACCCAAGATGGTCAGCAGCCATCTTGAAAATTGGTTTCCAGATGACAACTCCGTTAACGTTTATCGGATCGCTTATAAGGTGGTTGGACTAGGTCTGGAGAACTCTATCAAAATTGACAATGATCCGAAATTCAAGCCACCAGAGGCCATCTTGAAAATTGGTTTCTGAATGATAATTCTGTTAGTGTTTATATGATTGTTTTGAAACTACATAGGGTGGTTGGACTTGAACTTTAGGAACCTATCTAAATTTTAGATGATCCGAACTCCAAGACGGCCGCCGGCCACAGGTTAGGTGAGGCTGCCATCTTTCTGTTTATCGGATCGCTTTGAAACGTCATAGGGTGGTTGGACTAATTCTGGTGAAGAAACTTAGCGAAACTTACGATAATCTGAAATCCAATATGGCCACCACCCACCGGCATCCATCTTGAAAATTGATTTCCGGACAATAACTTCTTTACCGTTTAACGGATCACTTTGAAACTTGATAGGATGACTGGTCTGGGTCTGTGGAAGAATTCTCTATTTTCTGAGAGCTCTCATTCCTTTGTTTGTCATCATGGCAGGGTACAATGTGTCGTGTGCTGAGCTCTTGCTAATCATATAAATTCACGATTTAAAAAATAATTGCGACTCGATTTAATCATGCAATCACGCATGGATACATGAGTCCCATTGACTCCATGACTGGTTCACGCTTTAATAATGTATTCCATGATACCACAAAATTTCCTATAAACAATGAGTAAATAAACTTGGGATTTCTGTGTGATATCGTTGAAGCTAAATATGCGGTGCCAAATCTTGTACAGATAATCAACGCTAGTTTGTCAGTTACCTAGCTGTAATGGAACAGTTTCTCCATCAGTCATAGGACATCGTAATCAACTAAGTGACATGTAGGTTGATGTCATAATCAATGACGCAGATAAATTTGTCACGAACGCTTAATTGATGATAGACTAAGCGTTGTTGTATGAATTGTATGTCTTTACTATTTAATAAACATGCTCTTGAACTAGGCAGCAACAGCACCCAGTCAATATTAGTTTCAAAATATTCAACAGCTTACCTGTACATTTTTCTGGAAATTGACAGTTGGGCAGCTACGGGATTGATCAATTCCAGCATGGCAAAGCGTGGGTGGACCTTGGCTAAAGATGGGCGGTGCATAGCTAATACTGGATTCCTCCATTATAGTCCATCAGCCACCTACACACCATGTGACACTCATGGTCGCATCCGTGGTAGCGAGGTCAACTCATACAGCAACGGATGTGGGTTAGAAGCCTTCTATCTAATGAGCTAGGATTACCTCATTAAATCGAAAATCACGATTATTCTTTAAATCGTGAATTTTTATGATTACAATTTTACAATAATTGTGACTGTTTTCTACTGCATAAAAGTTTTCAAAACCTAACTTTTCATTGCTCTTTAATGCGATCGGTCACTAAAATTGACATTTTACTCATCGAATGTATGTCCATTTGCAGGCCAAGAGAATACTATTTTTGAAAATGTATCACTGGAATGACTGACTGGAGCTTCGAGCCAGGCATTCCAGTGATACATTTCAAAACTAGTCTTCTCTTGGCCTGCAAATGAGCATTTCTAAACATCACAGCAGCTTTTCGTCATTAATACACCTTTGTTGTTATATGTACATAATTTGTACCCAGGCTGATTATTCGAGTAATTATGATTATTCTTAACTAATCGATCGCGATCACTCAAAGCAATAACCACGTTCTCCTATGATGAGCACCAAAAATGTGAAACCGGTTATGGTGTGGATGAGTCTAATGGTGTGTGAATAATTCATTCATCACAATTCCGTAATACCACAAAATTACCTATTGTACATATTATTTTATCATTTATATATTTGTGTACTTAAAAGAACTTACCGAAATAAACTTGAATTGAATTGACCTCTATACAACAACAATAACTTGTATTTATTTACAGTTGTGAAAACTAGATTACAAACAATACACAAAGCTGAGGGTGAGATGACCTACAATGGAATTATGGACTGTTTTGCGTAAGTAGTTTATTCATTCAAAACTGTATATGAATATTATATAATAATAATTATACACCTAAGAAATCATATTGACCCTTTAATAGTCGAGATTGGTCAAGAAGGTCATTTATCTTGCTTAAGAAGACTATTTTTGCAAATTTAGCGCTCTTATCAAGCCAGTCATTCCTGAGATAAATTTTTTTAAACAGTCCTCTTGGCCTGCAAATGGACATTTTTAGAGACAACTACAGAAAGCATTTTTAATGGTTTTGACTGTTAAATTGTTACGTCCTGCATGAGCTGATAGATGCTAGGAGGCTGGTGTAATTTTGAAAACAATGTTTAGACTAGCATAAACAAACTTACACGAGTTGTTGCGAAATGAACTGAATAATGCAGTCTCATATTTATGCAGTATAAGAGCTAACAGTAATGGCTGAACAAGTCAAGACATCTAGAACATAGTCAGAAAGGTTAGTAGCATTTACTTGTCAAATGCAACCTTTCCCGTTAAAGTCAGATTTGATCAAGAAAATATAAATTTCTCGTTTAAGGATCTCTATTTGGAGGCCAAGAAGAGACTATTTTTGGAAAATCTTTCACTTAATGGCTGACTCATTTTTCCAAGCAGTCATTTTGTGGTAAATACTAAAAAATCATCTCTTGGGTTACAAATGGTCGTCCTTAAAGGCGACTGCAATGGCCAATGGCGGATTCCAGTTTCTCAGTCAATCATATGACATCATAATCAACTACGTGTAGGCTGTCGTCATCATTTGTCATGAATGACTCGATTTAGTCCATCTTAAGCGCTTAATAGTCGGTCAGGTTGTACGAATTGTATGTCTGCTATTTAATAAATATGCTGTTAAATATTTTGAAAATAATTTGACCAGTCGCTGGCAGCAACAGCACCCAGACAAGTTAGTTTCAATACATTCAACAGCTTAGCTTTATAGTTTTCTGGAGATTGAGATTCAGAGTCCAGGGATGGATTGATCCCAACACTGGCAAAGCGTGGGTGGGGGCTTAGCTAATGAGGGGCGGGGGCATCGCTAAAACTGGATTCATCCATTCTGTCCAGCCCAACCATTAGGGTTAATGATTATACTTTTGCATGTTTTGTAATTAATTGAACCATTTAATGGTCAAGCCAAACCAGGCTTCTTCAATGATCTTGTGAACTGAGCCCGTCATTCAAGTGGAAAATTAAACAAAAATAGTCTCCTCTTGTTCTGCAAATGGACATTTTCTATGAGAATTCTGAGGAATTTTCTTGACCAGATTTGATGATTAAAGGGTTAATTGGTATATCCCTGTCATTAATTTTCATTTTAATGGTCCTAGGGGTTAAGCATTTCTATATGGATTATCAGTTTAAAACATTGGTCTTCAAAATGGCATCAGTATTTCGTGCTAACCTAGCTGATTGTCTATGACATTGATTTAGTAGTAGTATATATGTATCCACTACTCATGCTGTTCTTGTAGTCTGCACAACACAAGAGTGAATGGGTGAAAGATAGACAGAGAGTAAACATGAGGAAGATGGACAGATATGTGTGTGCGTGCGTGCCGGCTGTTGAATTGATTTTAACACTTTGATCACTAAGTTCACGGAATCGTAGAGGATCTCAGTTTGTCGGTCAATCATATAATGTCATAATCAACTACATGTATGTAACGTGTAGGATGACATCATGATCAATTACGTCATAAGTAACGTAGCTAATTTACTCGCGAGCGCTTAGTTGATGGCGGACTAAGCGTTGTTGTACGAATTATGTCTACTAATTAATAAACATGCTGTTGAATATTTTGAAAGTAATTTGACTGGACGCTGTTGCTACCATAGGCTTACCTGACTGTATAGTTTTCTGGAAAGTGAGAATCTGGTAGTGCAGGGATCGATCGATCCCAACATGGTCAAAATGTTGGCGGAGCTTAGCTAGAAATGGGTGGGGCATAGTTAAAACTTGATTCCTCCATTTCAAGGTAGGTATATAGGTAAGGTGTTGAATATTTTGCCTATGGCAGCATTAGCCTCCAGTCAAATTAGTTTCAAAATATCCAACAGAATGTTTATCAAGTTATAAATTCATCAAAGGCATACAATTCAGTCACTGTTATGATGGGCTTACATTTGATCATGAAATCAGCTAACAAGGGACGTATTTGAAATTTAATTACTTTATACTTTCAGCAAAGTGTTGAAAAATGAGGGTCCAAAAGCGTTCCTGAAAGGTGCATGGTGTCGTATCTTGGTAATTGCGCCTCTGTTTGGTATAGCACAGACAGTGTATTATCTCGGAGCCGCGGAGTTCTTACTAGGGTTGGAGAAGCTTTAATAGAAGTAGTGTATAAGTAATTTTACGGAAATTTTAACCAATGATTTTATCAATATTTAAAGGCATACATACATATAGTATGTAAATGTCTGCAAAAAGTTTATTTTAATTATTTTGCGTATTTTTTTTAACATGTTGAATCTCGAGACAATTTACTTATGATATTCTTAGAGAAATTATAATTTGTTATTGCAAATTTTAAATTAATAACTTAACTTTTGTTTACTCTTTCTCGATTGCAAGTAATCGGTAAAGGAAAAAGGAAAATATTTGATTTTAAAAACTTTTCCCAGGTAGGAATCACTCTTTGCAGAGCCAGTGATCTGTGGAAAAGTTTTCAAAAACATATTTAAAAAAATTAACATTTTCCTCATAAGTAATGTTTGCAGGATCTGGAGTTCATGATGTGCATTTACCATTGCACTTATTGCATTTACTGTTGTTATTCAGTCCCCAACCAACTTCCCACAATTCATTGCGCTCACTCCTGTTTAACGTTTTCCGCAACCTGTATCAGATGTCAGTTAACGTTAACTAAAAGTAAGCACAAGGAATTGTGGGTAGGTGGCTGATAACCATTCTGTTGACTGTAGTTCTTTATAACACTTGATGTTACACTAAGAATGGGACTAAAGTAAGAGCTATTGAAGAAAAAACGCAAATGAATCAAATTGCCATCTTATGCCTAGGGTTTTTCATATATGCTGCCCAAATTTCACACTAATATATACCTTGCCTACTCTCTAGTCACAAAGTCAAACATTTTATTGCAAAGCATCTGGAATGATTGTGACATCAGCCTACATGTGAAGTGTTTGATTATGATGTCTTGCATGACACATCAGATACATCCATTTTAGACCAGCTATATATTGTGACTAAATGTTTGGTCTCCATATAGGTGCGACTGTTTATAAGTAGTTGTTAGTAATTCACCAGCTGTTGATGTGTATGATTTACTTTAAGTAATTAGTCAGTATTTTATGTTATCATTGATCCAGCATAATCAGACAATATCAATCCATTGATCCAGCAGAGCATAATCAAACAATATGAATCCATTGATCCAGCAGAGCATAATCAGACAATATCAATCCATTGATCCAGCAGAGCATAATCAGACAATATCAATCCATTGATCCAGCAGAGCATAATCAAACAATATGAATCCATTGATCCAGCAGAGCATAATCAGACAATATCAATCCATTGATCCAGCAGAGCATAATCAAACAATATGAATCCATTGATCCAGCAGAGCATAATCAGACAATATGAATCCATTGATCCAGCAGAGCATAATCAAACAATATGAATCCATTGATCCAGCAGAGCATAATCAGACAATATCAATCCATTGATCCAGCAGAGCATAATCAGACAATATCAATCCATTGATCCAGCAGAGCATAATCAAACAATATGAATCCATTGATCCAGCAGAGCATAATCAAACAATATGAATCCATTGATCCAGCAGAGCATAATCAAACAATATGAATCCATTGATCCAGCAGAGCATAATCAGACAATATCAATCCATTGATCCAGCAGAGCATAATCAAACAATATGAATCCATTGATCCAGCAGAGCATAATCAGACAATATCAATCCATTGATCCAGCAGAGCATAATCAAACAATATGAATCCATTGATCCAGCAGAGCATAATCAGACAATATCAATCCATTGATCCAGCAGAGCATAATCAAACAATATCAATCAAAACAAGAACTATCAGAGATGACAGATTCTTGCTTTCTTGTTTTAATCACATTTCAGATTTTCTGTTATTTTCTGGGGTTTTTTTCGGTTCTAGCTATCATAGTGTATGATCACACCCTTTCTTGTGTCAAGGCTTTTTAATATGGATTATGGGCAAAGTGTGAAAATCCTCTTCATGGTAAAATCCTTAGTTGTACTAAAATTAGAGCTAAATCAGATCAGAAATTTTTGTGATACAACTGTACACACAGAAAGACAGAAGGCATTCAGACAGATGGATGGATGGACAGACAAACACAGACAGACAGACCAGAATGCAGTACCCTCTTCCCATTATGGAGTGTAGGCAATAAACAGTTAACCCTTAGCACACGGATGTAAATATTCTATCTTTTACTGCATCAATAGCAAAGAAACTGGTGTAATTTTTCAACAATTTTGGTGGACGATGTTGCTGTCTACAACAGCAATATCTTCCACCAAATTTGTTGAAAAATAAACACCAGTTCATCTTTTAATTTAATTTGAAAATTTAAAATTTTGACATCAGAGTGGTAAGGGTTACTACTACTCTACAAGTTATTACAATGCTGCTATCTCTTTCTATCAATTTAACTCTTTCACCGACAAATTCCTGAACGAGAATATTCTTTTACGATGTAAAACTTATTCTGTTAAATATTTTGAAACTAATTTGACTTGAAGCTGTTGCTGCCTTACTCAACAGTTTTCCTGTATGGTAGCATTGGAAATGATGTATGTGGAATAAATCAGTGAAAGGTATAAAGAAAATAGTAAGAATCAGACCTTGCCTTCTGACCATAAGGTATATCGGATTCTGGACAGTACTGGATACAGGGTAGTTTCTGGACTATTGTACTGTCACATTCTATGGAGGTGTTTCAGGACAAGTTTAAATAGTAAAGCTTATCATATCACTTAGTGTGTGAGAAATAAAGGTAGAAGATTCTTGGACTCGATTACACATGTCAAAATTAACATCATTCCGGGATTTTGTACAAAATTTGAAGATATCATAAAATATATACCAGTAGTTAAATGAATTGTTTCTTAATTTCCAATAAATGCCAATATTATTTTAGTACATTTTTATTTTAAATTCTTCATATCTGAGGCTGAAATAGACAATCTCTAGGTTAACGCAATAAGATTAGGAAATTTTTTTTTTAAATTTAGCCGATCGTCTTATTTAGAGCCACCATTTTAGTTTAATATTTGTAACTGCCATTATTGGGGATTCTATTGTTGTCACCGTCGCACAATGCTCAGTGCCGAAGAAGACTGAAGACCGAAGTCACTGAACCTTTCTAAATATTGCCTAATCTTATTGCTTCAGGATAAGTTTAACCCTCGACTTTGTTCAAGAAAATTTCAATTTGCTCATAGAACATGTCCATTAGCAGACCAAGGGAAGACTATTTTTGAAAATTTACCACAGGAATGACTGGCTCCATTATCGAGCCAGTCATTCGTGGTAAAATTTTAAAAATAGTCTTCTCTTTGTCTGCAAATGGGCATTTCTCAAGACACTGCAGAAGCTGTTTTTCGGAGATATGAGTGTTCACAGGTTAATGATCAAGAAGACAGCCAAAAAAAAACCTCTACGGTGGTCTTGGGAACTCCATTTGCAGGCAACCCGAAGACTATCTGAAAATGTATCACTGGAAAGCCTGGTTATGTAACCGAGCCAGTATTTCCAGTGATAACATTTTTTAAATAATCTTTTGGCCTGAAAATGATCATTCTACTTCGAATAATACTTACCAGATGTACTATTATGATAATGTCTATTATCCAGTCTAGGTCAAAATAAACAATTAAAACTCCGCACTCTCCTGGTCCTGCCCATACTGTGTCCGGGAATACCATAGCCGCAGGTACCGAGTCTATTCCCAATCACAGTCAGATTCGTTTATTTTGCGCTTGTTTCAAGTCGCATGTGTTTAGAGTGTCAATTTATTGATAAATTAAGCAGTTTTAGCGCGTGTTTGTGAAAACCATCGCTGGACTAATGGAGGAACTTGGAAAATCATCACAGGGGCAGGTTGTATCAATCTAGAATTTATACATTCGTGCCATAATGCCTGTTTGAAATTTCCTTAAATTGGCACATTGATTTATAATGGTAGCCATTGTTGGAGTCGCTTCTGTACCCGTTAACTTTTAGTTTTAATTCGGGTACTCGGTTAATTTTCTCTTGCGACTCGGTTCCTCTAAGATGGATGCGTCCTTAGCCAAGATGGCGGCGCCCATGTAATATGTCGTTATTGGCTTGGGGTATCCAGGCACTCTGTTATCGCCGATTTTAGCTCTCGCTTCATTGTCGAGGGTGTTTGTAGTGATCGGCGAGGTTTTCTTGGTTATTTAACGCTAGTTAAAGGCTGAGTTGTGTTTTGTAAAATTTTCACTCAAAAAAGTTTCAAATATTTCCTGCCTAAGACTTGTTATCATTAATTTAAGAGAAAGTTAATGTGTTTAAGAAATCTTAACTATCAAGTCTATTGTGCGTATTGCTCGTCATCACTTGTCATGTGCAGCGTTTTAATTCTCCTCTGTGTTCGCAGAAACCGAAGAACCCGGACACTTTGTGCCAGAAGTGTAATAGGTTCATGAAACGCAAGTATCTTGGACATCACTGTGTGGCGTGTGCGAGGTGTAAGGTCGGCAGTCCGTGTGATGTGTGCGCCAAGTGGTCGTCGGCAATGGTGGCTGAGTTTGACAGGGATCGACGGGCGAGGCTGGAGCGCATAGAGAAGGATAAGACAGTGAAGCGTCAGCAGGCGTCGTTGGTTGGACTGGAAGGTCGGCTGAATGAGAGGATGGATTCAGCACTGGGCGTATGGGCGGCCC
The DNA here is from genome assembly GCA_034401795.1 of Chaetoderma sp. LZ-2023a. Taxonomy (NCBI): domain Eukaryota; kingdom Metazoa; phylum Mollusca; class Caudofoveata; order Chaetodermatida; family Chaetodermatidae; genus Chaetoderma; species Chaetoderma sp. LZ-2023a. Next base: position 94,052,788 of record CM067374.1, on the reverse strand, counting down.
AGTTCAAGGCCATGTTTGATTCGTTACAGTCCACGGGTCCGGTGAGGCAAGCTGGTGCAGGGCAACCATTAGGTGGCCCGGCTAGTTTTGCTGAGGGCCATGCACCTGACCTTTCTCTGTCCTCGGCTCAAGAGCCGTCGGCAGAGGAAGAAGAGTTCCTGTTGATGGAAGATTCCGGCATGCCGGATCTTTCAATGTCGGCAATGCCGAGTACGTCCCAGGGGTCTCCCTCGGGATTTGTACGGGTTTGCCAGGCGGATGGTGATGTCGACGTTCCGTCGGGCATTTTTCATCCGTCTCTTGTGCAACCGGATATGCCGGCGGAGCCGTGGTTTGCGGTTCCGACGGCTATCCCGACGGCGTTGGGTGCGGCTCCTATCGGAGTTACCGTGCCAGCCGTGATTAAGGCGGTCGTAGTCCCGGATCCCGTGTTGGAGCCGATGGACTGCGGAGAATCCGTATCCGACGGGTCGTTGGATACTGGTGCCGCCGGTAGTCGCGCTACGGATGCGCTCTGTCCTGGCAGAGACGTTTATCGTAGCGCTCAGCATGGATCGTCGGTGGCCCTCTCATCTAAGGGTGAGAGGGAAGATGAAAACGGAAGCTCTTTAATGGACGATTCCGCTTTCTGCGCCGAGGCTGAATGGGTGCAGGTCCTAGGATGGATGACCAATCGTCTCGGGTTGGCATCGGATCTCGGATCTCAGCGCGATCCGGCGATGGAGCGGATGTCAGAGCGTGCGGCTAGCGCTCTGTCCAGTGGCTCTTCGGCCATGCCTACACTCCCCTTGGACTCGCAGACTTCTGACATGTTGGAAGTTGCGGCATATCGTCTGGTTCAGCCAGACTATGCATTGCCCAAGGCCCCGAAGGGGATAAGGAGTAGGGTCCGTTTTCCGGAGCAGGCCTATCATCAATACGCCAGGGTTCCACGGCTTTCCGTTGCGGAACGTGAGGCGCTGAATAGGCCGTTGGCTGGGAAGGCCAAGGGGCGGTCACGTCCCTTGGTTTCCCAGACCAACAAAGACCCGTTTAATGAGCTCACGCTCATTGAGGATGCGGCTAGGGCGGCCATGGCTGCGCTGTCGCACGGGTGTACCGTCCTGCAGGGTATGCTGGACTGCACGGCGGAAGGCGGACAGGTGCCAGAGGCTGCTCCCGGAGTTGTTCGGGACACCATGCGCCTGTCTCAGGATTGCCTGGCCAGGGTGATCACAAGAACTTTAGCAGAGCGACGGAGAATGGTTCTCGATTGTGTGGAACCAGGACCGGAAATGAGGGCAGCGTTATCTTCTGCGCCTTTCATTGGTCCAGGCTTGTTCGGCGGCTCGGCACGACAAGCGCTCTCTAAAGTGGCATCGATGGTGGCGGAGCAAGAGGTGGTCGGCAAGTCGTGGAAGTCGACCAAGAGGACTCAGCCGCAACAGTCCTACCGTCAACACAGACAGGACCAGCAGAGGCAGCGTCCTAGATCGCCCTTCCGTCCTTCTGCCCGTGATGCCCATAGGCCATCCGGAGCGCAAGGACCTGGCCGTTCGTCCACATACAAGCCCTCTAGTAAGAGGCCGTATGAGGACGACAGGAAGGGTGGCGGTTCGGGCCGTGGCGGCTACCGTAAGGATAGTCGCGGCGGCGGTTCCGGACCGTCATACCACAAGAAGCCGCGGGGCGGCCGTGGGGCTCGTTCCTGACGGGTTTCCGGCGGAATCAATACCGGCGGCTTTGGAAACAAATGGAGTCGAGAATCTTCACCCGTGCGATGTAGCGTCTTGTCGGCTAATCTCGACCGACAACTGTGTGCAGATTCCTTCCGTCGGAGGCAGACTTCAGCTATTCCTAAGCCAATGGGAACAGGTCGTGCGCGACTATTTAGTCTGTCAGTGGATAAGAAACGGCTACGATCCGGACTGGCTCATCCATCAATCGTTAGTTCCGTTAACCTCGACTCCAATATGGACTCCTATTCCAAGGGAATTAGACCGTCTAGTTGCCATTCAGTCAGAGATAGAATCGCTTCGTCTAAAGAAGGCGATTCACCTGGTAGCCGATCAGTCATCACTGGGCTTCTATTCGATTATGTTCCTAGTTCCGAAGCGTACCGGAGGGTGGAGACCAATTCTCAATCTCAAACCGTTGAACAAATTTATTCTTTCTCCCAGGTTTCAGATGGAGACGGTAGCAGCTGTGATGGCAGGCCTCAGGAAAGGCATGTGGGCGGTATCAATAGATCTGAAGGATGCTTATTTTCATATTCCAATGTCAATTCCCTTTCAGAAGTACCTGCGATTTGCATTCCAAGACAATGTTTGGGAATTCAATGCTCTTCCATTCGGCCTCACCACGGCTCCGAGGGTCTTCACCAAGGTGGTTCTCGCCATGACTTCTTTACTTCGCAGGAGAAACATAGCTGTTCACACTTACATAGACGACTGGCTGCTAAAGGCGGGGAATCCAGTCACTCTGCGCAGCAATCTGGAGGTAGTCCTAGACTTATTGAAGAAGCTAGGATGGATTGTGAATCTAGAGAAATCAGAACTGACTCCATCCCAGGAGTTTGTTTATCTGGGAATTTTTTTCAATCTCAGGCGTAGCTTTTCCGGCGGAGAGCAGAGTCAGAAGCCTGATTGCAGTATTGGAGTCAGTTTCTCTAGGAGCCTATCTGACGGCACGTCAATTTCTCAGAATACTCGGTTTGCTAGTATCTCTGGAGAAGGTGGTGCCATATGCGGCGCTCAGGCGCAGGCCGATTCAGATGTATTTGATGTCGTTCTGGTCACAGAGAAAAGATCCGTTATCTCTGAGAATACCAGTGAAAGAACCATTGATATTCCACCTTCAGTGGTGGTTATCGGAACAGAATCTCCTGCGAGGTGTTCCTCTACAACCTCCTCAACCTCAGATGTCCATGTTCACGGATGCGTCGTTGACAGGTTGGGGAGCGGTATTGGACAATCAGTCAGTGTCCGGGGAATGGGATCGGACCAATGCGCAGAAACATATCAATGTACTCGAGCTATTAGCGGTGGTATTAGCACTGCAGAAGTTCGAGGGTCGAGTTCAAGACAAAATTGTCCTAGTAAGGACAGACAACTCAACAGTGGTGTCTTATTTAAACCGCCAAGGCGGGACAAGATCACCGGAGTTGTGTATGATGGTTTGGAACCTTCTGCTGTGGTGCCAAGAGAGGAATATTATTCTTCGGGCAGCACACATTCCAGGAAGATTGAACATCTTAGCGGATGCTCTCAGTCGAAGGACGGTTTGTCGTCCGACGGAATGGCAGCTCAACCAAGTGGTAGCAGAGGTTCTATTCAAACAATGGGGCAAGCCGAATGTCGACCTATTTGCGATGAAGTCAAACGCAAAGATGGTCACGTACGTGTCACCGATCCCGGACCCGTTGGCTCTAGCAGTAGACGCACTGGCGATAAGTTGGAAGGGAATGTACGCGTATGCGTATCCTCCAACAATTCTCATCCCGAAAGTTCTGGCAAAGATAAGAGAGGGGATGTGCCAAGTACTACTGATCACTCCTTATTGGCCAGGCCGATCATGGTTTACGGATCTGCTGGACCTTCTGGTCTGCAGTCCAATCCCTCTTCCAGACACAAGAGATGTAATCTCTCAGAACAAGGGTCTGTACCTTCACGACAGACCAGAAATGTTCAAATTGACTGCATGGATGTTGTCAAGCAGCGTGCAATTGAGGGTGGCTTTTCTGAGCAAGCAGCGAAGTTTGTTGCTTCGGCCAGAAGAGTTTCTACCACAAAAACATATAATTATAGAATCAACAAATTTGCACAGTGGTGTGAGAGAAGAGATATTGATCCCTTTTCTGCATCTGTTCAACACGTAGCAGACTTTATCTGTCATTTATACGAAGTTGACAAACTTGTACCTTCTACCCTAGCAGCATATAAGTCTGCATTAGCTTCTGTCATTCCTAGTCTCACCATTGGGGGAGTAGAGAATGACACCTTGAATGAAGTTATTAAAGGAATGAGCAATCTGCGACCTAGACAGCCAATTCCTATCCCGTCATGGAATCTATCTCTTGTTCTACAGGTTTTAGGGCATGCTCCCTTTGAACCGATTAGAACTATTGACATTAAACTGTTAACTATTAAATCAGTTTTCTTGGTTGCAGCAGCGTCGGCGAGAAGGAGAAGCGAGATCCATGCGCTTTCTGCCGAACAAGACCGTTTTGTCGTCACGGGTGAAGGTTTAAGATTACTTCCACGTCTTTGTTTCCTGGCAAAGAATCAGTCACTTAAATATCCAGGACAGCCGATCAATTTGCCAAGTTTAACTAGACATGACCCAAATTCTTGTACTTGGTGTCCTGTCAGATGTCTTAAGATGTATAAGAAACGTACTTCTGAGTGGAGAGACGACCCGAAATCTCTGTGGTTATGTCTCAAAGCTCCCCATTTACGTGCTTCGAAAGATACTATTTCTCGTTGGATAGTTGATGCTATTCAGATGTCGCACAAGATCGCTACAGGAAAGCAGATTGATCGTGCGAATGCCCATGAGGTCCGAGCACTGGCAGCATCATCGGCCCTTTATAAGGGTGTCTCTTTAGAGCAGGTGATGTCTGTAGCACAATGGCATGCCGAGTCGTCATTCACTGATTTCTACCTTCGAGACATCTCCAGCACACTTAATCCAGTAGCCGTCGCCAATCTGTCGAACCTAAACTAAGCCACGTCCGACCACTACTTCGCACACATCACAAAGGACTTCCGCCTACACTGACCAAGCGCCATGCACATGACTGAGTACGACCGTGGATTGGGCCTAGCTCCTGTGATGATCAATAACAGATCGACCATTCAAAAATGGTGAGTTTTTACATTAATTAAGTGACTATAAATATGTTTACTTCCAGTCGAAATACCAGACTGAGTAAGTGAATAGTCTGGTACAAGAGTATATTTATCCTCTCATACAGACATGAGCCTCATTCCAGTTTGAAAATCTAATCGATATACTGTTAGTTTTTTTCAAAGATTTGAAGTTGTAGTAGCTTCTTTGCACTCTACTGGACTGCCCTAGCTGAGACTTAGGGCTGACACGGGTCTGGTGGGTGTTGCATCCCCATGGACATCCCTCTGGTTTTGTGCGGACAAAAGAGGGGGGGGAGCGCGGTCTAGACCATGGAAGTTTAGCACTCTATGAGTCAGATAGCAGAACCCAAGCGTATGCCAGGGTTTGTGTCTCTTCACAACCTTCTCTGTTGGATGGTTGATGAGTGCTGGTTCGAGCCTCACCTCCTCCCACCGGCATTTCCTGGCTGTCGAAATCCGGAGTTTATCATAATAGTACATCTGGTAAGTATTATTCGAAGTAGAATCAAAAAAGCATCCGCTTTTGTTTCTACGAGAATTCTTAATACTTACCAGATGTACTATGGCCCTGCCTCAGCCGCCCCGCTGAGGTGAGGCTGAGCTGCTTTCGCAGTTTGCCAAGGCAAACATAAGACGAATCTGACTGTGATTGGGAATAGACTCGGTACCTGCGGCTATGGTATTCCCGGACACAGTATGGGCAGGACCAGGAGAGTGCGGAGTTTTAATTGTTTATTTTGACCTAGACTGGATAATAGACATTATCATAATAGTACATCTGGTAAGTATTAAGAATTCTCGTAGAAACAAAAGCGGATGCTTTTTTGATTCACTAACGCAAAGATTTAGTAATTCTTGACCGATCTTGACCATTAAAGTATTAACTGGAAGTGCTATAAGCCACCAGACAAATTCAATGGGCAATAACTCTGGATCTGCTGAATATTTTGAAAACAATTTGACTGAAAGTTGTTGGCTTAGCCACCAGCAACTTTCAGTCAATTTGTTTTCAAAATATTCAGCATATCCAAGAGTTAAACCCCATGGAAAATGTAGTCTGCAGAAATTCAGGAGGCAGACTTTAAACTCACATCTAAAATATTACCAAAAACTGATGATCCATTGGCAGTTGCTTTTATGAAATGGATTTGATGGTGAATTCTTAAGAGCGGTGGTCATTCCACCCATAGAGAACCTCCAACATTCGGTCTTAAAACATAGGTGGTCTTATTGTCAAGTTTAACTCTACATAAATTATCGTGGAATTGGGGTGCGGTACTGTGAAAGTCTTAATTTAAAACTCTTAAACGTTTATTATATTGTGAGTGTGTGTTATTTTGAAATAAAATTATAATTAAGACAATTAAATATTAACTTTAAGACTACGCAATTTGTTAGAGGTCTAATTTATTTATGAATTTTTTGAAGTTAGTGCTTAACTTAATGTCAAATTATATATAATTGATTTGCTTCCACAAATATTTGATTTTTTTTAAATTGTTTATTTTATTTTAATACCTGAATGATATTAATTGTGTGGTTCCATGCAAAAAATCAATTAAATGAAATGAAATGAAATGTCAACCAATCAAACTCTCAGTATATATATATATATATATATATATATATATATATATATATATATATATAATCAAACTCTCAGTATATATATATATATATATATATATATATATATATATATATATATAATATATATATATATATATATGTAGTCATTATCATGCTTGTCTGAATTTACATGTAGCTGTGCTTGTAGTTTGTTTAACCCTATAACATGTTTAATGGTCAAGCGGGCAAAACTGACCTCTGCAATGGTCTTGACCAATTTAAAAAAAATTTATCACAGGAATGCCTGGCTCGATAACCAAGCTATCAAATGCAATGATAAACTTACAAATGGACATTCACTAACCAGGATGGTCAATTGTCTTGACCACTTGACCATTAAAGGGTTAATGGTGAATATTGGTTTAACCATTTAAACCCTTAAATTTGTTCAAGAAAACTTCAATTTTCTTAGAGAAAATGTCCGTTCGCAAACCGTGGGGACTATTTTGACAAATTTACCACCGGATTGACTCGCTCGCATTTTCCAAGACCACTGCAGAAGTTGTTTTTGATCGGCTTGAGTGTTAAATGGTTAAGATATCAGATAAAAACACATTCTTGTATAGCTAACCTAATATTGTAGGCATGTGAAGTGATTTTCATAGGAATGTCTTGTCATGGTAAATTCCCGAGAATGCAGCATGAGTCTTGTCCCCACCGCGCCCCCCCCCCCCCAGATGTATAGAGATGCAGCACCCTTCTTTGCTTCCTTTTGCTATTGTGTGAATTTACTGATGGTTATGTTTGTAAACCGGCAATCCGCAAATCTAACAGCCAGGAACCAGGGTTTCTCATATAGGTCCTTTTGAGGGTATATATCCCAAAACACAACTTGTGACCGCCCAAAATAGTGGCGGTGGGTTCCACGGGACCCTTGAATATCTTGTATACATGATTGTTAAATTCTAATTATTTTTTTGGGGCACAAAAACACTGCAAAATATAACATGGAACCCCCATAATTCAGTTGTGACGAGTCCATGGTACCATCAAATTTTAATCATCGGGGGACCCCCAGATTTTATCTTGGGACCCCCAGATTTCAGGGTGTGGAGTCCCTGACCTCTAACATTTATGTGTGATAGGAAACGCTGCCAGGAACCCCATTTTGTATTAAAGTTTTAATCAGCAATTTATGTGAAGGTTTATACAAGCCAGGTATACCAGCAGAGGCTTCTAAACCTTTAACACTCATATCAGCCAAAAACTGGATCTGCAGTGGTCTTGAGAAATGTCCATTTACGGACCAAGAGAAGACTATTTTTGAAAATTTACCACTGAAATGACTGGCTCGATAACCGAGCCAGTCATTCCAGTGGAATTTTTCAAAAATAGTCTTCTCTTGGTCTGCAAATGGACATTTTCTATGAGAAAATTGAAATTTTTTTGAACAAATTTGAGGGTTAAAGGGTTAATGGCAAGGAAGTATGCATTATTAACCTTCAAATTTGTTCAAAAAAATTATAATTTTCTCATAGAAAATGTTCACTTGCAGAACAAGAGACTATTTTTGAAAATTTACCACTGGAATGACTGTCTCAGTTTTCAAGCCAGTTATTCCAGTTGTAAGTCTTCAAAAATAGTCTTCTCTTGTTCTGAATATTGACATTTCTCAAAACCAGTGCAGAATCCTTTTTAGCCAGGTTGAGTGTTAAAGGCTTAACACTAACAATCATACATGACAAACACTAAATTCTTCACTTTGAAAGAAATATTGAATGTTTACTACTGAAATGACTGGCTCGATAACTCAGTCAGTAATTCCAGTGATCAATTTTTAGCTCGACTGCGGAGTAAAACGAGCTATTGCGATACCCTACACCATGTCCGGCGGCGGCGTTGGTGGCGACGACAGCGTCCAATTTGTGTGTAGCTTAACTTAACTGTTTATATCTCAGACTTGACTAATCATACTGGACCCAAATGTGGGCACATGCTTCTTTATAGTGACACAGCATCTCAGAATGACCTTGGGGTCAAAAGGTCAAGGTCACCAAGACCTTGATAAAAACCTTGCAACATCGTAAAGTTGAGCTTCATGGTTGCATGGCAAACACATTTCTAGTCCTTTCTATGAGAAAATTTCAGAAATTTTCTTGAACAAGTTTTGGGATTGTTAGAGTTAACATAGCTTGTTTTCATTAGTTAACGTAAAATTGGTTTTGATATGTGCATGCTAGAGAAGTTATAATCTCTATTTAACAACTGTTTTAATTAATTGATTAAGATGTTTAGTTTAAGTTTATAGCTATTGCTACCATATATTCCTATTGTAGATAAAGGTTTCTCTTAGATACTGCTATAAAAAGCATTGTGTGGATAGATATCGCCCAGTACCAAAATGCTTTAAACCTAACAGCCAGTCCACTTTTTCTCAAATAGTTTTCCAGAGAGCTAAACATGAAACCTGTCAGAGATTTTCAAAAACAAGACCACAGCAACCTTTTGTCAAAATGTTTTCAAACTAATCAGTAGGATGGATTGTGACTATGTTGTCTAATATATATAACCAATGAACATTAATATTGAATGAAATTAGATAAATTTTGTGCATTAGTTATTGAATTGACATTAGACATATCAGCATTATATGACATTACTTATACTTATCACCCAAAGTTACCATTCATTACATGTTACTCTACGTACTATCTGTCCCATAATATTTTGTCTTCAGTTTATCTGGAATGGTTTTTTTGCACAAAGAGAAGCCATTTGGCCAAGAAGAATTTATTTAGTAGAATCTTGTAAATATTACATATAAATATAGTCCGTCACGCACAAATGACCACCTGACTTGGACCATACATATAGATCTGTGTTAACGCTTTACTCGTCAAGATGACCAAAGCTTACCTTTGTGGTGGTCTTGAGAAATGTCCATTTGCAGGCTAAGAGAAGACTATTTTTGTAAATTTACCACTGGAATGACTGGCTCGAGAACCGAGCCAGTCATTCCAATAGTAAATTTTTTAAAAATCCTTCGCTTGATCTGCACATGTATTAAGCAAAAATGTACAGTTTCTTGAAAAAAAAATGTAACCATGATAGGGTGTCATATATATAGTACTATGTGTTACTGTTCAGAAATGGTATGTTTATTTACATCAGTACTGTTATACTAATTGATGTTATTATATTTTACTATTGCTACCAGCATTACAGCCGCTGCTACGCATGTTTAAAAATAAGTACCAGCACTATTCATTTCATGTGCTATCCCACTGTTTACACTACTATTGCTGCTATAATATTGGTTACAGGGCTAAAGTGTTAACTAATTAATTGGTGACAGTGCCTAGCATCAAAGTCCACAAATGCTTCCAACGTTGATTTTTTTTCAGTAATTCCCCATCTTCCATGTCAATGCTAAATATTGTAATGTCACAAATACTTGTATAAGTAATTTATTGTGACGACAATGAATTTTATTTATACAAGTAATTTTCATAAATAATGTCAATAGATATTGTCAATAGTTATCTCGATAGTAATGTTATACATAAACAAGGATTATCATGTTGTTTATTAACCATTGTAAGCCTATTGACCAGTGTATCATTACAGTGTCAGAAATATTTTGAAATTAATTTGACTGGATGCTGCTTCTGGCCTTCTGCCTTGTGAAATGTGGTCAAGCAATGGAGGTATCCAGTTTATCCATCAATCATATGATGCCATAATCAACTATGTCACAAGCAGGCTGAAGTCATAATCAATTACGTCATGAATGACGTAGATAAGGTTGTCATGAACGCATAATTGATGACGGACTAAGTGTTGTTGCATGAATTTTATGTCTACTAATTAATAAACATGCTGTTGAATATTTTGAAATTAATTTAACTGGGCAGCAACAGCGCCCAGTCAAATTATTTTCAAAATATTCAACAACTTACTTGTATAGTTTTCTGGAAATTGATAGACAGGGAGTTCAGAGATAGATTGATCCCAACATGAGGGAAGTGTGGGTGGATCTTAGCTAAAGATGGGCCGGGCATAGCTAAAACTGTATTCCTTCATTATCCTACATATCCCTATATGTAAATCATAGATTTTTGCCCTGTCATGTCTGAGGATCATGAGCATTGTGTGTGTGCCCATCCTGTGTGCACCGTGGTTAGATTTCTAAATTTCTTGTGTTAAATATTTGAACCTGAAAACAAATTACGAAAAATTGCAATTTAATAAATATTCTGTTGAATATGTTGAAAGAAATTTGCCAGCCAGCCATTGTCAATATGTCCCAGCCAAATTAATCTCAAAATATTCAACAGCTTACATACATGATTGGTTTGAAAAATGCCTATTGTAAATAACATCAGATTGGTTAAAACTAATTTTGAGATTAGCAAGGTAACTATACAGTTAAGCTGTTGAATATTTCGAAACCAATTTGACTGGGTGCTGTTGCTGTCGATGATAGCAACAGCTCCCAGTCAAATTATTTTCAAAATATTCAACAGACTATTTAATAAATACTAAAGACATACAAATTGAGGGACTGATTATTCAATGCTCATGACAGACCTAGACTTTGATTATAATGTCAGCCTATGGCCTAATTGATTATGACATCATATACTTGACTGACAGATCAGATTCATTCATTAATTACTAAGCATTGAGGCGGCATTATGTTAACGTTTGTTTATTTTATCACATGCGATATATCAAACATGTATTCTAATTGTGCAGTGCACAGATTCCAGAAGCAAAGAATTTTATTTACAGTGGAAAGAAAAATATAATGTCTAAAAATGTAATGCCTTTGTTAATACATGTGTGTTCTTTTCAACTCTGGCTAAATATTAGCGTAAAACGTTACGTTGAAATTAAAATGTTGGCATGGGTGAGAGTTTCTGGTTAGGCATGTAGGCAGTGTCGTGAGGTGAGGAGGGTGCATCCATGGAGACTATAAAGGTAGGTGACAGAATGGAGGAATACAGTTTTAGCTTAAGCTTCACCCACACTTCACCCGTGTTGTGATTGATCCCTTAGCTCCCAGAATATCAATTTGGAGAAAGCTATTAGGTAACCTGTTGAATATTTGGCAGCAACTGTGCCCAGTCAAATTACTTTCAAAATATTCAACATCATGTTTATTAAATAGTAAGCTATACAATTTGTACAACCTGACAGACCTTTAAACATATAAAACAGACTAAATCGAGTCATTCATGAGGCAATTGATTATGATGTCGGCCTACACATCACGTAGTTGATTATGACATCATATGTTTGACTAAAAAACATGATTCCTCATTTGGAGATAAGTAGGTGTGGTGTTTGTAGCTATAGTACAGGTCTGTAAAACATAATCCAGTATATTGATTAGAATCGTGTTCATTTCTACTATTTCATTATAACTATGCTTACTTTTCACCCAAGACAGGTGGTCTGAGTACAAGTCAATAGATCTGGCATCCATCTATAGCTATGTCCCGCCCACTTTGTAGTGTGCTTGAATTCAATTTAACTCTTTGTACACTGAAATCACAGAATGTTCATTTCCAGGTGTAGGTATTTTGTTATTGAATATTTTGAAATTAATCGCACTTGGAGAGGTTGCTACATAGGCTGTAAGTGATGTAATTGATTATGATGTCAAATACTGACAGATCACTCGATTACTATGGGGAATATCTTTTGGGGACAGAAAATGATTAAGAAGCTCTAACATAAGACTGTTTAGATACTTAAAAATATCGAGCCATAGACAGTTTATCCAGTGCTGTCAGGTTGTGGTGAAAAGACTCCTTTGAAAGTGACCATTTTTGAAGTGGAGCTAATTTTTATCCTAAATGTGACCAAGCATTGAGCACATACTTGCAACAGAACAAACAGGAGAAATCAGAGATGGCAGACCCTCTCTCCAGGTTTTGCCACACTGTAAAGATTTTTATACCCCACCAAAAACCTTGCCAACAAATTTGGCGGGGTATTATGTAATGGCGCCGTCCGGGCGGGTGAGCGGCCGGTCAGGCAGGCGTGCGGGCAGCAGAGTGGTTCCCGGATGATACCTCCGTTACCGTTTGTCGGATCTCATTGAAGCTTCATAGGGTGGTTGGACTAGGTCTGTCGAAGAAACCTATCGAAATTGACAATGAGCCAAAATCCAAGATGGACGCCAGCCACCGGCGGCCATCTTGAACATTGGTTTCCAGATGATAACTCCGTTACCGTTTATCGGATCGCTTTGAAACTTCATAGAGTAGTTGGACTAGGTCTGGGACAGAAACCTATCCAAGTCGATGGTGATCCAAAATCCAAGATGGCCGCCAGACACCGGTGGCCATCTTGAAAATTGCTTTCCAGATGATAACTCTGTTACCATTTATCGGATCGTTTTGAAACTTCATAGAGTGGTTGGACTAGGTCTGGGGAAGAAACCTATCGAAAGTGACAATGATCCGAAATCCAAGATGGCCGCCAGCCACTGGCGGCCATCTTGAACATTGGGTTCCGGATGATAACTCCGTTACCGTTTATCGGATCGCTTTGAAACTTCATAGAGTGGTTGGACTAGGTCTTGGGAAGAAAGCTATCAAAATCGACGATGGTCCAAAATCCAAGATGGCCGCCAACCACCAGCGGCCATCTTGAACATTGGTTTCCGGATGATAACTCCGTTACCGTTTATCGGATCGGTTTGAAACTTCATAGAGTGGTTGGACTAGGTCTTGGGAAGAAAGCTATCAAAATCGACGATTGTCCAAAATCCAAGATGGCCGCCAGCCATCTTGAAAATTGGTTTCCGGATGATAACTCTGTTACCGTTTATCGGATCGCTTTGAAACTTCATAGAGTGGTTGCACTAGGTCTGGGGAAGAAAGCTATCGAAATTGATGATGATCTGAAATCCAAGTTGGCCACCAACCACCGGCGGCCATCTTGAAAGTTGGTTTCTGGATATCGCTGTTACCATTTATTGATCACTTCATAGGGTCGTTGGAATATGTCTGATGAAGAAACTTATCGAAATTTACGATGATCCAAAATCCAATATGGCCGCCAGTCAGCAGCGGCCATCTTGAAAATTGTTTTACCAGGATGATACCTCCTTGACCATTTAACGGATCGCTTTGACACTTCATAAGGATGACTGGTCTGGGGCCTGAGGAAGAAATATTTTCTGAAAGCTCTCATTCATTGGTTTGTCATCATGGCGGGGTATTATGCGCCATTTGCGGAGCTGTTCAGATTTGTTTTACATTTTCTGGATTTTTTAGACCACGTCAAAAGTTGTGGAATCCTAGTGTACGGTCACACCATAACAGGAGCTGCAACCTAGTTTGTTCAAGAAAACCTGATAGGTCAATTTGTTTGGCAGCAACCTTGGATGACTTAATTTTTGCAAAAATAACCGTAACCGTTGAAGGGATCAGTATGAAACCTGACAAATATAATTAGGCAGTACTCTTGAATTCAATTGATCTACTAGGTTGTTCAAACTTGGCTAATTGAACATCTAGGATTTTGCTCTATGTTTAGCTCATCTGGCCATTACTCACTAACTTATGTCGTGGCAACTGTCGATCATTCTGCTTAGCTCATCTGGCCTGAAAAGGCAAGAGAGCTTATGCAATGGCGATCATCCGTTGTCCATTAGTCTGTCTTCAACTTTTTACTCTTTAAATGGCATCTCAAGAACCATTGGGCTGATTTCAATTAAATTTGGCAGAAAGAATTATTGGGGAATAGATATCCAAGATTTTCAAAAGATGCTGATTGTTCACATTTGGTGGTTGCCATCTTAGATTTTCAAGTTTGAACTATTTGTAGGGAAGTTGCTCTGTGAAAATACATGTCCCCAATTGAATCAGATCACGGATCGCACTGAATTATTCACCAATCTGGTCACCAAGAGGTTAGACAAAATAGTTCTAGACGGGGAAATGGATTCTATAACCGCCAACAGACTCATTCCCAAACCGCCTTCCAAAAGTACACAAGGAGAAGAAAAATGGCATCACTCCAGGCAGGCCCATAATCAGTGGTAATGGATGCCAAATGGAGCTCATCAACTGCTAAGTAGACAAACACATCAAAGTGCACGTCACACGTACCAAATCATACGTCAGGGACACCACCGACTTCAGCAACAGAGTGGAAGCCTTTGGAGCCACCAAAAACGAGTCACTATTAGTAACCATGGATGTCACCTCCCTATACACCAACATACCCAACAATGAAGGGTTACGATAAGTGGCAAACCATTGTATGAAACATGGCGTCTCAGGCACTCTCCACGAGAAACCTGTTGAACCTGCTCAAACTTGTCCTTGAATACAACTTCGAATTCAATAGCGAACATTACCTACAAATAGGTGGTACCGCCATGGGTATCAAAGCTGCTTGGAGATACGCATGCATCTTTATGGCCGACCTAGAAGAAAAACCTCTCTAATGCCCCTTACCAGCCAGCCCTATATGTACGCTACATAGATGACATATTTATGATCTCGGAACAAGGCCCAACTGCCCTCAATGAATCTGTCACACACATGAACTCGGGCCACCCAAGCATAAAATTCACAATGGAAAGTTCCAGAGAACAGGTTTTCTTACTAGACACTGGTACAGAACAGAGATGGAGAACAGATTAAATTCAATCTCTTCATGAAACCACAGATACACACGGATATCTGCATTATACCTCCGCACATCCGTCAACATGTAAGGATGCTAGTCCCTATGGACAATTCCTCAGACTCAGGAGGATATGCACGGACACCATGGACTATGACAAGCATAGCCTCGCTCTAGAACAACATTTCCTGGCCATAGAGTATCCCTCCCCCCTCCTGATAACTTCAGAATTAAAGGCCAGGGGAAAGGAATGGGCATCCCTCCTTAAACCTCCAACACCGACACCCCACAGCCCCTCCAACACCGACACCCCACAGCCCTAACACCACACAACAAACTGATCAGACCCATCTTCATCTGCGAATCCACCAGCACAGGCACGCTTCTCAAAAAAGTGATAAACAAATACTGGCCCATCCTCCAAGCCAGCCAGAGATGCAGAGATGCAATTTCAGAGAAAACATTATTCGGCTATCGGACGAACAAAACTATCAAGGACCATATAGTTCGGGCCAGACTCCCAGACCCCTCTGATGCTGTACGCCCACACCATAACCCCTTCCTAGAATGTGCTACCAAAAATTGCACCATCTGCAACAATATGGAGAAAAGGAGGTTCTTCAAAAGCCACCATACTCGATTAACGTATATAGATGCAAAATCATAGGCAATTGTCAGACACACAACGCAGTCTACTTGCTAAACTGTAAACTATGCCACAAACAACACGTGCGAGAGACTCAGTCCATTCAAAATAAGGATCCAAGAACACCTTAGGTCCATAACTAATCTCCACAAAAAAGAAAGTTATGACACCCCCGTCTCACATCACTAATAAAAACAATCATACAAGAGCCCACATGAGTTACCGCATCATACAGGCACTCTCCTCCGATCCCACAGACCCAGAATCAACACCATGGAGGAGATCCAGAGTCCTATTGGATTCACCTACTCCACACCATGGAACCGATAGGAATTAACTTAGCAGGGTGAGGACACACCTTTTCATGTGGGTCATAACCCAACACCCACACACACATTATTATCCTATCCATCCACAATTGAAACAGAGTTGAGCGTCCATTAGTTTATGGATTCTGTCAGCGTAACTTGTAATATATAGGTCGTGAATACGTCTCAGGCTCAAACCATACAAATCATATTGATCAATCGGGTGCTTTAAATGACGCAGAATGTTTTGTTCAGCGGACAACTTTGATTTTGCACGAGTTCTTAGACACGCTGTTAAAGATGTTCTCTGTAACTGCTTGACCGATTGATATGAAACAAGAAAGTTCATCTAGAGCGTAGACTAAAATGACCATTTTCCAGGACATATTTCCAGAGGGTTGGTGGTGGGGGTGATAAAAACATGTGTTGTTCCTGAGCGCAGAGATGTATGAGGTGTGCTGTATGCATGTTTCCTACGTGTGCACATGATACTCATTTAGAAGTGGCCCTACCCCATGTTGTGACGCATTCTGGCTCCATGCAGTGGAGTTGATGAATCCAATGTTGCTCATTGAGTCGTCTCCATTTGGTGGAGTTGGGATCAGAGGAAAACACTTATATGATGCGATAGTGCATATCACCCCTGTATTGTCTTGGGAGATTGAAGTGCTGGGGCATTGGGGTGTCATAGCAGATACATTGAAATAGATAAGAGAGGCTGCGTAGCTACTATGATTCCAAAACTGTTGTCTCGTACATATTGTGTCTGGCAGTGTTTGCAGATGAGATTGTTTTTGCTCGTGAGGTGGCTTTTGTAGAGTCCAGTTTTGGTCATCCCCTGGCAATTAGTACAGTTTGCTGTGTCATGCTTTGAAGGGTTATAACTATTTAGGCATCATGCTTTGAAGGGTTATAAATATGGAGGCGTATCCATGTCATAGTTGGTGCTTGAACTATTTTGTCTTTCAACTTGGGGTTTCTGCGATATCCGAAAAGTTTCTCGGAAATTATTAAATGGCACCTCGCATTTGACTGAAGGACAGATCAGAACTTATTGATCATAAACTTGACTAAGAGAGAAAGCTGTCTCTAATATGGGCCTGGGTTATCTTCTATCACGGTAGACGTGAATTATCTCCAAGCCATGTTTTATGTACTCAGAGGTGAGTATGCAGATACTGCGGGCGAG
The DNA here is from genome assembly GCA_034401795.1 of Chaetoderma sp. LZ-2023a. Taxonomy (NCBI): domain Eukaryota; kingdom Metazoa; phylum Mollusca; class Caudofoveata; order Chaetodermatida; family Chaetodermatidae; genus Chaetoderma; species Chaetoderma sp. LZ-2023a. The sequence continues at coordinate 94,035,574 of CM067374.1, read as the reverse complement.
TAGAAATTGGCCATATGGGCTGGCGTTTTTGCAGGAGGATGTGTGAGCAGAGGAATATTCCAGGTATCTGTGTGTTGGTGGGTTTTGTAAACAAGGTGATGCGGGCTATGTTGCATCAGAGGAATTCACCTGAATGGGAGAGAAATCTGCAGTGAACTTGATTTTATCGTGGCAGCTGTTGATGTATAGCAGGAAGTTGTGGAGTGACGCCTCACCCTGTTACTAGATCATGTAGATGTCAACTATGTATCCGAGATATAGCGAAGGTAGGGCAGGAGCTATGTGCAGCAACATTCCCTCTAAGTCTTCCATGAAGATACATGCATATGTTGAGGCGTCATTGCTTCCCATTGCGGTACCCCCTATTTGAAGACAATGGAATTCTAAATTATTGCATTTGAGTACTAGAGTTTCAGGAGGCTGAGGTGTCCAGTCAAACTGTTTCTTCACAAATTTGGTTACTCAGGCCTTCATGATTTGAATTGTTAGTATTCAAGGAGGTAACATCCATTGTAACAAGTAATGCTCAGCTTGTAACAATTCCAAAAGCTTCCACTTTGATTTGATCAGAGATGCCGTTTGATGTGCTCATCCACAAAGCTACTGATCAGTTTTATTGGGCAGCCAGTACGGCTGATTATTGTCCTGCCTGGAATGAGGCCATCTTTTTTGGCTTTGTGAATTTTTGGTAACAAATAAAACCTTGCTGTTTTGTGTTGGTCTGGTAATAAGAGGCACACAGGGCCTGTATCGCTCACCTGAAACATAGGCATTTCAACTAGAAAGGCCATCAGCTATAGGTAGAAACCTAAGGAGTTTTGCAGATTTGTAACAAGAACACAGCGACCATGTTTCTTTATGTATCAACTTCTCTTGAATAAACTTTAATGGCCCTTAGTCTCTAATCATATTTCCCAAATTTCGGCCCAATCCGTTCAGCAGTTCTCGAGACGAAGTCATCTTCATGAAAACCAGGTCATCCAAGATGACTGCCAAGCTGACCCCTAAAGCATTAGGGCAATCAAGTTCCCTCCCTCCAAACTTGTTTCAGCTGTTGCCCTAGATAACCTGTCATGAGTTTTGAATCAATCTCCCAAGCGGATTCGGAAAAGAAGATTTTTAAAAGTATTTCAAAAGAAATGGCCAAAATCGAAGATGGCCGCCAGACAAATTGACCGACTGGCTTCATTTGAACAAACTTGTATCGATTCTATGCCCTAAGGATGCTTTCTGCCAAATATACTTGAAATCAGCCCAGTGGTTCTTGTGAAGACATTTTAAATTTCCTATTGCTTTAGTACACGCAAGTCTCTGGTTTGAAAATGATGATCCATGATGGCCGCTAAACCATTTATTTCGGCTTTAAAATCCATCAAATAAAAAATCTGTGGCGTGTTTGGTGGCCATGTTTTTTTACGTATCCATTTCCCTTGAACAAACTGTTATCGGCCCGAGTCCCTAATCATATTTCCCAAATTTTGGCTCAATCTGTCCAGTAGTTCTGGAGAAGTCGTTTTCGCGAAAGCCGCCGAACCATTTGGCCAATCAAGTTCCCTTAGCTTCAACTCTTAACCTAAATGATATTTCATGAGTTTTAAATCAATCCCCCAAATGGTTTCACAGATGATGTGATGTTATAAAAATCGTCCAAAATCCAAGATGGTCGCCAGCCAAATTGGCCATTGGCTTCGTTTGAAAGGATGCTTCTTGGCAAATATAATTGAAATCGGTTCAGTGAGTCTCAAGAACATTTTAAATTTCCCATTGCTTTAGTATGGGAGCTTTTGGTGAGAAAATGATCCAAGATCAAACCATTTATTCGACAGTTTCCAAAATGGCAAATTTGAAATCAGAATACCCCAAAAACTATTTAAAACCAATTTCGGCTTCAAAATATCTAAAATAAAAACATCCAATATGACCACCAAACACACTACATTTTGATTGGTCTATGGCGGTCATGTTTTTTGACGTATCAACTTTCCTTGAACAAACTTTAATGTCCCTTAGTCCCTAATTATATCTCCCAAATTTCGGTTTCAAAGATTTTTAAAAACATTTCTAAAAATCGGGCAAAATCTAAGATGGCCACCAGCCAAATTGGCCCAAGGGGCCTGTATCTCTCACCTGGACCATAGGCATCTCAACTAGAATGGTCATTAACAATAAGTAGAAGTCTAATGAGTTGAGCAGACTTGTAACAAGAAAACAGAGGTCATGTTTCTTTATGTATCAACTTCTCTTGAACAGACTTTAATGGCCTTTAGTCGTCAATATCATATCTCCCAAATTTCGGCCCAATCCATTCAGTGGCTTTGGAGACGATGTTGCTTTCATGAAAACCAGGCCATCCAAGATGGCCGCCCAACCATTTGGCAAATACAGGTTCACTTGAACAAACTTGGTTCAGCTCGTGCCCTAAATGATATTTTAGAAGTTTGGAATCAATCGCTCAAACAGTTTCGGCGAAGATTTTTTAGACATTTCTAAAAATCAACCAAAAATCCATGATGGCCGATCGACTTTGTTTGAACAAACTGAAATCTCCATGCCCTAAGGGTGTTTCCTGCCAAATATAATTGAAATCAGCCCAGCAGTTCTCGAGAAGACATTTTAAATTTACCATTGCTTTAGTATGGGAGCTTTTTGAGGGAAAATTATCCAAGATGTTTCGAAAATTGCACATTTGAAATCAGAATACCCAACAAGAATTTGAGTGAAACTCAACATATGCTTGCAGGCATACTTGTTTGAGGAATGGCAAATTTGAGCTAACAATACCCAGAAACAATAGAGCCAATTTCGGCCTCAAAATCCATCAAATAAAAAATCCAATATGGCCACCAAACATGCTACATTTTGATTGGCCCACAGCGGCCATGTTTTTTGATGGATCAAATTCTCTTGAACAAACATTAATGGCCCTTAGTCCCTAATCATATCTCCCAAATTTTGGCCTGATCCCTTCAGTGGTTCTGGAAGAAGTTGTTTTCGGGAAAACTAAGTCATCCAAGATGGCCACCAAACTATTCGGTCAATCAAGTTTTCTTGAACAAACTTGGCGTACCTCTTTCCCTAGATGATGTTTCATGAGTTTTGAATCGATTTCCCAAGCGGTATCGGAGATTTTTATATAAGTTTCCTAAAATCGGCTGAAATCCAAGATGGCCACCGGCCAAATTGGCCGATCGGCTTCATTTGAACAAACTTGGATCCCTATGCTCTAAGGATGCTTCCTGCCAAATATAATTGAAATAGTCCCAGTGGTTCTTGAGAAGTCGTTTAAAGGAAAAGTTGACGGACGGACAGATGGATGGACACATGACGGATGGTCACCACAGCATAAGCTCACTTGGCCTTTCAGGCCAGGTGAGCTAACTAGAATATGTATGCCCTAGGGATGCTTCCTGCCAAATATAATTGAAATCAGCTCTGAGGTTCTTAAGCAGCAGTTTAAAGAATAAGTTGACAGAGGGCCGGACGAACGCTGGATCGACAGTCGCCACGGCATAAGCTCATTTGGCCTTTCAGGCCGGGTGGGCTAATAAATGGTTTGCTATTTCCATATCTCTAACCTGTAATATTTCCTCAGATCATCTTCACATCTCGCCATCCATTCCATGAATACACTTGAGTAACAGAAGTCCATAGAACCATTACAGTATTACAGAATTCTGATAGTACCATACAAGTGTATGTGCCGTGACAGACAAACAGATACATAGACTGACAGACATATTGTCCTATGCGCTGCTGATAAAAAGAGCAGTTATATGGGGGACTGTTTGAATAAAAAAAGCATCCGCTTTTGTTTCTACGAGAATTGACACAACTTACCAGATGTACTATTATGATAATGTCTATTATCTAGTCTAGCTCAAAATAAACAATTAAAACTCTGCACTCTCCATGATCCTGCCCATACTGTGTCCAGAAATTACCATTCCAGGTATCGAGTCAATTCCCAACTACAGTCAGATTCGTCGTATATTTGTCTTGACAAACAGCGAAAGCAGCTCAGCCTCAGGTCAGTGGGGTGGCTGAGACGGGTCATAGTACATCTGGTAAGTATTATCAATTCTCCTAGAAACAAAAGCGGATGCTTTTTTTATTCTACTTCGAATAATACTTACCAGATGTACTATTATGATAAACTCCGGATTTCGACAGCCAAGAAACTCTAGTGGGAGGAGGGGAGGCTCAAAACAGCTCTCATCTACCATCCGACAGGTTGTGAAGAGACTGGGAACCCCAGCATACGCTTGGGTCTCGCCATCTGACTTATAGAGTGCTACACTTCCAGTCTAGACCGTGCTCCCCCGCCCGTCATTTCTCCGCACAAATTCCAGACGGTTGTCAAAAAGGGAGGCAACACCCACCAGACCCATGTCAACCCCAAGTCTCGGCTAGGACAGCCCAGGAGAGTGAAAAGAAGCTACTACAACTTCTAATTTTGAAAAAACTATCAGTATTTTGATTAGATTTTCAAGTCTGTTGTCTATTGCAATGAATAAGATACTCTTGAACCAGACATTTCACTTAACCAGTCTGGGAATTTGACTAAGTAAATTAATATTAGTCACTTAAACTAAGAAAACACTCACCATTCTGAGTGCTTGGTCTTTCTTGATCATCGCACGAGCTTTGCCCAATCCACGGTCATTCACAGTCCATAAGCATCGCCAGTATCAGTGCCTGTGGAAGAACCCTACGTATGTGATAAGCGTGGTCGGACGTGGCTTTAACTGAGATTCGACAAATTGGCGACGGCCACCGGATTAAGTGCGCTGGAGATATCGTGAAGGTAGAAATCAGTAAATGACGACTCGACATGCTCTTGTGCTACAGACATCACCTCCTCTAAAGAGACACCGTTATACATGCTTCTGCTAGTGCTCGGACATGATGGGCATTCGCACGATCAATCTGCTTTCCTGTTGCAATTTTATGCAACATCTGAATAGCATCAACTATCCAATGAGAAATAGTGTCTTACGAGGCATGAAGATTAGGAGCTTTGAGACATAATCACATTTCAGGCCACCTCTCCACTCCTCAGGACGTTTCTTATACATCTTCAGACATCTGACAGGACACCAAGCAGAAGAGCTTGGGTCATGCCTAACTAAACTTGGCAAATTGATCGGCTGTCCTGGATATTTAAGTGACTGATTCTTTGCCAGGAAACAAAAACATGGTAATAGTCTTAAACCTTCAACTGTAATGACAAAATGGTCTTGTTCGGCAGTAAGCACATGAATTTCGCTTCTCCTTCTCGCCGACGTTGCTGCAACCAAGAAAACTGACTTAATAGTCAACAGTTTAATATCTATGGATCTAATTGGTTCAAAGGGAGCATGCCCTAAAACCTGTAGAACAAGAGATAGGAATTAGCTGTCTAGGTCGCAGATTGCTCATTCCTTTAATAACTTCATTCAAGGTTTTGTTCTCCACTCCTACTAAGGCCAGACTGGGAACGACTGAAGCTAATGCAGACTTATATGCTAGGCTTGAAGGTACAAGTTTGTCAACCTCGTATAAATGACAGATAAAATCTGCTACATGTTGAAAAGATGCACAAAAGGGATTATCTCTTCTCTTGCACCATTCTGCAAATTTGTTGATTCTATAATTATATGTTCTGGTAGTTGACCCTCTTCTGGCTGAGGCGACACATTTTGCTGCTTGCTAAAAAAAAGCCATCCTCAATTGCTCCCTGCTTGATAACATCCATGCAATCAATCGGAACATCTCCAGTCTGTCGTGAAAAATCAGATCCCTTCTGTCTGAAAGAGGGATTGGATTGCATCTGTAAACCATGATCGGCCTGGCCAATGAGGGGCGATCAGTAGTACTTGGCAAATGCCCTCTCTTATCTTTGCCAGAATTTTTGGGATGAGAATCATAGGAGGATACGTGTATGCATACATTTCTTTCCAACTTATCGTCAGTGCGTCTACTGCTAGAGCTAGTGGGTCCGGGATCGGTGACACGTATGTGACCATCTTTGCATTTTCTTTCATCGCAAATAGATCCACATTTGGCTTGCCCCAATGTTTGAATAGAACTTCCGCTACCGACTGGTTGAGCTGCCATTCTGTCAGACGACAAACCGTCCTTCGACTGAGAGCATACACTAGGATTTTCAATCTTCCTGGAACGTGTGCTGCCCGAAGAATAACATTCCTCTCTTGGCACCACAGCAGAAGGTTCCATATCATCATGCACAACTCTGGTGACCTTGTTCCGCCATGGAGGTTCAGATGAGACACCACTGTGGAGTTGTTTATTCTTATTAGGACAATCTTGTCTTGGATTAAGCTCTCGAATTTTTTAACTGCTAATGCCACCGCTAATAATTCGAGAACATTCATATGTTTCTGCGCATTGGTCCAATCCCATTCCCCTGACAGATCATCCAATACTGCTCCCCAACCCGTCGTCGATGCATCTGTGAAGAGGGACATCTGCGGTTGAGGATTTTGTAGATGAACACCTCGCAGGCGATTCTGTTCTGATAACTGAAGATGGCGTATCAATGGCTCTTTTACTGGAATCCTCAGAGATAACGGATCCTTTCTCTGAAACCAGAATGACATTAAGTACATCTGAATCGGCCTGCACCTGTGTGCTGCATAAGGCACCACCTTCTCTAGCGATACTAGCAAACAAAGTATTATGAGAAATTGATGCGCCGTCAGATAGGCTCCTAGAGAAATACACCCCAGAACTGCAAGCAAACTTGACTCTGCTCTCCGCCGGAAAAGACACCATCCCTGAGATTCAAAAGAATTCCCAGATACACAAACTCCAGGGATGGAGTCAATTCTGATGTCTCTAGATTTACAATCCATCCTAGGTCCTTTAGTAAGGCCAGGACTATCTGAAGATTGTTGCGCAGTGTGACTGGATTCCCCGCCTTCAGCAGCCAGTCGTCTACGTAGGTATGAACAGCTATGATTCTCCTGCGCAGATAAGAAGTCATGGCAAGAACACCTTTGGTGAAGACCCTCAGGGCTGTGGTCAGACCAAACGGTAATGCATTGAACTCCCAGACATTGTCTTGGAATGCAAAGCGAAGGCATTTCTGAAAAACAATTGACATTGGAATATGAAAATATGCGTCCTTCAGATCTATCGATACTGCCCACATGCCTTTTCTCAGCCCTGTCATCTCCGCTGCCAGTCTCCATCTGTAATTTTGGTGAAAGAATGAATTTGTTCAGCGGTTTGAGGTTGAGAATCGGTCTCCAACCTCCGGTGCATTTCGGAACGAGGAAAATTATCGAATAGAAGCCCATGGAGGACTGATCGCAGACTAAATGAATCGCATTCTATCGCTGAAGATCTTTGATTTCTGAACAAATGACATCTAGACGATTGGATCCCCTTGGAACAGGAGTCCATACGGGAGTTGACGTTAACAGAACTAACGATTGACAGATGAGCCAGTCTGGTTCATAGCTGTTTCTTAGCCAATGACAGAGTAAACAATCTTGCACGACGTGTTCGCACTGGGTTGAGAACAGCTGAAGTCTGCCTCCGACGGTAGGAATCTGCACACAGCTCAAAGTCTATGTTGTGCGACAAGACATTAAATCGTTTTGGTGAAGCTTCTCGACTCCCTGCGTTCCTGGCGCCACCGGTACAGATCCCGCCAGAATACCATCAGGATAGTCCCCACGGCCACCTCGCGGCTTCTTGGAGCACGCCGGCCCGGAACCACCACCATGCCTATCCTTACGGTAGCCGCAGCATCCTGAGCCAACACCATTCCTGTCATCTTCATACGGCCTCTTATTAGAGGACGTGTATGAAGACGAATGGCCAGGTCCCTGAGAACCAGATGACCGATGGGCATCACGGCCAGACGGACGGAAGGGCGATCTCTGTCGTTGCCTCTGCTGCTTTGGTCTGTGTTGCTGATAGGACTGTTGCGGCCGAGTCCTTTTGGTCGACTTCCACTACTTGCCGACAACCTCCTGCTCTGCAACCATGGACGCAACCTTGGAGATAGCTTGTCTTGCCGAGCTGCCAAACAAGCCCGGACCAATGAAGGGCGCAGAAGACAATGCAGCCCTCATCTCTGGTCCTGGTTCCACACAATCGAGAACCATTCTCATCCGCTCTGCCAATGATCTGGTGATCACCCTGGCCAGGCAATCTTGGGATAAGCGCATGGTGTCCCGGACAACTCCGGGACCAGCCTCTGGCACTTCCCCCACCTCCCACCGCGCAGGTCAGCATCCCCTGCAGGACGGTACAGCCATGCGAGAGAGCAGCCATAACCGCTCTCGCTGCATCCTCAATAAGCGTTAGCTCATTGAACGCATCCTTGTTAGTTTGCGAAACCAAGGGTCGAGAACGACCCTTGGATTTCCCAGCTAACGGCCTATTCAGAGCTTCACGTTCCCCGACTGAAAGCGGAGGAACACGGGCATACTGATGGTAGGCCTGCTCCGGAAAATGGACCCTACCCCTTAGGGTCTTTGGTATTGTGTACTCCAGCTGAACCAAGCAGTACGCCGCGACTTCCAACATGTCGGAAGACTGAGTATCCAACAGAAGGGTAGGCATGGCCGAAAAGCCACTCGACAGAGCACTAGCCGCATGCTCTGACATCCGTTCCATCGCCGGATCGCGCTGAAATCCTTGGTCAGATGCCAACCTGAGATGGTCAGACATCCAGCCCGAGATGGTCAGACATCCAGCCAAGAACCTGCTCAGCCTCGGTGCAGAATAATGATTCGTCCATTAAAGGACTACCATTTTCATCCTTCTTCTCGCCCTTGGATGAGAAAGCCACCGACGATCCACGCTGAGAGTTACGGACCAAACTTCCAATTTGAAGTGGGTCCGTGGCTCGACTACTTGTGGCTCCAGTGTCTAGCGAATCGCCAGACACAGAATCAACACAATCCATCGGCTCCAGCATGGGAGCCGGCATACTGCATCCACACTCTGGATAGAATGAAATCCGGGTGGAAGATGCCGGATGGAACATCGACCTCCCTGCCTGGCTACCAGACCCGAACAAAATCCTGGTGTGACCAAAGATCAAGGTGGCCTCTGACAAAATTAACTGAAACTATTGCCGAAGGCGTGAAAGTGCTGCAAAGCGGCACGTGAAGCCAAATGCCTCAGCCGGGGGTCTGGGGGGGTCCCCAGAAATTATTTCATTCTAGATGCTCTTAGAGAGCATCTGCATTTCTGGTGTTAATTATGGTCATTCTGTTAGCTGTGAACCTGGTCTATTTTACTCTGCTTTATTGTAAAATAAAATAATTTTGCAAGTACATGAAAGAGAATATTTACCGCCAGAAATTCGATCGCGACTAGTGAGGCCAAAAGACACCTTAAATGTGGGTGACAATATGTACGCATTTTGTACATATTGCCACCCACACTTAAGAGGTTTAAGGTCTTTTGGCCTCACTAGTTCAGGTCAAATTAGGCACACAGGTAGATGGACGTACTTGAAGTCTGAGGTGTATTTAGAGAAGCTGTTGATGCCTAATGGGAGTCCTGGAGAAGCAATGGCTGGATGCCAAATTAGAAAATAGTCACAATTTTCCTGTATGGTTGTCTTGAAATTCAGATAAAGAGAGGACAGCAATTACATGGATTTAAATGTAGGTAATAAGCCTGAAAATAATTCTTATTTTCAGGCTTATTACCTACATTTAACACCATGTCACTGATGTCCTCTCTTTATCTGGATTTCAATTAATAAGATACCTGTAATGATTATTATTATATATATATATATATATATATATATGTTTATCTTACCGAATGCAATCATGTTGGTCACTGCTGGTGCCATAGCGTGTCCAGTGGAACTTCATATATTCCTACATGTACCACTGTCATGTTTTCTTTGTTGTTAAATAACTGATATCTATATATTGTAAGCCTACACCAACTAATCAAATCACTAAACATTTATTAAACTTGTGCAAAATATCAACCAAGATATACTGCGCTAATTTTCAGGCTGAATACTATGCACAAGTCACATTTTCTGCATTGCACCCCAGTGTGAAAATTAGGACAGCTAATGTTAGTTTGTGCAATATTATTTACACTAATAACAATACTGATGACAGCTGAAGCTGTTCAAGTAACCCTTTAACATAAAAACTGACCAAAAAATAAAATGTCTTAAAAATACAATCTACATTTAAAACACATATCACCAACAACTGCTTTGCAGTGGTTTGTATAAATGTCTATTAGCCAAATACACATTTCTATAAACCACTGCAGAAACAGTTTTTGGATGAATCTTGCAGACCAATGAGACTACTTTTGCCAATAGCCAGTCCATGGTTTCTGTGGTATCAAAATGCAACTTTAGACCCCCAAAAGTAGTTGCAAAGGGTCCCATGGACCACCATGACATCATGTGCAGCCATTAGTCCTTAATATTCTCTATAATCTAAAATTTATTCTGTTGAAAATTTTGAAATTATTTGACTGGAAACTGTTGTTGCCTAAGGCAGCAACAGCCAACATCAACCCAATTTATTTTCAAAATTTTCAAGTTTTGAGTTAAATACCAATTAATGTTATATTTTTCTACTCCAAATACCTACAACACCGAGAGGGGGTTCCAGAGATTTTACATTGGGACTCCCAGATGAGGTACTCGGGACCTCCAAAACTTTTAATGTAATGAGAAACCCTGAGCCAGTCATTATAGTGGAAAATTTGTGGGAAAAAATACTCCTGATCTGCAAATATGATAAAATAAAAATTTCTTAAATAAATTTGTGTTAAAGGGCTAAGAGAATAAAACAATAGTTAGCTAATGCTGTATCTGCTTAGAAACAGGCTCAACCGCCTTAGATGGTTTTGATCTCTTATTTGGCCTGTTCTTAATTGACGACTTAACATTTGCACACAGTTTCTGCTTAATGATCTGCTTAATAGCCTTTCTTGCCCGATCATGAATAGAAATTGTTTTTTTCTTAACCTGAGTTAATTTACTCCTTAGATTTCAATCTTATCTGCTCTGATTTCTCTTTGAGGCCACTCTTATATCATCCATACAATGTTTGCAAACTGTAGCACACATGTTTATCAACAGGATCATAGTGTATGCCGCCCCTGTGAAATACCTGAAGAGCCGTTTTCTTCTGCACGTTCAATTGATACCGGACAGTCTGAATTGCTTAATTTTCAAACGGTTGGTCTCCTTATTGACTAGGTTATTCATCTGACTAAATGAGTGTTCCTCACATGGACCAGTAAAAATACTCTAATAACTTTACTTAGCTTAGGATACTTATCATCTCGAAAAAGCATGGCCCACCACTTATCAACCCTAACAGGTTGATTAGAACAGTCAGAAACATCAGGCAGACAAGGATCTAAATGCAACATGGATACCTCCTTGTCATAGTCAGCTTCTTCATAGTCTTTCAGAACGGTAGGAAAATGTTGTCTCAATCTCTTTAACATCCTGCAAATGACCGAGTTCCCTTGGACTTTGGGGTCTATAGTCGACAGACATTGGAGAAGTTTGTTGGTTAGTGGAAACTTTGTCAGAATGTAATTACCTGACTTTACATATGCTGCTAGCATCTTCTCTTGAAATTCACTGCTTAATAATGTTTGTTTAACCATGTTAGCGATAGAGGAAGTGGATCTTGGAAATAAGTTCATGTGTTTCTTAGTTACTGCGTCTTTAGCCTTTTATGAGAAGAGAAGTTTTGACGTATCGAATCGTACATACATATCTGACCGTTGGTGATGACTACAAGAATCTGAAACAGCAAGCGCTTTTAGTTCTTTTCCAGAGAATGGCTGTAAAACTTCATGCTTTATGAAGCATGCTAGTTAGTTCTTCACTAGCCCTAGCTGTTCATCATACAGGCAGTGCATCATGGGAATATTCTGCTCAAATTTCATAATGAAGGATTTAAACATAGGCAGTACCTCTGTGTACATGGTTAAATACAAAAGGGTCTTTTGTCTAACATAGAACAGTTTGTCAACTATCCTTCGCTTTCTTGCCAATCGATCATCAGTTAACTTCTTAAGACTTATTTGATCAGCAATTTTATTCAGCTCTCTCTTACTAAACGCGGAGACAGAGTCTACTGCCTCATTATAGATGTCTTCATATGTTATTTTGTCATCATATGTTCGCAACCACGTGTAATAATACACTGTCAGAGCTGGTAACATTTCTAGAATTGGTAGAGAGGTGTCAAGAACAGATAGCCATCTATGGGGAATCCTCTGCTTTGGTGTAGTGAACTTCGAGCCTACTATAGCGCATATCTCCTCAAGGTTTTCTCTAAGATCGGGACTATAATAAAAATCTCTATGAATATCATCTAAGAGTTTCTCAATATGGTGATCAAGATGTTCACAAAATGACTTAACAACATTGTGAACATGGTGACACACATCACCATCAACATCTGTTAGATGTGGTGCAGCCTCACGAAGTTTAGTTTCAAATCCTGTTTTCTTTCCACGCATGTAATTTGTTGAATCTGAGAGATTGGAGGCAAGATTTTCTCATGGTATTCCATCATGTTTCAAAAAGTTTCATCACTTTAGTAAACAATGTCTGAGCATTAACGACAGTCACTGACACAGAGGCGTAATGTTTTACAACAGTCTCATGTTCATCCTCGCTAAACCGTTTCCTTATTATTACCAAAGCCTTCATCAACATTAAGCAAAAACTTACAGAATTTGAGATCTGACACAAAGCGTTTGTGATACGAATCTGCTAAGCCGTAGCACATTTTATAGAAAGCGGTGGTACTTTCCATACTTACAGAGTCCTATACTTTCTTGTCTCTTGACATTTCCTTAGCATAATCCAACAATTGTTTTGACATTGTGAATGGTAGTGAATGCTCTGCTAAGAAACCTAATGTCATGGCCTCAGCATTAGATTTTCTGTCATAGAAATTGATATGTGGCTTTACCTCTGGCTTCCTAACACAAGAATGACTGGCTATGTTCTTAGGAGCTCCATATGGCAGATCACACATCGAATTAGAGCAACTTGCTGTAGCAGTTGGACCATCCACAGAGCCAGTTTTCACAGTTGGACAGAAAAATGTAGCTGGGAAAGTTTGATTTTTTTTTAATTGTTTTCCGAGATTTCGTATGTGCTTTTGAACTCGCGTGTTGATGGAATATTTTTTCCCACCGGCACCATAGCTAATCTCCTTCATACACCACATGCATCTAGACTTGCCATCAATGTCAATTTTCCTAACATAATTGGAATAATAGCCACCGTCATCATCTCTTTCCTGCAATCATTCCCATCGAAATTGGTTCTTTGCCGCAACATTTATCGCAGAAATGTCATTCTGGCTTGCTATTTCCATTTTCACGCGCGTATTTTAAGACATTTCGAGATTTAAACTAAAAAACCCGAAAACAGTGCGGCCATTTGCAACTTTGCAAATCTCATCTGTAGCGATATTCTCGCGTGATTTAAAGAGCACGTTCGATTACCACGACCAACCGAATGTCGGATCTCTCGTACGCAGTAGTATTGTAGATATATCGGTCGTGTGAGGGATCCATTTCGTGAGATTTTAGAGAGCGTGTTCGATTGCCGTTAAAGTAAACGGAATATCGGATCTCGTTTCGTACGCGGTAGGATTATAGATATATCAGAAAATGTGAGGGATTCGATTTCGTGAGATTTTAACGGAGGCAATCGAGTGAAACTTAAAACATCGGAATTCTGCTAAAAATCTGAAAAATGGGATCTCTGGGGGTGACCCGCGGGAAAGTCTGGAATCCGTCATCTGAGAAAGCTCTGGCATGCCAGTCCTCCATTACAAGAATACCCTCTCCCTCCGTCGTCGGCTCTTGAGCCGGCATGAGAGGAAGGTCAGGTGCATGTCCCCCGGCAGAACTGGCCGGACCACCGATTGGTTGTCCTGCGCCAGACTGCATCGACGGAACCGTGGACTGGAACGACTCTAACATCGCCTTAAGTTGGGCCAACCAGATACCCAAGGCCGAGTCCATCCGCTCATTCAGGTGCTCCTCCAATCCTTTAATGGACGCCTGATCCAACTCGGCCGCCTTGTCCTTCGCGATCCTCTCAGCTCGCGCACATCGATCATGATCAAACTCAGCCACTAAGTCCGACGAGCACTTTAAACATACATCCCAAGGACTTCCGACCTTACACTTAGCACAGGTGACACAATGATGCCCTGCGAACTTCCGCTTCATGAAGCGATTACAGCGAGAGCATAAGGTATCTGGCGGAGCCTTGCCCTGCCCCTTCACTTTCTGCGAACACAGAATAAGAATTAAAACGCTGCACATGGAGATGAGCAACATGCACAATGACTTGATTGCAATCATTAAATTACTTAGAAACATTAACTTTCTCTTAGATTAATGTTAATCAAGTTTTAGGCAGGAAATATTTGAAAATTTTTAGTGAAAATTTTATAAACTCAACTTGGAGACTATCTAACATTAAAATTACAAAGAAATTAAGACCGATCGCTACAAACACCCTCGACAATGAAGCGAGAGCTAATGATCAACTTAAAACTGAGTGCATAGACACATCAAGCCAAAACAAAATGATAATCATAGGCGCCACAATCTTGGCTATGGGCGCATCCATCTTAGAAGGAACCGTCGCAAGAGAAATTAACCGAGTACCCGGATAAGATTAAGAAGTTAACAGGTAACGGGCTACCATTTTAAAACAATGTGCCAATTTAAGGAAAATTCAAACAGCAATTACGGCACGAATGTATAAATTCTAGACTGATACAACTTGCCCCTGCAACAACTTTCCTTTCTCTTCCATCATTGCGAATCGATAGAAACAGCTCAAATCCTCAAGAAATTGCTAATTTTAGAGAGCAAAAAACATGCGACTAGATCGGAGTGCAAAATAGACGAATCTGATTGTAGTTGGGAATTGACTCGGTGCCTGGAGGCTAATGGTAATTCCCGGACACAATATGGGCAGGACCATGGAGAGTGCAGTTTTAATTGTTTATTTTGAGCTAGACTAGATAATAGACATTATCATAATAGTACATCTGGTAAGTATTATTCGAAGTAGAAATGGATTTCACCTCTTGTGCCCCCCCCCCCCCAAATGCACTTCCTTGGAAATGGCTTTAACCCTTGAACTCTTGAAATGCTGTGGCTCAATTTCACGACAATACAGGAAATATATTGCATATTTTAACCTAATTGGACTAGATCCAACAGATCCCAGTCAAATTAGTTTCAAAATCTTAAAAGGAATATTCCCTACATCACAAATAATTAGTTGTTCCTGTATATAAGGGTTAAAAGGTTAAATCAGATGCTCCCAAGAGTGATTTTATTAATTCTTGGTCCCTCTGACAATACAGAATTCCAGTACTTTCAGCATTTTGTCGGATTTCTTCCCAGTGCTATGATAAACATAAGCTGTGTTCCATGATTGTCTTTGGGATATGAACAATAGAACTCGGCTGTAGTAACACTACAAAGCTAATCTGAAGTAAGTTCAATCGATCACAAAATTTCTCTCTTACTCGTGTAAGTATTCACACTTACACAAGTAATGACAAGTAAACGAATCATTGTGATCGATCAGAATAACTTTGCATGAACTCTCTATTGTGAACACCACCTTGGTTCCTTCTCTGGATCTAGGATAAAAAAGCCGACATATGCATCATTATGACATATTTTGGAATGTTTATTAATGATTATTAAAGTCCTGCTTATTTACAGATAAATACACAAAGTAATAAATAACTAGCCTAACAGTTTTAAATATTCTCATGATTATAACCCTAAATATATATCTATCGATCAAGGTACTAATAATAATAATAATAATAATAATCATAATAATAATTGTTATTTATTGAGGGTAGCACTTCAAGTACACGGCCTGATCTAGCAGAGGCCCTCATTAGCATATATACAAATGTCTGGCCATGTACACTCTACTAAACCAGATATACAATACATGTATCAACCCTATAAAACGATGAATTCCCCGTAGCTCATTTTCAAGGCAACCATACACTGTTGAATTTTTTTTAATTAATTTTACTGTTAGCCTAAGGCAGCAATGTCTTCCGAGTCAAATTAATTTCAAGATATATCAAAGAATTTAATCAGGAATTTGTCGGTGAAAGGGTTAAAACCAGCTTCTGAAGTGTTTTTTGAGGAATGTCCATTTACAAGCCAGAAGACTATTTTTGAAATTTTACCACTAGAATGACTGGCTCGGCCACAGAGCCAGTCATTCCAGTGGTAAGTTTTCAAAAATAGTCTTCTCATGGCCTGCAAAATGACATTCAGTAAGCAGAAATTTAAATATTCTTGACAGATCGTGATCATTAAATGGGTAAAACTAACTCGACCAGGCAGCACAAACTATTTGTCAATTCAGTTTCAAAATATTCAGCCTTTGCATTAAAACTGAGATATTAGGAATCCCCCATTCAAGCTATTAACAACGGATACTTAAAAACGGGTTGTCTTCTATGAATAGACATTTTATCTAAACCATTTCACCGTCTCAGCACTGCTGAGTGAGCAGTGACGCTCTGGACAATGCAATGACCAAGGTGTATTTATCAAAATGCATGCAGATGTCAAAACAATGTAAATACATTGTAGCATTGATGTAGATGTAGTAATAAAATTCAAAATGAAAGCCAAGCATCGCATGAGAAAGGTTACAGCTCATACTGTATGGGAAAGAGTACACCCTACACCTTATGGGAAAAGTTACACTTGGCACAGTATGGGAATGGTTATACGATACACCGAATGGGAAAGATTATGCCGCATGTTGAATTGGAACGATTACACCTGACGATGTATGGGAAGGCTATGCCTAATATTGTATGGGACTTCGCAATTACCATATGTATATGGTGTCTCTACTACATACACTATTAATATAAATCTTGAGTAAATAATAATTATTACCATATTAGTAGCCATGAGCTCATGACTAAGTCAATGAATGAGTTCAATAAATGAATTGTTCTATCAGTGGTCAACCTTCAGCAAATAGATGAATGAGTTATTTCCCTTGGCTACTCTGATTGGAAAGCGTTTAACATATTAATTGAACGATTATATGTACAGATATATTCATAAAATATTTCACTGATTATGATTTAATGTTTTAACTATACTACAGGTTAATATCACAACGGTAAGACTAATAATAATTACTCTCAGAATGAAAAATAATTATTAAAATCTGATTAGTGATATTGTATTATGAAATTATATATTTAATAATAATAGTATACCAGAATGGGTTTTTTATACCTTAACGTGAAGGTTTAGAGCAAGGGTATTTGGTGCCCTAGGCTGACTGCAAGTGAGTCATGTGTAAGCATTGCTTGGTAGACCGCGTTTATAAATTTCAATAGCCTCATTGACTTTCTATTTGTACAAATTGGTCTCGCTGTTAATGACCCAGGCATTGCTGGCTGGGATGGTATGTTGAGTGTTTTCTGTGTGATCTGCCACAGTAGAGATGGTATTGGCTTTGAGTTGTTCATTCACTCTGGTGCTGAGATGCTTTGTGGTTTCGCCGAGATATGTGCCCTCGCAATGTTTACACTGGATCTTGACTCGAGAGCGTGCTGTGGTGAGCTTGTCTTTAGGTCTGACTAATTGCGATTTCAAGGTGTTAACGGGCTTGTCGTAGGTTTTGATTTCTTGTTGTCTGAAGTCTGCCTAAGTGTTCAGATAGGCCTTGGCTATACACTAATCCGGCCAGTGGAAGTTGTTGTCATCTGCTCGTTTATTACAAGGTAGGGAGGTGGGTTTCTCATTAAGGAAGTGTAACCATTAGCTAGGAGTAATTTTTAGATGTGTAGGTGTTCTTCCTCTGTATCTGATGTTTCTTTGAGAACGGAGCCTGCAGTGACACAGAATGGCAATTTAGATATTGATCTGTGAAATTTAGATATTGTGTATTTCTGTACACAGTAGTTTTAGTTGGAAGTATTATTACATGCATAATAGTTAATATTTTATTTAATACAAATTTATTCAGCTTGAGCCAGCCTCCTATGCACGCTGCTGTAGTCAACTGCTTACTGCCTAGTTTGCGTAGTGTGAGCATAGGCCATGGATGCTAAAGGTTTGTGTAAACATCTACACACACAGCAGAGCAGTATTTTATAAATGACCACATGTATTATGATTATAAATCTCTGGCACTGTCATACTAGCCGCGCACTATATTGTTGAGAACTATAAATCGTCTAGCTGTATAGTCTATGACAGTTATCGACAACACTTTTTTCAAAATATCCATCGGGCATCCTTACATCACCTCCTAGATCTTAGTTATTCTGAGCCAATAAGTTAATCTAATGCAAAAAAACATTGACACAAGAATACTGAGATTTGTCCAATGATTCCTGCTATCTAACCCTTTAATGGTCAACCCAATCAGCCTGCAATAGTAGTATTTACCATGAATGAATGAATAATGACATGAGATATATATATATGAAATAGTGTAAAGAAACATGATAACACAGTAGCTATGCCATAATGATTTAAATAATTTATACAATAAAATTAATATATTACCATTACGCTGCATACCTAGTAATTTGACCTGGCACACTGTAATTTACTGTAGCCATTTTTACTCCATACTAATTGCTATACTTAAAGGATAACTAATCCCATCTCTTGATAGCTATTCAGATGATCTAACACGCGGTGATAAACTATCCAGATAATTTTTAGCTTTTTATCACGCCGCTAAGGAGAGATATTCAGGAGTTAGTAGTTAAATGTTGGTACATTTCTACACCCTATGATGGCTGTTATGATTTACTTTTCAACCAATCAGAAAAACCCCAGTGTGTCTGCCTCGATATAATACACTCAGTCATAGAGGCGCCAGCTACAGTTTGGCAATGTGGTATAAAAGCAATCCTACAGGTAAGCTGTTGAATATTTTGAAACCAATTTGATTGAAAGTTGTTGCTGCCTATGGCAGCAACAACTTCCAGTCAAATTAGTTTCAGAATATTCAATGGGATGAGCATTACATAATAAAGAATGTGATGCATTGGAGCTTACATGACATCACGCACAATAGCTTGAGGAGACAAAATGGTGTCGATCATTGTTCAACATTTACTCAATATTACAATACAGATAACTGCGATACAGATCTGGGAATGTGACAGGATATGAATGATATGGAATCTATAAACCATATTCTATCGGTGCAATACATCATTTGAGATGAGATTAGCATCGCTTTAACCCTCTAACAATTAATCTGAGCAAAAGCTGCTTCTGTAGTGGTCTTGAGAAAACGTTCATTTGCAGACCACGTAGACTTTCTTTTCATTTACCACTGGAATGGCTGGCTCGATAATGGAGTCAGTCATTCCGGTAATAAATTCTCAAAAATAATCTACCCTTGGTCTGCAAATTGGCATTTTCTATGAGAAAATTGAAATTTGGTTAAATGGTTAAGACAAATATACTGTAAATAAGTTGAATAGAAATAGTTGCTGCCTTATGGAATAGATCTAGCTCCTTTCACTCAAAAGATTTCAAAATATTCAGCTCAGCAACTTCCAGATTTCACTCCATTGTAACATAGTTTAACCGTTTAATCCTCAAACCAGCCAAAATGACTTCTGCAGTGGTCTTAGAAAATGTCCATTTGCAGACCAAGAGATATTTTTGAAAATTTACCACTGAAATGACTGGCTTGACATTCTAACGGTGAATTTTCTAAAAAGTAGTCTGGAAATGGACACAAAAAAGAGATTTTCTTGAACAAATTTAAGAGTTAAAGAACTAACAGGGTTAATGTGATTTCAGTATGAAATTGGTTAACATAGAAAACAGACATCAGTAACGAATAATATGCAACAATCTTAAACAAATATAACATATATTATACAATAGAGACACCATATATAACATCGGCCACCATAAGGATACTGACAAACACATGCAAGACCTTCTGCCTTTTAACCACCTCTCTTGGAGAACCAGTGCTAAGAAACCACCAATCTTAAGAGAACCACCATACTGAGATACCTGTCATTGAGGAAATTGTCATACTTACATAGGCCAGTCTGTAGGTTTTAAAGATCATAAATTTGGCTACGAAGACCACCTTAGGCAGTCGTAACCATTTAATGGTCAAGCCGGCCAAAACCAGCCCATACAATGGTCTTGAGGAATGTTCATTTGGAGGCCAAGATAGACTATTTTTGAAAATTTACCACTGGAATGACTGGCTCGATAATCGAGTCAGTCATTCCTGTGATCAAATTTAAAAAATATGCCTTATCTTTGTCTGCAAATGAGCATATATTGAGGAAAAATTTCAAATTTAATGAAAAAACTTGACCATTAAAGGGTTAATAGCCATATACTCATGTTAACTCTTTGACCCCCGATACACCAAACACAAAATACCCCTTACCACATAATAATAATTCTCTTGATATTTGAAACTAATTTGACTGGAAGCAGTTGCCGCCTAAGGCAGCAAGAGACTCCTGTCAAATTAGTTTCATAATATTCAACAGCCTATCTGCATAGTTATTTTGAAATTGAGACTGTGGGTATTCAGGGTTCAAGAGGTTAAATGTTCCGAGATATAATACACGTAAAATTATTCTTAAACAACAATGAAATATTTAATTCGTTTTCTCACTTCAAATGGAGAAGTGTATTATTAAGAGAGCTATTATCTTTAGATCTAGGAAATTTTCCATATTTTATAAACTAGTATGATACACATATGAACAAATTTTGCTGTATTCTATTATTTACTAGAACTAACAGCATTAACCGTAATTAAAATATTGAATTACACAATACATCTGATGACTAGTTGTTCTAACAACAAACCTAATAAACACAGATCGTCCTGATGCTTGAATATAATTTGCGTTTTGGATAAAGTATAATTTGTTCCTGCTAATCCACGAAACGTCGATTTGGATTAGCTCCGAACAAAATCTCACGTAGCTCTGGAAGCATCTGTAATAGAAATGACATTACCTGATTACATGAGTTTAACCCTTTCATCCTGAAGCCGAAAAATCTGTCTACAGTAGGCCAAGAGAAGACTATTCTTGAAAATTTACAGCTGGAATGACTGGCTCGATAACAGAGCCAGCCATTCCAGTGGTAAATTTTCAAATATGTATGATTACTGTATTCAGCGGCTGTAGTAGTAGAAACATCCTACAACAGCAATCAGTCCTTCTCCACTTTTGAGCACTATGTCTTGTCCCCAGCCGAATTCCTTAGCTTCCTCAGGTCCATTCTTGAGTTGAGTGTAACGAGTCCTGCTTTCTTAAGGTCATCTCGTAGCATGCGTAGCAGATTTATGCAATGACATCCTCTCCTGGTTTTGTATTTGCTGGCTCCGAGTAGGGCAAATTCCAAGGCTCTCTGTGCTGGTGTCTCTTCTGGCATGCTTAGCACATGGCCAAACATGAACCATCTTTGCTGGGCGACTTTTACAGACAGCAGCGACGTATTACACATCTTGTATAGTGCATCGTTGGAATTTATGCTGTCTGGCCATCAGTGTCCAGTGATGGTGCGTAGGTGTTTGCGGTGGCATGCATCGAGTTTGTCTAGAGCTGCCTTTGGAGCTGCCCAGCTGTTACAGATAGACAGCATTACGGATATGCAGGTTGCATTGTATAACCGTAGCCTTTTAATCAAGGGCATCTTTGATCCATGAATCCATAGCTTCCAGAAGGACTGGAAAGCTATGTTCCCCATGACGCATCGTGCAGCAATGTCAGCAAGACTGCAAAGTAGTGAGCCCAGGATTTTACTTTTCCTCCATGGTTCACCGTCACGAAGTGGGTCGTCATTTTCTTAAGTTTCGGCTTTGTAGATAGGTGTATGTGGGTGAACTCTGTTTTGGATTCATTCATAGAGATTCTCAATTTTTAGTTTGTTTGCAGCTATTGGTAGAAGTTCGTAAAGGGGTTTCTTTTCATCGTCAATGAAGTCCACATGGTCGGCATACTCCATCTCTAGTGGCATACCCAGTATTGACACTGGGGGGTTTGGTCTTGTGGAACTTTCCCGCTCAGATTTCAATGTGGCAGCAAGGTAGCAGGTGAAAAGCACCGGAGATAGACCATCTACCTGTGTGGAGCCGATTGATGTCTTAAACTCTACAGACTTCACTGACTTGACTCGTACTCTCAGCTTTGTGTCTGCAAGCAGTAGTCTCACTAGTCGTAGCTCATCTTCATTGCAACTAGCCTGGCCTAGTACATCTAGGATCTTTGAGCATTTAATTGTGTCGAAGGCCTGTGACATGTCAATGCCCATTTTGTGGAAGTCCCAGTGTTTGGACATGACTACCGACACAAGCATGTGTTGAGCCTATACAATGTCTGCGCAGCCACGTCCATGTTTGAAGCCACTTTGACATGATCCGGTGGTCATCGATGTTGTCTCGGATGCGACAGAGTAACATTGGATAGGATTTTCATTATGCCGTTGAGGAGCCCAATGGGCCGCAGATTGGCTGGTGGGCCAGGTGGCTTCTTGGTCTTGGGTAGTGCGATAAGGGTGCCTTGGCCTACAGCATTGATTGGAAGGTGGTGCATAAAAGCTGAATTGATTAGGTGCGTGATCGTTGTTTTGAGATAATGTCACTTGCATATTTGAATAGTTCATTCTCATGCCATCAGGTCCACCCACATGCATGTCCATTTTTCAGGGCTTTAAGTGCCTTCTCAACTTCTGCTGTTTTAATTGGTGTTAGTAATGGCCTGGGGTCTCCTGAGAACGAGTGCAAGGGCTCATCATCGTTGTCAGTGAACTGTTCCTTGAACCATTCTCGGATCGCCTCAGCTTTTCCATGGTCAGTCCTGATAGTTTCAAATATAGCCTGTTAGTTTGCAAATGGACACTCAGTTGTGTGCGTGCGTGCGTGTGTGTGTGTGTGTGCAATATGTCGATGAACATGTGTTGTGAAATGTAAATTATGGAAGCAAGAGTAGGCAAACTTAGTTAATATAAAGATACAACAGTTCTTTAATGGAGGATGATACAATCCTTGATTTCATGATTTAGTATTGCTCGTTATGATGAAATTTACTACATGCAATAACTAAACACTGATAGTTAAATTGTTTCTAAAATAATCTATCAGAGCTTAGTTATTGCGTGTAGTAACTATCCTCACAACGACCAACATTAACCCTTTAAAGGTCAAATTTGGTTGAAAAAATTCCATTTTGAATGTCCATTTGCAGGGCAAGAGAAGACTATTTTTTAAGATTTACCACTGAAATGACTGGCTCAGTAAATTTTCAAAAATAAGTCTTCTCTTGCCCTGCAAATATCCATTCTGCAAGACCACTTCAGCCGCCGGTTTTGGCCGGCGTGACTAGTAAAGGGTTAAATCATGAAATCAACGATTGTATCATCCTCCGTGTTTCCAAAATAATTTGAGTCATTGTTGCATGGCAGTCAAGGAAATGGCAGCAACAGGTTCCAGTTGAATTGGCTTTAAAATATTTCACAGCTTTCCTGTTAGTTGTCTTGGGGTTAATGATTGCATAAGCTAGAGATATAGTACAGCTTATAAGCTCAAATGTGTCCAATTCAGAACACTGTGTAAGAAATGGTCTGTCTAATATTTTGGAATGTAATTTAATTGGAAGCCATTTCTTCCTAACAGTACGTTTTATATTGTATTTGAAACATGTTAAGTTGTCTCTGACCTGTGCTGTAAGTGTTGACTTACCTGTTGGCTGATTAGTTCTAGTCGGCTATCCAGAGTATTTATAACCTTGATCTTGCCATTAATAGCGAACATTTCAATACCTCCACCCCTGGTGACGAGAAACACACGTACAATAATAGAACACAATACAGCTCACAAATAAGTTAACGTTTCCAGAACAAAAATAGAAACATGTTGGTTAGTAAAACTTTGACCACAATGAAAGAAATGTTCTGTTGCATATTTTGAACATAATTGAACTGCAAAAACATTGCTGCCTTATGTAGAGATGTCTTTGCTACATTCGGCAACACTGTCCTCCAATCCAATTATGTTCAAATATTCAGCAGTATGTTTTATTTTGCCATGGAAGCAGGCTACAGTAAGTTAACGACCTAAGCTATGCGCTAGTAGGAGTGTTGTGTCCACTTTTCATCTGCTAAGATAATGAACTTTGTACACATTCTATTTGCAGACATGATAGGCATACAATAGTGAGTAAAAAAATTGCAAGATGAATCATTGAGTAATTACTGAATGTTATACTTGCCCATCAATTGTTAGAAAAGTGCACTATAACTTATTATAAGCTTCCGCATCTACATGTATTAAGATGTGCATGATATAGACACCTGTACCATTACCTCTATATACACAAACGAGGACTTGAAACAACATTTTAACTGTCTGACTGCAGCAAGCCACCATACAATAATTTCCATGGCAAATTACTCTGGATATACTGAACATATTGAAAACAATTTGACTGAAAGTTGTTGATGGCTAAGCCACCAACAACTTTCAGTTAAATAGTATTCAAAATATTCAGCATATATATAGTTAACTATCATTGAAAATATAGACTGCAGAAATTCAAGCTCGGAGTTTGTATAACTTCTGCAGTATATTTGCACTTTTCAGCAATAAGTTAGCCCGTATTAAGTTGTGTGAGGTAAGATTTTGAATTTTGAAAATTAAAAATTATTTCAAAGATTACTCAATGCCAGATTATTATTAAATTAGTCAATGGTAGTTCAAAATATCCCGAAAATAACATTGTTATATTTTGGTAATAGCGGATTTTCATCACGTTTGTCTGGGAAATTTAATTTTAAGACAAGCGTATCCAATATATTGTGTAATAACCTGCGCCGCTGGGCATTTTGAAAAAAAACACCTGAACCCATTCGCCTGTCTAAGTGAGCTATCCTACCATTGAGGTAGGGCTCAACAAAAATATAATACAATTCTAGCTATTCTCCGCTCATTTCTAGCTGATTGTGACAAACCTATACCACTTTCGTAACAGACCTTTGTCATTTGATTATGCTGTTAGCTAACAAGTAATATATATTGATTATGACGTCAGACACTTGAGTGACAGGTCGGATTCTTCCATTAACTCTGTACCATTGGTCAGTTCATACACATCAGTAGCCAATGACTTGTGTTACAGACAATGTGTCTGTGACCAAAGGATAGCAGCTATATCATAAGAGGTATTTTTATCATCTGGTGTTTTCAGGTTTCAGTGCGTATGCCATCTTTGCCAAACAAATGTGGGACATTTCTAAAGTAAATTATACAATGGATGAATCTAATCTGGCACTCAAGTATGACATCATAATCAAGTACATCACATCTAGACTGATGTGACAATCAAAATGCACAATAAATGCCATAAACAAGTCTGTCATGAACCTCGATTAGTCTGTCAGCTGTACGAATTGTATGTCTATACCATTTAATAAACATTCTGTTGAATATTTTGAAACTAATTTGACTGGGTGCTGTTGCTGGCATAGGCACACACACCCAACCCCGGTCAAATTAGTTTACAAATATTCAACAGGTTAGCTGCCAGTGTATAGTTACCATGAAAGTGGGATTCTAGGAATTCCGGATTTAAAGTATTTTAATCGATCCCAACAGGTGCAAAGAATAGGTGCGGCTTAGCTAAAGATGGGCAAGTCATAGGTAAAAGTGGATTCATCCATTACTAACATTTCAGAGCTGAGGAAGTTTTCTTTGTCTATATCTATCTGTACATCTTTTTTGGCTTGAACCTTGTACTGTTCCACCGCTGGATTGATGCATTCCTGTCCAAAGCAAAAATCATTACTATTATTATTATTATTATTATTATTATTATTATTATTATTATTATTGATACATGGCCAGTTTGGGGAAATACACATTTTTGATAGTCAATCTTAATCTAGAAGGCAGGAAAATAAAGAAATTGCTTAACCCATTAATGGTAAAGATTGATAACGAAAATCAAAATTTCAGCTTAATTAATGTCCATTTTTGCTGGCAAAAAGAATGTTATTTTTGAAAATTTACCACTGGAATGTCATAATTTAAATGTCTTCTCATGTCCTGCAAATGGATATTTCTCAAAAACATTTAAAAAGCGATTTTTTGACTGGAGAGACAAGTTAACCTTTAGACATTGAATTGCTCAATATATATATATATATATATATATATATATATATATATATATATATATATATATATATATATATATATATTAGCAGTATACAGTGCAGCAGCTCAGAAATAACTTAACGTGTTTTGAAAACAAAAAATAAAAGCATTGTTGACTATTTTTTACTTAATTTGATTGGAAGCCCCTGCTACCTTACATCATGTTCCAAATTGTACTAAATAACATGACTGGTTTTTGCTTTGGAAATAAGTTAATTTATTTCTGGGCTGTATGTACATATAACATTTGACCAATCATCACACGTGAATATTTCACAATCCTTACAAACACAACTGGCAGGTCATTTTTCGTACACAAATACTTCACCAATAACATATGCTGAACAATAATTAAGAAACTAATTACCCCTTTAACTCTCAAGTCGGACAAAAATGGCTTCTGTAGTGGTATTGAAAAATATCCATTTGCAGACCAAGAGAAGACTATGTTTGAATATTTACCACAGGAATGACTGGCTCAATAACCGAGCCAGTCATTGCAGTGATACATTTTCAAAAACAGTCTTCTCTTGGTCTGCAAATGGACATTTTTTTATGAAGAAATTTAAGTGTTAATTAATATATCAAATAATCAATTTGTACAATAGGGACAATATTTGTAAATATACCTGAATAAGTGCTACATCAGCCTGACGACAGCGAAGGATAACCTTGGGTTCCAGCAGCTGGAACAAACTCTGTAAATACACAACATGGGAAATATTAACTGTGACAATACACAATTATCAACTTACTATGTGTGCTCTGTTTCACAGCTTTTACCGTAACCTTACCACTCTGGCGTTAAAATTTTTAATTTTCTAATTAAATTAACAGATGAACTGGTGTTCATTTTTTAACAAATTTGGTGGGAGATGGTGCTGTCGTAGACAGCAACATCTTCCACCAAAATTGTTTTAAAATGTACACCAGTTTCTTTGATATTGACACAGTAAAAGATAGGATATTGACATCAGAGTGGTAAGAGTTAACACTGAAGGGGTCAGACATTTGGCACAGTCAAAGCTAGCTGAAATGAGCACCCAGAGGAGCAGAAACATGTAATTATAGAGACAGGTCCTCTCTTAACATTGTAAATATCAAGTTGGCATAAAACTAGTGGCTACAGTCGTCTCGAGCAATGTCCATTTACCAGCCAGAGATGTGAGGATTTTTTAAGATTTATGAAAATGATTTATCGACTTGATAAGTATAAGTTTGGCCTGGAAATTTACATTGACTAAGCAAAAGATTTGGGGGGTTTCAGCTATATTGATCATTAAATGGCCAAAGCATGTGAGTCAGTTGAATATTTAGAAGGGATTTAACTGTGACATCAATGATACAAGACATTGGAATTAATTAGTTGCAGATCCTCAAATAGTTATATGATGAGGTAGGTATGCCACGTTCTGATTCAATATGGAAAAAATTGTATGACTTGATCCCTCTGCTAGACAATATCATGCATATTGAATACTTTGAAACTAATTTGACAAAAAGCTTTTGCTGCCTATGAAAACAACTGGTCCCAATGAAATTAGTCTTACAAGATACACAACTTACTACTTCTTATTCTGCAAATGTAATGTCAAGATATTCAACAGAATGTTTATTAATTTTTAAATCCATCAAAAACATACAATTCATACCCATGGCAGATTTTGCCAGCTTTATGACAAAGAATTGAACATTATGTCAGCTAACAAGTGATGTAATTGATTATGATGTGAGATGCTCAAGCGACAGAACGGATCCCTTCATTCTATACCTGTTTGACTACACTGTCAAGATAACAATTAGAGTGTATCTTACCTGTGTAATAAGGCCTTCTACCAGCTTTCTGTACTTGGATTTATCAGATACAGTTTGGAGCAAACGTTGTCGCGCCTCATCCAACAATACCTGTGGTAAAAAAGACAATTTACCGTAGAAATTTTTTTTTTACAGATTTTGTCAAATGCAAATTATAATTAAACATTTCTGCACTGGAGACAGATATGACAGAATTATTATGAGGCACTAAATAGTTTAAATACATGCGTACTGTGAAACCCATTTGACTGGAAGCCATTTCAGTTTTTTAAAATAGATTTCAGTCAAATTAGTTTTAAAACGTTTCAATTCCATCAATATCCTGCACACAGATATGGCATTTTTTTTAATTGAGGCACTTGTATTTTTATTTAGTGATGAAAGGGTTAAATCAGATTTTAGATTTAGAACAACAGGTATCATGACTATGTTATTGGAGGGTCTAAATACTAAATGCTAAAGCATATTTAACACATTAACTCTTTCACCGAAAAATCCGTGACAAAGTAAATTCTTTATATATTATAAAACTAATTCAGTTAAATACCTTGAATTTAATGTGACTCGAAGATATTGCTACCTAAGGCAGTAACACTGAGAAATTTATTGGTGATAGGGTTAATGCTGATGTTATTATCATGTCAACTATGTACATGTATTGTTTCTGCCCCAATCAAGCACACTATTTTCAGATTAGATAGGCCAAAAATCATGCATTCACTTTAACCCTGTACTGGTCATGCTGGCCAAAACTAGCCGCTGAAGTGGTTTTGTGGAATGGTTATTTGCAGGGCAAGAGAAGACTATTTTTGCAAATTTACCACTGGAATGACTGGCTCGGTAACCGAGCCTGTCATTCCAGTGGTAAATTTGCAAAAATAGTCTTCTCTTGCCCTGCAAATGGCCATTCAAAGGGGAAAAATTTAGATTTTATTGACCAAATTTGACCATTTATGGATTAAATGTCACAGACAACATGTCTGAAACAATTACCACTTTAAACGTGCAAATTCACCCCAGAGTGTGTGAAAATAAAATTGTTTAAATTGAATACCTTTAGAAGCTTAATTTGTCTATTTCACATAATGATGATTTTATTCCATAGAAACTATTGTAATATTTTTAATTGCGAACTTGAATTAGGGTTTTGTGTCTCTAATTCAATATATTACAAGTTAAAGAATTATACTAATTTATACGTAATGAAATCATCATATATTAAGATTTATTTCATTTCATTACGTCTTAAGCCCACAATTTAAGGCTCTAAGAGTATATACAATTCTTGAGAATGCTGTGAATATGCACCTTTAATGATCAAGTCAGCCAAACTTCTGTAGTGCTTATAATAAGGAAAAATTAGTTACCACTCCGGGATGTAGATATTGTTTGAGTGTAGCTTTCGTGACCATCTCGGTCACTTCTTCAGCACTAACTGACGGTCGCTGGCAACGTCACTCTGATCAGTTCTTGTGGAGTCACGTGACAGCATGGACTGGTAGACTGCTGGTATATGGTAGCCCTCGTCTTCGAGGCTTGAGATGTGATGCATCCAATGCTGGCAACGATGGGTCTAAGAGGAATGTTGGTCTTGTGGATTTTGGAAAGTCCATAGAATCTTGGGACAATGGCAGTTCCGGGGTAGAGTTTGAAGTTTGAAGTTAGAGATTGGTCGATGATGTTCTGGCTTTTCCAGTCTTTGAGAAGTTTTAGCAGGCGGTTTTTGTACTGGTTGGTAGGGTCAGAAGATAATTTGGAGTATGTGTGGTGATCTGAAAGAAGGGCACTGATTTTGTCTTAGTAGTCATCTTTATCCATTATCACTGTGCATCACCCCTTGTCGGCTGGCAAAATTTGGATGGAGTCATTGTGTTTCAGATGTTGTAGAGCCCTACATTCTTCAATTGTAATGTTGCTTCTCCTATTTGGTCTTTTGTTGAATTTAGTGACGGTTTTTGTCACTTCGCTTCTACGGCCGTCTGCCTGTGAGTTAACAAGATGTTGACAAGCGCTCTCAGTGCAGGCAATAATTTCTTCGACAGGGATGAAGTTGGAGGAAACCATGAAATTTAACCCTCTGGAAAGAATGTTGCGCTCGTTTTCAGTGATATTATGGCTACTGAGGTTAAGAACCCACCTGTCTGTGTCGATCTTGCCGAGATTTTCATCTTTACGCGTTTCTTCTAACCCTTTACGGGCGCGGAACTTCTCAAACTTATTGATTTGTGTTGTTTTTGTTTTGTCAAAAGTGAAGTTGTACGCACGCGCGAGAACCGCTTCCACTTCCGCTTGGTCGTCTGGCCAAATTTTCGCATCCAGGGACTCTTGTAGTGCCGTTTTTTCACAATAAAGCCGATGCAGGGCGTAATCGCATTGTCTAATTCTGATATCTAATAATTGGCGTTGAGCTTTGACGAGGACGCGATTCGCTTGACTTCCTTTGATGTTAGACCGGAGTTGTATGCTCGGTGGGAAGATGTTACTATGGCGACAACGGTTCGTAAATAGTTTGTTGTTTTTACAACGGGCGATCTTCTGTACCGTATTTTCAAGTTTTCTGACGATGCTAAGAACTTCGCGTCCATGTTGTCTTAGGATATTTCCGAAAAGGTTGGTCCAGATCCCAGGATGATTCATAATAAGGAAAAATTAGTTACCTCTCCGGGATGTAGAAATTGTAAGAGTGTAGCTTTCGTGACCATCTCGGTCACTTCTTCAGCACTAACTGACGGTCGCTGGCAACGTCACTCTGGTCAGTTCTTGTGGAGTTATGTGACAGCATGGACTGGCAGACTGCTGGTATATGGTAGCCCTCGTCTCTGTTCATGGTTGGTTGATGCTTGTAGATTTCTATGGCCTCTTTAACCTTCCGTTTGAATAAGTTGGTCTCAATGTTGATGACCGAGGCATTGCTGGTGGGGATGACGTGACCAGTGGATTCTGTATGCTCTGCCACAGCTGAGTTGGAATTGATTTTATGATGTTCCTTGACTCTGGTGCTGAGAGGCCTTTTGGTTTCGCCTATGTATGTCCCCTCACATTGGTCACACTCGATCTTGTAGATGACTCCAGAGCGTTCATCTGTGGTCAGTTTATCTTTGGGTCTTACTAGTTGTGATTTTAAGGTGTTGACGGGCTTGTGGTAGGTTTTGATGTGGTGTTCTCTGAAGAGTCTGCCAAGGTAGTGCTATTTGGTAATTTCCACTGGCATTCCAGTGATTTTTTTTAATGATAAAATGGATACTAAGCAAAGATGTCAATTTTCTTGATCAATCTGGATCAAGGCTTAACCCTTTAACACTTAAATTTCAATTTTCTCATAGAAAATGTCCATTTTCAGACCAAGAGAAGACTATTTTAAAAAATTTACCATTGGAATGACTGGCTTGGTTATCGAGCCAGTCATTCCAGTAGTAAGTTTTCAAGAATAGTCTTCTCTTGGTCTGAAAATGGACATGTCTCAAGACTACTGCAGAAGCAGCTTTTGGCTGATATGAGTGCTAAAGGGTTAAGAACTATTCCAGAGATAGGATGTAAATCCTGAAGCCAGGGTGAGAATAAAATCACGGATTTCTTTTTTCATAAGAAAGTTGATACTTACCTCCCTAACACTCTTTGATATTCCCAAATATCGACTTTCACTCAATAAACACTCAGATTAACAACAGTTAAGTGGATGCCAGACACAACCTCGCCCATGCGCAGACTAGCACTTCCTCTGACTAATTTATTGGCTGACACAATGCAACTTTAGAAAGCCTGAAGACCAAGCCTCTGTGGGGCAGAGGCCGGGACCGTGTTAGAAATTAACTCTCTCGTGAAAAAAGAAATCCGTGATTTTGTTTATTTCACTTCAAGAGTATACTTACCTCCCTAACACTTTGAAATTGCCAGAATTCATAAGAGACCAGCTCTTCCCTATGCGCTTTTCAGCGATTAAGGCACTTAAACTTCTGAAATTGTGAGAAAAACACAACCAGGAAATGATTCGAACATCAGATAACACAAACAATGGTTGAGTGAAGACCATATGTCATATGACCTCAATGTCCCATACGCTCTCTACATACAAGTGCCTTGTACTATAGGACATTAGACGAAAAAGGCTCCATTTTCGTATACTCTCAAGAATGAACCCCATAAAACACGTACCATCACCATATTCATAACGAAGGGTCACGTGACAAAACAATCAACAATGAACAACACATAAACAACACTGACCTTGTGAATTGCTTGATGATGTCATCATCTTCCTATTGGTGAAGACTGATGCAGTCCAGACAAGTGGTTGTTAACATTGATAAATTGTGATATATATAAAAAATGAGAACCTCATCAAAATATGTACACCTAAATTATTTTTCCAAAATCGATATGGCGAGAGAGGATTCGAGGTGTCACAGAGGTAATGGTCGGTGAAACTTGACTCACAGTGCCACTGTGCTACCGACATAATGTCGTCCACAGAGACCCCAGTAAACAGGGCGGTGTAAGACACTACACCGCGAACACTGTGAGCCTTGGCAAAGTCAACTTGTTTACCTATGGCGGATTTATGACAAAATTGAATACATTCTACAATCCACCTGGAAATGGTGTCCTTGGAAGCCCTAACATGAGATTCAATATACAACAACCATAACGCTGTTGGGTTCATCCGCCATTCCTGGGTACATTGTGTGTACCTGTTTAATGCGTGGACTGGACACCATGCCTTTGACTTAGGATCATATCTAGTCAAAACTGGTAAAAATATGGGTTGACCTGGATATTTCAAAGACTGGCTTTTAGCCCTGAAATTTATCCTAGGTAGAAGCCTAAGGCCTTCCCCTGTAACCATATAACGGTCTGCCTCAGTGGTTAAGGCATGAATTTCGCTTCTCCGCCTAGCCGAGGCTGCAGCAATTAAAAATACAGTTTTAAGAGTCAACATTGTCATAGAAATGGAACTTAGTGGTTCAAATGGCCTATCAGCTAATACATGTACCTGTAGCACTAGTGATAAACTCCAAGACGGAATCACAGGGGGATTCCTTGGTCTTAGATTGCCCATGCTTTTAATTAAAGTATTTAATGCACTTACTTCATCACTTCCCCTATTAGCCAAGAAAGGGATAACTGCCATTAAAGCTAACTTGTAGTCAGCAATATAGCTAGGCTTGAGGCTATAAGCATCATACAGGTGACAGAGAAAATTGGCTACTACCTGAATAGATGAATCCATTGGATTAACACATCTTTTTGAGCACCATTCTGCAAATCTGTTTATTTCATAGTTATATGCTCTGGAGGTTTACCCCCTTCTGGCTTTTGCCATAAACATGGCTGCTTGCTCAGAAAAGCCCTCCTTAATTCTTGATTCCTTGACAACATCCACGCAGTCAATCTGAACATTGACAGATTGTTGTGAAGGGCCTTGCCATGGAAGATAATATTGTCCATCAGAGGCAGAGGAACCGGATTGCAGACCAGACGGTCCAGCAGATCTGTAGACCATGATCGGCTTGGACAATTTGGGGCGATCACAAGCACTTGCCACTCCTCCTGTCTGATTTTCTGAAGGAATCAGGATTGCTGGAGGGAATGCGTATACACACATTCCCACCCAGCTGATAGCTAACTCATCTGTTGCGATAGTGCTCAGATCTGGAATCGGAGAGACGTACGTCATCATCTTCACATTCTTCTTTGTTGCGAATAAATCTGTTGGGTTTACCCCAGTGGTTGAACAGACGATCCGCCACACATTGATTTAGTTGCCACTCTGTAGGTAAAACACTCATCCTTCGGCTCAATGAGTCTGCTAGCAGATTTAGCCTTCCCGGAATATGAACTGCTTTCAAGGTGATCCTGTGATCCAGGCAGCAGCAAAGCAATTTCCATGTCATCATACAGAGACTGGGCAACTTCGTTCCATCCTGGCGGTTTATGTAAACCACTACTGTTGAATTGTCTGATCGAACCAGAACAATCTTGCCCTGAACTTTCATTAAGAAATGTTCCAGGCCCAGTACTACTGCTCGTAATTCCAGTAGATTGATATGTTCTTTTGACTGATCCAGAGTTCAAAGCTCTGATACTGTGGCTTCTTCCAGGAAAGCTCTCCATCCCTCCATTGATGCATCTGTATACATCGTTATCTGAGGGTGGGGAGGGGTGAGCACCACCCCCGCCAGGAGATTCTCTCTTACCATCCACCATTGAAGGTGGGGAATAAGAGGCTCCAATACCGGCACATTTGAGTCCAGTGATCCTGTACTCTGGGTCCCCTGTGTCATGAGAACATCTGGATAGGCCGCCTGCATAAGGCTGCCTGTGGAATGACTGGTTCCAATGAAACCATCAACCACAGCATTTTCAAGTAAACCCGTGCCAAGACATGACAACTGTTGCACGCTTACTGTATTAATGAGATGAGTACATGTACCGTCTCCTGAGTAGGATAACCATATTCTATCCCTAGATCTAAGAACACTCCCATGTAAACAGACTTCTGGGATAGTCAGCTCTGATTTTTCAAAGTTGATTATCCAGCCTAAGTCTGTGAGAGTTTTTAGAACTATCTCCAGATTTGCTGACAGACTTTCCTGATTGTGTGCTTTTAACAGCCAGTCATCTATGTACATATGGACTGCTATGTATCTCCTGCGGAGGTATGCTGTTATCGCAAGGACCACCCTTGTGAAGACCCGAGGAGCTATTGAAATTCCGAAGGGTAAAACCCTGAATTCCAACCAATGGCCACGGAATGCAAACCTCAGGTACCGGTGAAAACTCCTCGCCATTGGAATGTGGAAATATTCATCCTTCAAGTCTATTGACGCCATCCACATTCCTTTCTCAAACCCTGCCAACACCGATTTCACTGTTTCCATTTTGAAACTTGGCGTGTCTATGAACTTGTTCAGTGGCTTGAGGTTGAGAATTGGTCTCCACCCTCCAGTGCTTTTTCTCACTAGGAACACAGTTCAATAGAAGCCCAGACAATTTTGCGTCGGTTGAATTGCTCCTTTTTGTATGAGGGAATTTATTTCCTCCTCTATACACAACCGTTGATCTGGATCTCTTGGATTTTGAGTCCAGTTCGGAACCAGAGACAGCTGCGATGGCACGCCTACTATCCAGTCGGGATGATACCCAACTGAAAGCCATCGTAAGACTAAGCGGTCCTGAGTCAACCGCTCCCACTGGTCCACCTAGGGAGAGAATGGACATGAGCAATGCAAGAGTGGCACTGTCTCTGGATCCAAAGCACTGGAATGGTCCTTACTGTGGCAACTGGCCCATCAGGCATGGTTACCACGACCAGATCCTCGCGAGCCACGGCCCGCACTGCACGCGAAGGTGCGCAGGTGGCTGCCTGGTTGGTTGTGCTGGAGGAGCCTGCACCCCCCCCCCCTCACTGCTGGCCAGAGCACACGCGGCCGTGGCCGGTGCTGTGCTGGTGGCTGGTGAGACTTGGCCACCACCATCCCGTGCTTGGAGCACTTCAAATTGCTCACGCAAAGCCCTCTGGTTATTGACCAGAGTTATCATCTCCTGGAGGTGCCTACTTCCCTCACCTCCAGAGACCAGGACCTGTCATAGGCGTACGCAGAAGCCTATTATACAACTCCTGGGATGGGCACAGATTGTCTACGGCAAATGTGCGCCGCGACCGGACACTCCTGGTCACAGACAAGGTTAGACAGTCCAGAGCCAGGTTAATACCATCCTGGATGGCTCTCTGAACTGTCACCGGACTAGGCTGGCGTGATACGGATGCTGTTACTACCCCCTGTAACAGCTGGGAGACATGCGAAAGTGCTGCAATAGACGCTCTCGAACTCTCCTCTGGGTCATTCCATATAAGGACCAAAATTTTTGAAATCCGTCAAGTCATAGTTTCAGATTTCCTTCAAACTTTGTCAGAGTAAGCATATGTATGTATTAACAGGAAATTCCAAGTATTATAGTGAAAGGTCAAATACTTTTTGAAAACTGGCCTATCCAATACCCCCTGCCTAAAATTGACCAAAATTTGTAACAAAATTTCTATGTTTGAGGCTTCATATCTCACCGACTACAGTGCTCACAATACTAGGTCTTTTTATTTTAACAGTCTGGTCACCATAGTTCGAGAAAATCACAAGCATTTTGTGCTGACCTGTTTTAGGCATGTATTAGGGGTCGTCAAAAATGCCAAAAAATGTGATTTTTCATATTTTAATCCAAATTTGGTGATGCCGTAAAATGTATTTGTATTTGGTTTACACAAATGATTTCTATCCTGTTAACTAGAGCTACTGCTACTTTAGTGATATTTATTACCTAATGGCAAGATATGCTCCGCAAAATTTTTGTGGGAGCCATACCCCCACCCCTGTTCGCCAAAATGGGGTGACTTCATAACATCTTTTTTCAAAATACCCCCTTTCAATTTTTTTAATATTTTGGTGAATGTTATATATATGGTCAATGGTTACAGGGCCAAAACATTCACTCTTACATTTGTTTCCTTTTAGAGCTATGGCAAATACAAAATCTGATATTTTTTCAAAAACTTGTATGATATTCGATTTTGGGGGGTTAATAATTTTAAAAGTATACACTCTAGAAGTATGAAACAAGAGATGTAGCGCGTTTCCCTGCCTTATTAAAAGAAACAACCAGCATTTCCCTTTTAGAAAATAGATAAACATGGATTTTAGAGATGTCAAAACCTTACTTTGTTAAAATTTGACATTTTTGTGGGTAAACTACAAGTCATTATTCAACAACATTTTCAATGGGAATAACATATTGCCTGGAGAATATTTAAAAAACAATTTGACTATAAGTTGTTGCTGACTTAGCCATCAATAATTTTCAGTCAAATCATTTTCAAAATATACACCAGGTACAGAGTTTGTCCTGTAAGCTGGTCGAGCTGCAACAGCTCATCACTCAGTCTTGAGTTATCCAGTGTTAATAAAGACTGAGAGATTTCATATCTAGAGAAAATAACTCAACCTTCAGAGCTTTGTATATAATTAGGTCAATTGCTGTAATAGACATAGGTAGTGAGGTGATATTGATTAGTCACATGGTCTCAGTTTTTCTCAGAGATCTGCATGCAAGTATTGCTATCAACAAGAGTTCAGTCAAGCATTTTAAGTGATCAAGATTAGGCAGCATGACCAGTGAAAGTGTTTAATAATTACTGCTTTGAAACATTGACATTGTTGCTGATACACAAATGTTTAGATATTTACTTTAGAAATTTAATAATTCACTATACATTTTAATGATAAATTAGGCCTTTTAATTTGAAAAGTGTAAACTTTGACTAGGACACGTTGCACAATGGCTGAATTACCAGACATTTTGTTCAGTTGGACGTCTCACTAATGATAAATGTCATAAGTTTACGGATAAATGCTCTGTAAATGATGTTGTACAATTGACGGCTACAGATAAAACACTTGTTGCAATGAGAAGCGGCCAGAGTGAGGATAGTTTAGAAACAGTGTGCTGTTGCCACAAGAAACACTATCTGCATATATTCCCGATGATGAAGCAGAACACTTCATGTTGTGATCCCCTAAAAGTTCACAAAAAGCTTATTAAAAAGGGACTAGTTAATATAGATCAAGAAATTGTGGCATTAATACAGTCGAAAACTAGAGAGAGAAAACAACCTGGCCAAAAGATTTGCCATCATTGTTTGCAGAAAATTAATAACCTGACAGATTGTAGTGACAGTGAACCGGAATCAATGGCCATAGCAGATACTTTGTACAGTAATGCTGAATGCCTTAACTCTAGTTTCTCAGCAGTTGGAGTTTCTCCCCTAAAGAGTGTCCATTCAGAAAGGAAAGTATCATATGGTAAACGAAAAATCAAACAAATGGCAGAAGCAACAACAAGTCACGTGGCATCCCACCTAGGTTTTCCACCTAATAAATTAGTTGCTGACACTTCACAAACTGAATGTACATGTGATTCTAAGTTAGATGTGGACTACTTGGTATCGAACATGAATGAAAAATTGTCTGTGTCATCACGAAATCAAAAGATACAAGTATTGACTATTACACCTAAATCATGGTCGATAGATAAAACTGTTCAGGTTTTTCAGGCATGTGGTGTTACGCGTTATATGGTGAAACAAGCCAGACAACTTGCGCAGAATGATGGAATACTCGCTGATCGTGAAACCTTTAAAAGAAATAAGCTTGATCAGCATACACTAGATAGTGTTATTAACTACTACCAAGATGATACTGTATCTAGACTATTACCCGGGAAAAATGATTTTGTTACTATAAGAATTTGTGGTACCAAAGAACATAAGCAAAAACGGCTAATCCTGACAAATTTGAAGGAAGTACATGCTAATTTCAAAACAGAAACTGGACTTAAAATTGGTTTCTCTAAATTTGTTGAGTTAAGACCCAAATGGTGTGTAACTGTTTCTTCTAGCGGCAGCCACAATGTTTGTGTATGCGAAAAACACCAAAATGTAAAGTTTATGGTGGATGTTATCTCTCAAGACTATCATAACCTAATTGACAAATCTGTATGTGACAGTAGTTCTAGAAATTGCATGCTGCAACGATGTGAAAAGTGTCCAGGAACTGCATTTCTCAAAACTTACTTAGAGCAAGACCTTTACGAGCACATGGATGAGGATGACATCATTAAATTCAATGAATGGGTATCCACAGACCGAATTGAAATCATGCGCCGAGAAGTATCAGTTGAAGATTTTATTTCTATATTATGTCAACGGATCCAAGAATTAACACCACATTCCTTCATAGCGAAATCTCAAAGTGAATTCTTGAAAGCGTGCAAACATGATTTAGATGACACTACTGCCATTGTTGTTCTCGACTTTGCTGAAAATTACAGCATTATTGTGCAAGATTGTGTACAGGGATTTTATTGGAACAATTCTCAAGTCACGATACATCCTTTGGCATTTTATGTTAAGGCTTATGGAAAGTTGAATGAAGAAAATGTATGCTTCATCTCTGAGTGTCTGAAACACGAAACAAATACTGTGTACTGTTTTCAGGAGATTTTTACAAGATATTTGAAGGAAAAGTACCCCAATATTCATATAATTAAATACTTTAGTGATGGGTGTGCAGGACAATACAAGAACTTCAAAAACGTTATTAATGTCTGCCATCATTATTCAGATTTTGATATTAAGGCAGAATGGCATTTCTTTGCTACCAGCCATGGTAAAGGTGTTTGCGACGGTATCGGTGGCACAGTGAAGCGTTTAGCCGCAAGGGCTAGTCTGCAAACAGCGCTTATACGAAATGCTAGTGAATTGTATGAATTCAGCCAACAGAACATAAGCAAGATCAAGTTCTTCTTAGTTAGTAAAGATGAGATCCAGAGCCATCATACAATGTTGGAAGAGCGGTATCTCCTTGCCAAAACAGTGCAAGGAACCAGGTCATTCCATTCGTTTGTTCCAAATGACACTAACTCTATCACAGTAAAGCAAATTTCAACTGATGATGTTTCATACACTCGGTCATTTTCTAACACACAACCTGGTATGTCATCAGAGATTCAGAATTTAAATATCCCTATGGAACTGTCTTTGAGTGACTATGTTGGTGCATTGTATGACAAAAATTGGTGGTTTGGCATAGTGTTAGAAATTAGTCTAGAAAATGAGGACTGTCTCATTTCGTTTATGAAGCCGCATGGACCAGCTCGATCCTTTAGTTGGCCAAGGCGCACAGACCAGTGCTGGGTTCCTTTTTGTGACATTCTAAGTAAGGTGTCAACACCATTGACAGCAACTGGCCGGCAGTACACTTTTCCACAAACTGATATCGACTTTATAAATGGACTATTTAAATAATTTGGAGGAGCGGTATATGCTGGATCATGTACCGTATCATCAATTATTGCTGAGGTATGTAGTATTATGTACTATCTCTTAACACTTTTATATTATATCATGTGTATTAACCAATGCCTGTCTCAGTTTATTAAATAATTCCATGAAATGGGTGACATTTAGGCATACTTTAGTATGAGAGATTACACATATTGGCCTGGTCGCAGTGTGTCAAAATTGTCTATAAATGGCCATAGAAGTCCATGAAGCTGTACTAATATGACCATAATATACCATTCAATGTCCACCTATGATGAAAAAGTATCTAAAATGCTAAAGTGGAGATATTTTAAACTTTTTAAAACAAATTAGATTGTCGCGAAAAATGTCAAATTTTAACAGAGTCAGGTCTTTGGGTCTAGAAAATCGATGTTTATGTATTATATAACCAGGGAATGCTGATTGGTTCTTCTAATATAGCAGGAGAACTGGTTGTATCGCTTGTTTCATGCCTCTAGGCCCTATAATTTTAAAATTATTAACCCCCAAAAATGGAATATTGTACAAGTTTTACAAAAATATCACATTTCTAATATGCCATAGCTCCAAAAGGGAACAAATGTAAGAGTGCAACTTTTAACCATGTAACTATTGACCATATATCTACCATTCACCAAAATAAAATAAAAATTGAAAGGGGTTATTTTGACTTAATAGGCGATGAAGTTGGCCCTCTTTTGTGAACAGGGGTGGTGCATTGGGCCCCCAAAATTTTTTGATGAGCAAACCTTGCTGTTAGTCAGTAAATATTACTAAGCTAATATTAGCTTTAGTGAACTGGGTAGAAATCATTTAGTTACAGCAACTATAATATACATTTTACTGTATCACCAAATTTTGTTGAAACAGGAAAATTAGCTGTTTTTAACGTTTTTGGTGACCCCTAAAACACACCCAAAACAAGTCAACACATATTGCTTGTTATTTTCCTCAAGTATGCTGACCAGAGCATTAGAATGAAAAGATCTAGTATTGTAAACAGTATATTGGATGAGATATGATGTCTCAAACATTGGATTTGTACTTGAAACTTTTGTCAATTTTAGCATAGGGGTCTTTGAGAGGGCATTTTTCAAAAAGTATTTCACATATCAGTTAAAAAATTGTCATGCTCAACTAAAACATCCATATGCTCACCCTGAGAAAGTTTGAAGGAAATCCGTGACTATGAGTTGACGGGCATTGGTCCATCTTATACGGAATGACCCCTCTGCATAGCGCAACGCGGTATTAGCCAAAGCATTCGTGCAGTGCTGCCGGGTCAGATCGCGAGCCAGGCTGCGTATCTCCGCCTAGCGCAGCGGGATCATCCACGCTCGGCTTAGGCACCACACCGTACCTCTGGTATTAACCGGGTATGATACGGCATCGCTTTGCCACCTCGCGAGATGTCCATTCGGCTTAATGGACGTCTCTGCCGCTGTAAACATATCAACAATATCTTCCGCCAGCGGCAGAGATGGTATTGCGGTAGCAGTCGGCTTACCTGCCATCCACGGCTGCTGGTCCGACTGCCTGGTCAACTGATCCACAGCAAGATCTGGCCTGACGTTTATTAGCCAATGACAAGCGTCAGACCAGTCTTCCTCTGTGGCCACCTGTGAATGCTCGACTAGGCGCAGGCCTGCGTCATCTTCTAGAGCATTCACAGGTGATTGCATGGCTGGTGGAACCAATACTCCAGGCAAGCCAGAGAAAGCATGCAAGCCCGACATAGTAGGCATGCTAAACATACTGGCTTGACCAGGAGCAGGCGCCATGGCATTGCGTGGGAAATGAAAACTTGCCACAACACGGCCCTGACCATAATCAGCTACACCATCGGCAAGCC
This sequence comes from Chaetoderma sp. LZ-2023a, assembly GCA_034401795.1. Taxonomy (NCBI): domain Eukaryota; kingdom Metazoa; phylum Mollusca; class Caudofoveata; order Chaetodermatida; family Chaetodermatidae; genus Chaetoderma; species Chaetoderma sp. LZ-2023a. Next base: position 93,993,784 of record CM067374.1, on the reverse strand, counting down.
GAGGTATGCGGTAATGCTGGCCATCGGATCCAGCCCGGGCTACCTTCTGCGCCGTGAATGCTACTCGTGCATGAGTAGACCCATGGAAAATGTCGCCTGTGTTCCCCGCGAGGCGTGCACGTACGTCAATTTCCATGGCCACGGCGTTAGGAGAACCCAGCAGATAATCCTCTTATTCGTGGCCATAAAGATTAGACTCCAGGTCAGCGAAGAATGCTAACCCGAACTGGCCAGGAAAGGTACCATAAGAGGTAGTGGTACCTGTAGGGTGCGGATAATCTTGGGAACCCGATAAGCGGGAACCAGGCTCCAGCGCCACCTGTCCACGAACAACCGGCGCGGCAAGCCCGCTGCCAGTGTCCTCATAGTGGAGTGCCCCCTCTAATGGGGCCACCTCTGAATCTAAAGAGAACCGATTCAGAGGCGGGGATTATCTGCTCCGGAGCAGTAGAAGACAATAAAGGATTTGGCCCAGGGAGCATGCCGCGAAGCAACTCTGGGACCAAATCCTTTATCATCTTCTTCATCTCTCCCATCATCTCAAGACATCAGGCTTCCATATCCATGGTGAATGAAGCCTTCCTCTCATCCTTCTTACCAAGACCTTCTCGCTCCTTCTTCGAGCATCTGTCCTCCTCTAACACCTCCTTGGCCTGTAATGACATGAACTCCGTCAGTAATTCGGTCCCCCCAACACTGTTTACATATGTCACAATTTAACAATGGCCCACATGGACTACATTGAAAACACAGGTGAGGGGCGAATCTAGGTTTGAGAAACCTGCAACAAGCAGAACAGCCAGGTTTCTGAAAAAAGCCATAAGACGAAGACAATGAGAATTTTAGTTAATGAATTAGTAAAACTCAACAACAAAATAAAGAAAGAGAGCTGGTGGCCATAAAGACCACTAGACTAACAGATAAACCAAAACTTTATGATATTAACAAAGGTGCAAGGCTGATTATGACGTCATAGCTTCAAAAACATTTATCCAACAGTTTTAGAAATTGCAAATTTGATATCAGAATACACAAAAACCAACATAAAACCAATTTCGGCCTCAAAATCCATCAAATAAAAAAATCCAATATGGCCACCAAACACGCTATATATTGATATATATATATCAATATCTATATACAGCGGCCATGTTTTTTTTACGGATTAACTTCTCTTGAACAAACTTTAATGGCCCTTAGTCCCTAATCATATAATATAAATTTCGGCCTGATCGCTTCAGCAGTTCTGGGGAAGAAGTCATTTTTGCGTAAACGAGGGCATCCAAGATGGCCGCTGAACCATTTGGTCAATTAAGTTCCCTTGACCAAACTTGGTTCAGCTCTTGCCCTAGATCATATTTCGCGAGTTCTGAATCAATCCCTCAAACAGTTTCGGAGTAGAAGATTTTTAAAGACATTTCTAAAAATCGGCCGAAATCCAAGATGGCCACCGGCCAAATTGGCCGATCGGCTCCATTTGAAGAAACTTGAATCGCTATGCCCTAAGGATGCTTTCTGCCAAATATAATTGAAATCAGCACAGTAGTTCTCGTTAAGAAAACATTTTAAATTTCCCATTGCTTTAGTATGGGAGCTTTTGACGGGAAAATGATCCAAGATGGCCACCAAACCGTTTATCTGGGTTTCAAAAATTGTAAATTGGAGATCTGACTACCCAAAAGCCTATATAAAACAGATTTCAGCCTCCAAATCCATCAAATAAAAAAATGCAATATGGCCACCAAACACGCTATATTTTGATTGGCCCATGGCGGCCATCTTTTTTAATGGATCAACTTCTCTTGAACAAACTTTAATGGCCCTTAGTCCCTAATCATGTGCCAAATTTCAGCCTGATACCTTTAGCGGTTCTGGAGAAGTCGTTTTTGCTAAACCCATGTCAAGCAAGATGACTGCCGAACCATTTGACCAATCAAGTTCCCTTGAACAAACTTGATTTAGCTCCTGCCCTCGATCATATTCCATGAGGTTTGCTTCAATCCCTCAAGTGGCTTCAGAGAAGATTTTTAAAGACGTTTCTAAAAAATCGGGCAAAATTCAAGATGGCCACTAGCCAAATTGGCTGATCAGCTACATTTGAACAAACTTGGATCCCTACTTCCTAAGGATACTTCCTCCCAAATACAATTGAAATTGGCCCACCAGTTCTTGAGAAGTCATTTAAAGGAAAAGTTGACGGACGATGGACAGATGACGGACGGACAATGGACGGTCGTCACGGCATAAGCTTACTTAGCCTTTCAGGCCAGGTGAGCTAATAAGAAGGTAATCCGACTTGAAAACAACATCCAGTTGTAAGGATGAATTGTATTCATAATCCAGAACATACTAACTGGAAAGGATAATAATACAAGCTATGCAAACATCAGATAAACATTGATAAATTGGCAGCAGATTCTAGAACAAATTCTAAATATATTAAAGTGCCAAATATCATAACCTAGAAGACCTGCATCTTTAGCATAGACAAACCATCCGATCTGATGAACTGGAAGCGCCACCAATCTCCATGACCTCTTAAATCTCTCCACCATTAAGGGAGGGAAGTGGACCAAGAGGGCAAAGTGAGATCTTATGAGACCACCAACTCACTGGGCATAGATTTTGCTGTTCTTATCTAACATTGTTAGTAGGAAATGGAACATTGGTGGAGAAAAACAACCCCTCTGAAGACGTGTTGTTCCTTGTTCAATCATAGATACATACCTGTGGACACAAACACAGAGAGATTAGTATTTCATAGTGCCAGATAGAAATAAACCCGTTTTAGGCGTTTGACACGTCTGATTGCGAATCCCGGAAACACATTACAACGGGATTAAAGCGCTAAACTAGACAAGTATGTATTTGAATTCACCTGATAACTTGGTCCCTGGCCATCCTCTGGAGACTTTCCACGGTCAGACATTATCTTTAGGTGATATTCTTTCATAAATTGAGAGAAACTTAGCAGAAAACTTGAATAATAAAGAATTGCATGTGTCTCTTTAGCCAATAAATTGGAAAAGAGGAAGTGATATCCTGGCAACCGCTGGACTGTCATCTGACTACCAGCCCAGTAGGGGCACCTAACTGCTTTTAATCTGAGTGTTTATTGACTGAAAGTCGATATTTGGGAATATCAAAGAGTGTTAGGAGGTAAGTATACTCTTAAAGTGAAAAGTCACTTACCCTAATATGATCTTCCCGTGCTTTGAGGACTTTTAATCGTGACTGGTTCAAAAGATTGGAACTCTGACTAAAAGGAAATAAAATAAATACTGAAACAAGATTAATTATACAAACATTTCAACAGAGACATCTTATTTTAAGTAACCATGCTGGGATTGTCCTGAAAATCTTTTAATAATTTGACTATAAGTAGTAGGCAGTGACATATTCTAGTCAAATTTTCAAAAACTTCCTTTTTACATCATATAGAATTTATTATATTTGGTCCATAGGTTTAAAGTTATCCAAGTTTTTAAAATACCAATGGAGGCAATGCCTGCAGCGGTTGCTTATTATATATGGCAATGCGGAAGTAGTATTTTCAAAGCAGACATATGATGCTCTGATGGTGGCAGTGTCTGATACCTACGCTCATCGTCCTATTGCATGGTCCTCGCCCTCCCACTCCGTTCCTATATCAAGTACCGTGCTTGTGGGCTATGATATTCAAGCCATGTTAATAAAACGTCCTAAATGAGGTCAGTTAACTTCCGCACAATGAAATTGCCCAGTTGTTATCATGCTACTGATATACTGTCAATCACATAGATCGACATTCGTGTCTCGCGAGATACCCATCGATATTGGCATGAAGCACGCTTCTGTTTTTAGATTGCTAGTTAGGTTGAAGACAGAAATCTGACTGGCGGCGTGAAAACTGGCAGTCAACATAGCGTGATATCAACGGTCTGCAAGTATGGCCTCGAACGGCGTAGCTATGTGAGTGAGCGTATGTTAGCATGATGACCTATGCTCCGACAGAGGCTCTGCTGAAATACTTGCATTAAAAATATTATGCCTAAATCTATGATGTATTGAATTCTGTTGCATTCATGAACGTCATTGCATTCACCAAAGGCAGTGGTGGTGGCCAACAACAAGCAGGAAGAAGACTGAATGAATTATAAAAGTTTATTGTATTATGACTTGCATGGCTTAGGTTGTTCAATTGGAATTTCAAAGAATGAGCCAAAGATTCAACGCTAAAAGAAATTAGAAATAAGAATGCCGTAACACTATCAGAACTGCCTATTTCTGCTTAGATATCTAATTCATTAAGTTGAACTGATCAAGGGAGGCAGCAGACAGCTAGACTATCTTTTTCTATTCTGTAGCAAATTCTCAGCTCAAGAAAATAACTGGGGAAAAAGCAACATTTAACCAAAGGTGGTGAACAGTGACAGTAGAACTCTGCATCATTTCACAAGACGTAAAAGACTGGTCTCTACCGGTGAATATATAGAAACTTTGCCCATATGCAATGTCATGACGCATCTTATTGTGGTAAACTGGTCTGTTATTCAATGTATCTGACCCGGGTCATCTTTATTGAACAGCAATGTCCAGGAATAAAATCTGCACAGGTAAATGCATTGACAAATTCGAGTACCGATAATTATATTTCTTGTAACTAAAGTGAAAATTGTACATGGACAGATGGATTAGATCAGGGCCTGCTTTAGATATTGTTACCGTTATCAATTCAGTCAAAGAACATTCAGGCTTATCCTTTAACCCTTAAAATTTTCTAAAGAAATTTAAATTTTCTCATAGAAAATGTACATTTGCATGCATACCAGGATTATTTTTGAAAATTTAGCACTTCTCCTGGTCTGCAAATGGAGTTTTCAAGACCACTGTAGAACCCATTTTTGGCTGATATGAATGTTAAAGGGTTAAAAGTATGAATGTCAAATATTTATGTGAGTATACATTCTAATGTAATCTACATACATTTTCTTTTGTAGTTCCACTTGCTTCTCCTTGCGTTCATAGTGCTCCATTATCTTCACACGTTGCTGTTGCACCAAGCGACCTTTCTCAATATTAAACTCCTCCTCAGCCTGTGAAATAAATTATCTAACATAAGCCAAAATCCATATATGCTTATTCATTTAAAGAGAAATGGCCTGTATTTGTAGAGTGGTACTACATCCGCTACATCAATTTGTGACACTCAGTCTGACAAACTGATCTACCATGCAGGGTTATTAGGTACTTGCTTTGTAATGCTAAATTTAGTGACTTTTCCATAACTTTCCTTCAACAAAATTACAAAATGCCATGACCTACAACAAGACTAGTACTTCAATTCTTGACAATGTTTTTAATCTTTCGAACATCAAATGCCAAATTTTATGAAACGTTAATTAAAATTTTTTTAATATTCTGTTGAAAATTTTGAAAGTAATTTTACTGGGAGCTATTGCTGCCTAAGGCAGCAACAGTTTCCACTCAAATTATTTTTTTTAATATTCCACACCTTACTTGTGTATGATTGTCTTAAAATTCGGACACTGGTGCTTCAATTTATTCCAAGGTTTCCATGACTTTTTCATGACCTATGAGTTTTTATTTTCCAGGATTTCAAGGCCTTGATTTTAAAAATTTCTAAATCCATGACTTTCCATGATTACCATGAGCAGTACAAACCCTGAACAGGTTTAACAAGTTGCAGAAATTAACATTAAGAAAGGTCATTTGGTGTGCACACAATGATGTCACTGCAATTGAATTTTCTCTTCAGCCTATTAACCCTTTCATGGCCATACCGGCCTTTGCTATTGTCTTGTGGAATGTCCATTTACAGACCAAGAGAATACAATTTTTGAAAATTTACCACTGGAATGGCTGGTTCGATAACTGAGCCAGTAATTCAAGTGATAAATTTTCTAAAATTCTATTCTCTTGGCCAGTAAATGAACATTCAATAAGAAAATAATTAAATTTTCTTTACCAAATTTGACCAGTAAAGGGTTAAATAAGCAATTAATCAGAGAAACCATGTCAAGCATGTCTACACAGATCACATGGCTAGAGGACCACAGGACTTCTTTATGACAAGTCATCACAAAGTCAACCATCTTAAATGACTTTGTGGCGCAGGGATTTAGCGGACTCGAAATCCTGCATCATATACCCTTAAAAATACACACGGGACCCCAAAAATATAGAGAGCGGATCCCTAAGGATGCAAAGACACCAACCCCAATAAATTTATTACAACAAACCTAGCCATAACAAATATCTAAGTCGCTAAATATTCAAATGAAATTCGTAATAATTTGCAAACACTTACTGTAGTTTGACAAGTCATCTTGTTACTGTTTGATGTGAAGAAAAATCTTCTGCTTTTATCTCAGTACCAATGTCCTAGATATCGCTAAAATAAGTTATTGCAGCATTTCTGGCACACTAGGACTGCCATTATTGATCTTGGGACCCTCAAAATAAGGTGTGTTGAGTCTCATGGACTCCCAAATTTACAGACTGAGGTAAATCCCTGTGGTGTCAAAGCTAGTTAGTATTTAATCAAATTTCTTCAAGAAAATTTCAAGAAAATGTCCATTTGCAGATCAAGAGAAGCGTATTTCTGAAAATTTACCACTGGAATGACTGGCTCGGTTATCGAGCCACTCATTCCAGTGGTAAATTGTCTAAAATAGTCTTCTCTTGGTCTGCAAATGGACATTTCTCAAAACCACCTCAAAGGCCGATTTTGGCTGATAAGACTGTTAAAAGGTTAATCCAAACAGACCAGAAAGCACAAACTCTTTATGATGTACTGAGGGAACATTCTGTTGAATATTTTGAAACTACTTTGACTGGTAGCTGTTGTAGGGTTCGTGTACAAATGTCTACCATGCCTTGAAATTGAGACACTGGTATTTCAATGGCTAGTAGCAAATGACTTGTATTGTATTAATGCTTTCACAAACACAATTCATGAAAAAGTCTTTTCTTTACAATATAAAATTTATACTGTCGATTATTTTGAAAGCAATGGCTTCCTATCAAATTAATTTCAAAATACTCAACAGTTTTCCTGTCTGTATAGTGGCTTTAAAAATTAGATATGGGGCATTAATTCATCAGTGAAAGGGTTAGGCTTGCAAAATTATTCGATTAATCATGATTATTCTTTTTGCCCTGTAGGTTGGGCTTAGAATACACCTTCCGTATCCTCTGCGTGTCGTAAGAGGCGACTAAAGGAGGTAAGGGTGAGGTAACCCTGACAGAAACCTTGAGTGCTGAAGACGGAGGTTCCAGGCCGCACGGCGTACTCTAATAAACCATGGATCCACGCACTTAACGCATATGCTCATGTCGATAGTCACTTACAGGACTGGCGGTATGATCAGCGAACGAAAAGAAGAAGATGATTCTTTTAAAAAACTAAATAATCGAATAATCAAAGATTTTCAATCTCCAAGATGGTTGTTTTTCAAAATGTGTAACGTACATCTTGTATTGGTAGCCTAGGATTGCATTAGGATGAGGTGTTCAATTTCCAAACATTAGCATCTCTGACAAAGGGGGTGGGCTTATTTTCGGTATATTTTGAGAAAAAGTTGAAATCAATTCTCTAAAACGGTTAAAACTGATATACAATAACACGAAAGGTGAACAATTTCCCGAAATAAATTCTTGCCGCCTTACAACTATGTTTAATATACACCTCAAAACATCATCGCGGAAGTGAAATTATTAAATGGGGGGGGGGGGGGCCTAAATATTGCTTATCCTTTAATAAAGGCCGCTTATTACATCAAAATTAATCCAAATTTTATATAAAATGTTATCAAGAACAAATATAAATCATGTGATATTAGTAATCCTCTCTAGCTAAATCAAATTACGGAGTATTCACAATTTTTTGCACAAGTACTCGGATATAAACATCCTGGACTCTTGGATATCGCTAAATATTATAATTGCATAGTGGTAACATGTATCTTTGATCGCAGTAAAATGGGTACCCATTTGATAACAGGAAGGGTTATAATAAATGCGATATACTTTCTGTCTAATTTATCTTGACCCATTTATGTTTTTCTGACGAACCTACTGAAATCTTTAAACGTGCTAATAATTTTTAATTTAGGCGGAGGTGCTATATATTTTACGCGTATTTTAAAATGTTACACACTGGAAATATTATGACACAAACTATTTATCTTGCGTGTGGTCGTCCTGACATTTACTACTAGTGAAGAGATCTCCGCACACACGTAATTCCTTCTCTTTATAACCCAAACGTAATGCATATACGCTATCACGGTGAGCGCAGTTTGGCTAGTACGAAAATGCAGTTTAAACGTTAATACACTATATCGGGGACGTTTGGGAATTCCCCGATGAAGTGTGATCTGAACCTATACAATTGCTTTCACAGTTTCTTTTTTATAAACAACCAAAGCACCGGGATATACCGAATAGCGAGATCACTAAAGAATTACGGAAATACGGTTTAAAATGCTAATACCATATATTCAGACAACGGAAATTCCTGGAAAATCAGTAAACAACAAATAAATATGTACGTTAATAGCTCGCTCGTAAGTCTCACATGCCGTTTTATTCCGGGAAAAGTGCTACAGATATTAGAAGTGAATTTACGGAATTGTATATGACTGCAAAATTTAGTGAGAATTTAATATTTAGTAATAGGTTTTGGAGTATTTCTTATATGCGGAGTAGACATAAATAGGCTGTGTCACATTAACATAATTAATACGCGAACGTGATGACAGTAACAGCCTGAATTATAAACTCGTCGAGAAAATTTACGCTAGCCACTGAACATTTAAACGCGCCTAAATAGTTTGAACTCGTTTAAATCATCATCAAAACAGGTCTCAATGTCTTTCTTCGACGCATCCACACGCTAAATGAAATTCTTGGTGTGCTAAATCTTTTCCTAACGCATCAAAATCTTATAATTGACGCAGCGCGGAAACTGTCCCGCTTTTTTGGCATCTTTTTGGCGCTATGAGCCAATTTTTCCGCGCATTTTCTAGTAGTTATCTTTGCGGTGTACTATACGATATAATCGAAAATCGTGATTATTTTTTCAAAAGCCTAGAAATGGTTAACAATTATCATGCTGATATCAAAGATTTACAGTCAGCAGAAGAAATTATGACTAACATAGACGTTGAAAACAATCCTGATGAATCTAAATGTGACACTTTACTATATTCATGTTACCTTAGCATCGATTTCCTCTGCCTTTTCACTCGCCTCTTGGTCAATAAAAGCAATCATATGCTTTATCTGAAACAGAAAATTGGAAAATAAAACAACCATTATTTTCATTTTCACTACCAAATTTACTAGTTAAAAAACGAAGACGGCAGAGTTTCTATCTTAACCGCCTGACTGCTGAGTTTTTGCAGACGACACATTCCAAGTGTTTTATTTCTGGGGCAGCTAAATATTTTGAAAACAATTTGACTGAAACAACTTTCCGTCAAATTGTTTTCAAAATATTTAGCAGCTCCAGAGTTTTGGCTCATGGAAATTATTGTTTGGTGGCTTGCAGCAGCGAGACAGTTAAAACAAGCTTTAGTGATGTAGTGCATCACTAAAGATAACCCCCCCCCCCCCTCCACCCACCCCGCCTTCCGCTGAACCCCCACCTTTCGCTGAAAGCATGCAATTAATCTTGAAGTTGGGTGAACCACGAATCGATACTAGTTACAAGTAGAATGCATCCATACACCAAGATTGATTTATGTATACACAAGACTCAAACAAGACAAGAATTGTCTATCATGCTCAGTGAAACGTAAAAATAGGCCAGGTTGACCAAATAATGATATGCGATGCAACAATAACCTACAATGCATCAATACACCAAGTTTGGCAGCTAATTGTATAAGAAACTCTTGAAACTACAGACCTGACAAGAATAAACTATGGTGTTTAGTGAACCATGAAAAGTAGGTACTTTTGTTACATGACACACCTTTAGGTGATGATGCATCCATACCTCAAATTTGCCTACTGTGTGCAAAAGACTATAGAAACTACAGACTTGACAAGAATAAACTATGGTGGTCAGTGAACCGCAAAAAGTAGGTAACGCTGACCTAGTGCTGTGCGTTTTGGAAAAAGTGAAACTGGTGATGGTGTTGATTATAAAACCGGTTTTAACCGGATATCCTGTTTATTGTATGGCTAATCAGGGTTCGATCTTCAGTTATGTCCGCTAGTCCGAGACCACCTGATTCCCACATGGACTACTCATAGTCTATTAGTCACATGTCCGGTGGACTAGTGCAAAATGAAATATTCCATGACGTTGATAAACATAATGCTTAAAATCATGGGAAACATGCACCACTGTTCACAACATAAGCCAATTATCCAATTTCCGTATATAATATGACATAGTTTTAAAATGGCTAATCTAGAGTTATCTAAAGCTGTCACTTCGCATTATTCTAAACACCTAAACTGAACGGTTGAGATAATAAGATGTTCGCTTTTCAGATACTTCACAATAGAAATTTTACGCATCTTATTTTGCGCGGTCTTTGTTCAGAATATAATTCGAAAAGAACGTTCGAGATAAGAAGTTTGTTTTTACGACACTTCACAGTATAAATTTGGAACATCTTATGTGCCGTGGTGGTCAGGCATCATATTCTAGTTTGTCTTTCAGACACTCTGAATCTCCACAAAGGCATATCTTATATTGCGTTTTGTAATTAAGGATAACATATGAGTGGAGATTTTTCAATTGTGAATATTTCATTAAATACGGCAAAATATACAGAACTATTTCAAAAAAATATTTTTTCACACTTATTTTAGTTGGAGAGGTAATTATAGCAATAACTTTTAATATGAAATTTACAACAATTTCGGTAGGCCAAAGTATTACTTTTCTCAATAACAACTACAAGTTCTCTTCACATGATCTAGTTTACTGACACATATTAAAAGATCTGCTCTCTTATTACAGTAAACAATATATTAGCGCTTCTAACCTGGGATTATATAGGTAAAGCACTGGCCAAGATTAAATGAACAATATTCTAATTGCAATAACCTATCTTGTCAGCTATTCTATACAATAGTCCCATCTTAATCAAATAGGATGCAAAAACTGGGATTCCCCTTCTAAATAAAGAACTACTCAGTGAAAATGTGGAGTGTTAATACGTTTCCTTCTACGTTATATATGTAAATGATACATGTATGTTATAGTTGGAGGTCTGCAAATTATTTTGAAAACAATCTGACTAACTTGTATGTGACTAATTGCTGTCTGCAATTTCCTTCAGTCAAACTAGCTTCTAAATTTGCCTCCTTTAAAACAAATCTCAGAATTCAGAATAACAAGGATTATTATACCAATAATATGTATTCATTTTCCAATATGCCACATTCTTTAGAATGCTAGTGTATCTCTATAGGCTAATTGTGTATGCGCCATAACACAGCTAGATATAAAATAAACAAATTTTTGATATAAAAATATAGTTTCATTCAAAATTAAAATTTGGTTGGTATGACTGACTAGTTAGTTGATTAATAGCAATGAGTCCCAAACACCATACCCCAACCATGACATGTACCTGTAATGGCTAAATTTGACAGTTTGCTGACCGTAGGAAATAACATGAAGTGGGGGGGGGGGGGGGGCATGACTACTTTAACCCCTTAACACCAAAGCCGGCCAAAACGGCTTCTGTAGTTGTCTTGGGAAATGTCCATTTGCAGACCAAGAGATGATTATTTTTGACAATTTACCACTGGAATGACTGGCTCGAAAACCGAGCCAGCCATTCTAGTTGTAAATTAAAATAATAGCAGTCTCTTGGCCTATAAATGGACATTCAATAAGCACCTACTTTTTTGTGTTTTTTTCTGAGGGAGGGCGCCCGGACCCCACTCTTTTGCAGGACTAGTATGTTTATCTGCGGACTAGTGTATTTTATAAACCACTAGTCCGACGGGTTAGTGGAATAAAAATAAGATCTACCCCTGCTAATAGTAAAAAAATTATTTTTGATCTCATTCGCAGTACCACGAAAATAGACTTTATTTTGTGGTGGACTCGAATCTGTAATCATACTATTTTTAGTGAAAGCTGATGAATATAAATAAACCATTTACCCTGCATACCTCTCCGTATCATTATATTTACATGCACTCTGACATAAAACTCAATCGTGAAAAATATTCCTTCATTGGAAAATAGTCTGCGCATACTGGTATATTTTAGGAATACCCCGTACACAGCATTCTGATTGGCTACACTCACATCCTATTTCAAGGCCTACTAGGCATCTGAATGTCAATGGTTCAGTTTATTTAAGATGTATGGGGAGCTTAATACACACACCAATTTTGCCAGCTGAATGCTGCATGACCACGAAGTTGGTCTCACCGCGACTCAGACTGATATGCCAGACATAAACCATTTTATCCTGAGATAAGCTTAGGCCTACATCTATCTAAATTAAACTGACATTAATTTACATGTAGCTGATTATTTTGACATTTTTTTTTACCAAAACATGTTGCTCCCTAAGCCAACAATAACTTGACACCCATTATTTTTTTCAAATAACTAGCAGATATTCCATTGTGTAACCCAAATAATACAGCTGGTACACATTAAATAAGAATTAGTCTCAAAGATAAGCGCTAGACAAGCACAGGCCATGGCCCTATTCACAGTCGCTCACAGTGTGTTTAAGATGTCTAGGCAAGTTGCTACACAGTGTGTTTAAGATGTCTAGGCAAGTTGCTACACGACCAGTTGGGCGAGACTGGTTCCTAACAGAAAGAACCGCTGAATATACACCACACATGTTTTGCATTAGAAGTATATAGTAATAAACTCGCCTTGATTCCCGGTTTGCCAGATAGTATTGGGCGTTCATAAATCATAACACGCTACTATAAACACTAGTAGATTAGTTTCTGAACACATTATACGATCTGGCAACATACTCACAAGATACGAAAAATGGAAATTGTTTCCCCATCCTTGTTTGATTTTATCGATTTTCTATAAATTGTGATGATATGAATGCAATTTTATGCAATGATAATATATTATTGAAAAATAAATATTTACAAAATTGTTTTTTCATAAATATGCGGTCTTGCAGTTTTCAAAAATTGTGTCACCGGTTTCGAACTGTCATGCTTACAAAACTGGTCACGGTTCTAGTACCAGTATACAGCGCAGCCCTACGCTGACCTACTTTTGATACATGACAAACCTGTAGGCTATGATGCAGCCATACACCAAATTTGGTCACAGGATACAAAAACTCTTGAATCTACAGCCTGGACAAGAATAAACTATGATGTTCAGTGAAACGTGAAAAGTAGGTCACGACGACATACTTTTGATAGAGGACACACATTTTATTGCTAAAAATGTGTATTTGTGGATGCACTTATTTAACCTGTAACCTCGATTTTTGACATTTTGACTCTAAATTACGCGAACTTGTCTAACAATACTCACCATTCTATTACTTCTGATACAAGCTATCATGGATAGCTGGGCCCTAGGACTATAGACTTAGTAAGCTTTACCGGCTCCTGGAACCGGGTACTCAACTGCCGAGTACCCATTTGCCATGAAGCTCATATTGTTTGCTTAGCCACCAAACAAGAGATACCCATGGCTTGCCTCCGTGGGGCTGGGAGGCTGGGTCCGTAATAGAATGGTGAGTATTGTTAGATCTCGGAGAAAGGAAAATTGAAATTTCCTTCATTCTCCTTCGATCAATACTCACCATTCTATTACTTCTGATATACACCAGATTTAGACAGTAACCTGGTGGGAAGGGGCAAGCCATCAATTGCTACTTTTGCCCCTTGGAGAAAGAGCGTAGACATAACAAATGGAGACCTAAAAGGACCATCAAGTTTACGGGACCGAATCACATTCGCATCACTGCACCCCATTTTTTTCTCCTAAGAAAAGGGAGAGAACTCACGAACATGCATCTCGCCTGAAACACAAATATGCTAAAAGGGTTAACTGGTCTTTGCATATATCAGCCTGGGAATGAGCATGAATATATATAATGAATGAACATGATATATAGACATAATACAAAAAAGTCAATCTTGAATTATCTCATGATATTTGGATTCCAGACGTGGAGCCTCCAACCATTCACTTGTCCGGCCATCAGTGACACAATCTGGCTGATATCCTCTCACATGACCATGTCTGCTTCTTAATTCTTTCTTACAAATGCCAAAAAAGGGAGAAGAGCAGTGTGGTCATTTAACTATCGCTTCAAAACAGCTAAAGCGAGTGAATTGGCGGAGTCTGACACATCCCTCATATAGTAATCCGTGAAAGAGGACTCACAGTGCCATTGTGCAACAGCCATGATGTCCTCTAATGGAACACCATTGTAAAGGGCTGTCGAGACGGCTATTCCTCTAACATCGTGTGCCCTTGCGCATTGCACCTGGTGCCCAGTCGCAATCTCATTGGTAGTCTGAATGCATTCGACTACCCAACGAGAGATAGAATTCATGGATGCGGTGCCATATGGCTTCTTATGGCAGATCCACAGATATCTATCATTCGACCACAATGAGTCTGTCCGTCTTTTGTACTTAGTCAAAGCACAGACTGGGCACCAGACACTGGCATCACGATCAAACCTAGTTAGTTTCGGTATAATGATCGGTTTGATGGGATATTGATTCTTTGACATAAACTCTGTTCTTGGCAGTAGACGTAGACCCTCTCCGGAGACAATAAATCGGTCCCCCTCTGCTGAAAGTGCATGGATCTCACTGCGCCTTCTAGCTGAGGAAGCTGCCAATAGAAAGACCGCCTTTAGAGTCAAATGCTTTAGACTAGCCGAACGCAACGGTTCGAAAGGGTGCTTAGCCAGTACATTAAGCACTAAAGATAGACTCCAGGCTGGAATGACTACCGGTTGTCTCGGTCGGAGATTGCTCATTCCCTTCACCATCACATTTAACTGGGCCACCTCTGGACTATCCCTGTTGGCTAGACAAGAGATAACTGATGCCAAAACTGACTTGTATCTAGCAATTGTGACAGGAGCTAGTCCTGAAAAGAACAGCTCACAGAGAAAGTCTGCTATTTGCTGAATAGTGAATTGAAAGGTATCAATACCCTTTCCTTCACACCAGTCTGCAAATCTGTTAACATTGTTGTTATATGACTTGAAGGTTGACCTCCTTCTCGCAGCTGCGATGAAATTTGCAGCTTGTCGAGAAAAACCTTCTGATGTGGAACGTTGTTTGATAACATCCACGCAGTCAATTTGAACATTTCGGGACGCTCGTGTAGGAAGCGTCCCTTGGCCTGGGAGATTATGTTCGGAATCTCGGCTAATTGCACTGGATTGTCCACCAGCAGATCTAGAAGATCCGTGAACCACGCCCTGCTGGGCCAAAATGGCGCTATTAGCAGGACCAGGCACGGTTCCTCCCTGCTCTTCACCAATATCTTCGGCAGAAGAATGGTGGGTGGGTACGCATAAGCGTGCATCCCTCTCCAGCTTATCGTCAGAGCATCTGTATCGACGGCATTTGGATCTGGAATCAGCGAGACATAAGTCGTGATTTGAGCATTTTCCTTTGTGGCGAACAAGTCCATGTTGGGTTTGCCCCAATGCTCGAAGATCCTTCGTAGAACTGGAGGGTTGAGAGACCATTCTGTTGGCAGAATTCTCTGTCTCCGAGACAAAGCATCCGCCAGAATGTTCAATCACCCAGGAATGTGAGCTGCTTTCAAAACAACCGAGTAATTCCTGCACCATTGAATCAAGTGCCACACTTTCATACATAGTGTGGGTGACTTGGTCCCGCCTTGGTGATTTATGTATGATACTACTGTAGAGTTGTCCGACCGTATCAATATCGCCTTGCCCTTGAATTTTAGAAGAAACTTTTCCAACACCAGTTCCACTGCCATCATTTCCAACAGATTGACATGCACCTGGCTCTCTTGGAGAGTCCATGTGCCCGAGACCTGGTGTTCTCCCAGGCAGGCCCCCCCTCCCCATCCCTCTAGCGATGCATCTGTGTACACGGACAGCTGGGATTGGGGTCGGTGCAACGAAACCCCTAATAGGAGATTCTGACGCTTTTTCCACCATACAAGATGCGACATTATTTGCTCCAAAACTGGCACCAGCTTTGACAGGGGTTCTGTACTGTTTCCACAGAGACATCAGATACAACTGGATAGGTCTTCGCATCAGAGCAGCGTACAGGATTACCTGCTCCATGGAGACCATCATGCCCAGCATCTGAAGAAACCGCCTCGCCTGAATGTGGTTTCCCAATCGAAAACTCTTGAGGATGGCTAACAGAAACACCACTCTGGGCTCTGACGGGTAAACCCTGCCCTCCTCGAGATCGAATCGCATCCCTAAATAAACGAACTGTTGAGTGGGTGTCTACTCGGACTTCTCCTTGTTGACTATCCAGCCTAGATCTGAAAGTAACAGAGCCGTATCCACCTCTAACATGGCTGGCGTGTCTGCCTTGATAACCCAATCGTCTATGCAGGTGTGAAGCGCCACGTTCTCTCTTCTGAGAAACGCTGTCACCGCAAGGACCACTCTGGTGAAAACCTGTGGAGCTGTCGACAGGCCAAATGGGAGGACTACAAACTCCCACACTTGATTCTGAAACGCAAATCTCAGAAACCTGTGACAACTTCTGTTCATTGGAATGTGGAAATATGCATCTTTCAGATCGATCAATACACCACATTCCCTTCCTCAATCCTGCCATTACCGACCTCAGAGTTTCCATCTGAAACCGAGGCGTATGGATAAACCAATTTAATGGCCTGAGATTGAGTACGGGTCTCCATCCCCGAAGCCTGGAGTGTTCTAGTTTGCTGGTTTTATTGCTCCCTTCAGAAGCAAACCTGACACTTCGCTTTGAATGGCTTCTAACTTGTCTGGTTCCCTTGGGACGGGTGTACAGACAGCTGCCAAAGACCGATTTTGTGGTGGAAAATCCCACCAGACTGTCTGACGTCACACCTCGCCAAGCCTCGACGAAACGTATAAGCCTTCCACCCACTATAGACACATTGACGCCTAATACGCGTGTCAGGCTCGCGATCCGCTCCCCCCCCCCCCCCACCTCTCTTGACGAGAGAGAGTGAGAACCATTTTGGTGTTGGCTTTGCCGGTCTAACTGGCACCGCTGTTCCTGTCACACAGGTGCGGTCCAGGCAGATATGAAAGGAGCCCTCATACCCTCAGGTACGATCTGCTTCATTCTTTCCGCCCTTCGAGGACTTACCCTTCCCGACTCTCAGGCGATCAGGAGCAACATTGGGGTGGGTAGGGCCTCCACAACCTTCTTGGCCTTCTTCGCCAGAGGGGGCTGAGAAGACCCAGTAGAAGCAGAAGCAGCACTAGGCTTGGCTTTCGCCTTGCTTTTATGCTTTTTCTGCTTCTTAGAAGGTTGCCCGGTTAGTGGCTTGGCTACAGCCCCTAGTGTGTGCGCCTGTCGCACTAGTTCCAGCTGCAGATTCACCGCTAACCGATTCTGCGCAATGCTGGCAGTGTCTTCTAAGATGTCCCGCACTTGGCCACCAAAGATGCTAGGGCCCGTAAGGGGCATCCCAAGAAGACGCTCCCTAACGGCAGTAGTCGGACGCATATGGTCAAGGACAATCTGCCTCCTAGACTTCGTCACTTGCACCCTTGCCAATGCGTCCATAGACAGCACCAGGCCGTCATTGACACATGATAGCGCCACAGGTGGCCTGCGCCCGCTTCAGCCCACACCGACTGATAAGAGTAATTGACAGCACTCATTGCTGCCCTCACCCCCTCATCGCATAGGGACAGGGCTTCGTCATGGTGCACCTGGGACTTGTCCACCAGCACCGGGGCGGGACCACCCGCTCCAACACTCTGGACACCCAGCGATCATCCTCAATGATCGCTGGAACAACACCATATCTGTCATATTCCCCCCATGGGATCCGACACCTCGACCGCACCTCCTTGGAGGTCGCAGGAAGCTGGCCCTTGGCCAGGAGTTGTTTGCTATAAATAGCATCCAACAACTCCATAAACCTTGGATCCAGTCCAATAGACTGGATCCGGGCTGCGGAAGATCCCTGTCCTAATCGATGCCACCGATGGACGGGGTGCGTCCTCATCGGCCGTGGTCGAAACCACAGACGGGTCCACCCTGGCTAGCCAAGCCAGAGCCTCCGACCAGTCTGTCTCCGAAGAGGACGCTCCCGTGAACACGTCACCCACTGACGTGTTCACGGCCCTACCAGCAACGGTCTCCCGGCTAGGAGCCATTGCTGATACGCCAGGAACTCCGGTACCGTACGGTTCCGCCGCCACCCCATGGAAAACATCAGTCCATGGAGTAGTTTTCCGTGTGGACCCATAACGGTTGAGGAACCGTGGCCAAGCACGGGCGCCAATGGCACCCCATGCCTGACCGCTGCAAACCAACCATCATGGGACAGGTGCCTGGTACCGGAGTGGCCTCAACCACGGGCGGAGCCGCTGTCCTGGCTTGCGCCAAGCCAGGCAGGTGGAAGGCGGTTCCGTCGAGGATGGAATCGACCTCCATGCTCTCCACCCGCGGCATCTCAGGCCGCAGCAATCTCTCCTCCTCGTCTTCAGACTCCGAAGAGTCGTCACCAGACGAGGAAACACTGGAGCCATCCTAGTGGACGGCTCCCATGCCTGATGGACCGGCCACCACTACTGGACCACCCGGAGGTGGCCGCAGAGACAGAACCCATTAGGCCGGAGCCCGACGGGACTGCCAGGGAGCCGTACGAGACGGCTCCCTCGGTGGCCAGTCCAGAACCCTGTCCAAGGACAGGATCCGTACCAAGCACGGAAAGAGACTGCCCTACAACTTTTGGAAGCAGGGATGACACCACCATTGGAAAAATAGTCAAACTCATGTTCAGTTTGCATCATAGACTAACAAGGCATATAATAACCTGGAAAATCATTTTGCTCTATATATTAGTCTCTGAAAGTAAATATTAAGTAGCCAACCAATGACTTTATGCAAATAACTGGCACCTAATTGAACTATTGGTTACGTGAAAGACCCATAGCCTATTATTGGGTTACACAGATTTTCCAAATTTCATGGCCATGTTATCATCAGTCACATTGAACAAGAACCTTCACCATCATTATCACATCTACATCAGACCAGCCAACGTGATCCAGCACCAGATATCCAAACACCATCAGAGACATTTGATTCCGAGGAGATGTGTTGTCTTTGTAAATCGGTATCGCCACCTGGCTTGTCAACATATTTGGCTCATGTTGGCATCATCAAAGTGGCCAGAGTGTGACATCTCTGAGCATTTGGTGCACTTCTAACTCTGTAGTAAGGTATCCATTGTTCGGAAAAATATGCCTTTCCTGTGTCCACATTGTGAACCAGATCATAAACTAATTTCAAAATGTTTTTAGAGTAATTTTATTGGGATCTCATGTGTTTGATAATGTTCACGATGGCCGTTCTGAGCCACCACACTTTTGCCACGGTTTTGTGGACCCGTGTTGCCTGATTTTTATATTAATTTAGAGTGCAACTCTACTCAGTTTTAAAGTGATTTAAAAACATTTCTACGCTCTTTTCACTGTACATATCTGGATTTGGATGAAGAAATCATTTAAGGTATGTAAGAATGTGTAAGTTTTATTCGATATTATTGTACGTTACTTACAAATGTCGATCAAAGTTACCAGTTTTCGGTTTGTACCACGGTTTTTTGGTACTCCATCCTACTCGAGCAATGAGACAGCACCGCACCAGTAACCTGTGCTGTTGAATGCCAGTCAAGTCGTCCTAACTACCAACTGATCTCATCTCGGAAGGTTTTTGTCCGAAAAAAATATGTCAACTCACCCCTATTTCCAAATAGGCGAGTCGGTCTATTATGTTAGGATGTTGACTTTCCTAGATTGGACGAGTTGACTTATATAAAAAGGGGCACGTGATGTGATTGGGACACGTTAGCAATATTATTTGACAAATAGTGTTTAATCATATAGATTGAAATTTGTTTTGAAACATAGTTGCTTTTATAAATAAATGCTGTATCCATAAATCGAATCATAGAATATTAATTGTGAAAATTAAGTCTTAAAATTTAATCCGCTGTGTACCGTTATCACTAGGCACATGCCCCTTTCATAGATCACTGACTACTAGTAGGCAGTGTTTTCCTTACAAATAACCGCCACAAAGGCATGGCTTACTTGGGGTGGTTGCATGTTTTTTCAACTTATTAACCCTTTAACACTTATATCAGCCAAAAACGGCGTCTGCAATGGTCTTGAGAAATGTCCATTTGCAATCCAAGATAACTGAGCCAGTCATTCCCGTGGTAAATTGTCAAAAACAGTCTTCTCTTGGTCAAATGGACATTTTCTTGAAGATGAAAGATTATTATGTCAAATATTCTTCATCTTTTAGATTTGAAACATCTGTGGCTAAAATAAAAGTATGATGACAGATTATGGATGCTGAATCAGATGGTTTATAGATTAGAGATTCTGTAGAATCTATATTACTATTTCAGCCCCATGTAATCCATTAGCCATTACAGATAGGTACGAATAGTAATATAGACTGAACTCTTGGAATATCTATTTTTAAAAACATCTGATAACTTGAAATTCTGTCATATATAGAAAGATCGTCCTCGGTACAACTTGCCATACTTCTAACTCATCCTAGGTCAACTCGTCCAATTAGTGTTCATATGCGAATATACGTGGTTATATTATATTATTCGGAATTATAGAGCATATATTAAGTGATTAATACAATGTTATTTGATAATCACATATCAGTGCTTTATTATCCTGAATAATAGAACCACGTATATTCATAGCGAACACAGCGAGCTTCGCATGAAGGCACATATACCATGCGACTGATAAAGCTTCATTTCCGGTCGCAAGCATTTTTTTAGTTCCAGTTTCGGCTTATGATATAGCTTTTGTGGTTTCTTCATGGGTCCCCATTGCATTATGGGATATGGTTCTTCATGATGCGTATGTTCCTCTTGTTGTTTTAGGGAAACCTATTGCGCATTTTCAATGTCCAAAGTTTGTGTGATATTGTTATCACGAAATAGCGTACATTTACTTTAGAATGTAAAGCGTAACGCCACATAAGTTTTACAACATCGTTCTTGGTCAATTCTCGCAATATTTTCAATAAATTGTCGCAAACATATTTAGTTCGGTTTTTAAACACTTCTACAACGACACCGGCAATGAAAATTCCTTAAATTTAATCCAAATTTCTCGCGATAAAGAACTGCGGTGGGAGGCAATGAAACAGCGTTTACTGTTTATGTACCATAGAAGAAAAATCGCTTGCTTTTGTACGATGCGGAGGGTGTCTACAGGATCAGCGTGAAATACGAAAATATGAGCGAGTGAGATACGAAAATGAGGTATCAAATTATTAAATCAATGAGTGCCTGATGCACATAATATAAACTATATAGGAATTTCATTCATAAATGCACACTAATTGGAGTTCCATAAAGGGTGATTCCAACAGCATCCAATCAGATTATTCCGCGGACTACTACGTCATTAGACAGGGAATATTTTGAGCGGTATCGCATCGCAAAATGCGATGCAAATGAGTACCTGTTGCTACACATTCACATCTCCGCATAGCTATTTGCTGCGATACATAATTTCACTTAATTTTGAAATATTTTTGATAAAAAGTCACCAAAAGTTGCAAAACGCTTGTCAAATTTAGTAAGGAAGCGAGATGCACATGTATTGGACTGATTTCCGGTATAGCCCATAGACATATATAGCTAGAGCGCATATCTTCATAACTTCCTTCACTATGGGACAAATGACCACCGGTGACGCGAGTTCAGTAAGCGCTCTACAGATCAAAACTCTAAAAGCTAGCGATGCGCGCATGCGTTAGCGGCTTCCTTCTTCTGGTATAATAATAAACTTTTACAGACTTCAGTTTTGAGTTTGGACACCAGTCGGAAACTCACAATATGTATCACGGGGTATTCATGGTCATCGACATATTGCTCGTAACAGACTCTCTTGTAAATCTAAATTCTCCTACAGGGGGTATGGCTATTGATCATTGCCTCGTCATTAGTTAACGTTATGATATACTTTAAAAATACAAGTTTATCTAGGCCGATTCTGGTTGATTTAGACAATGTTTGTCTCGGAAACTGAGTTATATCATTGGGAATGATAAACTCCTGTTAGTGCATCGCCAAATCAAGGCTGACACAGGGTCATTCCATCTCATATCACCCAAGGGCGGAAATGGCACCGACACCAATATTGACTAAATTTTGTCTATATATTATGTCTGTCACAAGAAACAAAAATATTAATTTTTATCGCGATCTGCCCAACCATTCAAGAGTTATGGCCCTTTAAAAGTTGTGAAAAATCACAAAAAACGTAAAAAATGTCCGAACAGCAAAACTTCAAACAACTATATCTTTTGAACTAGTGGACCGAATTGGTTGTAATTTGTGTCATTTGAAAGGGAATAACACAAGGATTCTAAATATGTGATCAGAATGAGAATAGGACTAGGTTTATATATGATGACCTTTTGACCTTTGATTGACCTTGAATTTGACCTTGTGGGCAACCTGCGAATAAAAAATTTGATATGACAAATTACACCTATACATGTTTTCTACATTATGTTAAAATTTAACAGGTATAATGTTCCTAGTTTTTGCACATTTTATTTATGAAAATGGCATGCACCAGTAAAAGAACAAAAACACATTCATTCAGAATGGCATGTCGCCAAGATCGACGCATGACCGAGAGTGGTCTCGAGTACTCTTCTCCAACATCGGGAACATACTTTTACTCAAGATTATTGGTTAATAAATATAACTATATAGAAAGCAACCAATGAATCGCAAGGAAACTACCGACAGTAAAGAAAATAAACAATGTTTTACGTGGTAATTTTATGAATGACGTAGTAGTATCTCTATCTATAGCATTCGTATTCGTAGTAAAACTAGTAACACGGTGGACCGATTGATACACGCTGGTCACAGTAAAACTTTTTATCATTCACTATTTAAGCCAGAGAAAACAACCATTAGTAATTTTTAAATAAAAATTGTTAACTCTTTCAACTGAAGTCATAGCATCGCAGAAACTCAATTTCATCTTAATAAGCTGCAAGGTTTTAAGGGGGGGGGCTATTGCTCACAGCTGCCATTGCCTGCAACAGCTTCCAGTTAAGTCTGGTAGTCCTTCATCCCCGTTGGAACACCAACCAGTTTCAACACAGTTTGTTTACTATGCAAGTGCTATGAACTGCTATGCATTATTCGATTTGCTTAGCAGTTACTGCTATGCAATTTTTTTCCAACAAAATATTCCCTGTTAGACATTAGCTGGCTATTTTCCCGGGCATTGCCAACTATTCGTGGGTTAGTTGAACTAATTTTATTTTGACTCTCGTAATTGCTGCACATTTGCGTGGAATTTTAAGAGCTGGTAAGTAAAATATAAAATGCCTGTACTTAAACAGTGTCTCGAATTGCCATAAATATTCGTAAATATGGCATTCAGAACCGTTGGAATCGGCCATCTTACGACATTAGTCTAGTCACCCGGATATATATAAAATATAAAGCAGATTTCACAGAGCTACCGATTGGATGGTTCTGGCCAATACAATTCGCTCGTTTTATGCCTGCTAAAAATATTTTACTTTATCATTGTCATAGCTGACATGAAGTATCGCAATATGTATCGCATCGTGACAGGAGTATCGTGATACGTATCGTATCGTTGCTTAGTGTATCGTTGCACCCCTACTGTCTCATATTATTTTTGACACTCATGGCCGCGGAAAGTCGTTGTTGTCAATGTCGTATGTATTTAGCGCTGATAGCAGGAAATTTAAGGCCGGGTACCACGCGATTCGCACCCGGATGCAATGTACATTCATGTATTTACTCGCAGACATGTAGTCTCTATGAAGAGCCGCAGTCTACAACTGCGTCTCTAACATCTGCCTATCGATTCCTGTCTGGATTTTCCGCCGAAACGGCCCATATTTAACACGCCTGTTTTTATACGAAAACTGGATATACGTGCGAATCGAACTATGCAGTCAATAAAAACATATCGGCAACATCAGATTGCCGTAAATAGTTTAGTGAATTATTCTCTTTAAACCATTCAGTCTTCGTTTTATTCAAAGTAAACAACAGGCACGTTTGTCTGCGCGTACATTCTGCTTTTTTCGTATCTTCTCGCTTCGGTTGACGACTCACGTGACGAGCGAGTCCGCGCTAAAACACGGATCACGGCGCCCGATTGTAGATTGAACAATCTACGAGGATTTTTAGAAAAGGTCTGATTGAAGATATTTTCTTTTAAAATTGTTTAATAAATAAATGAATTATATTAATTATCTTAGTAATAATCATAATAATAATAATAAGAATAAGAACAATAATAAGAACAATAATAATAATTTGGAGAAATTTAATTTAAAAAAAAAATTAATAATAATAAAAATAAGAAAAAGAAGAAGAAGAGGAAAAAGAATAAAAGAAGACGTAATATATATATATATATATATATATATATATATATATATATATAATAATAATAATAATAATAATCATAATCATCATAATAATAATAATAATATTGAATATTAAACAAATAAAAAAAATAAAAATAATTATTCAGAATAATATTCAGAATAATAATAATAAGAATATTAAGAATAATATTAAGAATAATAATACTAATATTAAGAATAATAATAATAATTTTTTTTAAATTTAAATAAATAAATACATAATAATAATAATCATAATAAAAATAATAATAATAATAATAATAATAATAATAATAATGAATATTAAACAAATAAAAAAAATAAAAATAATTATTCAGAATAATATTCAGAATAATAATAATAAGAATATTAAGAATAATATTAAGAATAATAATACTAATATTAAGAATAATAATAATAATTTTTTTTAAATTTAAATAAATAAATACATAATAATAATAATCATAATAATAATCATTATAAAAATAATAATAATAATAATAATAATAATAATAATAATAATAATAATAATTAATATTAAACAAATAAAAAAAATAAAAATAATTATTCAGAATAATATTCAGAATAATAATAATAAGAATATTAAGAATAATAATACTAATATTAAGAATAATAATACTAATTTTTTTAAAATTTAAATAAATAAATACATAATAATACTAATCATTATAATAATAATAATAATAATAATAATAATAGTTTGGAAAAATTTAATTAAAAAAACCAAACTAATAATAATAATAAGAAGAGGAAGAAGAGGAAGAAGAAGAAGAAGAATAACAAGGAGGAGGAGGAGAAGAAAATAGTGAAAAAGAATAAATAAGAATAATTTTATTTAAAAAAATCATAACAAAAATATTAATAATGATACTAATAATAAAAATAATAATAATAATAATAATAATAATAATAATAATGAATATTCAAAAAATAAAAATGATAACAAAAATTATGATTTATGACGCATTCAAGATGGTCGTAAAACCACTGAGCTAATCATGTTCCCCTTAGCTATTTTGATGCTAGTGCCAATCAATAGCATATTCCCTGAATTTCGCCTCAATTTGCTTGGTTATTCTTGATACAAAATACATTTGAAATTTGCGGGAAATATAATAATAAATGGAATAATCAGTCTAGTCTTCCATAACTTTTGTCTTGTAATCATAATGATACAAGAAAACCAAAGGCTAAGATAAGAGCAAGCCAATGGGCTATGCCTCGTAAAAGATGATGATGATGATGATGATGATGATGATGATGATGATGATGATGGTGATGATCATGATCATGAAGATGATTTAAAATATACGATCCTTGCAGGTTAGCAGATAAGGGATCTATACACATATAACACTGTACTAAAGTTTACAAGTTCAGCACACACCATAACATTACATATCGTTCATGTGAGTGTGCATAAATGCGCATGTGCATGTGTGCAGGCATTAGTTTGTGTATATGTGTATGGCTCCGTGCATGTGTGCATGCATAACTATGTGCGTGTGTATCTACATACCTGTGTGCGTGTGTGCGCTAGAATTATTTGTATGGCTTACCTCATTATCAGCCTCGTTCTTTTTCATTTCTTCTACTGTTGAACACAACTGGCATGCATCACAATTTACTTACCAATCAATAGAAGAGGTACCTTAGTCTTTCGAGTCACAAAGACGGGTTGCTGAAGGCAATTACACAAGGATGCACATAAATAATGCTGAGCTGCATTCACCAGTTGCTAGAGTCATACTGACGCACAATAACGGTTGGCTGTACACATAATGAAGTACAATGCGTAGTTGCAGAAGGCATGGGAATTTCTTATACTTTCTAGATTCATATCAACACTTCAAAAACCTCATAGAGCATCCTCCTCCTCATTCATGTCATTGGGCTTTATATTCGCTCTTCATGTCTCTGTAGTAGTTGTTTTGGTAGGAGTTGGGCTGCTGACCTCACCAAACCCTCCTCTTTTCACAGCTGGGCTTGGGACCATCCAAGGCAGAGTTAACACATGGGAATTAGACTGTACATAGACAAGGCTTATGCAAAATCACTAATTGCTACAGTCGAATTGATGCACAATGGTGAGTTGCTGTAGACATGGGAATGAGACTGTACATAGACAAAGATAAGACATAATCACCAGTTGCTAGAGAGAAACACTCAAGAGTGTCTGTAGACACGGACACGAGGCTATATATCTCCATGTCTGAGACATAGTCATCAATATTGCTATAGTCATATTGAGGCACAATCAAGAGTAGCTTGGCACGTAGGCAACACACTATACATAGGCAAGGCGGTGGCATGATCAGAATTTGGTAGAGTCATCTTAAATCAAAATGACGATTTGTTGTAGATGTACTGATGCACAATGATGATTTGCTGTAGACTTACTGAGGCACAATGATGGTTTGCTGTAGACTTACTGAGGCACAATGACGAGTTGCTGTAGACGTACTGAGGTACAATGACGAGTAGCTGTACACTTACTGAGGCACAATGATGAGTTGCTGCAGATGTACTGAGGTACAATGACGAGTAGCTGTACACTTACTGAGGCACAATGATGAGTTACTGTAGACTTACTGAGGCACCATGACGAGTTGCTGTAGACGTACTGAGGTAGAATGACGAGTAACTGTACACTTACTGAGGCACAATGACGAGTTGCTGTAGACATATTGAGTCACAATGACAAGTTGCTGTAGATATACTGAAGCACAATGACGAGTTGCTGTAGATGTACTGAGGCATAATAGCGAGTTGCTGTAGACTTACTGAGGTACAATGACGAGTTGTTACAGATGTACTGAGGCACAATGACGACTTGCTGTAGACTGATTGAGGCACAATGACGAGTTGCTGTAGGTTACTGAGGCACAATGACGAGTTGCTGTAGACTGAGTGAGGCACGATGAAGTGTTGCTGTAGATGTACTGAGGCACAATGACTAGTTGCTGTAGACGGATTGAGGCACAATGAATGGTTGTTGGAAGCATGGGCAGAGGGCTGTATTGATAGATGGCTGAGACACAATGACGAGTTGCTGTAGACATATTGAGTCACAATGACGAGTTGCTGTGGACATACTGAAGCAGGATCAAATAATTTTCAAGCACAAAATTGTAAAATGTATATTCTTCAGCATAACTTGTTTTTGGGCCGATTTAGGCAGTTAACCCTTTAACTGATGTGAAACTTTAAGTCACATCTTCAAGGCAACCATGCATGAAAGCTGTTGAACATCTTGAACATATTTTGAGTTTAATCATGATAACTTAATTTAAAATACCCAACCGAATGTTTCTTAAATCATCACGAATTTGTTGCATCTGGCATGTATTATTGAAAAAATTAGGTTAATCACTGCTTAGATCCATGCATGCCAGACACAACACCCTGGAGTGTAATTTTATCACTTCAACCCAATCTGTTCAGATAAACATTCTCACTCAAAGACATTGGCACTTATAATCACATCCGATATGAGTACAATTACTTCACCGAATAGTGTGATCATATAGACAATCTGTGCTGTACATACACAAGCCTTTATGATTTATGGCATATCTTTGTGAATATTTTGAAAACAATTTTATGGGTATTTGGTGCCGCGTATGGCAGCTTTGCTATACAGTTATTAGAATGTGGTGTTGGCTGGCTTAAGAAAATGTCTAAGTTTTAGATAGATTGAGTCCTGATAATTATATGTTTGCACAATTTATCACATTACAGCATGAATTCATTATGAAAAAGCAACTTAGAAAGTATAACAATTTTTAAAGATAGAATGTAATATTGTTTGTTTTTATTTAGATTTTTTAAATATCACACATATTATGGGTACAATATAGTCATTTATCACACTAATGCCAAATGGACTTGTTAATAGAAGTCAATAGAAGAAAGACGCGTGTACATTAAAATTACCTTTGTTAATCTATTGCTGTCATATTAGACAGCAAACAGTCTAAATAAAAGTTGTCCATGACTGCACACCAAATAACCTCTGAAATGTATTTGAATTTGGGAAAATGAACATTCAGTGTTCCAAGAGTTTAATTATCCAGACCTCAAAACAGATACAACTTGGTCAGTAAATCATTAACAATTTTTATCTATTTTTTATGTATTCAAATGCAAATGTCTTTGCGTTTACCAATATGTCTATTTATGTTATCAAATGTATATAAAATGTGTTGTCTAATTAGTTTGTGGGCCACCTAATGACTATTTTCAAGATTACAATAATGATATTTATATTGAGTTCTGCAGGATATATTTTTTTAATGTAGCATTTATACTGAAGCAAAAGATATATGTCTGCACAATTCGCTTACTCAGATTGAGCTCTAACAAGATGTAAAGCAGATGTATTTAAGACAATTGTTAAAATGGAGTGTTTACTGTTGAAGAGACTGACTCACTTAATGCATATTTGTTATTTTACAAACTGTTATAATTACACAAGGGTGCACATCAGAATGCGTGTAAATAAATTTTTACAATTGTACAATTTTATAGGCTTAATTATTGTATCTCAATGTAATGAAATCAGACAAATCTTAAAATATGATGATTTCCTTCAGTAAAGATAATTTTAAAATTTTAATAGCAAAGTTGAATTAAGGAATCTTGTCTCGAATTAAATTTAAAAAACAAAAAAATTATATTAATTAATATGTAATGAAATTGTCATATGTTAAGAAATTTTTCCTTTCCTTACATCTACGCAGACAATTTAAGACTATAAAAGTATACAATTTTGACTTTTTAATTGTATATATATTAAGTGGTTGTTACCAATTAGGTGAGACTGCAATAATAAATAATAAAGTGGCCTGATAATTCTAATATTTTAATACACGTAACAAAGCACATATATCATAATCCTGTAAAGTGATTAAATGATTTTTGCCTATCGTTAACATTATTGCTGCTTGTTATTATCCAAAAGTCCTCATGTTCCCTGTTGGAATTATATGCTATACTGCGCCACCACAACCACCACCAACACCACAACAACAACAACAACAATCACCATCATTATCATCATCATCATCATCATCATTAAAACAAGAAAAACCACTGCTGCTGCACGTGACTCCAAGAATATCTGGAATGTGCACCATCAGTTCCCGTGAATTCGTGTTGTTGTCAGACAGGTGGTTGAATGCGGTGTATTTTGGTCATCTGGAAGGTGAATCAGTATAGAACACACACATCTAAAACGCAAAGTGAAAGGCGCAGAAGACTTGACTGGGTTCAAACACCTTCATGTTGATAATTTAAAAAGATAAAAATTAAATTCCAGATGACGACTAAGCTATATCCTAGTGCCAGCAAGTCGTCCATGACAGGGTTCATAGATTTACTGATTGACAATAATACATAGACTATTTCTACGGCTGCTGCTACTACTACTACTACTACTACTACTACTACTACTACTAGTAGTACGGGCGGATCTAGAACAGAAAGCTGACTGCCACACACCAATAAGAAATGAAAATCATTTGTCAACGGGCACCTCTCACAATATGGGGGATCCAGGCGTCCTCTCCTGGAATTACCAAAAATCTGATGCTCTGAGGAGTGATCTCCTACATTATGAAGGATACATAATTACATTATTTTGATTTTAAAAATATATAAATTTTTTCTAATAATTACTCATTTGGATAAATGACCACACAAATGCTTTGATGTAAAGCATGAATCGGCTATATATGAGAAGATTGATTAACTCTTAGGATATACATTTTCTAGTCAATTTGCATGTCACATAACTTTGGTACACAAAAACAAAATTATGATGATCGAGCCAATTCCCAATATGAACATATGTAAATTAATGCTGGGATTAATTGTAACCGCTGCTAATTGGCATTGACCACTTCAAATCGCCATTTACCACATTATAATCCTCTTCCAATTTATAGCTAAACTTTTTAAAGGTTTTTGCGTGTGTAATGATAGATTTATATACTTTGAACTCATAATTATCCTGATCCCTTTTTAAAGTAAAGATACATATATCTGTTGAATTTTTGTAAGAATTGACGGGGTGTTACTGTTCAAATATTGCTGGCTATGGCAGCAACAGTGTCCATTCGAATTAGTTTCACAATATTCAACATAATGTTGATTAAATATTAAATCCAGCAAAGACATACAATTCTTACATTTGGCGGACTTCTTCAGCTTCATGACAGAGGTATAATATGTCATTAATATGATTGTTTGATTAAAAGCATGGGTGTAGTAACGTACTTGTACCGAGGGGATGAAATATTGACGTGGCTATGTGGATTCACTATGAGAGAGATAAAAACCGGGGTGGGGGGGCGGGGAGGGGGGAAAGGCCCCCCACTTACTACCAACTCTTCATACGGTTATGAAAATGGACATATGTTTTTGTCACAATTGATGGTGGTTAGCTAAAGTATATTCTCATAATGACACAGATTTACACAAATTACCATCAGCTGGCCACAAAAGCTAGTTACCATAGCATAGTTATAGGAAAGTGTCCAAAAGAGTGTGGGTGGTGTGTGCGGAGAGGAGGAAACTCAGACCAGATGTAAGTATAACTCGAACTACACCTGTAAGGGAATTAGCTGACGTTGGCGTGGATTAGATTACTATACGATGTGAAACACCCATGCGTTTTATCCAAAAGACAAAACCTCAGTAATGATTATGACGTCATTAATCAAATGATTACCGGATATTTTAATTTTCAAAAATAGCTAAGGGGAACATGATTAGCTCAGTGGTTTTACGACCATCTTGAATGCGTCATAAATCATAATTTTTGTTATCATTTTTATTTTTTGAATATTCATTATTATTATTATTAATATTATTATTATTATTTTTATTATTAGTATCATTATTAATATTTATTGTTATGATTTTTTTAAATAAAATTATTCTTATTTATTCTTTTTCACTATTTTCTTCTCCTCCTCCTCCTTGTTATTCTTCTTCTTCTTCTTCCTCTTCTTCCTCTTCTTATTATTATTATTAGTTTGGTTTTTTTAATTAAATTTTTCCAAACTATTATTATTATTATTATTATTATTATTATAATGATTATTATTATGATTAGTATTATTATGTATTTATTTATTTAAATTTTAAAAAAATTAGTATTATTATTCTTAATATTAGTATTATTATTCTTAATATTCTTATTATTATTATTCTGAATATTATTCTGAATAATTATTTTTATTTTTTTTATTTGTTTAATATTCAATATTATTATTATTATTATGATGATTATGATTATTATTATTATTATTATTATTATATATATATATATATATATATATATATATATATATATATATATATATATATTACGTCTTCTTTTATTCTTTTTCCTCTTCTTCTTCTTTTTCTTATTTTTATTATTATTAATTTTTTTTTTTAATTAAATTTCTCCAAATTATTATTATTGTTCTTATTATTGTTCTTATTCTTATTATTATTATTATGATTATTACTAAGATAATTAATATAATTCATTTATTTATTAAACAATTTTAAAAGAAAATATCTTCAATCAGACCTTTTCTAAAAATCCTCGTAGATTGTTAAATCTACAATCGGGCGCCGTCCGGCAACGCAATACGTGATCCGTGTTTTAGCGCGGACTCGCTCGTCACGTGAGTCGTCAACCGAAGCGAGAAGATACGAAAAAAGCAGAATGTACGCGCAGACAAACGTGCCTGTTGTTTACTTTGAATAAAACGAAGACTGAATGGTTTAAAGAGAATAATTCACTAAACTATTTACGGCAATCTGATGTTGCCGATATGTTTTTATTGACTGCATAGTTCGATTCACACGTATATCCAGTTTTCGTATAAAAACAGGCGTGTTAAATATGGGCCGTTTCGGCGGAAAATCCAGACAGGAATCGATAGGCAGATGTTAGAGACGCAGTTGTAGACTGCGGCTCTTCATAGAGACTAGCAGACATGCATTGATTCCTGTTTTTGTATCTTATGTCTGGATAAACGCGGTTTAACAATTCTAGCCGACGATACTTCACTATGACGTCATAGTTACTATGAACTTGTTTGTATTTCCCTCAAATAGCGAGGGGCACCACGATATGTCGGTACAAATTTTATAACATCATTGGATTGGTGCAACTATTTTAATGGTGAAGGCCCCGGTAAAAGATGCAACAATGCTGGCGGATATCACTGACAATCACAATGGGCAGATGCATTGTTGTGAATATCGTGGACTGGATTTACCAGAATGCATGCCGAAAAATTAGCTTCAAAATACTATAGATGGGCATAAGTATTTAGGACGAAAAATTAGCTTCAAAATACTATTGATGGGCATACGTATTTACTATTTAGGACATTTCGACCATATACTATGATATACAAATTTGTCCTATTTATTTAAGTAATAAATGGTGTCTGCGTTCGCTTATAGGCAACGCCTATTTTCATATTATATGAAGATTATTTGGGACGAGTTTACCTAGGACGAGTTAGAAGTAGGCCGGCTTGTACTTAGGACGGGATGTATTTAGGACGAGTTGACTGGATACCGTCACCGTGCTGTTGGGGAACTTATGGGGGGGATAATGGGCTCCCTCAGTTTATATACAATTGGCAATTGGCTACAAACAAACAGATGCGCTCTGACTCATAGGCCATACCTAACTCATATTACTATTGACCTTAAAATCCACTAAGTCAAGAAACAAGCAAAGATACGTACGAAAACTGGTGTTGTAGAAGAA
Organism: Chaetoderma sp. LZ-2023a; assembly: GCA_034401795.1. Taxonomy (NCBI): domain Eukaryota; kingdom Metazoa; phylum Mollusca; class Caudofoveata; order Chaetodermatida; family Chaetodermatidae; genus Chaetoderma; species Chaetoderma sp. LZ-2023a. The sequence continues at coordinate 93,960,336 of CM067374.1, read as the reverse complement.
TTTTACTAGTAAATTTGACATCTTTCAATTACCTGTTTCTGTACATCTGCATCACTCAACGCCATTATATGCGCTTGTATTTATGTTAATACGTAAGAGAATTTATGCCAAAAAAATACGAACTTAAATTTATGTGTCAAAATGGTTGAACATCATGTGATCTATCAGTGTTGCCAGATGGGATATTTCTTTTGTTCTTGTAAATTCCGCCTCTCGCAGAGTCCCTTCATATACTCCAAATATGGAGTATATTCCTATCTGATTTCACTATATAGTTTGGGTTTTGTTTTGGGTTTTTTTATAGCGAACGCAGCCATAGCGAACAAAGTGAGCGTATATAGATAACATGTACGTACGTGTAATGGGGGAAAATCAACAGAAAATGAGACAGGGAACCAGGCTAAAATCCCTATACCATGCGACTGGGAAAGCTTCGTTTCCGGTCGCGAGTTTTTTTTTTGTTCCGGTTTCGGCTTATGATATAGCTTTTGTGGTTTCCTCATGGGCCTCCCGTTGCATTATGGGATATGGTTCTTCATTATGCGTATGTTCCCCTAGTCATTTTAGGGTAGCCTACTACGCATTTTCAATGTCCAAAATTTGTGTGATATTGTTATCACGAAATAGCGTACAATTACTTCAGAATGTAAAACGGGTTAAATCGTCTGATGCGGACCAGATACAAGCTTTATTTATTCCTATTTATGCGCCTGTAAATGCAATATGTTTGGTTGACTGTCTATTTTTAATGCTCACGGCCGTGGAAAGTCGTTGTTGTCAATGTCGTATGTATTTAGTGCCGATAGCAGGAAATTTAAGGCCAGGTAACACGCGATTCGCACCCGGATGGAATGTACATTCATGTAATTACTCGCAGACATGCATTAATTCCCATTTTTGTAGCTTTTGTCTGGATAAACACGATCTAAAAATTCTAGGAGATGACATTTCATTATGACGTCATAGTTACTATGAACTCGTTTGTATTTCCCCAAATAGCGAGGAGCACCGCGATACGTCAGTACAAATTCTATAACGTTATTGGACTGGCACAACTATTTAATGGTGCAGGCCCAGGTAAAAGATGCAATAATGCTGTCGGATATCACTGACAATGGGCAGACGCAGTGTTGTGAATATCGTGGACTGGATTTACCAGAATGCTCTCCACGCATGATTGAAAATTAACTTCGAATGTGCTATACATGGGCATTTCGACCCTACACAAATTCGTCCTATTTATTTTAGCAATAAATGGAGTCCGCATTCGCTTATAGGCAACACCTATTTTCATATTACCCAAAGCGGTGCCATTGTACAAGGGTTAAATAGCTGTCATTTCGCTTTGAAGCGTCTGCTGTCGTATGGATTTCCCCTCTCTGTATGATGACGTCATGTATGTAAATCGCATACAAAGATGGCAGCCATTACCGGCCCCCATATCCTGAGCCAGAGAATCGTCAGTGAGGGTATGAGGAGTTGGGTACCAGCCTACTTATGATATAGCTTTTGTGGTTTCTTCATGGGCCCCTGTTGCATTATGGGGTATGGTTCTTCATTATGCGTTTCTTCCTCTCGTTGTTTTAGGGCAACCTCCTGCGCATTTTCAATGTCCAAGATGTGTGTGATATTGTTTTCAAGAAATAGCATACATTTACTTTAGAATGTAAAGCGATTAAATGGTATGAAGCAGACCAGATAAAAACTTTATTTATTCCTATTTATGCATCTGTAAATGCAATAATATGCAATATGACCTTTGGGTGACTGTCTCATATTATTTTTAACACCCATGTCCGCGGAAAGTTGTTGTCAATGTCGTATGTGTTTAGCGAAGATTGCAGGAAATTTAAGGCCGGGTACCACGTCATTCGCACCCGGATGGAATGTACATTCATGTATTTACTCACAGATATGCATTAATTCCCGTTTTTTGTAGCTTATGTCTGGATAAACGCGATTTAAAAATTCTAGCAGACGATATTTCATTATGACGTCATAGTTACTATAAATAGCGAGGAGCACCGCGATACGGCAGTACAAATTTTATAACGTCATTGGACTGATGCAACTATGTTAATGGTGTAGGCCCCGGTAAAAGATGCAACAATGCTGGCGGATATCACTGACAATGGGAAAACGCATTGTTGTGAATATCGTGGACTGGATTTACCAGAATGCCCTCAACGCATGACGAAAAATTTTCTTCAAAATACGATAGATGGGCATACGTATTTAGGACATGTCGACCCTATACAAATTCGTCCTATTTATTTAAGCAATAAATGGTGTCTGCGTTCGCTTATAGGCAACGCCTATTTTCATATTACGTTATTTACAATTAATCATGACGTCATTTGATTTCACGGGCGATTTCTATCAAGCACATATATAAGGTGGGCGTGTCCTACCAGTCTAGTAGCAATAATAATCTACACGTACAATGCCACCTGAAATTCGGTGCATTTATTCCGCCCCAACTGTCAGCTAGGTGTGTTAGGCCCACTGGTCATATGATGTAAATATATACTTTGTAAATTGTACATGTGTCAATAAATTATACACCCTATCTCACAAAAAGGAAAAAGCAAAAAATACCCAAAAATACCCAGAAGAGCTCCAGCTTATGCTAGGTCAAGCTTACACATATGCCTCCAGAGAAAAATACTGCATCCATCCTGAGAAAACAAACATCCTCTGTAAGCTATCAAGCACTAAGAATTGTAATAATATGACACGAAAGTATATTTAGAAACGATCTTATGCAAATGATCGTATATCCATGACAACCACTGTTTTATAACCGCCATTTCTCTCTGACCATCTATGTTGACCAGGAGATACATTCTTATTTTTCACTGTACCTATGATAAGCTGCTAAATGTGGCTTAGTAAATAATAATAACATTAACATTCGTCAAAAGTAGGACAACTAATCAGAATCAGAGTACCTACCTATATGCAGTTAACCAGTAATCTGTTCATAGAAAGTAACTCTGTAGCTTCTACATTATTAACACCTATATGTTGTGACTGCTAAGTACGGTCTCAATAGACATTGCTGTATGATAACTAATGAACGCATATCTAGGACAAGATCACTAACTAGGTATTAACAGTCTAGTGTACTGACTTCTACTTACCTTAACCAGTAAGCCTAAATGTGCATAGGACTTATTAAAGGAAATTTATCTTCAATTAGCACACTGTAGTCTGTTGCATGCTTATGTGTGTGTGAGCGTGCGTGCGTGCGTGCGTGCGTGCGTGCGTGCGTGCGTGCGTGCGTGCGTGCGTGCGTGCGTGCGTGCGTGCGGGCGTGCGGGCGGGCGCGCGCGTGTGTGTATATAGAGCTACAGAGCAACTAACAAAAGTTCACTAATAAGTCATATCTAGCATGAACTCATGTAACAACTTATGTCCTGTATGTAATTGGTATTAATTAATTGCACCTTTTTTTTTATTAATTATGGGTTATTTAAGACTTAGTGTATATAGCCACAATCACCAGTTTTGCTGGGTGTGCCTAATGAAAAGGCGGGAGTTACAGAATAGAATAGAATATGCCCAACTGGAAACTCTGGAAGGTTGATGTACCTATTACAACTAAAGCATCGCATTTGGGTCTCTCGAGAACATCAAAAAATAAGGTTTTGGTCAATGTTGAAGAAAAGATCTCACTTGCTCGTAGAACTTTCTACTCTATGACAGGCACTGGTCTCCATGGCACGAATGGACTTTCTCAAGAATCTGCTACCATATATACATCATGTACATCTTACCACGACAGCTATATGGTCTTGAAGTATTCACTCCCTCCAGCAAGCATATAGCCGATTTTGAGGCATTTCACATTTCAATGTTGAGAAAGATTCTGTCCCAGCCCGTTCGTACTGCAAAGTGTATTGTATACCTACTGATTTGAGCCAGAAAAATTGCTGCTGAAATACATATCCGACAGATCACATTACTATCAAACATAATTAGAAGTGAAAACCCAACACTGAACCGAATAATGGAACGGCAATTATTAATAAAGTCTGTTAATTCTCATAGTTGGTTCATGTATATCCAAGGTATCCTGCAGCAGTACATGCGTCCACAACTTATGCACCTAAAATTACACATTCTCAATAAAAAGAAGTGGAAAGAAACGGTAAAAAAGCAGTAGATATGTATTGGACACACGAACTAACTGCGCAATGCTGTACAAAATTACACTAACATACTGTCACTTCCCAAGGCTATCGGTTGGCAGAATGCATCAAACCATAATCACTGTTCATTCAGATGTTAAGGATGTCTGGTGACATAGTATTAAAGTCAGATTACTAACAGGAACGTACCTGATTCAGGCTAATCTCACCAGATTTCAGCTAAATCAAGTAGATCCAACATGTCCACTCTGTTAAATAGCGACTGAAGATTACGATCATACGCTACTAAGGTGCAATGTGCTTCTCAATCACAGACTCCAATATTTCCTGGAGCTCAAGTCATTTATTAGACATTACCTAGGAGACTCTATCTGGAGATCCTTAAGCAGTGATTCCAAATTACTTACACAGCTCATTATCGACTGTATAGCCCTAACAGAATGTGGTTTGATACCAGACGACATAAACATCTGCCAAAACATTGAAACCATAGGACGAAAACTCTGCTACAGTATTCACTGTGGTAGAACTTGCATACTCAACAGCATAAAACGTAGGAATCAGTCATCATAACCAAACAGAAACCATATCTATTAACTCCCATAACTGATGTTCAGCAACTAACTGTGTACAGTTAATTTTCTTCTCATGAATTTGCATGAACTTTTCCGGGTGATGGGGTATTTGCATGCATGATAGTGAGACATTGAAATTTAATATTATCTACCACTTCTACATGGGTGCTCCAATCTAGTGGAGGAATATACGGAAACAGAACAGAACATAACTACAACCACTATACGCACACTACGCAACCAACAGTGTTGTGAAAAAAGGTTTGAGATCGACAATAGACCCTGTACGGGCCTCCAACGTCGCAACTGATGATGATGATGATGATGATGATGACGATGATGATGATGATGATGATGATGATGATGATGATGAAGTTGGAGTCGACGGGAGCGTTTCTTGCTTTGTTTATATGCCTCTTCATTATCCTCATTGTCATCATTATACTGACACAGTTTTATGTCAAACGCTTGTTTGTACATTTCATCTGCACTGTAATGCCTGTTGCTTTGTCTGCGTGTGCACCTTCGTTGAACTGTAAATATGTGTGCCTTTCCTACATTAATTATTTGTGTCCTACACCTCGTAATAGTTATTTAATTTTACCACATATTATATGTGTGTGCCCCAATCAGCTGGTGGAATATCTGAATACAGAATAGAACATCATCATCCACAAACACACCATAACAAGTGGCCTGTTTTCGCGACTGACGGAGTCAGTGGTTGGCTGACACAGTCCATGGTTCCTGCGTTTTGGCCATCCAGAAGTTGAAGATTTACTAACGTGGTTTGTCGAACCAGTGCCTGAGTCTTGTCTTGTCTTGTTAAATCCTGTCTCTTGGACGCGTGCGTGTCCTTTAGACACACCTCCTTATGGAGTAGAATGCTAAGTTGTAAAATCATCTGTACTCTTCGGTAGAACTTCTGCATAGTCATTATAGTAGTTCACGATTCACATTTATTCATGGTAATGGAAAGTCTCTGATCAAGTAATCATACTAATATATGTGACGTGAACAAAGAGTTTCATTTGATTAGCGTTCATGACAGCCTCTTCCCATTATCGGGACATGCATGTGCTCTTGTTTTCGAGGATCATCTTGCTCCGTGCATGGTACATAATTCCCTTGACACTTTGCTTAACTTTGCTATTTCGTAGGAGTCAGTTTGCTCGGTGATAAGTCTACCAGGATCTAGGATGGCTTGCAGACAGGTTTTGTTTGTTGATGGGCGACCAGAATGCTTCCGCATGATCAGAACTTTGACTATATGCTTTGATCTAACATGGTCGAGCAATGGGCATACAACAAGTCAACCACTTCTCAACGGTACACAGCATCATAGGTGCATGGTGCAGAATTCCCTTGACACTTTGCTTAACTCTGCTATTTCGTAGGAGTCAGTTTGCTCGGTGATAAGTCTACCAGGATCTAGGATGGCTTGCAGACAGGTTTTGTTTGTTGATGGGCGACCAGAATGCTTCAGCATGATCAGAACTTTGACTATATGCTTTGATCTAACATTGTCGAGCAATGGGCATACAACAAGTCAACCACTTCTCAAGGGTACACATCATCATAGGCCTTGCCTTTGGTGGATGCCTGTGTCGAATTGTTAAACTATTTACCTATATGGAAATAAAGAATTTTGAACCTTGAAAAGACAAGGAAGTGCATCATTGTTTCTTCTTCGCCTCTACAGAGAGGGTATGTAGTTGATGCTTTTCGGTTTCTTGTTGATCCTTCAGGCAGGTTGTACCTCTGCACCAAAAGTTTGCCTTGTGCACTGAAGTTTTGTCTGTTTTCCAGCTTCCCATATCCTATGGGGTTGACCAATCCTACATCCATCTAGATCCAAGTACTGGAGTGTGGTCTTCTCCGCAGCTTCCGCCTTCAATTTCCTTTGTCAGTCCGCATTAACATGCAATGACAGTTTTCTTCCAATGGCTTTTGCTTAGGAGGTCATTTATGAGAGTGTAGGCAGAAGGCAGGTCATACTTTTGGAGAATATGGGTTGCCTTTGTTACCCACCTGTGAGATGTTTGCGATTTTACAGCAAGCCATCGCTTGATAATCTCAATGGAATTATGTCCATAGAGCATATTGACAAGGAAGCCAGGGATCCTCTTGTGTAGTTGGCCTTCTGCAGTCAGGGCTCCGAGTAATAGTTAACTGGCTGCATTGGCACATGTAGATGGAAGGTGTTGAATGCGGTTTAAATTCTCTCTTCAATTTTGTCTATTTCTGATTGGTAGAGGTTCAGACCTGCTAGGCCATACATGAGTATTGGCATAATATATGTGTCCCAGATATGCTTCAAAGCAACAGGATTTAATCCATTAAGGCCATGGAGGTCTGCGCCCATTCGGGAGTATGCGGCATGTCTTGCTGAGTGTATTTTTCTCTCGATGGTTTGTTGGATATTAGAGGCGACATTTCTTACTACACCAAGATGTGTTTCCTTCCTGGAGGACTGCAGAGGATCTTCATTAAGGCTGAAGTTTGCTAGTTGTGTACCTTTAAAGCTGCTATGTCACAGTATTTCATTATTGCAAATCAGTCTCTAGGCTATATACATCATCTCATTGTGTCAGGAGTTCATATTTGCACAATGCCGCCAATAAAACGATGTAATTCCACCGTTACCACGATCGTCAAATAGCACATTTTTACAACCATTACAGATTTTATCCATTTAGTTTATATTGTATTATTTTAGGTCCCGGAAACCTTGGTTTAAATTACAAAGTTCCAGCCCATGCACAGCCATGGCAGTGACCTGATAATGCCACTGCTACATGTGTACATCCCTTGTAGACAAATAATAAATGCCTGCTATGCTGTGCAGTGTTTGAAATCATGTAGTCATGTAAGTGCACAGTGTGTCTGCCAGCATGTGGCGCATGATTTCGATCACTGTCCAGTTGTAGAGCTGATCGATATGGCCCCGGGACTCCATTGTGGCTTTACGGTAGCAAACACAAATTTTATACTCAAACCGTAGTTATGTCAACATTCAAATACATAGTGCGTGCGTGCGTGCGTGCGTGCGTGCGTGTGCGCGCGCGTGTAAATTAATCACATTATTTTAGTTATATGTTATATTTTTTACTATATCTGTTTCAATTGTAATGTTTTCGTATTGGTTTGTACTGTTTTGGCTATATCTCTATGTGTGAGCTTTTGTGCTAATAAATTATTCTGATTCTGTATTCAGTGGGCATCTCATAAATATTCATGCCGGGAAATCCCTCTTATCACGTGACATATTTTTTGTTTCGCTTTCGTTTTCAACTGATGTCAATCCGGCATCCGCTATTGTTATTAGATGGATGCATCATCAGTAAATACTATTAACGACTATATTAAATGATAAGCTAGACTAAAATAGTCAAATTAGCTGTAAAGTGGCCAACAATACTGTTAACGCGCACCATGTATAAGTGAAGGTGGCTTGCGTTATCAGTTTTCATAACGCGTTCACAATAGTTTGCAAACTATTGCCGTTATTATGAATACAGGCAGCGCAATCAACGTTCATTCATAAGTGTGTCTTACCAGTATTGTGGTATTTTCGTTACAGGACTTTCATTATGAAAACGCAATCATACCCTGATTTTTCGTGAACTCATCTCAGACTACCTTGAAATTACAAATAGATGCGGTATGGATATGGGAAGGGAAAGAGAAAGTGACCTTTTGACAATTTCCGACGGACCGCATGAGTGACAGATCAGATGGCAGACTGACTGCATGAGTGACAGCTCGGATGTCCGACTGCATGAGTGATGGACTGATGGGATGCATGAGTGATAGATCGGATGACTGCATGAGGGATGGACTGACAGATAGACTGACAGATCGAACGACTGACTGCCTGAGTGGCAGATCGGATGACCCACGGTATGAGTGAAGGACTGATAGACGGCATGAGTCACAGCTTGGATAGCTGTATGAGTGACAGACTGACGGACAGGCCGATTGACCGACTGCATGCGTGACAGATCGGACCGACTGACTGACTACATGAGCGACCAACCTATCGACTATATGAGTGATCAACTGCATGACTGACAAATTGGATGATTGCATGAGTGGCGGACTGCATGGGTGGCAGATTAGAGAACTGCATGAGTGACGGACATGCTGACAGACCAAACCACCCACCCAGCGACTGACACACCCATGCACTGACTGAGCAACTGAGCGACCAACCAACTGACCAGCCGCCCATCCAACTGCATGAGTGACAGATCGGATGACTGCATGAGTGACAGATCAGATGTCTACATGAGTGACATATCGGATGACTGCACGAGTGATAGACTGACGGACTGCATAAGTGACAGCTTGGATGGTGGCATGAGTAAGGGATCTGATGACTGCATGGGTGACAGACTGATGGGCTGCATGAGTGACAGATCGGAAAACTGCATGACTGACATTAGTGATACACTGATGGACTGTATGTGTGACATATCGGGTGATTGCATAAGTCACAAATAGGATGACTGCATGAGTGACAGACTGACGGACTTCATGAGTGATAGATCCGAAGATTGCATGGGTGACAGATCAGTGACGGACTACATGAGTGACAGATTGGATGACTACATGAGTGACAAATCGGATGACTGTATGAGTCACAGACTGGATGACTGCATGTGCGAAAGACTGACCGACCAACTGACCACACTGCATGAGTAACAGATGGACTGCATGAGTGACAGATCGATGGCTGCGCATGAGTGACAGACTGACAGACCGCATCAGTGATGGACTGTATGTGTGACATATCAGATGACTGCATAAGTCACAAATAGGATAACTGCATGAGTGACAGACTGATGGACTGCGTGCATGACAGATCGGATGACTGCATGGGTGATAGATCGGATGACTGCAATAGTGACAAATTGGATGACTGCATGAGATGTTGACAGATCAAACCTCCCACCCACGGATCACCTAACCTACTGAGCAACTGACCGACTGACAACATGAGTGACAGATCGGATGACTGCATGACTGATGGCCTGATGGGATGCATGAGTGACAGATCGGATGACTGCATGAGTGATGAACTGACGGACAGGCTGATAGACGAAACTACCCACCCACAGACTGACCAACCCACCCGACTGCAAGTGTGACAGATTCGATGACTGCATGAGTGACAGATCGGATGACTGCATGAGTGACAGACTGACGGACTGTATGAGTGACAGATCGGATGACCGCATGGGGAATATAGTCTGGCAGTCTAGACCGCATGAGTGACAGTTCGGATGACTGCATGGTTGAGAGACTGACGGACTGCATGAGTGACAGATCGGAGAACTGCATCAGTGACAGACAGTTGGACTGCATGTATGACATATCTGATGACTGCATGAGTGAGAGATAGGATGACTGCATGAGTGACAACCGGATGAACGGCACGAGTGACAGATCGGATGACTGCATGAGGCACAGACAGGATGACCACATGCGTAAAAGACTGACCGGCCAACCGACCACACGAGCGACCGACTGACTCACCGCCCAACTGTATGACTGACCGACTGCATGAGGGACAAATTGGATGACTGCACGAGTGACTGATCAGAGGACTACATGAGTGACGGACTGACAAATGTGCTATCAAACCAAACCACCCACCCATGGAATGACCAACCAACTGAGCAACCGACCGACTGACCGCATGAGTGACTGAACTGATGTACTGCAAGTGTGAATGATCGAATTACTGCCTGTGTGACAGACTGATGGACCGCATGAGTGACAGATCAGATGACTGCGTGAGTGACACATCGGATGACTGCATGAGTGACAGACTGATGGACTGCATGAGTGACATATCGGATGACTGCATGAGTCACATATAGGATGACTGCATGAGTGACAGACTGATGGACTGCATGAGTGACAAACTGATGCACTGCATGAGTGACAGATCAGACGACTGCATGAGTGACAGATCGGATGACTGCATGAGTAACACACTGATGGACTACATGAGTGGCATAGCGGATGGCTGCATGAGTCACATATAGTATGACTGCATGAGTGACAGACTGATGGACTGCATAAGTGACAAATTGATGAACTGCATGAGTGCCAGATCAGATGACTGCATGAGTGACAGACTGACGGACAAAACCACCCACCCACCGACCTAACCAACCCACTGACCGACAGATCGAACGACCAACCGACCGACTGCATGAGTGACAGATCGGATAACTGCGTGAATGACAGATCTGGTGACTGCATGAGTGACAGTTCGGATGACAGAATTAGTGACAGATCGGATGACTGCATGAGTGACAGATCAGATGACCGCATGAGTGACAGATCAGATGACTGCATGAGTGACTGATCAGATGAATGCATGAGTGACAGACTGACGGACCAAACCACCCACCCACTGACCTAACCAACCCACTGACCAACTGATTGAATGACCAGCCGACCGACTGCATGAGTGACAGATCAGATGACCGCACGAGTGACAGATCAGATGACTGCATGAATGAAAGACTGACAGGCTGTATGAGTGACAGATCAGATGACTGCATGAGTGACAGACTAACGGACTGTATGAGTGATAGTTCGGATGACTGCATGAGGAATAGAGACTGACAGTCTAGACTGCATGGGCGACAGATTGGATGACTCGATAACTGCATGAGTGACAGACTGACGGACCAAACCACCCACCCACCGACCTAACCAACCCGCTGACCGACTGATCGAATGACCAACCGACCAACTGCATGAGTGATAGATTGGATAACTGCATGAATGACAGGTCTGATGACAGCATGAGTGACAGATCGGACGACAGCATGAATGAGAGACTGACTGGATGTATGAGTGAGAGATCGGATGACTGCATGAGTGACAGACTGACGGACTGCATGAGTGACAGACCGGATGACTGCATGAGGAATAGAGACAGGCAGTCTAAACTGCATGGGCGATAGATAGGATGACTGCATGAGTGACAAACTGATGGACTGCATGAGTGACAGATCGGATGACTGCATGAGTGACAGACTGACGGACCAAACCACCCAACCACCAACAAACCAACCCACTGACCGACCGATCGAATGACCAACCGATCGACTGCACGAGTGACAGATCGGATAACTGAGTGAGTGACAGATTAGATGACTGCATGAGTGACAGATCGGATGAGAGCATTAGTGGCAGATCGGATGACTGCATAAGTGACGGATCAGATGACCGCATTAGTGACAGATCAGATGGCTGCATGAGTGACAGATCAGATGACTGCATGAGTGACAGATCAGATATCTGCATGAGTGACAGACTGACAGGCTGTATGAGTGACCGATCAGATGACTGCCATATCAGACAACTGCATGACTGAGAGACTGACAGGCTGTCTGAGTGACAGATCGGATGACTGCATGAGTAACAGAATGATGGACTGCATGAGGGACAGATAGGGTGACTGCATGAGAATAGAGACAGACAGTCTAGACTGCATGGGCGACAGATCGGATGACTGCATGAGTGATCCATTGCATGAGTGACAGGTCAGATGACTGCATGAGTCACAGATAGGATGACTGCATGAGTGACAAACTGATGGACTGCATGGGTGACAGATCAGATGACTGCATGAGCGACAGACTGATTGACCAAACCCCCCACCCACCGACTAACCAACCCACTGACCGATCGAATGACCAACCAACTGACTGCATGAGTGACAGATCGGATAACTGAGTGAGTGACATATTGGATGACTGCCTCGGTGACAGATCAGATGACAGCATTAGTGACATATCGGATGGCTCCTTGAGTGACAGATCAGATAACCGCATGAGTGACAGATCAGATGACTGCATGAGTGACATATCAGATGACTGCATGAGTGACAGCAGATCAGATGACTGCATGAGTGACAGATCAGATGCATGCATAAGTGACAGACTGACAGGCTGTATGAGTGACAGCCTGATGGACATGAGTGACAGATCGCATGACTGCATGAGGAATAGAGACTGACAGTCTAGACTGCATGAGCGGCAGATTGGATGGCTGCATGAGTGACAGATTGCATGAATGACAGGTCAGATGACTGCATGCGTGATGGAGGGACATACAGGCTGACAGACCGAAACACCCACCCACTGATTGACCAACCCACTGACCGACGGACCAACTGACTGTGTCGATGACTGACTTAGCGACGAATGAAACTGTAAGACTCATGTATGCAAATCCTGAAACGCAAAACGTGAATAGACTACCTATATCCTACATTTTCCTATGCCCAATGCAGGGAATATGGCTATGGAACTGGCTTAGGTGTGTACAGTATCCGGCAAAATCGCTGAAATCACCTGGACTTTAGAGAGTATTTCGAGGCAGTTTTTAAAACAGCTTAGTGATGGCGAAGTTATGACTATGTCTGATAAAGAGTTCCAAGTGTTTTTGACCTTATTACAGAAGACATTTTGTCGAAGCTGTGAGCGGCAGTGCTGCTTTGGGAGTTTTAGACTATAGTCGCAGGTGTCATAAATTGTATCTGGCAACATGCAGAGAACGATTGTGTTGTATATGCCATGCATATGTACATGCATGTTTCTATCATGTCACCACGCATTCTGTGGTACACAAGTGTAGGTAGTTCAAGGATACATAGACGTTTGTGATAGGGCAGATTACAGAACCCTAGAACAAGTTTGCTGGATCATCGTTGTACCTTTTCGATTGGTATGATAACTCCTCGGAAACGTGGACGCCATATTCCATCATCATCATTTACTAGTTATAAGCCATTGGCTTGTTATTACCTCAGTCGATGAAATGGTCATCATTGCCCTGATGCGCTCTCACCCATCAGCATCATCCTTCTCCTCCTCCTTATCATCATCATCATCATCAATAAAGATAAAATGCAAATAAAAACCCTAAGATATCGTAGCGAAACAGGGGGTGGGGTGGGGGTATCTATCTTCCATTTTAGGTTGTGTCGCTGTCGAAAAATTCCACCATTATTGGTCTTGGTTTGGTATGTGTGCCTATGTGTATGTGTGTGCATCCACTGTTGATGAGAGAACCGGATCTGATGTTCTCAGGCTGGCGTGCTTATGTAGTTGTGTTCATACTAGCCCTTTCACCCACGATCCCATTTATCTCCTACTCCTATAAGGCGATCTGTTCCATCAGATCACGCATCATTCCAGAAGGTTGCTGCATCTCTCATTAGGCCCTGCCAATCATCATTACGCAGTAGGACACTAATTACCCTTAAGCCCACATGATTGGACGAACCCTCAACAAAAATATGCACCCAGAGGCTTATTGGATGACAGGAGACACCTGATTTAACGAGAGGTGGAACTTGTGGCCACGCCCTCTATATCTAAAAGGGCGGGGGCGATAGTGGCGTTTTTGGGTCACATTTTTCACACCTATATAACAAAGGAAAAAAGGCCACCAAAAAAACCCCGCCACTATCGCCTCCTTTCTACTCCTACTTAGTTGAGGTAATCTAAATCTATCTAGGAACCATTTTATAAAATTGCGCATTCGGTTATTTTTATTCAAAATTCTGGCATTTTAGCAGTTTATTTATTTATTATTATTATTATTATTATTATTATTATTATTATTTATTATTGTTAATTTTAAGAAAGCCTCTCTCTCTACATGGTTGATACGGTCAGTTTTAAGATTAATTAATCGATTATCCAATTAAATCTTTACCATCAGGGGTTTCTCCTATTTGTGGAGTATGTGGGCTGGCGTGCTGTTGAACTGTGCGGTGTGCTCCACAGTAGCCTACCACACAAGTCGCTAACTGTGAATTCTGTCAGTGGCGAGTGCGTTGGCTAGGGTAGTAGGCAGCGTTTAGTTGACTGGTGACAAAACTAGAATTGCTGGGCATCACTGGCATGTTACGTACCATCTCTGCGTCCAGTTGTAGGGCGTGTACATGGTATGTGTGTGCAGTAAATTAGCAAAATGCTATGCGTGGCTTTGCCGTGTATAGTGAATGTAGATGGTGTTGGTGTCTGTAAGAACTTGTGTCTTTTGTGGTGTATGTGTGAACAGAAATTAACTATGTCCAAACGCGCTCTCTATGATCTATAAATTTAGTACTATCAATATTTTTAGCACTGATTGCTGGCGTCAGAAGTATTCCTGTACATGCCACTGATGTTTTCTATGTTGAAAAGTTTAACGCTAGGGTGCAGTATGATATTCCTGCACGCATTAGTATGGCTAAATTTGGACAGAAAGAGACTTACAATTTCTATCAGCTAAGTGACAAGCATAGCTTCTAGAACTGCTTGACAAATTCGTGTCAATTTTGACTATGTCCTACAAGGCATGTTTCTGGCGCTTGCAGGCGGAGCTTTTGGTTGAGCGGCAATGAGCGAACTTGCTTGAATGTTTCCAAGTCCAAACATGCTTAATCTTGCACCACAAGGCTGGGCGTAAAATTAAATAGTTTGAAACCGTCTAGGTGACTTGTACAATCTCAAAACAACTAAATATACAGAAATAAAGAATTGAGTGTGGTTTGTATTTAGCAGTACTAGGCGTTGGTTAAACAGAGTCCCAAAGACTGTGCAGACTTTGCAATTTTTATAAGAATATCCTACTGTTTGTCAGAGTATTAACATGCATTGCATAAGATGCACGCATAATGTGTGTGACAAGTTAAGGGGTTGCTCTCTGCATTGCTTGGAAGGCACAATGCAGGAGAAAAGGCGCAATGCTGCGTCGTAACTTCTTTGTGAAATTTTGAGGTGTTCAGTACTGATACAAGCCAGGTGTCTTGTAGCACACACGCAAGAGCGCACTTAGGTAAATCATTATGTTAGCGTTGTTGGTGTAGCGTGGGAACTTCGCCTAAGAGTGCTGCTATTAGTACCCATGCTCTACCACTGTGGAATTTCAGAGTCTGCCTTGCGATAGCACTGTCCTCTACTGTAGTGTGGGTAGCCAACACCAATGCAAACGCTTAGTTTCAATATTTTTACAGATGCTTGGAAGGTAGACCACCAGGATGCCAAAAAAAAGTCTATGACCGCACGAATGCGCAAGGGACTGGTAGAACTTGTTGTTAGAAATAGACTACGTCTGATAGCTGGCATCAACAATGTCTGAACGCCACGGAAATAATCTAAATCTGAATGGAAAATGCATAAGACAGTTCTAGCGCTAGGCCTGAGGCCACCCGCCACCGAAGTGTGGGTAGTCGACATCGTATAGTAACAGTCCTGTACTTGGCCTATAGGAAGTTGCTGGTGTACTATTGGGCCTATTCTACAAGAATGCTAGAGCGTGTTGTGAGTTGGCTGCTCTGTGTGAGCCATATGAGCAAATTGTTGTTTTTAGCAGCTGCAGTTCCTTATAATGGGCTGCTGACATCATGGCTCTGGTATGTTTTCAGCGGCTGAGGCGTCAATCAAACCTAACCGATGCCTAGTGAAGGCCCCTCGCAAGGCAGCTAAGTGCTTCCGTACTGTGGCTGGCCAGTACCAGCAGTACGGTGTGGCGCCTAAGCCTAGTGCGGATGACATAAAACAGCACGAGAGCTGCTATTTCAGCACTCTCGCACGTCTCGAACATGCTACAGGGGGTAGTCACTGCTTCTGTGTCACAACAGCCGAGCTCTGTCACAGTCCAGAGAGCCATCCATGATAAACCTGGCTTTGGATTGCATGATGCGGGCATCACTAGACAACCTGTGCTCGTCACATGATCTCTACAATAGGTTGCTGCATACAAATATGTCGGGTCCGAGTCTCTTCGGAGGGGAATGATGTAGACAACTTCAAGAGACAGTCATTCTAGTGAATAATCAAAGGGCGCTACGTGAGCAATTTGAAGTGCTTCATAGAGAGTGCGTTCGTGCAGCGGCCACTGCATACCATCCGCAGCAGGCCAGATGTGGCGCTGGCCAATTTAGAGGGCAGCCACCAGTGCAGCGTAGGCAATGGCCACACCAGCACGGGGCTGCTCCAGCGGGTGGGGGCGGGCTCCAAAAGCGCAGCCAGCCAGGCAGCATCCCGCACACCACTGGCAGAAACATGCGAGGATCTGGTCGTGGTAACCATGCCTGAGAGACTTTGTGACTTCGTTTGCCTTGCTGGTTTATGTAACTCACTACTGTTGAGTTGTGACTGTTTGATCGAACCAGAACTATCTTGCCCCAGACTTTCTCTAAGAAATGTTCCATTCCCTGGATTACTGCTCATATTTGCAGTAGGTTGATATGTTCTTGTGACTGATCCAGATTCCAATTCTCTGATATTGTGGCTTCTTCCAGGCAAGCTCCCCATCCCTGATGGAAATGATCAAAATGGTGTTGGCGGGGTTAGGGAATGGAATGTGGACAGCATAAATAGATCTGAGATGCTTAATTCCACATTCCAATTACGAGGAGTTTTCGTCGACTCCTAAGATTTCCATTTCAGGGCCACCAATGGGAATTCAAAGTTCTTCCCTTTGGAATTTCGCCAGCTCCTCGGGTCTTCACCTGTGTGGTTCTTGCAATCACACCATATCTCTGCAGAAGCATAGCAGTCCACACATACATAGACGGCTGGCTGTTAAAAACACACAATCGGGAGTATATCAGCAAATCTGGATAGATTTGAACTCTCAGATTTTGGCTGGATAATCAACTATCAAAAATCAGAGCTGACTCCATCCCAGAAGTTTGTTTACCTGGGCATGTTCTTCGATCTGAAGATCAGGTATGTTTGCCCATCTCAGGAGAGAGTAAAAATACTCATACAGTCAGTGTGCATCAGTCGCCATGTGCTGGAACAGGTTTACTTGAGAATGCTGGGGTTGATGGTCATTCCACAGACAGCCTTGCGAAGGTGGCCTATCCAGTTATTTCTCATGACACAGTGGACCCAGAATACAGGATCCCTGGACTCAAGAGTGCCAGAGTTGGAATCTCTTACTCACCACTTTCAATGGTGGATGAAGAGAGAGAATCTCCTAGTGGGTGTGATGCTCACCCCTCCTCCCCACCCTCAAATAATGATGTACACGGATGCATCGATGGAGGGATGGGGAGCTTGCCTGGAAGAAGCCACAATATCAGAGAATTGGAATCTGGATCAGTCACAAGAACATATCAACCTACTGCAAATATGAGCAGTAATCCAGGGAATGGAACATTTCTTAGAGAAAGTCTGGGGCAAGATAGTTCTGGTTCGATCAAACAGTCACAACTCAACAGTAGTGAGTTACATAAACCAGCAAGGCAAACGAAGTCACAAAGTCTCTGTATTATGACACGGAAACTTCTTTGCTGGTGTCTAGATCATGCGAACACCTTGAAAACAGTTCATATTCCGGGAAGGTTAAATCTGTTAGCAGACTCCTCGAGCTGAAGGATGAGTGTTTTGAATGGCAACTAAATCAATGTGTGGCTGATCGTCTGTTCAACTACTGGGGCAAACCCAACATAGATTTATTCGCAATGAAGAAGAATGCGAAGATGACGACGTACGTCTCTCCGATTCCAGATTTGGGCGTAATTGCAACAGATGCGTTAGCTATCAGCTGGGAGGGAATGTATGCATACACATACCCACCAGCAATCCTGATTCCAAAAATTCTTCAGAAAATCAGACAGGAGTGCCAAGTGCTTATGATCGCTCCAAATTGGCCAAGCTGATCATGGTTCACGGATCTGCTGGACCTTCTGGTCAGCAATCGGGTTCCTCTGTCCCTGATGGGCAATATAATCTGTCAATGTTCCAATTGCTGCATGGATGTTGTCAAGGAATCTGCAACTATTGAGCAAGCAGCCATGTTCATGGCAAAAGCCAGAAGGGGGGTCAACCTTCAGAGCATATAATTATAAAATCAGCAGATTTGCATAATGGTGCTCGGAAAGATGTATTAATCCAAGGATTCTTCTATTTAGGTAGTAGCCAATTTTCTGTCACCTGTATGATGCCTACAACCGTAAGCCTAATTCTATTGCTGGATTTACGTCAGTTTTAATGTCTGTTATCCCTTGCTTGGCTAATACGGGAAGTGATGAAGTATGTAATTTGAATACTTTAATCAAAGGCATGGGTAATTTAAGACCGAGAAATCCTCCAGTGACTCCGGCTTGGAGTTTATCTCTATTCCTACATGTACTATCTGACAAAACCCTTTGAACCACTAAGTTTCATTTCAATGAAAATGTTCTTCTTCTTTTCGTTCGCTGATCATACCGCCAGTCCTGTAAGTGACTATCGACATGATCATAAGCGTTAAGTGCGTGGATCCATGGTTTATTAGTGCGCCGTGCGGCCTGGAACCCCCTCTTCAGCACTCAAGGTTTCTGTCAGGGTTACCTCACCCTTACTTCCTTTAGTCGCCTCTTACGACACGCAGAGGATATGGAAGGTGTATTCTAAGCCCCACCTACAGGGCATAATGAAAATGTTGACACCTAAAACTGTATTTCTAATAGGTGCAGCCTCGTCAAGGCGTAGAAGCAAAATTCACACCTTACCTGCCGAGCCAGATCGCTATGTGGTTACAGGGGAAGGCCTCAGGCTTCTACCTAGGATAAATTTCATGGCCACGAATCAGTCATTGAAATATCCAGGTCAGTCTATCGTTTTACCAAATTTGACTAGATATTATCCTAGCTCAAAGGAATGGTGTCCGGTCCGCGCATTAAACCGGTGCAAGAAACGGACCCTAGTCTGCCATGGTTGTCTTATATTGAACCCCATGGCTGGGCGTCAAAAGACACGATTTTGCAGTGGATTGATTATGTCAGTAGCTCAGTGACACTGTGAGTCAAGTTTTACCGACCATTACCTGCCTGACACCACCAATTCTCTCGCCTTATCGATTTTGAAAAGGTAATCAGGTGTACATAATGAAAATAAGGTGTTCTCACTTTAAAAACAGAACATTCAATTATGGGAACATCCACTATTGTTCTGTGTCATTCTTCATCGATGGGAAGATGATGTCCAAGTCAAAGATTTACAAGGTACATCTTGTGTCTTGCGTGGTTTCATAATTATGTCATGTTACCCTTACTAATATGGTGATGGTTCGTGTTATTATGTGGTTCTCACATGAGAGTTTACGAAATGAAGCATAACGTTCAATGTCTTTTAGTACTATAGCACTAGTACATAGAGCATTTATGACACTGAAGTCATAGCTCATGTTCCAAAAGGAGGGTGGGGGTGGGGGCGCATATGACTCGATGGTCATTAGGGGAGAGCGGGGCACAGTAGATCATGGGGCACAGTAGATCAATGGCTATATTTAGGTATTTGTAAAGGGTATTTCCCTGCTGATGACATCATTTTTTTGCTAAAGGGAATCCCTTTCCGCCATTTTGTTGAATGAGAGGCATTTGTAGCTGTGGAACAAAAGGTGACGTAAAGTATGTTTTTCACTATCAAAAGCAATTTTTTTACAGTTGGTATAATTTCTCATACGCCACACATATTAAAGCGTTTGAAAGCTATGTTATACTTATTTGATTATGCGATATATCATTGATGTTATGGTCATATACATAAATTGGAAAAACTTATACTTTGAAACATACTGATATTTAAACCACATGGTCAGGCTTGGGGCACAGTAGATCAATCTCTAGATGATCTACTGTGCCCCAGTTTTATAACTGATTATAAACTATGCTGGTTTTAAATTTATGAGTTTAAAGTGGGTAATCAAACAACATATTTTTCTTTTCAGACATTTTCGTAATTGTTGAAGATGGTTCGGTATAGAGAAAAGAAGGAACGTAAGAAAGGAAAGACAAGTTCTACGGACATGAAGACAGCTGTTGAAATGGTGACTAAGGGACAGAAGATACGGAGTGTTTCTAAAGCATGTAAAATAAACTATTCTACACTTCATCGTTATGTCCAAAAGGTAAAATCAGTAGGAGTTGAGAGAGGCGTCATGTGCTATGAGCCAAATTACAGTGTTCGTAGTGTTCACTAGAGATGAGGAGGTCATGCTACATGACTATTTGGTTAAAGCGTCAAAAATCCAATATGGACTTGGGAGAAAGGAAGCTAGAGAGCTTGCTTATCAGTTCGTATTGCTTAACCAGAAAGTCCACCCACAATCATGGACAGTATCTGAATGTGCTGGTGCAGATTGGTTCTCAGGATTCATGGAGCAGTTCCCAGATCTATCATTACGTCGCCCGGAAGCCACTAATTTATCTAGATCAACAAAATTCAACAGACATAATGTTAACGCATTTTTTAATAACTTAGAAACTGTAATGAAGAAGGGAAAGTTCGGACCAGCAGACATTTATAATGCTGATAAAACAGGATGTACAACAGTGCAAAACGTTCGCAATACAAAGGTTGTTGCTTGCCGAAATGGGAAACAGGTTGGAAAAGTTACATCGGCTGAACGTGGAACACTAGTAACTGTACTGTGTGCAGTAAATGCTATTGGCAATTCCATCCCACCTGTAATGGTATTCCCTCGTGTGCACTATAAAGATCATATGATAGCAGGTGCTCCTTCTGGAATGGTTGGTACATCACATCCTTCAGGATGGATGACGGCAGCAAACTTCTCAATATTTATGAAACATTTCATCAAAACTACTAAGTGCTCAAAGGAACATCCAGTTCTTCTTTTGCTTGATAATCACGAGAGTCACATCTCTATAGAAACTCTCGACCTTGCTAAAGAAAATGGAGTAACAATGCTCACATTTCTTCCACATTGTAGCCACAAATTACAACCACTGGATAGATCCGTTTACGGCCCATTTAAGGCTTATTGTAATGCAGCCATGAATTCCTTTATGATAAACAATCCGGGGAAAACAATAACAATTTATGACATTGCTACAATTGTAGGCTGCTTACCCACGTGCATTCACACCCAAAAATGTTACTGCTGGCTTTAAAGTATCTGGCATATGTCCTTTTGACAGCCAGATATTTACTAATGAAGATTTCTTATCTTCATATGTGACTGACCATAATGACCACAATCGCATGGGTCCATATGGCTCCAATGATGCTACTATACCTGGTCCATCTGATTCCAGTAATGTTATTACACCTGGTCCATCGGATTCCAGTAATGTTATTATACCTGGTCCGTCTGGATCTAGTGGTGTTGCTATGTCTGGCCTGTCTGGCTCTAGTGATGTTGCTATGCCTGGCCCGTCTGGTTCTAGTGATGTTGCTATGCCTGACCCGTCTGGTTCTAGTGATGTTGCTATGGCTGACCCGTCTGGTTCTAGTGATGTTGCTATTGCTGACCTGTCTGGCCTCAGTTATATTGCTATGCCTGCCCGTCTGGCTCTCGTGATTTTGCTCTGCCTGAGCCATCTGGCTCCAGTGGTGTTGCTATGCCTGCCCCATTTGGCTCAAATGATCTCACTATAGCTATTGAATCTGTCTCCAATGATCTTAATATACTTTACCTGTATGGCTCCAATGATGATATTATACATATGCCCACTTCATCACCTGTACCCACTTATTATACGGCCTGAGGAAATATCTCCGTATCCAAAGGCACCTGCAAGGAAACAAACTGTGGGTAGATGTAAGGGTAAAACACAAATCCTGACAGATACCCCAGTTAAGCTCCAAATTCAAAGTGTAATCGAACAGAGAAATGCAAAGACGATCACTGTGAAACCAAAAAAGGTTAAGCCCTCTGTGCCTAGAAAAAGAAAGGCATTAGTA
Organism: Chaetoderma sp. LZ-2023a; assembly: GCA_034401795.1. Classification (NCBI taxonomy): domain Eukaryota; kingdom Metazoa; phylum Mollusca; class Caudofoveata; order Chaetodermatida; family Chaetodermatidae; genus Chaetoderma; species Chaetoderma sp. LZ-2023a. The sequence goes on along the minus strand of CM067374.1, from coordinate 93,937,881 downwards.
AGTAAACCCTCTACTAAAAAGGCTTCTAAAAGGAAATTGTATGCATCTGATAGTGATACTGACGATGAGGTAATAAATAAAGATCTTTGCACCGAGTCTGATGATGATTCATACCCAATTACTGATGAGATAAGGGAATACCAGGTAGGCCTAGAGGAGCTTTATGTTCCTAGTCCAGAAAATCTTAATAATGGTGATTTTACATTAATAAAGTTTACCACTAAGAGGTCAGTAGTAATGTACATTGGTCAGATACAGCAAAGGTTGGAAAATGAGGACATTGAATATGAGGTTAAGTTCCTTCGGCGTGAAAAAACAAACTCATTCAAGTTTATTTTCCCAAATGTTGATGATGTCTCAGATGTTGTCATTGGTGACATCATAGCAAAATTACCTAACCCAATACAGCATGGCGGCACTGCTAGAGTCGCTCGTCATTTGCTATTTCCAGTAGATCTGTTAACATATGCAAACACTTTGCGTTAGGCCATGAGTAGATGAAGATGGATTTGTATTGATTGGTTCTGTAAAAAGGAACACAGCTGTTGATTAAAGTACGATAGTAAACAATGTTGAATGCAGACTTTACTCCAACACTGTTTATTCTCCTTCCATAATCACCAACTGTGATAGCTTTATATAGGTCTAGTGTTCTAGGAGTAATTATGTTTTAAATCCGAAATGATTATCTTGTATGGCAAAATGCTTATACTTTGTTTTACAAAACAATAAAGTGTTCATTTAGAATTCATTAATGAAGTGTTTTAAGTATCATTCTGATCTACTCTGCCCCTGGTCGTGATCTAGTGTGCCCCGCTGGTCGGGGTACAGTAGATCGATTTTTTCCTTTACAAAGTTGGTGCTATATACCAATTGCTATCAAATATCCTGAAAATGCATTTATTAGTAATTAGTCAACATATGTGTCCATCATTTCCACTTAGGTCAGCTTGTGTATTAGTTCAAACGTTAGTTCTATGCTCAAAATAAACAAATCCGATCTACTGTGCCTCGCTCTCCCCTACTCTCATCCATCAGTTATGAGCCGATGTTCTTATCTTTCCTGGCTGTGTTTCTATAGATGTCAGATGTCAGTGCTTAAACGCAAAAGGAGCTTGGCTCCCCTACGGAAGAGCAGCGTTTTTGTACCTCGTCTTGCTTCCGCCAAATTCACTGAGGAATTCTGGCAATATCAGAGTGTTTGGGAGGTAAGTATGTTCTTGAAGTGAAATAAACGAAATCATGGATTTCTTTTTTCACGAGAGTTGATACTTACCTCCCAAACACAGAACAACCTCTCCGCTGGACAGAGGCTCGGTCTTCAGGCATGTTGTAGTTGCATTGTCGGCCAATAAACAAGTCGAGGAAGTGACAGCCTGCACATGGGTGGGTTGGGGTTGGCATCCGGCGGGCTGTCATCTGACTCACTGCGCAGTAGGGGCAACTAACCATTGTAATCTGAGCTTTTATTGAGCGTAGGTTGATATTTTAGGAATATTAAAGTATTTGGGAGGTAAGTATCAACTTTCTCGTGAAAAAAGAAATCCATGATTTCGTTTATTGCATGGTAATATCCCCTCCTGACATTGTTCAAGGGCTTGCGTCTTTGACGATGATGTGTTCTGGATGCTGGAGACATGCTGGGTAATATGCACCATTGGGTGTGCATTAGCATTACTATTAATGTATCTAGTCATCTCATCGACTTCAGTCTTCTCGTTTTAATTACTCTATGTATGGCTTAGTTTGCTCGTGCTGTTGGCGCACATGAGAAGATAGGGGAGCAGGCAGAGTATGTTTCAGTATGTTTCAGCTGACTTCTGTGCAGTTTCAACATCTTTTAACAGAGCAGCAAAATGCTTATTCTGCTGGTTTTCTAATATTTCTTGTTTCATTTCTTGTTGAAATCTGACAGTTGGCAGAAAGATGTCCATGCTGTTCACCCTTTGGTCTATCATGCTGCTGCCGCTGATACGAGTGCAAACTAGGCTGGGTTCCTTTCCCAGTACTCGTGCAGCATGTATAATAGTACAGTAGGAATTAATGCTACCTCTGGCTCTGTGTTACCCAGAAATAGCCAACGTGCTATCTCAGGGAATTTATCATCTTGCAATAGCCAAACTACAGCTACTGATGGAATTGTGTCCACGCATCTGTTTATACCTCATGGAAATGTCCTCATGGGTGATATGCCCAGACAATAAGCAAGCATAACACGGTGCATTTACAGTCGATACCAGCTCCCTGTGGAATATTGGGAAATGAACAGACTGACCAGCTTGCAAGAGGCCGCAAATAAAGAACAGGATGAAAATCCCACTGACTTTGAAGAATCAAAGTGAATTATTAAGGCAAAACAATCCAGCAGAGGTCGGGAGTTAGTCCACATCAAGAACTTGACAAGGACAGGACAGGTTACTATCTTTAGACTGCGAACAGGTCATAGTAGGCTCAATTCTCACCTCTACAGAATTAAGATCTTGAGTACACCAGTATGTAAATGTGGTCAGGCAGAGGAAACAATGGAACATTTACGACAGTACTGCCACCTTTATGCACAACTCCGAGAAACCATCTGGCCAACACAAATATCCTTGGATGACAATCTTAATGGCAATAGAGAACCTAGAAAAAACTGTAAAACTCGTTTCTGAATCGGGCAGAATTGTCTAGATTATTGTCATGATGAGTGAATGCAAAGAAGATAATCCTTTGCTGAACATGGATGCCTTCAGTCCCTCCACTGCACTATGTGTCATGTTTTACGCGTCCCCAGACCATCACAATCTCACTGCCGCCTGTTTCAGTCAAACTTTCACAGAGCCCAAAACTCACTGTAACTGATGACATGTGTGGCATGCTTTTATAAAGGTTTTCTTAGTCTTACGCCAGCCATGATTTTGTGTGGCGCTAGGTGAACGCTTGGTGTTCACACTTCTTGGTGTAGATTTGTGACCTGTAATGTTGATGGTGGGTCGTGGGACGCTCATAGCATACAACCCTCATTAGTTTAACTGTCTTTGTTCTGGCCCTTGCCGAGTATCATTTACATTTTGCGCGCTCAACTGGCAAAACCTCTGCCAATGCACATGTGGGTGTTTCTTCCTGTTGCGCAAAATTTAATGTCACCATCACATCTAAAACCCTCTGGTACAAATTCAGTGTTGTCTATGGATGGGTCCAAACACATTTCTGAAGCAGCTATCAGGTCATAAGCATGGCTGGATATAAATTAATGCTTGGATACAAGTTCTGAAAGTTCAGTAAATTTGCTGTACTTTCCCTGTGCATTGAAATGGATAAATTTGACTAACAATCCTCGTTTCTTTTAATTTTATTTACTCTGCGCTGTATGGTTTCCAGACTGCCAAATAGTTTTTCTTTCATTGTCATGTCAGGTGGCCATATCCTCCTTATGAGGGCATTGAAGATTGGGCAGCTCTGGGGTAGATCTGTGGTCAAGTGTTCAGCGTTTGTCCTATGCTTAAATGGGTGGACAAGTGCCAGTTAATTAAGTTGTGGCTACTTTGCGGGTGGAAGATCACTTCATCAGCTCTTGTTAGGAGATAGTAACTGTTCGATCTTTTGTATTTCGAATGATCTTGAATCCATTTAGTATGCCACTCTCCCTTGAAAATAAACTTTGGTTGACCATATGATACAGCTAGCTCTCTATTCCGATGCCAGTTTATATGCACTTTCATTTCATCTAAGTTTCAATATGCAGGGATGAATTTTAAAGCACCTTTCTCCGACTTCAGTCTGCCGAGACGGCTGAAGTCAGATGATTCAGTTCTTTATCGTTTGTTGATAAGGGGGCTTGTAGCAACGATAGATAATCGGTGAAGAATATAAAATAGTAGTGTCATTGGAACTTTCTCTGATCGTATTTGCTGCTGTTTTTAGGTGGAGTATGTTCATGTATGGAGATAGAATGTTTCTTTCCTACAATCTCTGAATTAAATGTGGGTACATGCCCCTCTATCCCATTGCCGAGACATGTGCAATCCTATTAAAACGGACATTTTGTTCTATCGTCAAAAATCATATTTCAGAGTAACAAGAACCAACCAATTTGGCACAAATATAGGGCCTTATAGGCAGTATTATACTCAGTAGAGCTCTGCAAGAAAATCAATGGCATTCATAAAAGCGTTTTCAGCAACTGCAAAGAAGTTTTTATGTACAAATTCCTCAAAAGGGATCATACGCCCGAGTGAATCAGCTGGTAGTAGGCCTATGATTTTCCAATTACTCAATATACTTCTCCACAAAGAGATGTTTACGAAATTAAAATGGATCAACTCATTCTCGAGATACTCTCATATTAGTGAAAAACTCAGGATCATTCTAAGGATATCTGTTGCTGATTAAACTTACACATTTGGTAAATTCAATTATGTTGTTCACAATCTGATGGTGTCATCACTATCATATTTCACTTTACTACAGAGAATAGATTTAGTTACTTCTTTGCTTTATTTTTCGCACCAGCAGTGGAACGCAGTCAGGCCAGTAGGGGAAACTCCATCAAAACACAGTTTCTTGGTCTGTGTCCAGTCCATATCAGGGCTCCCCGAAATTTGGCTGTTGCATGCTTAGACATAGCTGTCCCAATGTGTTGGCAGTATCTGAGTAATCTGGAAATGCTACTCAGCCAACATGTCATGCTGGCTAGATATTGTACAATGACTTTGAACAAATACAGTCCTTAGGCGGTTAGAAACAGAATGGAACTTTCCAGTTTATCCATCCATCATATGACGTCATCATCAACTATGTGATGTCGAGGATGACGAAATAATCAATGACATTATGAATGACGTAATTAAATTTGTCACAAACGCATAATTGGTGACGGACTAAAGCGTTGTTGCACAAATTATGTCTTTACTATTTAATAAACATGCTTCTGAATATTTTGAAACTAATTTGATAGGACACTCTTGCTGACATTGGCAGCAACAGCACCTCATCAAATTAGTTTTAAAATATTTAACAGCTTACCTGTAGTTTTCTGAAAATTGATAGTTAGGGAGATCAGACCCGAAGTGTGGGTGGACCTTAGCTAGAGAGGTGGGGCATAACTTAAAACTGGATTCCTCCTTTGGCTCAAAACCATGGTGAATTGACTCGGCTATGCACCACAATGATTTGCATCATGCTGGGTCAGACACAGCATGTTAATCTATTAGATTAACTAGTCAAGCACCATAGTACGAGCCTGATCTACACAATTGTCTGTCACCAGGTTGGCTGAGAGTCAAATCAGACTCAGAAGTAGCCAAGCAGTGGCGGTTGAGATGAGGACAGAATTTGTGGAGGATAGATGATGTAGGAAATTAGATGGTGGAAAGATAGAAAAGATGGTACCCATGCAACAGGTAGAGTAAGGTTGAGATCATCAGCAGTAATGACAGATCAGCAGAGATTTCTCAATGACTCTCCAGCATGATGAGCCAGACAAGAGTGCAAGACACTAACATTCTCAGAGACAGTACATCACTTTGTTCAATACATCGTGTGCTCACTGAGTCACAGATGGTCATTCTAGTAATTAATGGATCCATTTCCTCACTCAATCATATGATGTCATAATCAACTACGTGACGTGTAGGCTGACATCATAATCATGATATCATGAATGACTCGATATAGTCTGTCTTTAACGCTTACTAGTCCGACACATTGTACGAATTGTATGTCTTTACCATTTAATAAACATTCTGTTTAATATTTTGAAACTAATTTGACTTGGCGTTGTTGATGCCTTAGGCAGCAACAGCACTCAGTCAAATTAGTTTCAAAATATGCAACAGGTTTCCCTGTATAGTTTTCTGGAAATTGGAGTTCAGGGATCGATCGATCCCAACACGAGCGAGGTGTGGGCGGAGATTAACTATGGATGGATGGGGCATAGCTAAAGCTGGAAAGGTCCATTAACCCTTAAATGGTCAAATTAGGCCAAGATAATCAGAATATTTGCTTATTGAATATTTTTGAAAACTCACCACTGGAATGGCTGGTCGGTTATCGAGCCAGTCATTCCACTGATGATTTTAAACACCCTAATTATAAGTCATATTCTATGATGAATAACTTCTATTGCTTGCTTAAGACAGATTTTACTGTATCAGTTGCAGTTAAACAACTCAAGATATTTTCTATCCTTGAATAATTTCTTTCCCTTATTTAACGCCCAATCAAATACAGATTATACTCATTATGTTGTGGTTAAGGTTTTTTCAAATGACATTTACCTCAACAAGGGGTTATCCGATTTGAATAAAACTTCACAGATTTGTTCTATACGAGGCTTAGGACTTGTCCACATCCAAAAAAAATTTTAGTTTTCAAATCTTTTCCATATTTTCTCGACGTTGAACTTTGACTATTTTAGGGCTGATTTGTATCCAGGTTATACATATTATGTTGTGATTAAGCTTTTTCAGATGACAATTTAGGTAACAAGGGATTATCCGATTTGAATAAAACTTCAATTAGGGTGCCACAACATGTTGTTTCCTTAAGACAGGTGTAAAAACATCCTGTATTACTCTTTCAATGGTCAAGCCGGCTTAAATTGACCACTGAAATAGTCTTGTGGAATCTCCATTTCCACACAAAGCAGACTTTTATTAAATCTTAACACTGAAATGACTGGCTTGACAAACGAGTAAGACAAGTAAATTTTCAACAATAGTCTTTTCTTGGCCTGCAAATGGACATTCACTATGTAAAACTCTTCATTTTCTTAACAGGTACAGACTAAGAGCTACAGACCTATGGACATTTTCTATGAGAAAATTGCCATGACTAAATTCGACCATCAACAGGTTAAAGAACTAGTCAGCATATTTTGGTCCACAGTTGGTCTCTCAACTTTAACTGTATATGCAAATTACTTTTGACTCTCAATGCACTGAATGACATACAGTCAAACCTGCTTGAGCGAGCCATCTGTCACTTGGAGCCAAAAGATTGTGAATCGTTAAGACAGGTGGTCGCAAGAGTAATGGAGGAACCCAGTTTTAGCTATACCCCACTCATCTCTAGCTAAGCTCCACCCACACTTCGCCCATGTTGGGATCGATGGATCCCAGAACTCCATGACTATCAATTTCCATAAAAACTATACATGTAAGCTGTTGAATATTTTGAAACTAATTTGATTGCATGCTGTTGCTGCCTATCGCCCAGTCAAATTAGTTTCAAAATATTCAACAGACAACAAGACATACAATTCATACAACAATGTTTAATCTGTCACCAATTAAGCATTCAGAACAAACTTATCAACGTCATTCATGACGCCATTGATTATGACATCATCCTACACGTCATGTACTTGATCATGGCATAATCTTACACGTCATGTGGTTAATTATGACATCATCCTACATCATGTAGTTGATTATGACACCATTCTACACATTATGTAGTTGATTATGATGTTATCCTAAGCTCATGTAGTTGATTATGACGTCAACCTACATGTCACATAGTTGATTACGATGACATCCTTACACACCACATAGTTGATTATGACGTTGATTATGACGTCATCCTACATGTCACAGTTGATTATGACATCATCTTACACATCACATGGTTGATTATGATATCATTCTACACCATCATTTAGTTGATTATGATGTCATATAATTGATAGATAAATTGAAAAGGTCTATTAACAAACTGCTTTATTTTCGCCCCAACAGGTATACTATAAGATACAGTACAGCTCATAGCCCCTGTACTTAAGCTAACAGGTTTCCAAAACGAAAACAGAAACATGTTAGGAAGTAAGAAATCTTCTGTTCTCTTGTGTGTTGGGGTGGGGGTGGAGGAGTACTCTAGAAAATCTTTTTTTACTTGTATATTATCTCAATCTATTTTGATAGTCCCATATATATGTTTGTCTTGCTAGTGTCTTTTACCTGAGAATAACAATAAAGGGCACAATATGCACTACAGATCACACACTTTATCTACAATGAACCGATATTAAATTTGACATCCTAATAGAAAGCACAGCAAAACCTGTCTATAATGGATACTTTATGGACCAGTGTGGTAGCCAGTCAAAGATGGTCACTGGTTAATACGCTGTAATCCATAACCCTTTACTGACTAAATTTGATAAAAAAATCTACAAATTTGCTTATTGAATGTCCATTTGCAGGCCTAGAGAAGACTATTATTGAAAATTTACCACTGAAATGACTGCCTCGGTTATCGAGCTAGTCATTCCTGTGGTAAATTTTTTTAAATAGTCTTCTCTTGGCCTGCAAATGGAAATTTAATAAGGCCACTGTATAGGCTGGTTTTGGCCAGATTCGTCAAGAAAGGTTTACATTTGTTCAACAGAACTTATTAAGTTCTCATAGGTAATGTCCATTTGGAGACCAAGAACCAATTTTTTGAAAATTTCTAATTGGAATGATTGGCTTGCTTATCGAGCCACTCATTCCAATGGCATATATTTAAAAAAAATCGTCTTCTCTTGGTCTGTAAATGGACATTTCCTAAGAACAGTGTAGAAGCAGTTTTTGGCTGCCTTGAGTGTTAAAGGGTTAATATATGTCATACGAAATGGCTTTTGTGGTCACAGTATAATGTTTACATAAGATTTACTATGCATCTTAACCATTTAATGGCCAAGTCTGCCAAAAATGACTTCTGCAATGGTGTTGAGCAATGTCTGTTTCCAGACCAAGAGAAGTCTATTTTTAAAAACTTACTACTGGAATGCCTGCCTCAGAAATCAATCTAGTCATTCCAGTAGTAAATTTTCAATCTTCTCTTGGCTTGTAAATGGACATTCAACAAACAAATATTTTGAATCTCTTGACTATCAACCCATTAACAATCAAGCTGGCGAAAAACCTCTACTGTAGTTGTCTTAAGAAATGTCAATTTGCAGCGCAAGAGAAGTGTATTTTTGGAAAATTTATAACTGGGAGGACTGGCTCTAATTTTCGAGCCAGTCATTCCAGTACTTAGTTTTCAAAAATACTCTTCTATTGGCCTGCAAATGGACATTCAATAAACAAATATTTTGATTTTCTTGAATATTAATAACTTCTACAGCGGTCATGAAGACTCCATTTGCAGGTCAAGAAGACTATTTTTGAAATTTGAAATATACTCATCTCTTTGCTTGGTCTGCAAATGGACAAATATTGTTATTTTTTTTACCGATCTTGACCATTAACCATTTAACACTCAAATTTGTTCAACAAAACTAATTTTCCTATAGAAGCTGTCCATTTACATACCAAAAGACCGTTTTTTGAAAATTTACCACTAGGATGACTGGCTCAGTTATTGAGCCAGGAATTTCAGTTATAAATCTTTGAAAAGTCTTCTCTTGATCTGCAAATAAACATTTCTTAAGACCACTGCTGAAGCCGTCTAGGCCGGTTTGAGTGCTAAAAGGTTAAAGAAACTCCATCATGTGGACCCAAAACAAGTGTCCATAATACACAGGTTTCACTGCACTTCATCATTTGCTTCCTGAACTTGGTGTTAACACTGGATCAGAAGATGGGTCTCCAAGAGATTTATTCAGCTTCGAGCGAGCTGAAAACTGTTCAGATAAATTAGGCATGATTACAGAAGTTTTAGAGAGTGCTCGTCGTTTTTCGGCATCATGCTTAGGATCCGTGTACTCGTACATCTGAAAATGTTTAAGTATTTGCTGGATAGTGCCCTCATCTAAACGAATGTTCTCAGCTATATGCTTGGCAGTGTATGCAGTTGGTTCCGCTTGATGTCGGCTAATAAACTCTAATGCTTGTGATAGTGTAATGCGACCTGGAGGCACAAATGATGGCATTGCAAAACCATATTCTTCCTCTTCCATCTGACTGCGGTTTTCAGGTAATTTACGTTTTGGTGAAGAAAGTATCTGTAAGTAGAAAACATCGGTGATAATCCTTATTGCTTTTTCTGAAGCCCCCTCCAACATGAGTGTTCCCAATACCAGAATACAAATAAGTCCTGCGTGACCAGTACAGAAATCTTTAACACTAATCTTAGGGTGGTGAACAAAATTACAATCAAGTTTCATCCAATTCTCTCTCAAACCGCAGGAGTTTATTTCTGATACAGCTCTGGACATGCAGACACACAGACAAGACAGACAGACAGACAGACTTAATACCCTCTTCAGGTAAGACCTGGGGTAATATGCAAATGCATTTGCATTTAAATACTTTATTTCAAGTATTTGCATTTGAAGATTTCAAATCACAACTATTTGCATTTAAATACTTTTGCTAAAGTATTTGAAATTTCAACTAGTTTTCAAGTGCTTTTTCAAATACTTTTCATAAATATATATATAGACAACAGGAGCTTCCAAGCAAAGTAAATTAAAAATATTCCCAAACCTTATTTAATCATAAAGAATTTGTATCTGCCTTGTGGTCCTGAAACTCCTTTGACCACTGAAATATCAGCTTCCCAAAGCCAATTTCATATGTTAACTGGTGTACATTCTGGAAATAAAATTGCTGTATACTGTTGGTATCTAATGCGAGAGCAATATATTTAAAAAACATTGCCAAATGTACACCAGACATTCTTCTACTAACCCTGTATAAATTATATTTGGCATTAATGTGATAAGGGTTAATATAATAACTATAATGTGTGTCAGTTTGTGAAATCATAATCAAAACAAACAATATTAAATGGAATATTTAAAATAAACAGTTACATTTTCTATACTGCTTTTTCATATACAGAATTTGGGATGTAATGAGTTAAACTATGCATATGAGATGTTAATTCCCACTAAGCAATAGAGCTATCTAGAATCAAATCAAACAGAAAACGTATAGATTTGAAGACAATTTGACTGGAAGCCAGTGCTGCCTTAAGCAGCAACAACTAGCATGCAAATTAGTTTCATAGAATTCACCAGAATTTGTCCTATGTACATCATAAAGGCTTGTGTATGGTTTATGTACAGAACTGTTTGTCTATAAGGTCAAATGATTGTATGAAATAGTTGAGCTTATACAGGCTGTGATTATAAGTGACCAGGTGTTTGTGGGAGAATGAATAGAAAACACCAGGTTGAAGCAATAAAATTACACTCCAGATGCGGGTGCATAGATTTAAACAGCTCTTAACTTCTCAATGATACAACTAATTTTTCATGACATAGCAAACATTCCGTTGAATATTTCAAAATCAATTTATTTATAAGCTGCTGCTGCATAAGGCAGCAAAATATTCCAGTCAAATTATTTTCAAAGTAGTCAACTACTTTTCTGTGTGGTTGCTTTGAAAATGTGATTTAAAGTATTCCATCCATGAAATATATGGAATAAATTCTCAACAAGATAACTATATCATGAAGAATGCACATCTGACATCAATTGGACTGTATTGGTTCCTATGGGAGAAATTACTTTCTGTCAAATAATTTTCAAAGTAACAAATTTAACAACTAGAAAATGTATAGTTTATTTAACCCTTTCACTGATGAAACGAGCCGTTAACACAATTTGAATGTAAGCATACAGGAAAGCTGTTGAATATTTTGAAATTAGTTTGAATGGAAGGCATAGCTGTCTTAGGCAGCAAAACTTCCAAACAAATTAATTTCAAAAATAGCTAAAAAAATTCTCATTAAATGGGTTAAACAAAATCTCATAATGAAAAGAAATATAAGGGAAGGTCAAGTATAAGTGGAATGATGTGAGTTTAGCCAGTGAGGGCAGGTGTGATTAGAAGTAGCATGGATGTCTGGGAAAATGAATAGAATATGTGAATGAATACCTTAGGGAGTATCATAGCAATAAAAGTGGATTTGTGGATTTAAACTATACAAATCAGTGTATGGAATAAATCAGTAAACAATGTAGAAAATTTATCATAAGGAATGTCCATTTGAAAACAAGTTGACTGAAAGGTATTTATTCCCAATTGAGAAATTACTTTCAGTGCAATCATTTTCAAACTAAAAAGATCTTAGCTCTAATAATGTGTATAATTTATTTAAACTTCCACTGCTAAGATATTTATTACTGTAATGAATGTTGCTGTCAAATCTGCTTTATTAACTACCGTTTATAATATCCAATACAACACCTGACAGTCCAACGCAGCAAACACTTCAAGTCAAATTATTTTCAAAATTTTCAGCAGCTGTCCTATCCTAAGAGATCACCTGCCTTAAGGTACCTTCTGTTAAAGAACAATTCCGGGATTGGTAAAAGTGTACTTTATTTGAAAGACTATTATATGGCTAACATATTGGATCCTAAATAAAGACTATAGGCAAATAATACGAGTAATTATACCATCGTAAACATGGGACTATTTTATCTCCCGGGCAGCGCCATTTTCTTGCAACGAGAGCGAGATTTCACGAGATCCTGACGTCAACCCCGCACCAACGCTGTCTTGCCAAGCACAAAGGCTGTACAGTAAATATGTATATGCATGGAGGCCTAACATGTGCTAATTTGTAATTGTTATGACATTGTCCAGTTAAGCTACTAAGTTTTTCAAGTAATTCTAGTATCCGAAGTCAGTGTGGAATCGTTAACCCCTAGACCGCTGATGCATAGATTCCATTTTCTCTATCCTATCAGAATGTGTTAATTTTGGTAACAATGGCGCTGTAAGTCATTGCTGTGCACGACAGCAACACATTTCAGCAATTTTTTTTCAAAATGTACCCCAGTACTATCTCTGTAAGTAGGTTATTACGCATTTTATACCATGCGATAAGGGTTAAATGAAGTGGCACACTTGACACGTGCGTATTGTCAAATTACTCAGCCGACTCAAGATACCGTCATAGCGTGTGTCGCGGGTAGTGCAAATATATATTCTAAGAAAACATATATGATAATATTGCTGGAACCACAGAATCGAGCGTAATAATTCTGATGCCTTACTGTAGCTGCAAATTTGAAGATTTATCCAATGCTAGGGATGTTAGAATCGGCCTAGTTGGTCAAAAGATACACTCTGCAGGAAAAACAAAGCCAGCAAACTTTCAAACAAAAATTTCAGGATGTGCTCCATCCATCATCTCATATCAGAATGAGCATTACAGCTACAATAACAGAATTTGCTGTGCCGAAGCTTTACAATGTTATCACATAACGGGAAAAACTCCATCAAAATAACTTAATTATTGAAATTACTACAGCTTGCCGGGCAATATTGATCGGCGATGAAAATTCCCAGATTTTATGTCAAAATGTTAATTTATTTGGTGATATCTCTGGCAATATTTACGTGAGCAAAATTATAATTGGTCAGGCAAATAGCCATTTCTTTCAGCTTTAAGCACACTCCAATTTAATGACAATACGCAAAGATAGTCTGCGAGATAAAAACCATCTCATGCTGAATTTTACCAAAAAAAGGATAACATATTCTCAGATCGTATCTTAGATGAATAATTTGTTTTATATATTCCAGTCTTTTGAACCTCTTGTCCGATATTAACATCCATTATATCATATTAATCACGAGGTCAGCACCTATATAGATATCATAGAATCATTGAAATCGCTTCAGTGGTTCGTATGCTATTATCATTTACGTATACTTCCTTAAAATATATACCCGCATCTATTGGCCTCGCTCCTCCAGTCATAGCAATAGGGGTGGTGCGGGGCTGATGTCACTAGACGCGACAAAATGGCAGCGCCCAGATGTGCGAAAATTTTTCAATTTTACCGACTTTATCTAGTGATAGTTGGTTACGCTATTTCTATCTGGTTATTATTCTGGTGCAATTTTATTAAACATGTAATAATCTTTCAAATAAAGGACACTTTTTATCATCCCGGAATTGTCCTTTAAGTATTTTGAAAACATTTTCCTGGAGTGAGCCTCAGGTAGGCTAACTTTTCAAAATCTGAGAAAAGAATATGAAGGTCACAGTTTAAAATGTCACCAGCTCCCAGGAAGAAACTTATGATTTTGCAAGAAATATATAAAGGCACTTAGAAACTGAATAGGAGGGTTTACTTTCACTAAAACAGACAAGTTCCACATGTACCTCATACAAAATATGATGTTTCTTCTGAGTTAGTGCTTAATTCCATGTTATATCATTTACAGTAATCTCTCAGATGTGCCAATAAGAGAGCTATCTGGTATATGGAACACTTTCTTCAATTTGCAAATCCAATTTAAAAGCAATACCTTTGACCCTCTACATAATAAGAGATCATGCATTAACTCTAACCCTCAAAGTTGTTAAGAAATGTTTAATTTTCTCATAGAAAATGTCCATTTGCAGACCAAAAGAAATTTTTAGAAAATTTATCACTAACGGCTGGCTCGGTTACTGAGCTAGTCATTCCAGGGGTTCAGAATCTGAGTGTTAAAGGTTTAAGTGAGAAGCTCTATTCTCCTTTGGATGGTCTGTTAATACGAGTTTGACTCTATATGGGTATATGTAAGTTTTGAACAGTTGGCAAACAATTTAACTGAAAGATGCTGCTGCCTGGTACATCTTATAATACAGTGTACAACTGTTTAACCCATTTCCTCTCAGTAAACATGAGAGTTATATCTGATATGGCTATTATAGTAATGAAAAGCATTTGAAAGAATTTGAAGTATTTGAAATACTTTTAGAAAAGTATTTGCATTTGCACTTGCATTTGAACAAAGTTGAAAGTATTTGCACTTGCATTTGCATTTGAACCAATGTGAAGTATTTGCATTTAAACTTTTAAAAGTATTTGACCCCAGGTCTGCTTCAGGTTGAGGGTAATCAAGATAAGATATAATATTAACATTAGCTCATTCGCAGGTGCAGACAAGAAATTATTCAGATATGCAATAAATGTACATGCTCTGTTGAAAATCTTAAATAATTTGACTGGAAGACATTGCTGTCCAGGAAATTGTTTCTCCTGTATGAGTAGCATGTCTTATTGGGGGCGGGTGGGTGGGTGGACTGGTAACATCTATGATAGGGAGAAAAATTAAGCAACCTATGTTTGCGTTACATGATTTTTTCAAAATTTTCAGCCTTCTTAAAGATACATATTCACACCAGAATGCTTGAAAATAAAATTGTATACTTTTAGAGGCTTAAATTATGTGCTTGGACATAATGACACGAAATAAATCTTAGCATATGATAATTTCATTCCATATAAATAGTTTTTTAAGTTGTGAAATTGAATTTGAATGTTAAGATTTATTTCATTTTATTACATCTAGGCACACGAGTCTGTAAAAGTCAACAATTTTATTTTCAGGCATTCTGGTGTGAATATGCACCTTTAACTCTGACAAGTCATGTGTTTTGATGGTGACATCTGATTATGACATCATTTGGGCGAATGTAATGTGGATAACCAAAGTATACTGATGTATATATCAGATTCATGAATTAAGAGACAATAGAGGGATCTATTTCTAGATATGCCTCGTCCATTTCTATGCTCCACCCACTTTTCAGCATGATGGCATCAATTTATATACTTTGAATCACAAAATCTCAGATACCCAATTTCAAGGTAACTATACAGGTAAGACGTTGAATATTTTAATTTTTTACAACATATTCAACAGAATGTTTATGAAGTAGTACAGACATACAATTCGTATGACTTGACAGACTTTTAAATGTCCTTGATGGAACTAGATAAATCACCATGTCTTGTGACATAAATAGAGAATCCGGAACGAGGTCACTTTTCATATCACTATTATGGACCGAGTTGCAAATTATCAACTTGCATGAGCTTTAGCGAGTGCAAAATTGATAATTTTCAACGAGGTTCATAATAGTGATATGAAAAGCGACCGAGTTTGAGATTTTATTTATCATATAAACTGTAATTTTGAAATATTTGCTAACAGTTGCTGATGTGACTTTTATCTGATTTCTCATTGTTGATTTTCATGAAATCGATACTGCCGCTGTGACGCACGACTACTTGATAACAGATACTGAATGCGCAGCAAAATATAGTGACAAACACAAAATCTGGCGATGTCAGCCGTAAACTACACTTTTCTTCTAAGACTATCGCAGAGCCACTGCCATCTATCGTTACTTCGCTGCCGACTAATAAACTGTCAAATGATGACATTTTGTGATGGCGTTTCATGAATGACAAATCGTAGTAAAACAGTGCCGCATAGTAATCCCTACGCGTCATGCTCACATCAATCGATGTTTTAATTGGTCGATTTAAATGGGTTGCGCACCCAACAGACAATGAAATTACTCCATTGAATATGGCACGTGTGCTCATATCGAAAAATATGGAACTGGCTAGAAGGATTGTTTATATGATAAACCTACATAGGTTTCGATATGACATTTCATATCGGTTTTAACTGAATATCAGTGTGAAGGTATATCAGACATGTGAAAACTGGTCGGCTAAACCTAGACTTTAAGTCTTAGCGCGGTGGTCCAGTGGAAAGATGTCTGGTTGCTGATGCTATGCGGAGTTGCAGTATGGCAGTTCGATCCGCCGAGCGGGAGATGGTGATCAACAAATTAAACTAATGGGTGCATGACTGTCGGCTGGTTAGCACATAGAAATTGAAACCGCACGTTGCCAGTGCATCAATAAAATAAAAATACATATACTGCCAGAGCCGTGATGGAGTCAGAGTACAATAGGCTTTAAAAGCCTAGGATTGAATCGTGCCAGGTGCATCCACAGATAGCCCCATATCAATCGTCAGTGTGTCAGTATATCAGGCATGTGAAAACTGGTGAGTCTTGCCGCGGTGGTCCAGTGGAAAGATGTCTGGTTGCTGATGCTATGAGGAGTTGCAGTATGGCAGTTCGATCCCCCGACCGGGAGATGGTGATCAACAAATTAAACTAATGGGTGCATGACTGTCGGCTGGTTAGCACATAAAAATTGAAGCCGCATGTTGCCAGTGCATCAATAAAATAAAAACGCATATGAAATAATTGAGTATGGCATCATATACTTGAGTGACATATCGGATTCCCCCACCCCCAACCCCAGTAAACATCATTCATGTACCTCCGGGTTTGTGCCATGTGATAACAATTGCAGTTCCTGCATACGTGCTAAGAGATCCACATCTTTACGCTCCAACTGTTCTCGCAAAGCCTTATCTAAAACACAAACAAGTAAATGTATTCAGTAGATTAAGCACTGTCCAAACATATTAAAGCGATTCTAAAAGAAGCCAAATTTTTATATTGAAATAATAGTGTAACATGACCATACGATACAACTGACTTCCAGACACATTCGTTTATTGACAACCCTTCAGTTGCCATTTGGACATAGCATTATTTTGTCATTTGTTAATTGCGCACATGCCGTCAGTTATAGACTGCTTTGACTAGAGTTCATTGCCAATTCTTAACCCATAATCGCTGCCATATATAAACTAATCTGTTAAATATTTTAAAATTAAATTTGCAAACAGCAACACTTCATCAAGCGTAGTCTCAAAATATTCAACAGTTTTGCAACAGGCTCGCATAGGATTTTCACATGAGTTTATTGGGATTTCAACGTAGGGCATAAGTGAAATTGACACACAATCATATTATGGCCATAAAGCATATTGGCCTATAGATGCCTTTATCGCTACGACGAGAATAAATTTATCAGCCTGCTTTTACACCTGAGCGAGAATGTCGTCTTGGATATTGGCTGAAATGGCATGAAATGGCAGCTTCAGTAAACTTGAGGAAAAGATTGACATTTCACAATCAAAATATGAAAATTGCGTCTCTTGGTCACATACGTCACACTCTATTATTTTAATACAAAATTCTTGCTCCATTTAGAATTGTTTAAAATAAAAATAGATGCTCACCTGGCCTTCGATGAAATATAAATATATATATATATAACATGTGTGTATATATATATATATATATATATATATATATATATATATATATATATATATATATATATATATATATATATATATATATATATAACATGTGTGTGTATATATATATATATATATATATATATATATATATATATATATATATATATATATATATATATATATATATATATATATATATATATATATATATACATATATATATATATATATATATATATATATAACATGTGTGTGTATATATATATATATATATATATATATATATATATATATATATATATATATATATATATACACCTGTGCAAAAGTTAAGCACCACCTTATTTTTACGCACATGCGAGGGTATATTCATGTGCTATGAAGAAAGCAATAGCATAAACATGTATGTACCCATCCATCTTAGTGCAAGAGGTAATAATGCAACTAGAGGAATGCTGATTATGATGGTGGGGAACACCGTATGTTTTTGTTTGAACTTGAAAACGAGGCCTGAATATGGTTACGTTGACACAACTGACAACTATTGCCCTACAGTTGACACACGTGGCTAGATTGTCATTAATGGTGTCTGAAACGAAGTTTAACATCTGTGCACGAGTTTGAGACTGTCATTATTAATCACCGGGTATATCCACCTTATGCCTGGATGACGGCCTGGACAACGACGTCTCATGCTGGTCACCAACCGACTGATACGCCATTGTGGTATCGTTGCCATTCAAGATGGAGTGCGTCTGTTAATTCCTGTAGGTTCTGCACAAGGAGGATCCTCCTTCTCACCATGTTTCCCAGAATGTCCCAGATATGCTCAATAGGGTTCATGTCAGGGCTCCTTGCTGGCCATGGTAGGGTTTCGATGGCATTCTGGCGGAGGTATTCATGCACAGCTCTAGCACGATGTGGTCGGGCATTGTCATCCATGAATATAGGGTGGGTTCCAGGTGCATGATTTACAAATGACGGGACCACAACTCTATCCAGTATGGAATCTTGATATCTTTGTCCATTTAGTGTTCCAGGTACAGTCAACAGATCCAGCTTACAATCAAATGAGATGCACCCCCATATCATAACAGAACCTCTACCAAATGGAACTTCTTCCATGATGTTACGTTGGTCGTACGCCGTGCGTCTGGACCTCCATACATGAGTTCGACCATCTGTGGCATGAAGCAGAACCGACTTTCATCGGACCAGTGTACCCGTCTCCAGGATCTCATGTTCCAGTGTCTTCTTTCGTTGCACCACCTCAGACGCTCCTCTTTGTGGTGTGCAGTGAGGAGAGGACATCTGACAGGTCTCCTAGCTTTCATGCCAGCAGCATACAGTCTCCTTTTGACGGTAGACATTGACACTCTATTGCGCGTTTCCCATTGCTGGCTGAGCACTCTGCTGTTGGTGAATGGAGATCTCCTAACAAGGCGTACTAGGCTCAGATCATCACGGGCAGTAGTCTTCTTCAGTCTTCCAGATCTAGGCCTGTCCTTCACCTCGTTAGTTTGCCCATGTTTTGCAATCAAACGACTGATACAGTATGGTTAATGTTCAGCTGTCTGCCAATCTCTCTGCATAACATACCAGTGGTATGCATGGCCTATGATTTGCCATTTCACACGATCACTTAACCTTCGTCTTGCCATTAGCGGTTCACAATCAAGAGCTAATTCTCTCTGTACAAATAAACCACGGTCATGAACACAAAATTCCTAATCTTGTCGCCTAAATCTGTATGTAATGTTCTACACCTCAAACTGGACTTTTACATAACTGAACACGTGTGCTGTTTCCTGCCACGCACGGACATCAAGCGGCGTGAAGTCATGCATGCCTGTGCATTTCGTACTTGGAATTATGTCAGCTAACGCGGGGACAAAAAGTATGGCAGCCTAGTTGTACCATCATGTTTCTACGTTCTATTGTTTTTGCTGGTGCTTAACTTTTGCACAGGTGTATATATATATATATATATATATATATATATATATATATATATATATATATATATATATATATATATATATTAACCCTTCAATGGTCAAATCGGCCAAAATTGCTTCTGTAGTGGTATTGATGATCATCTGTGTACGCCAAGAGAAGATTATTCTAACATTTACTAATGGAGGATCCTAGTTTATCCATCAATCATATGATGTCATAATCAACTATGTGATGTGCAGGATGACGTCATACTGAAATATGTCATGAATGAATAGATAAATACATCACGAACGCTTAATTGATATCGGGATAAGCGTTGTACGATTGTATACTGTCCTTAATATTTAATAAACATGCTGTTGAATTTTTTAAAACTAATTTTAACAGCGTACCTGTAAGGTTTTCTGGAAATTGATAAGCAGCGCAGGGCATCATTTATCTGGTATCGCATCTCAATTTGCTACACATCATTTGGTAGTTGCTATACATTCTGCATCATGCATAGTTGTATCAGCTCTGCCAAATTTGTACACGATTGTAATTTTAATCTTTGATTTTCATTACTTTAGCCTTAATTCATATACATCTTTGCGGGAAACTATACAATTTATAATTTGCATGAGTAGAGGTAGTAGCATCTAGTGATCACTATCCCTGTTGGCTAGTGGTTCTTCATGATAACAGATTTCCTCATATATACCACAAAACCTCACAAATTTTTTATCTGCTGATGTGAGAAGAACTTGGTTAACCCATTTCACCCTATCTTGAAGCTTTCAAATATTTTGAAACTAGATTGCTCGGCTGATGATGTCATCGCAAAGTTCCACGTTCACCGCTTTGACTCACCGCACCACCAGGGGTGCAGACAAATGTAAATGTCCTCTCCCATTCCACAATCAAAT
Source organism: Chaetoderma sp. LZ-2023a (assembly GCA_034401795.1). Classification (NCBI taxonomy): domain Eukaryota; kingdom Metazoa; phylum Mollusca; class Caudofoveata; order Chaetodermatida; family Chaetodermatidae; genus Chaetoderma; species Chaetoderma sp. LZ-2023a. Next base: position 93,917,167 of record CM067374.1, on the reverse strand, counting down.
GGGTAACACACGTAACAAATTTGGTTGACTTCCATCCAATGGTTTCAGAGGAGTTGTGGTACAATCAATTTCTTGACCTTTTGACCACCAACCCCTGGGATGGAGTCAAATGTAAATGTCATGTTTCACACCGCAATCATATGTGTAACTTATTACCAAATTTGGCTTAATTCTGTGCAATGGTTTTCGGAGGAATTGTGTTACAACTAATTTCTTGAACTTTTAAGCACAACCATCCCCTGTGGGAAGAGCCAAATGTAAATGCCCTCTTGCACTCTGCAAACATAACGGTTGCACTACTATCAATTTACAGATGTTAAAATTTGACCTTTTGATGTCTTGTTCACCCCCTGGTAGTTGACCCAAATGCAAATGTCCTTTCGCACTCCGCAATCATATGGGTAACTCGGATACCAAATATGGTTTAATTCCGTCCAATGGTTTCGGAGTTGCTTTACAATCAATTTCATTTGATCTTTAGATGCACGTGCGCGCGCAGATGCACACACACACGCGCACGCACACGCACGCACACACACACACACACTGGTAGGATGGTATAATCCCCACTATTCGTCGAAACGGGGATAAGTAGATGATATAAATCAAATGATTTCCCCGCAATGGCAGCCATCGAAGACATAATCCAACTGATTTGTAAAGACACCTGGATGCACGCACTGACAAAAGTGGATAGTGTGTTGTTTACACAGATGGACGGACACAAATTTAGGAAGACAAATGGATGGACATATGGATGGGCTGCCTGAGCATGCAGTTCCCTACTATCACAGCCAACCTTTCCACAGGGCCGTAGTGAGGGGGTGGCGAGATGGGCGGTCTCCCTGGCCACCAACTGACAGGGGCGCCAACTCAGGCCCATATCAACACCCATTATTTGTACCTTGCAGGCTGCAGTGCCGAACTAGAGCTTGAAGATTGAATGGCAGTCAAAACAGTATACATGTAGGCATATGGCCTCAATTTTCCATGGGCTCCCAATAGTGTCATCTAGAACTGGGGTTTTTTTCTTGGCTCCCTGGATAACTCCCAAGTTTCCTGCAGGGATACCGGATGTCTCATGCACCTATGGTTGACACTCGATGTGCAAAAATGCACAGATTATACTGAAAGTGTTGAAGAAAATTAGAGTAATAGCAATGACCCTGAACAGGAAGTTGAATCCCAAAGCCCTTCAAAAACGCGTCACACATTTAATCACACCACAGTTTGTGGATCCTGCACAATGATAAAATGCTGTTTGGTTGAACAAGGACCAAACAGTTTAACGATACTTCATTTCCCCCGACAGAAATTGGTACATGTAAACACTTTAATCTAGAAGGTTCTGTAAGAATATTTCTAATGGAAAAACAGTTCACAAAAGGTCGCTGCTGTAAAGCACTGCAAAAATTCAGGCTACCGTAACCACCATGTGGACTGACTTAGAAGAATGTTTGCATTATTGGAAAACTATTGAGGATAAAATTGAAAAAGCCATTTATTTGTGGAATAGTCATTTGCAGTAAAAATGATCAGCCTTTATCATCTTCGTGATATTGAGGACATCAAAAGAAACCAGGTCATGGACTCACGGTGGGGTTACAAAGATTGGAGAGAAACTGACAAAAGATAGGTAAAAAGTAGCAGATTGTAGAGGACAATGGTATGACAATGGCGCCAAAATGGCAGGCAGGGTTGGCAAGTTTTGGAAACTAGTGGTTTAAACCGTCTGTCCAAAATAGGTTTTGGACAACTTAAATGTGGCACGCAGCCATCTTGGATTTTGGATCATGGTCGATTACGATAGGTTTTTTCCCCAAACGTAGTCCAACCACTATATAAAGTTTCAAAACGATTCGATAAACGGTAACAGAGTTATCATCCGGAAACCAATTTTCAAGATGGCCACCGGTGGCTGGCGGCCATTTTGGATTTTGAATCGTCAATTTGAATAGATTTCTTCCCCACACCTAAACCAACCACCCTATGGAGTTTCAATGCGATCCGACAAACGGTAATGGAGTTATCATCCAGAAATCATTCTGCCACCCGCATGCCCTCTCGCCTGTGTGCCTGGATGGACAGCGCCATTGCATAATACCCCACCAAATTATTTGGCGGGGTATAAAAATTAAAGGGTCCAGTCAATTTTTCAAGTGCCCAATCTTATAGTTATGGTGCATCGGCACACAAGAACCACATTTAGAGACACATACTATAGATATACTATATGTAGTTTAGGATTTACTAATGTAGAATGTGCTAGATTATATATAGCTAAATTTCACAGAAAACCCCCCAGAAAATCTGTTGAATATTTCGAAATTAATGTGACTGGAAGCTAAATTAATTTCAAACTATTCAACAGAATATGCTATGTACATCATAAAAATTTACTTTTTAACAAGAGGCCCAAGGGGCCTGTATCGCTCACCTGGACCATAGTCATTTCAACTAGAATGGTCTTTATCAACAAGATGGCCACCGAACCATTTATCTGACAGTTCAAAAATTACAAATTTGAGATCAGAATACCCAAAAATACATATAAAACCATTTTCGGCCTCAAAATCCATCAAATAAAAAAGTCCAAATATGGACACCAAACATGCTATATTTTGATTGGCCCATGGTGTCCAGATTTTTTGACGGATCAACTTCCCTTGAACAAACTTCAATGGCCCTTAGTCCCTAATCATATCTGCCAAATTTCGGCCCGATCCATTCAGCGGTTCTGGAGGTCGTTTTCGCTACAACTAGGTCAACCAAGATGGCCGCCAAACCATTTGACCAATCAAGTTTGAACAAACTTGGTTCAGCTCTTGCCCTAAATCATATTTCATGAGGTTTGCATCAATCCCCCAAGCGGTTTCGTTGAAGGTTTTGACGTTTCTAAAAATCGGACAAAATCCAAGATGGCCGCCAGCCCAATTTGACGATTGGCTTCGTTTGAACAAACCTGAATTTCTATGCCCTAAGGATGCTTCCTGCGAAATATAATTGAAATCGAACCAGCAGTTCTTGAGAAAACATTTTAAATTTCCCATTGCTTTAGTATGGGAGCTTTTGGCAGGAAAATGATCCAAGATGGCCACCAAACCATTTATCTGACAGTTTCGAAAATTTCAAATCTGAGCTCAGAATACCCCAAAAGACAAAACCAATTTGGCCTCAAAATCCATCAAATAAAAAAATCCAATATGGCCGCCAAACATGCTATATTTTGATTGGCCCATGGCGGCCATGTTTTTTGATGGATCAACTTCTCTTGAACAAACTTTAATGGCCGTTAGGCCATAATCATATCTGCCATATTTCAGCCCGATCCCTTCAACGGTTCTGGAGTAGGTCATTTTCGCTATAACTAGGTCAACCAAGATGGCCGCCGAACCATTTGACCAATCAAGTTCCCTTGAACAAACTTGGCTCAGCACGTGTCCCAAATCATATTTCATGAGGTTTACATCAATCCCCCAAGCGGTTTCGGAGATTTTGACGTTTCTAAAAATCTGACAAAATCCAAGATGGCCACCAGCCCAATTTGACGATCGGCTTCGTTTGAACAAACTTGAATTTCTATGCCCTAAGGACGCTTCCTGCAAAATATAATTGAAATCGGACCAGTAGTTCTTGAGAAAACATTTTAAATTTCCCCTTGCTTTAGTATGGGAGCTTTTGGCGGGGAAATGATCCAAGATGGCCGCCAAACTGTTTATCTAACGGTTTCGAAAATTATAAATTTGTGATCACAATACCGCAAAACACATACAAAACCAATTTCAAACAAATTTGATTGGGCCACGGTGGCCATGATTTTTGACGGATCAACTTCTCTTGAACAAACTCTAATAACTCTTAGGCCCGAATCATATCTGCCAAATTTTGGCCCGATCCCTTCAGCGGTCCTGGAGATGAAGTCATTTTCGCTACAACTAGGTAAACCAAGATGGCGGCCGAACCATTTGACCAATCAAGTTCCCTTGAACAAACTTGGTTTAGCTCTTGCCCTAGATCATATTTCATGAGATTTGCATCAATCACCTAAGCGGTTTCGGAGAATAAGATTTTTAAAGACGTTTCCTAAAATCTGCCTAAATCCAAGATGGCTGCCAGCCAAATTGGCCGATCGGGTTCCTTTGAACAACTTGGATCCCGATGCCATAAGGATGCTTCTTCCAAATATAATTGAAATTGGCCCAGTGGTTCTTGAGAAGAAGTCGTTTAAAGGAAAAGTTGACGGACGATGGACAGACGATGGACAAGGCCAAGTGAGTTAATGATTGAAAGAGTTAATGAAACTGGCTCTACCTGCAACAGAGTCGGCAGACATATAAAATGATTTTCTGTTCACAATCTTAAAATATGAATAGAAAAATTTAGGTCGCCAGTTGGGCTAGTGAGTTTCAAATTTTGGTAGCCCACCCTAAAATCTAGTAGCAATGGGTTACTGGGACCCTGCTATCACTGATTATGACTGATTCTTTGATATCTTATAACATTTTTAGAAATAAAATTTAAATGATTTGACACATATTTGAAGCTCCGTATTATGCTATTTCCCTCTTGCAATGCCTTCTAAGAGCATTTATATTTCAAATTTTTCTGGTGGAGGGCCCTAAGCCCCCCATCTCAGCCAGGTAGTGTTACCGCATGGGTGCCAAATTTTCAGCTCGCAAAGGTGCCATTAGACCTTACTACAGCCATGCCTTCCCATGAAGTTTCATCACGATACTCAAAGCAAGTGGTTATCGAACAAAAACCCAAAATTTGCACAGACAGATGGACACAAATTCAGGAAGACAGGTGGATGGACGAACAGACAGATGGACTGACTGATCCACAAAATAGTGTGCAGTTCCCTACTACTATAGTAAACGTTCCCATGAAGTTTCGCCACGATACTCCAAGCAAAAGTAAAGTTATTGAACGAAAACCCAAAATTTGCACGGATGGATGGACACAAATTCAGGAAGTAGGATGGATGGACATCGCGTTTGCGATTTCTTCATGGGTCCCCATTGCATTGTGGGATATTGTTCATCAATATGCGTAGGGCACCCTACTGCAGATTTTCAATGTCCAAACTTTGTGTGATATTGTCATCACGAAACACCGTACATTTACTTCAGAATGTAAACAGATTAAATAGGATGAAGCAGGCCAGGTGAAAGATATATGTATTCCTATTTATGTAATTGCAAGCATGAGGTATAGTTCACGGTCTCGCATTATTTTTCACACTCAGAGACCCACCCGTGGCTGTGGAAAGTCGTGGTTGTCAATTTTTTATCCATATAGCGCGGGGGCGCAATAACATTCTGCGCCACATTAGCGAACACTTAGAAGATCTTGCTATTCAACAAGCAGACTCCCTAGCAGATGAAATCACTGCCACGGATGACTGTCACAAAATTCGGGCAGCCTGAGCCCTGAGAGTTATTGACTACACGCCACCACTCACTGTACACAACTCTGAAGGCCACTTTATTGGGACTTACCAGGGAAAAGCTGAGGTGATTCGAGAATGGTTCAAGGAACAGTTCACTGACCATGATGATGTGCCCTTGCACCCATTCTCAGGAGACCCCAGGCCATTACTAACACCGATTAAGACAGCAGAAGTTGAGAAGGCACTTAAAGCCCTGAAAAATGGATGTGCAATGGCAATGAACTATTCAAATATGCAAGTGACATTATCTCAAAACTGATCATGCACCTAATCAATTCAGCTTTCATGCACCACCTTCCCATCGACGCTGTAGGCCAAGGCACCATTATCGACACTACCCAAGCCCAAGAAACCACCTGCCCACCCACCCACCCGGCCAATCTGTGGCCCATTGTGCTCATCAACAGCAAACGGAAAATCCTATCCAATGTTACTCTATGCCGCATCCGAGACTAGATCGATGACCACCGGATCATGTCAAAGTGGCTTCAAACATGGACCCAGTTGCTCAGACATTGTATGGGCTCAACGCATGCTTGTGTCGGTAGTCATGTCCAAACACTGGGATTTCCACAAAATGGGCATTGACATGTCATGAGCCTTCAACACAATTAAACGTTCACAGATCCTAGATGTACTATGCCAGGCCACGATGAGCTACGACTAGTGAGACTACTGCTTGCAGACACCAAGCTGAGAGTACGAGTTTAGTCAGTGAAGTCTGTAGAGTTTGAGACATCAACCGGCTCCCTACAAGGAGATGTTCTATTTCTGGTGCTCTTCACCTGTTACCTTGCTGCTGCATTGAAATCCGTTCATGAAAGTTCCACAAGACCAAACGCCCTCCCAGTGTCAATAGCAGTTGTGTATGCGGCTAGAGATGGAATATGCTGACGATGTGGACTTCATAGATGAGGAAAAGAAACCGCGTGATGAACTTCTCCCAATAGCTGCAAGTAAACTAAAAATTGAGAGTCTCTATGAATGAATCCAAAACAGAATTTAACCAACATCTACACAGCATGAAACTAAAGAAAATGACGATCCACTTCATGGCGGCGAACCATGGAGGAAAAGTAAAATTCTGGGCTCACTGCTTTGCAGTACTGCTGACATTGCTTTGCTGCACGCTGTGTCATGGGGAACAAATCTCTATGAATGAATCCAAACCAGAGTTTAACCAACATCTACAAAGCATGAAACTAAAGAAAATGACGATCCACTTCATGGCGGCGAACCATGGAGGAAAAGTAAAATTCTGGGCTCACTGCTTTGCAGTACTGCTGACATTGCTGCACGCTGTGTCATGGGGAACATAGCTTTCCAGTCCCTCTGGAAGCTATAGAGTCGTAGATCAAAGATGCCCTTGATAAAAAGGCTACGTTTATACAATGCAACCTGTGTATCCCTGATGCTGTATAACTGTAACAGCTGGGCAGCTCCAAAGGCAGCTCTAGACAAACTTGATGCCTGCCACCGCAAACACCTACGCACCATCACTGGACACTGATGGCCAGACAGCATAAATTCCAACGATGCACTATACAAGATGTGTAATACGTTGCCGCTGTCTGTAAAAGTCGCCCAGCAAAGATGGTTCATGTTTGGCCATGTGCTAAGGATGCCAGAAGAGACACCAGCACAGAGCGCCTTGGAATTCGCTCTACTCGGAGCCAGCAAATACAAAGCCAGGAGAGGACGTCATTGCATAAATCTGCTAAGAGTGCTACGAGGTGACCTCAAGAAAGCAGCACTCGGTACACTCAAGTCAAGAATGGACCTGAGGAAGCTAAGGATTTCGGCTGAGGACAAGACACAGTGGGAAAAAGTGAAGAAGGACTGATTGCAGCTGTAGGATGTTTCTACTACTACAGCCGCAGAATACAGTCATCATACATAGCGCCGTAACATGAAATTTAAGGCCCGGTACCATGTCTTTCGCACTTGGATGGAATGTACATTCCCGAATTTACTTGTAGACACGCATTAATTCCCCTTTTTGTTGCTTATGTCTTGATAAACATGATTTGAAAATTCTTGCAGACATTATTTCTCTATGATGTCATTGTGAATGCTGTTGTTTGTATTTCCCCCATTGGCGAGGAGCACCGCGATATGTCACTACAAATTTTATGTCATTGGACCGCCGCAACTAAATGCTGTACATAAAAGATGCAACTATGTTGGCGGGTATCGCTGACAATAGGCCTTTATATTGTTGTGAATATTGTGGACTGGACTTTCCAGAATGCCCTCCAAGCGTGATGAAAAATTAGCTTCAAATGTAGGGTATTTCCCAGTGCAGTGGGAAATACTGGGAAACATTGGGAAATACTCAGATATCAGATGTCAAGTTTATATATTTCACCTCATGGACGTTTATCATACTTAGGAAAACACTAGTAGGAAAGGAAAGCATTAGTAAATATCATCTAGTGACATATGCATAAGTTGCAAACCTATGCATAAGGAACATCATCCTCTAACTGCTAAAGCAACACTACATCTGACAAAACTGAACATCCAATGAAATACCATTATAATTTTATGAGGTATGACTGGATATTTGACAGTAAATCACCGTCTATACATTTGCATGGAGTTCACTAGATCTATACAATTACCTACCCAAATAATCAAATGCTTTGATTACCATCAGAACATGCAATGGAAACTTACTTCTGAGGTCTTTACCTATTGCTGTGTACTGGCTTAACCCTTTAGCACTCAAGTCAGTGAAAAATAGCTTCTGTAGTAGTCTTTGATAAATGTCCATTTGCAGACCAAGAGAAAACTATTTTTGAAAATTTACCACTGGAGTGACTGGCTTGATAACTGAGCCAGTCATTCCAGTAGTAATGTTAAAAAATAGTCTCTTGATCCGAAAATAGATATTTTCTATAAGATAATTGAAATTTGCTTGAACAAATGTTAAATAACTAATTCACTCTCTGTGATGTCATTATATTTAAGTTAGTGCTATGGTGACTGAATACATTTTATTCTGAAGTTGCAGAAATGTTAAAATTGTAATTGCTATTTAAACCTGAAATCTATAGAATATGTTGAAAATATCGTGAAATCTGTGTTTTTAATCAGTAATCTTGTAGCCTGTAATAGTATAAATACTAAATAGTACATATTAGTATATAATCGTATATAACAGAATGAAATGTGTTGTCATCTTAATCAGTTAATCCCCAATTAGGCACCGTGCTGGCCTTCCATTGTGAGACAATATCACACCTGTGTATGAGCTGAGTGTGGCAGAGCCTAGCTCAGAGCATAGATTTAAATAGAAATCTGAGGCTAACTTCAGGTAAATAAAGAATTTGTAGATATATGTATGTATGTATACAGGCTTGTGATGTTATGGTAACCTGTTGAAAACGTTCTCCATGAGGTTGCCTTAATTTATTTTAGGGGACCTGAAATGGGTTATCTTAATCTGTTCATTTTAGTATGGACATCAATGAGCTTTCTAAGGTTTAGGTTACCATATGTCTCCTTAAAACATATAAGGCAACCTATTATGGGTTATCATTGGAAATATTACAACACATGGTGGTAAGTCATTGTATATCAGTTTAAGTAAACCATTCCTCACATAAAAGTTTCTTAATATTATGAAACTATTTTACTGGAAGTTGTTGTTGCAGCCTCTGCTGAAAATGCTTTCTAAAAATTCCACCAACATTGTGCAATAAATAGTAAGTGTTGTATCTGCTATGTAGAGTTGAAAAGGTTATAGATATGCTATGATGTGACTATTTGATCTCACATGCCAACCTGTATTAGATATGGGCCTCTATATTAGCCCCTCTGATTAATATATCTAATATTTAGTTTAAAATTTACCACTTCTCGCTATTTCCCAGTACTTCCCGCTTTTTTTAGTATTTCCCGGGGCGGTATTTACCGGTATTTCCCGCCCGGTATTTTCTGCACCAAGAAATTGCTGCCAACCTTGTTCAAATGTACTATACATGTACATGGATATGTATTTAGGATTTTTCAACATTTATAGATCCGTCCTGAGATTCAAGAGTCAAAGTTGTTTTATTTCATGGTTTTTCTATACATATAAATAGACTCTAAACAGGCAGTCCATCAAAGGCATGGCCTATGGAGCGATGGACTCCTAAGTCCTTACAGTCTTACACACATTACAAAACATTTGTACATTAACATATATGACACATATCACAAGACAATGGCACAGTGACAGAATGTTACAAAGTTACCTAGATATGAATACTTATACAGGGACCTCACTACCCTTCTGGAATTATTAGCCAGTAAATTGGATTTCTCCTGTGATAGAACCTTCCATGCTGCCAGCTATGCCACTCCATGAAGTCTGATCTGCAGTCTGCACACGAGCATATCACGGATTTCATATTAGTCGATTTATAGGCATGGCATAGGCAGCGTGCACCAACACTGATGGGAGACACGACAACTAACGTACCACTATGAATTTATTTCTAAGAGTATTCAATGTATTTTACATTATTTACACTATACATGTATAAGAGTGTATTCACTAACTAATGCTGAATTAAAGGTAGCCACTGCCGGTGAGTGAGTTCTTTTACATTCCCCATGGCACAGACACCACATGAGACGGGAACAACGCCTTTACGTCCCCTCTGAAGGAGTTTTAACCAGATTTCAAATTCAATCCGAGCAGGTTTTAAAATTCAATCCGAGCAAACCAGTTTTTTAATACTATTTTATATTACTTTCAGTTTTCATATTTATTCCAAATTCCACACATTCTGTTCTGTTTGAAATTGTGTGTGTAAAATCTACCATATAATTGCAATATAAATACTGAAACCAGTATTTTATAGTTGTGTAACCCATTTCCGGGAATTTTGTTTACCGGTTGCTAGGACAGTTGACCATCACAATAAGTGCCATTCTCAGTCTTTTGCATTCTATTTCACTAATAGGATCCTAAACGATGCCATATGTAAACTCAATCCATAAAATTGCTATTATAAATTTTTTTTTATATTATCAATAATCTATCTGTCGTGCGAAAAGGAATTTAAAGCTGAGCTATCATCTTAAAAATTTGAAAAAGTATTTAATAAAAAAAAAGGATTTTTTTTGATTAAGATAAATTAACCCGATATCCAGTAAGTCACTAAAATGCTATCGCTCATGTAGAGCTGTATCTGTACATACACGGCAGTATCAGCTTCATGTTTTACATAGACTCAAGACACATTTTTAATAATCATGTCGCATCATAATTGGATTAAAAATAAAATCCTATAGACTGAGGGGATAATTTATACTGTTTTATACTGTAATAGGTGTAAAATGATTGAACCACGATAAAACAGACATAACAGTACTGCATATGTGTCATCCCATTGCCCTCTGACTAACAATGCTTCCTTCTTATGTCTCTCGTTCCTACAGCTCTCCCTGTCAATGCTTTCCCCAAGTAGCCATGGGGCAGATAAATTAACTCCCAACTCAACTAACCAGTAGGAGTCTCTGTTTTGTGGCATCTTGCACTTTAGACACTTTAGTGGTAAATCGCACCATGCTGCTATAAATAGGCATTGTGATTACTTTCTTTGTGATTCCTGCTTCTATGTTAGATTTCCGCAGTATAGACCTAAGGACACACTCGTAGGACAGAAGGTTCCCAAAGCAACAACCATAACAAGTAATAAATATATTTATATTCTGCCATCTCCTCCGCTAAGGGATCCAGTGGCGCGAAGCGAAAATCTAACTCCCCCCCGGATTACTAACACAACCTTTATCCCAAACTAATGATTCAGTAACAAATAGTAATAAGTCTCCTACCATAATCTCACTCGAAGCAGCACTGAGCACTATGACCATCATTCATGTAGATAAAACCGGCCAAGGTAGCCCCATCCCCCTAGTACCATTCTTACAGTAGCTGACAAACACAATGATGCTACAGTTAAATCTGCCTCCATAAATGTCAGTGAGGTTAAACGGTTTGAAAACACACCAGAAAATGCCACCAAGAATAAAACATCTGAAACCGCCCCAGAAAATGGTTGTGGGTGTGGAAATCCTAATAACAATTATATGATACTATGCTATGATTTCAGAAATTGGACACACTATACATGCACACAGCTGTCAATCTACATGCCCTCAGCATTAGCTACATCCAAGCGTAGATACTCATGTATCGCATGCACAGTAATATCAAAGCAGACAAATGAGTTTTTAAAATGGCAAATGTCTGTATATGACTGTGACTACAAGTGTCATTTACCTGAAGACACAATCTATGCCACAAACAGAAACCTAAATGAAGTGGGAAACAGATCAGGAATCAGGAATTTCACTTCAGTCGGAGATCACTAAAACTGATATTATATGGCACAACACAAATATTGTAGATCTAACCGATGTCACACCATATAGCAACACTGATGATATTGAACAAAACACAACTAGTGGGAATCTAACTAGTACTAATGTGAATGCATCATCACACATTGACTTATCGAAGGAAACTCTCTAAATATGATGCAACAGATAGCAACCCAAAAACGAGTACAAATAGTAGCATATTGAGATCATTGATAAATGAAATAACAGAAATAAAACCATGCTGTTATGAGGAAATGAAAGCAATAAAAGAGGGCTATTTTGCCTTACAATGTCAGCTCAATGAAATATATAACGATCGTAAGGGTGAAAATTGTAATCTGCAAAATAGTATACCAGTGATTGTAGGTAAACAAGCCAGTACGCAACAGGTTAGCAATCACCTGAGACCACCTGTTAACCCTACTATTGGTAAAAGCACAATGAGAAATCCCAACAACCCATCAGCTATGAATACCCCCTACACAAACTAGCTACAGTCAAGCAACTCGTGATCAACATGAAACAGGCATTGATCAAATTGCAGCCACTAAACAGACACATGTCGACCAAAAGATGGGTAGGATTGGCAGCTATGCAGATGCTGTGGCCAGACCCAGGACAGCTGTGCAAAACAAAACACATACACGTAACATGACTAATCAACAACATATGCAGAACAGTAGGCTTGTAAATACCGCATAGCATGAGTGTTAATGAAAATATATCATTGTCTAACACACCTAACCAACAGATATGAGACAAACATTCTATTTTACTGATAGGGAGCTCAATCCTCCGCAGATTTAGTGGACGATACATGTCAAATGAAGAGAGAAATGTTGATGTAAGATCCTACAGTGGAGCACCTATAAAGGAGGTTCACTATCAGTTGGATAAATGTCTATCGGTCAAGAAGTATGATGCTCTTGTACTACATGTAGGTAGTAATGAAACTGGAAGACGAACGGTGGATGGAATGATAAGCGATGATGATTCCATGATTAAGGATGTGCAATCAATTGCACCTAATAATAATAATAATAATAATAATAATAACAATAATACTATTTATTTTTTAAAGACCATTACATGCAAGTCTCAACAGTCTGTACATGTACAATAAAAACAAGCATATCATATAATATATAACACAAAGCAATGACACATACATATTAACTAAAATGTTGTTTAAAAATAAATGTTTTTAGGTTTGATTTAAAACAGGTAAATTTAGTTCCACAATTTCAGTGCCGCTACACTCATGGCGCAATCACCGTACTGTTTCGAGGTTTTCGTGCCATGGGATTTATAAGAGAAGGGGGTCAGCTTCACCTCAACGCTACTCCTAGTGCGGTTATAAGGCTTTTGAACTTTAATGATATCAGTGAGGTAGCTAGGCGCCGACTCACCGTGGTGTATAACCTTGAAAATTATGCACAAAATTCTGAACAGAATCCGCTGTTCGACTGGGAGCCAGTGAAGCTCTTTGAGTACCGGAGTCATATCCACATGACGATCTAATTTACGTCTGGTGACCAGTCTAGCAGCAGAATTCTGTATATGCTGAATTTTTTATATCTTGTAGTCCAGAAGATCATAGAACCAGCTATTACAGTAATCTAGCTTCGATGTAACAAAACCATGCACTAATTTCTCAGTGCTGGCCTAATCCAAAAGATGACGGATTTTTCCTATACGCCATAGTAAATAAGACGCCCCATTACATACTTTCTTGATTTGTTCATCCATGAGTCCAGCCGAGTCAATCATCAACCCCAAATCACGAACGGATGCAGATGGAGAAACATACACCTCACCAACACGCAAATCACGTGGCCACCCGAAGAACGCTTCCTTGCTGTGTGACGAGAACCAGACTATTTCTGTCTTACCATCATTCAATGCAAGCAAATTTGCTCGCATCAATCATGTATCTCATCAACCCCAGACCTCAATATGGCTGACTGTGGCAGCATCCATTCGAGAGTCACAGGCGATGTACAGTTGGGAGTCATCAGCATAGATCACAGCATTTAAACTGTGGCGGGTGATGATGTCCTCAATCGGAGCTATGTATATGGCAAAAAGGAATGGTTCTAAGACCGAGCCCTGGGGAACTCCAAATTCTAGGACATGGTCCTCTGACACCACCGACCGCAGACACTCTGGGTACTACCAAGACGAAAGGACTCAATCCTATCATAGACTAGTCCACAGACGCCGAAACGACAGCACAATCTGTTCATGAGAATGTCGTGATCGATGGTATTGAAGGCCGCAGAACGGTCAAGTAACACAAGCATGACATCATGCTGCCTATCAAGAGCGAGCATAACATCATTCAGGACTCGAAGTCGAAAGGGGGGGGGGGGCATAACTTGATAAAAAATTGACGAAAATGTCTGAAACTCGAACTTGCTCAGTAAGTCCTTATACTAAAGCGATGCACCCATTTTCGCTTAAATATCTTGAAGGAGTGCGAAAAAAAGTGCGGAAAGCTGATATTTTTCGTATTTCTTAACTCGAAAGGGGGCATAACCCCAGCAAAACTTGACGCATACGCCTGAAACTCGAACTTGGTCTGTAACTTCTCATAACAAAGTGAAAGCAATAACCCAATTCTCAGTTGAATACCTTGAAGGACTGCTAAAAAAGTGCGGAAAACCAACTGCGACAGACGGACGGATGGACGGACAGGCAGACAGAGTGCAAACCTATAGTGCCCCCCCCCCCCCCTCGTTTTACTGGTAGGGGACTAATAACAGATTCTCTCTTTTAAGGGAAGACTGTTATATGAAAAGTGTACATGTAAATAACACAAAAAATAACATAAATAAATTACAGATTATCAGCACAAAAAACACAAAAAATATGTAAACGCAAATTGTAATGGCTTTAAAGTTTTATTTTCAAATATTGATACATTCAGTGCAGAAAAATTAATTGAACTCAAAGAAAGATTAAACATCATGGAGGATAAACCTTGGGTATTAGCATTTTCAGAAGTTAAACCAAACTATTTTAGATATAAGACAGATTTCAGAATACAATTTAGATGGATATGATATACTGAGTGTAAACATTACCAAGGACAGCATGGGCAAGGGACTGATGGTTTATATATTTTCATCCTTAAGATATATATACCAATAGACATTAACATATATTTTACTGAATTTATGTGTATGGAAATTAAATAAAATAATAGACAGACTATTAATCACATTTATTTATCGCAGCCCCAGCTCAACTCAAATAACAGAAATATGCAATTACTTCTGGAACAAGTAACTAACACGCACTACACACATGTAATTATTATGGGGTACTTTAATTTCCCAGGCATAGATTGGACAGAATATTCAACCAATGGTGGCCAAGGGGACACTGAATTTTATTTTATAGAGATGATAAGGGATTCTTTTTTATATCACCATGTAACTGAACAAACTAGAGGCAGAGGTACTAACAAGCCAACATGTTTAGACTTAATATTTATAAAGAAGGTATGATAGGGAAGCTTGATATAGATGCACCTCTAGGTAAAAGTGACCAACTTATACACTGACAATAACCATAAGTACTTTACTTTAAATGGATACAAATTCTCGATGTGGGAGGGGCTGTTGACGTCACTTATTTTCACCTTTGAAAGGCCTTTGATAAGGTGCATCATGGGAGACTAGTTCACAAATTAGTCCAATATGTACAATATAGGGCCTAAAATTGTAAATTGGATTAGATCATTTCTATCAGACCACAAACAGAGTCATATTAACGAAGAACACTTAGAATGGAACCCTGTATACAGTGGAATCCCCCAGGGGTCTGTATTGGGACCTATTATCTTTATCTTGTATATAAATGACCTACCCAATTGTATAAACAAGAACGCTGAAGCGCACAATGTCTCGCCTGTAAAGGCATAGATAGTGTTGATTGGCAAAGCAAACTTGGCATGGTTTGTAATACACATATTCAGTAATGCACCAACAAACAAGTGTAACCAATCGAACATGGAGATTCTTTACCAAACTGCGGATAGTCTGATCTTGAAATTTTTTTCAAAATGAAACTAGTAATGATGCAGATAGTACTCTTGCATAGTATATAACCCTGTTGTTTCAAGTTTCTATGTGAAATGGTCTAGGAGTTGCGCTACAATCGATTGGTGCCAACTTTTGACCCCGCCCCTCAACCTCAGTTTGACCCAGGATCAAAATAATTCCCTGTACTGTAGTATACTCATTGGCTTGAAAATGACATGCGACATGACAAGCTTTGGAAATTTTATTATTTACCCATTTCCCACCTCCAGGGCCATAACCCCTGGGGCCATACCAAAATTCCAAAGGTGTCATGCACATCCCTATCCATGTGCAATCATTCCCAAAGTTTCAAGTTTCTATCTGAAATGCTGTAGGATTGGATTACAATCGATTGGTGCCCACTTCTGACCCCACCCCCTACCTTCAGTTTGACCCAAAATCAAAACAATTCCTTGTACTGTAGACTACTTATCATTGGCTTGAAAATGATATGTAACATGACCTTTGGAAACTTTAATTTTTGACCCCACATTTCCCACCCCCAGGGCTCTGCCCCTGGGGTCATGCCAATATTTCAAAGGTGGCATGCACATCCCTGTCCATATGCGCAATCATACACAAAGTTTCAAGTTTCTATCCAAAATGGTCTAAGAGTTGCATTACAATCGATAATTACTGGCCAATTTTGATCCCTGGGATCAGCCCGGGGGGGTCAGAACGAAATTCCAAGTGTCATGCACATCCTTGCCCATATGTATAATCATCCCCAAGGTTTCAAGTTTCAAAACCCAGTCTTTGCTGATTAAATTGTCATTTGAAAAAAACAACCAAAACATAATGAGTATAACATGGATGCAAATCAGGTCTAAAATTATCAAAGTCCAAACACCACAAAAAATATTGAACAAATTTGAAAATCTATTACCTTTTGATGTGGGCTAGTCAGAAGCATGGTATAGAACAACTCTGTGAAGTTTTACTGAAATCCGATAACCCTTGTGGGTGCAAATGTCGTTTTAAAAAACCGTAACGAAAACTGCACTGGCAAAATACATGAAAATGCAGGAAATTTAAATTTCCCTTTCTCCGAGATCTAATAATACTCACCATTCTATTACTTCTGATACAGCTAGCCTGGATAGCTGGGCCCTAGGACTATAGACCTTAGCTTTACCAACTCCCGGAACCGGGTACTCGGCTCCCAACTGCCGAGTACCCGTTTGCCATGAAGCTCATATTGTTTGCATAGCCACCACCAAGAGATACCCATGGCTTGCCTCCGTGGGGCTGAAATTTCCTGCATTCTCCTTTGATCAATACTCACTAATCTATTACTTCTGATATACACCAGATTTAGACAGTAACATGGTGGGATGGGGCAAGCCATCAATTGCTACTTTTGCCCCTTGGAGAAAGAGCTAGACTTAAACTTGATTAATGGAGACCTAAAAGGACCATCAAGTTAACAGACCCGAATCACATTCGCATCACTGCCCCCCCCCCACCCCCCCCCCCCCCCCCCCCGCCTTTTTCTCCTAAGAAAAGGGAGAGAACTCATGAACATGCATCTCGCCTGAAACACAAATATGCCAAGAGGGTTAAGTGCTCTTTGCATATATTAGCCTGGGAATAAGCATGACTATATAAGATGAATGAAGATGATATATAGACATACTCTCAATCTTGAATTACCTCATGATATTTGGATTTCAGACGTGGAGCCTCCAACCATTTACTTGTCCGGCCATCAGAGACACAATCTGGTTGACATCCTCTCGCTCGACCATGTCTGCTTCTTAATTCTTTCTTACAAATTCCAAAAAAGGGAGAAGAGCAGTGTGGTCTTATAGCTATCGGTTCAAAACAGCTAAAGCGAGTGGATTGGCGGAGTCTGACACATCCCTCATATAGTAATCCGTGAAAGAGGACTCACAGTGCCATTGTGCAACAGCCATGATGTCCTCTAACGGAACACCATTGTAAAGGGCGGTCGAGGCAGCTATTCCTCTAACATCGTGTGCCCTTGCGCATTGCACCTGGTGCTCAGTCGCAATCTCATGGGTAGTCTGAATGCATTCGACTACCCAACGAGAGATAGAATCCATGGATGCGGCGCCATATGGCTTCTTATGGCAGATCCACAGATGTCTATCATTCGACCGTAACGAGTCTGTCCGTTTTTTGTACTTAGTCAAAGCACGGACGGGGCACCAGACACTGGCATACGATCAAACCTAGTTAGTTTCGGTATAATGATCGGTTTGCCGGGATATCTCAAAGATTGATTCTTTGACATAAACTCTGCTCTTGGCAGTAGATGCAGACCCCCTCCAGAGAGAATAAATCGGTCCCTCTCTGCTGAAAGTGCATGGATCTCACTGCGCCTTCTAGCTGAGGAAGCTGCCAATAGAAAGACCGCCTTTAGAGTCAAATGCTTTAGACTAGCCGAACGCAACTGTTCGAAAGGGTGCTTGGCCAGTACATTAAGCACTAAAGATAGACTCCAGGCTGGAATGACTACCGATTGTCTCGGTCGGAGATTGCTCATTCCCTTCACCATCACATTCAACTGGGCCACCTCTGGACTATCCCTGTTGGCTAGACAAGGGATAACTGATGCCAAAGCGGACTTGTATCCAGCAATTGTGACAGGAGCTAGTCCTGAAAAGAACAGCTCACAGAGAAAGTCTGCTATTTGCTGAATAGTGGATTGAAAGGTATTAATACCCTTTTCTTCACACCAGTCTGCAAATCTGTTTAACCGTGTTGTTATATGACTTGAAGGTTTACCTCCTTCTCGCAGCTCCGATGAAATCTGCAACTTGTCGAGAAAAGCCTTCCGACATGGAACGGTGTTTGATAACATCCACGCAGTCAATTTGAACATTTCGGGACGCTCGTGTAGGAAGCGTCCCTTGAGATTGTGTTCGGAATCTCAGGTAACTGCACTGGATTTTCCACCAGCAGATCTAGAAGATCCGTGAACCACGCCCTGCTGGGCCAAAATGGCGCTATTAGCAGGACCAGGCACGGTTCCTCCCTGATCTTCACCAATATCTTCGGTAGAAGAATGGTGGGTGGGTACGCGTAAGCGTGCATCCCTCTCCAGCTTATCGCCAGAGCATCTGTATCAAAGGCATTTGGATCTGGAATCGGCGAGACATAAGTCATGATTTGAGCATTTTCCCTTGTGGCGAACAAGTCCACGTTGGGTTTGCCCCGATGCTTGAAGATCCTGTGAAGAACTCGAGGGTTGAGAGACCATTCTGTTGGCAGAATTCTCTGTCTGCGAGACAAAGCATCCGCCAGAATGTTCAATCGCCCAGGAATGTGAGCTGCTTTCAAAACAACCGAGTAATTCCTGCACCATTGAATCAAGTGCCACACTTTAATACATAGTGTGGGTGACTTGGTCCCGCCTTGGCGATTTATGTATGATACTACTGTCGAGTTGTCCGACCGTATCAATATCGCCTTGCCCCTGACTTTTGGAAGAAACTTTTCCAATACCAGTTCCACTGCCATCATTTCCAACAGATTGATATGCAGCTGGCTCTCTTGGAGAGTCCATGTGCCCGAGACCTGGTGTTCTCCCAGGCAGGCCCCCCCCCATCCTTCCAGCGATGCATCCGTGTACACAGACAGCTGGGGGTGGGGGTAGATGCAGCGAAACTCCTACTAGGAGATTCTGACGCTTTTTCCACCATACAAGATGCAACATTATTGGCTCCAAAACTGGCACCAGTTTTGACAGGGGTTCTGTTCTCTGTTTCCACAGAGACATCAGATACAACTGGATAGGTCTTCGCATCAGAGCAGCGTACAGGATTACCTGCTCCATGGAGACCATCATGCACAGCATCTGAAGAAACCGCCTCGCCTGAATGTGGTTTCCCAATCGAAAACTCTTGAGGATGGCTAACAGAGACACCACTCTGGGCTCTGACGGGTAAACCCTGCCCTCCTCGAGATCGAATCGCATCCCTAAATAAACAAAATGTTGAGTGGGTGTCAACTCGGATTTATCCTTGTTGACTATCCAGCCTAGATCTGAAAGCAACTTCAGAGTCAGAGCTGTATCCACCTCTAACCTGGCTGATGTGTCTGCTTTGATCAGCCAATAGTCTATGTAGGTGTGAAGCGCCACATTCTTTTTTCTGAGAAACGCTGTCACCGCAAGGACCACTCTGGTGAAAACCAGTGGAGCCGTCGACAGGCCGAATGGGAGAACTATAAACTCCCACACTTGATCCTGAAATGGAAATCTCAGAAACCTGTGACACCGCCTGTTCATTGGAATGTAGAAATATGCATCTTTCCGATCGATCGATACACACCACATTCCCTTCCTCAATCCTGCCATTACCGACCTTGGAGTTTCCATCTGAAACCGAGGCGTATGGATAAACCAATTTAATGCCCTGAGATTGAGTACGGGTTTCCATCCCCCCGTGCTCTTGGGGACAAGGAGCATGTTTGAATAGAAGCCTGGAGTGTTCCGGTTTGCTGGTTTTATTGCTCCCTTCAGAAGCAAACCCGACACTTCGTTTTGAATGGCTTCTAACTTGTCTGGCTCCTTGGTACGGGTGTCCAGACAGGTGCCAAAGACAGATTCTGTGGTGGAAAATCCCACCACTCTGGCATGTACCACTGGGATAATCATCCCAGGACCAGACAGTCTGATGTCACACCTCGCCAAGCCTCGACGAAACGCATGAGCCTTCCACCCACTATAGATGCCTAATGGGGGTGTCTGGCTCGCGATCCGCTACCCCCCCCCCTCTCTTGACGAGAGAGAACCATTTTGGTCTTGGCTTGGCCGGTCTAACTGGCACCGCTGTTCCTGTCGCACAGGTGCGGTCCAGGCAGATACGAAGGGAGCCCTCATACCCTCAGGTATGATCCGCTCCCTTCTTTCCACCCTTTGAGGACTTACCCTTCCCCTTCCCGCCTCTCGGGCGATCAGGAGCAACATTGGGGATGGTAGGGGCCTCCACAACCTTCTGGCCTTCTTCGCCAGAGGCGGCTGAGAAAACCCAGTAGAAGCAGAAGCAGCACTCGGCTTAGCTTTCGCCTTGCTTTTGTGCTTTTCTGCTTCTTAGAAGGTTGCCCGGTTAGCGGCTTGGCTACAGCGCCTAGTGTGTGCGCTTGATGCACTAGCTCTAGCTGCAGATTAACCGGCAACAGATTCTGCGCAATGCTGGCCATGTCCTATAAGATGGCCCGCGCCTGGCCACCAAAGATGCTAGGGCCAGTAAGGGGTGTCCCAAGAAGACGCTCCCTGATGGCCGTAGCTGGACGCATATGGTCAAGGACCATCTGCCTCCTGGACTTTGTCACACGCGCCTGCACCCTTGCCAATGCATCCATAGACAGCACCAGGCCATCATTAACTCACGAAAGCGCCACAGGGTGGCCTGCCCCCGCTTCAGCCCACACCGACTGAAGAAGGCGATAAGAGTGGTTGACAGCACTCATTGCTGCCCTCACCCCCTCATCACATAGGGACAGGACTTCATCATGGTGTACCAGAGCTTTGTCCACAAGTGCCGGTGCGGGGCCACCAGCTCCAGCACTCTGGACACCCAGTACCCAGCGGTCATCCTCGGTGACCGTTGGGACAACACCATACATGTCGTATTCCCCCCGTGGAATACGACACCTCACCCGCACTTCCCTGGAGGCTGCAGGAAGCTGGCCCTTGGTCAGGAGTTGTTTGCTATAAATAGCAACCAGCAACTCCATAAACCTTGGATCCAGTCCAATAGACTGGATCCGGGCTGCGGGCAAGATCCCCGTCCTAATCGATGCAACCGATGGACGGGGTGCATCCTCCTCGGCCGTGGTCGAAACCACAGCCAAGCCAGAGTCTCATACCAATCTTTCTCCGAGGAGGACACTCCCGTGAACACGTCACCCGTTGACATGTTCACGGCCCTACCAGCAACGGCCTCCCGGCTAGGAGCCATTGCTGATACGCCAGGAACTCCGGTACCATACGGTTCCGCCGCCACCCCATGGAATACACCAGTCCATGGAGTAAGCCCGCACGGAAAACCGTGCGGACCCATAGCAGTTGAAGAACCGTGGCCAAACACAGGAGCCAACGGCACATGTCCGACCGCCGGACCAGGCGAGATATGTGAATACCACGCCTGGCCAGCCACACTCGTCACCGTGTATGAGACGGCTCCCTCGGTGGCCAGTCCAGAACCCTGTCCAAGGACAGGGTCTGAATCAAACATGGGGAGAGACTACCTTACAACTTTTGGCAGCAGGGGCGACACCAGCGTGGGCAGAACGCTACGCAAGAAGCCTTGCATAGCAGGACAAAACCACGCCGACAGTGCCATCTCCGTCACCTCCGGTTGCAGACGTGGAATGCCCCAAGGGCCGAAACGGATGCTCCACGATTTACTTTCGGACCGCCTGACCCCGCGTCAGACACTGCCAAGTCCTTCTGGGCAAGGAACGTAAGCATTATATCGACCGACCACACTGCCTAAACGTTACACCTACTGTCAAGATTACACTTAGTACAGAGGAAACAGACATGGTCCTTGAATAGAACCCTCACGAATTTGTGGCACACGTCACATGATGGCGGGGCTGGCTTGGCCTATAAATAAGCACAAACCTACAATAAGCAAGCGGAACAAAACAGGAATGGAAGGCAGACAATTAATTTTCAAATATTTTGACCATAAATTAACTGTTAACCCTTCCACACCCAACCTAGCAACATTACAGCAAAGATCGCATTGATTATGACGACAGGAACGAAGCGGGCAATAATACACCCATACACTGATCCTCAAGGATGTATAACGGAACCAGGAATCATATCGCATAGCATTCAGGGTATATTTACTAATAAATATAGATTATACTCCTAACGAAGGCCAAAACGATATGTGAAGAAACAACAAAATGTAAACAAACTGCTGTAGCACATGGTAAAACCGCAGACCACACATCTAAATCAAGAATTTTGAAACCACTGATCATTGCAAACATGCAAAACTTAAAAATTCCAAGATTTTTCTGGTACCAATTAAAGTGTGCAGCACCTAGAATCAGATGCGCGAATTAATGAAACATTTTCTTCACATAAACATCCGAGTAACACAGTGTGACGTCACCCGCTCGGATCTTACGGAGAACGACATCAGCTGATTTTCGTGTTAAAAACACTGTCAAGTCAACACCTAATTTCATATCTGCTGATCGCCTGTTGGGGTTTAAAGGAAGGCGATCATCTGGCATATTTCGTTGTTAACACACGTCCCAGATTCTTTGGGGTTAGAAATTGGAACATGCGACACACACAAAATTTTTGAAGACCTAAGTCTTTTAACTATGGAATAACATGGAAATATACAACCTGGTTATCATCAGAAGCATCCATGGTAATCCAATATATCCTTAGAGAGCACACAAAGCTATCACAATTACACAGAAAAAAGACAATACAATCTCAAGACTTCCAACTGCAAAAAAGCATGTGTCTCTTGTTGCTATGCAAACAAGAATGAGCTTCATGGCAAACGGGTACCCGGCAGTTGGGAGCCGAGTACACGGTTCCAGGAGTTGGTAAAGCTTACTAAGTCTATAGTCCTAGTGCCCAGCTATCCAGGCTAGCTGTATCAGAAGTAATAGAATGGTGAGTATTGATCGAAGGAGAAAGGTCCAAGTGTTGTTATGTAGATCACATCCCTGTACAGTATAGATCATTCTGTAAAGTTTCATTGAGATCGGATGAGCCAGTGTTGAAAAATAAGTTGATTAAAAAACCTTAACCAAAACTGCACAAATGACGGACAACGACGCCGCTAGCGGAATTAGTGATCCCTGTCTTGCTTTCTGCTTCGCAGGCGAGACAAAAAAACCACCATAGCCACATCATATTAAGTATGTACAGAAAACTGGTAACACATCAAATGCGATGGAAAACAAGGTCATGATGTTTAATCAAAATTTGATGTGGCATTGCAGAGGCATAGCTGCTTTTAAAACCGTAACCAAAAACCTTAGACAAAAATACCAAGGGAGTCCAAATGAAATGAAAATTCTGTACAGAAAGTTCATGAATATCCTAAAATTCTAACAACGGTTGCCATGGAGATTTCATCCGTGTATAGTGTAGATCAATTCTGCAGTTTCATTGAAATTAGATGAGCAATTGATGAAATATAAGCCAATGAAAAAACCTTAACCAAAAGTACAGGCACAGAAAATACATAAAAATTCTAAGTCCAAAACCACGAAAAATATGGATAAGATGTTCCAAAATGATATTGGTTGCCAAAGAGATAGCATCATTCTATAGTGTAGACCAATTCTGCAGTTTCACTGAAATTAGATGAGCCATTGATGAGATATAAACCAATGAAAAAACCGTAACCAAAAGTACAAATCTATACGGACAACGCCGCCGCCACCACCACCAGAATGAGTAATCCTTATGTCTCGCTTCTGCTTCACAGGCGAGACAAATATGGCAGTGGCGTATATTTATATGCAGACGACACAAAGTTGTTTCAGGAAATAAATTCCACATCAGACAGCTTAAAAATGCAGTCAGACATATTTGTTAGGGGATTGGTCAGATAAGTGGCTCTTACAATTCAACTCAGAGAAATGTAAATGGATGGGTACACCTATAGAATTCACTACACTGAAATAGATATTGGTTTTAATACCGTATTATCATTGATGATAAGTTGACCTTTGAAAAACACATTGTTGATAAGGTCAATGTAATCATGGGAATTATCCGGCGCACATTTGTGCATTTAGACATAAAATTGTTCAAAACACTTTACACATCATTGGTAAGACCTCATGTCGAATATACAAACCAGGCATATAGTCCTCAAAAACATTGAGTTATAGACTTATGGAATAGCCTACCACAACACGTATTTGAAGCTCAAACAATATTATCTTTTGAATCTAGGGTGGATGTTATGGAAGACTCAACCGTTATACTATGATTACCTCGCAGCCGATATAAAGCCGGATTGGTATCAGACCAACTATTAATAATGGTACACTAACTAATACCCTCAGATAAAATAAAAAAACCAAACCAACCTGTCATAACTGAAACAGAAAAAAACAAATTCTGAAACATCGCGGTTTATTTACAATAATACAGTCATAAATGACAAAAAAGAAAGCAGACAAATTCAATGAATACTTTACCAACATTGGACCCAGCCTATCAAAAAAAAATTCAACCAAGCTTGAACATACATGTACAGGACTATCTAACAGGTAGCTATCAACTCTCCATTTTCTTAAATCCTGATAGTGAAGAAATTTACAAAATACTAATGCAAATTAACACAACTAAAAGTGCTGGCATTGATAATTTTAATTGGAAAATATTCAAACACTGTGTTGTAGAAATACTAACTCCTCTGGATAATATTTGTAATCTATCACTGACACAGGGTATATTTCCAACAAGACTAAAGGTTGCACATGTTACACCTCTATACAAAGCCAAAGATGCATCTGACTTTATTAACTAGGCCAGTCTCGGTACTTCCACTCTTCTCGAAACTCCTGGAAAAGCTGTATTTTAGTAGAATTACCAATTACCTAAACAAAAACTCCATCTTATATTCATCTCAGTATGGTTTCAGAGAAAAACACTCTATTTTGCTTGCCATTGTGGATATGATTGAAAAACTATCTGTCTCCCTAGAGAATAATGAACATACTCTGGGTGTATTCCTGGACCTTTCCAAAGCCTTCGATACAATTGACCATTCGATTCTATTACAAAAGCTTGCATACTATGGAATACGGGGCGCTGCATTGAATTGGATAGAGAGCTACCTGTCAAACAGAAAACAATGTGTACAATTCAATGGAGTCATTTCAGAATATAAAGAGGTAATCTGTGGTGCACCCCAAGGTTCAATCCTTGGCCCCCTGCTATTTCTCTTGTATATGAATGATATACCCAAAGTCTGTAACCATCTCTCTTTAATCCTCTTTGCAGATGATACTAATGCTTTCTGCAGCCATAAGGACATAGAAATTCTTTACAAACATGTTAATAATGAAATGGCAAAGTTAATAGATTGGTTTAAAGTTAACAAACTGTCCTTAAATGTAAGTAAAACCAACTATATATTATTTACAAAATCTAATAAATTAAAGGAAGCATCTCTCCCAAAACTTTACATCGACAACCAGATAATACATGAAGCCCAATATGTCAAGTTTCTAGGAGTCTATTTGGATAAGAATTTGACATGGGAGAAGCATATTGACGTCGTATCATCCAAGGTAGCAAAGAGCATTGGCATCATACGCAGACTAAAACCCTATCTAACACTGAATATTATTTAAAATCTGTATTGCACAATGATACTTCCTGACATCATTTACTGTAATGCTATCTGGACTAACACATCTGAAGCTAAACTAAAAAAACTAAAATCACTACAAAAGCAATCTATTAAATTATTTACACAAACTGCAGGTGGCCAGGATATCTTTAAAATAGCAAAAATTCTAAAACTTGAGGACATTGGAAGGCTCCAATTATACACAATTTTAAGAGACTTCCACAATGGCAACTTACCCTCTTATTTAACTAGTATCTTCACGGTCAATACACAAATACACTCTCACAACACTAGAACACGAAATAACCTGCACACAAGACATCACCAAACAAAAGCAGCACAACAAAAACCCTCTTATAAAGAAATACAATTATGGAATAATACAGATACAAAGACATGCACAGACATTATTATCTACAGTCATTTAAACAGAAGATCAAAATATGATTATAAACACCTACTAGGCCCTAAAAAAAATTTTTTTAAATAAAGCAAACAACAAAAACCCAACAACAACAACAACAAAAAAACCCACAAAAACTGAAAAACACAAAAAAATCCCACACCACCATGGCATTATCATACTTGCACCCAGTCACCCAAACAAATAATAATAATA
The DNA here is from genome assembly GCA_034401795.1 of Chaetoderma sp. LZ-2023a. NCBI lineage: Eukaryota > Metazoa > Mollusca > Caudofoveata > Chaetodermatida > Chaetodermatidae > Chaetoderma > Chaetoderma sp. LZ-2023a. The sequence goes on along the minus strand of CM067374.1, from coordinate 93,890,299 downwards.
ATAATAATAATAATAATTTTAATTAGCAAGATAAGCACACCTATGTACCTGTAAATATGTTGTCTATCCGTTCCATGTCCCATGTCTTTTGTTTGTCTTTTAGGACTAAGTTAAACCTTTATGTCATATATTTTATAGTATCGGTCCTTCATGTATAATTTATATATATATATATATATATATATATATATATATATATATATATATATATATATATATATATATATATATATATATATATATATATATTGTTCTATGTAGGGGTCCACAGTCTATATAGGCTCTGCCTTTGGTGGCCCATCTGTTGTGTAAATACAAACTGTACATTTTATATCAAAGTAAATGAATTTGAACTTGAACTTGAACAGGCTGATAGGCCTTCTTACAGGATATCATCATCGTCATCTGTTGTGACGCTGAAGGCCCTAGTAAGGCATATTGTCGATCTCAACTGAATACGTATTGTGTATTGTTGCGCATACGCGGATAGTGGACGTGCAATTTACATATGTACATAGGTTAGTAATTGGGAAAATCAGGTTGGTAGGGCATGCCCACCTATTCAGGTTGGATGTACAGAGGTATATACAAGATTTACAGATGCTGGTAAGACATGTTCCTCTACCTTGCTTTTGGTTGCATGTAGTTATATACAGAATATAGAATAGAATATGATAGTCCGAGTCTACTCTGACTCAACCCGCCCCTGTGACAGATATTTGGACAGACTGATGGGCCGGGGAGAGTCAGAGCAATTAGTATGTTCAAAAGTTGGAGAACTCCGCCACCGCTTGGTAGCGAGCCTCTTAATCGATCTTAGCTACAATATTCGACACAAACCCCGGTTATTGCTTCGTATAATTCACATATCCATTCGCTCGCACCTTAAATCATGTTAAATATGTCCTATATCTCACGTTATTTAACCTTTTAGCTCATTGTTGACAAATTTTATCGAATTTCAAGCGAACAGCCATTGCAAAAACAGTGATGACGTAGTACACAACATTTCGCCTCAAAAATTACGCAATTTCGTCCCGAGCAAATTCGAGCCCTGGGATGATTAAATTAAACTGGAAAGTAAAAGCGTCAGTTTTGTTGGTTAGATAAAATATTCTATTATTTATGCGGCACTCATTATTCTCATTTTACATCCGTGGGTGGTTGGGTGTGTGAGGGTGGGTGGGTGACAGGGAAGCGGGTGTGTGGGTGAGTAGAAAATTAAGTGAGTGATTCAGTGACTATGTGATTCAGTGAATTAATGGGTGTGTGGTCGGTTGGTTTGTCGGTGGGTTGGTCGGTGGGTGGGTCAGTCCGACCTCTGCCGGTGGGTCCGACCCAAGTCGGTCTGACTGGTTGGTCGGACGGTCAGTGGGTGGGTGGATTGGTCGGTCGGTCATTGGGTGGGTGGGTGGGTTGGTGGGTCAGTCGTTGGGTGGGTCAGTTTGTCGGTCGATGTTTGAGTGAGTGAGTTGGTCGGTTGGTCGCTCTGACCTCGGTCGGTAGGTGGGTGGGTGAGTTGGTCGGTCGGTCCGAGCTCAGTCGGTGGGTGGGTGGGTCAGTTGATTTGGCTGGGTGAGTTGGTCGGTCGGTCCGACCTCGGTTGGTCGGTCGCTGAGTGGGTGGGTAGGTCGGTCCGACCTCAATCGGTCCAAACTCGGTTGGTCGGTGGGTGGTGGGTCAGTCGGTGGGTGGGTGGGTTAGTCGGTTGGTCAGTCAGTCAGTCCAACCTCGGTCAGTTGGTCGGTCGGTCTTCTAGCCTACATGCCTAGTCCAACAGCCTACTATTCTACTAGCCTACATGCCTAGTCTACCCGCTTACTAGCCTACAGTCCTAGTATACTAGCCTACGGACCAAGTCTAGCCTTCATGGTTAGGCCATAGCTCTGCCTCAGACAGTCTTGTCTAGGTCTTAATTAGACATTAGCTAAGCTATGGCTAGGCCTTATCGGGGCTTGAATTGCAGGAAATGTCAATTTCCCTTTCTCCGAGATCTAACAATACTCACCATTCTGTTACTTCAGATATACAGCTGGCCCTGACAGCGGCTCTAGGATTATAGACTTAGAAAGCTTTACCGACTCCTGGGAACCGGGTACCCGGCTCCCCACTGCCGAGTACCCATTTACCATAGAGCTCATATTGTTTGCATAGCCACCAAACAAGAGAAAACTATGGCTTGCCTCCGTGGGGCTGGGAGGCTGGGTCCGTAACAGAATGGTGAGTATTGTTAGATCTCGGAGAAAGGGAAATTGACATTTCCTGCATTCTCCTTCGATCAATACTCACCATTCTGTTACTTCTGATATACACCAGATTTGATCAGTAACCTGGTGGGAAGGGGCAAGCCATACATGCTAATTTTGCCCCTTGGAGAAAGATTTTAGACTTCAAACTTGACTAACGGAGACCTAAAAGGACCGTCAAGTTCACGGAACCGAATCACATTCGCGTCACAGCCCCCCCCCCCTTTTTCCTCCTAAGAAAAGGGAGAGAACTAACGAACATGTATCTCGCCTGAAACACCAATATGCCAAGAGGGTTAACTACTCCCTGCATATCGCTTGTATTAGCCTGGGAATGAGCATGAATATATAAGATGAATGAACATGATACATATACATAATACAAAAAACTCTCACTTGTTGAATTACCTTATGATAACAGGACTTCAGACGTACCGCCTACAACCATACACCGGTTCGGCCATCAGTGACACAATCTGGTTGACATCCTCTCGCTTGACCATGCCTGCTTTAGGTTCTTTTCTTACCAAAGTGAAAAAAGGGGAAAAGCAGTGTGGTCACTAACTATCGTTTCAAAACAGCTAAAGCGAGTGGATTGGCTGAGTCTGACACATCCCTCATATAGTAAACCGTAAATGAGGACTCACAGTGCCATTGTGCAACGGCCATGATGTCCTCTAACGGAACACCATTGTAAAGGGCGGTCGAGGCGGCTATTCCTCTAACATCGTGTGCCCTTACGCCCTGCACCTGGTGCCCAGTCGCCATCTCATGAGTAGTCTGAATGCATTCGACCACCCAACGAGAGATAGTATCCATGGATGCGGCGCCATAAGGCTTTTTATGGCAGATCCACAGATGTCTATCGTTCGACCGTAACGAGTCAGTCCGTTTCTTGTACTTAGTCAAAGCACGGACCGGGCACCAGACACTGGCATCACGATCAAACCTGGTTAACTTCGGTATAATGATCGGTTTGCCGGGATATCTCAAAGATTGGTTCTTTGACATAAATTCTGCTCTTGGCAGAAGACGCAGACCTTCTCCAGAAACAATAAATCGGTTCCTCTCTGCCGAAAGCGCATGGATCTCACTGCGCCTTCTAGCTGAGGAAGCTGCCAATAGAAAGACCGCCTTTAGAGTCAAATGCTTTAGACTAGCCGAACGCAACGGTTCGAATGGGTGCTTGGCCAGTACATTAAGCACTAAAGATAGACTCCAGGCTGGAATGACTACCGGTTGTCTCGGGCGGAGATTGCTCATTCCCTTCAACATCACGTTTAACTGGGCCACCTCTGGACTATCCCTGTTGGCTAGACAAGGGATAACTGATGCCAAAGCTGACTTGTATCCAGCAATTGTGACGGGAGCTAGTCCTGTAAAGAACAGCTCACAAAGAAAGTCTGCTATTTGCTGAATAGTGGATTGAAAGGTATCAATACCCTTTTCTTCACACCAGTCTGCAAATCTGTTAACCTTGTTGTTATATGACTTGAAGGTTGACCTCCTTCTCGCAGCCGCGATGAAATCAGCAGCCTGTCGAGAAAAGCCTTCCGACGTGGAACGTTGTTTGACAACATCCACGCAGTCAATTTGAACATTTCGGGACGCTCGTGTAGGAAGCGTCCCTTGGCCTGGGAGATTATGTTCGGAATCTCGGGCAACTGCACAGGATTTTCCACCAGCAGATCTAGAAGATCCGTGAACCACGCCCTGCTCGGCCAATACGGCGCTATTAGCAGGACCAGACACGGTTCCTCCCTGACCTTCACCAATACCTTCGGTAGAAGAATGGTGGGTGGATACGCGTAAGCGTGCATCCCTCTCCAGCTTATCGCCAGAGCGTCTGTATCGACGGCATTTGGATCTGGAATCGGCGAGACATATGTCATGATTTGAGCATTTTCCTTTGTGGCGAACAAGTCCACGTTGGGTTTGCCCCAATGCTCGAAGATCCGTCGCAGAACTGGAGGGTTGAGGGACCATTCTGTTGGCAGGATTCTCTGTCTGCGAGACAAAGCATCCGCCAGAATGTTCAATCGGCCAGGAATATGAGCTGCTTTCAAAACAACCGAGTAATTCCTGCACCATTGAATCAAGTGCCACACCCTGATGCACAGGGTGGGCGACCTGGTCCCTCCTTGGCGATTTATATATGATACTACTGTCGAATTGTCCGACCGTATCAATATCACCTTGCCCCTGATCATCGGAAGAAACTCTTCCAACGCCAGTTCCACTGCCATCATTTCCAACAGATTGATATGCAGCTGACTCTCCGGGAGAGTCCATGTGCCCGAGACCTGGTGTTCTCCCAGGCAGGCACCCCACCCTTCCAGCGATGCATCCGTGTAAACGGACAGCTGGTGGTGGGGTAGGTGCAGCGAAACCCCTATTAGGAGATTCTGACGCTGTTTCCACCATAGAAGATGCGATATTATCGGCTCCAAAACTGGCATCAGTTTTGACAGGGGTTCTGTTCTCTGTTTCCACAGAGACATCAGATACAACTGGATAGGTCTTCGCATTAGAGCAGCGTACGGGATAACCTGCTCCATGGAGACCATCATGCCCAGCATCTGAAGGAACCGCCTTGCCTGAATGTGGTTTCCCACTCGAAAACTCCCGAGGATGGCTAACAGAGACACCACTCTGGGCTCTGACGGGTAAACCCTGCCCTCCTCGAGGTCGAATCGCATCCCCAAATAAACGAAATGTTGAGTGGGTGTCAACTCGGATTTCTCCTCGTTGACTATCCAGCCTAGATCTGAAAGTAACTTCAGAGTCAGAGCAGTATCCACGTTCAACCTGGCTGCCGAGTCTGCCTTGAGCAGCCAGTCGTCTATGTAGGTGTGTAGCGCCACGTTCTCTTTTCTGAGAAATGCTGTCACCGCAAGGACCACTCTTGTGAAAACCCTCGGAGCTGTCGACAGGCCAAACGGGAGAACTGTAAACTCCCATACTTGATTCTGAAACGCAAATCTCAGAAACCTGTGCCAACTCCGATTGATCGGAATGTGGAAATATGCATCTTTCAGATCGATCGATACACACCACATTCCTTTCCTCAATCCCGCCATTACCGACCTCGGTGTTTCCATCTGGAACCGAGGCGTATGGATAAACCAATTTAATGGCCTGAGATTGAGTATGGGTCTACATCCCCCCGTGCTCTTGGGGACAAGGAACATGTTTGAATAGAAGCCTGGAGTGTTCCGGTTTGCTGGTTTTATTGCTCCCTTCAGAAGCAAACCCGACACTTCCTTTTGAACGGCTTCTAACTTGTCTGGCTCCCTTGGTACGGGTGTCCAGACTGGTGCCAAAGACAGATTTTGTGGCGGAAAGTCCCACCACTCTGGCATGTAACCCTGGGATAACCATCCCAGGACCAGACTGTCTGACGTCACACCTCGCCAAACCTCGACGAAACGCATGAGCCTTCCACCCACCATAGACGCCTCGACGTCTAACGGGGTTGTCCGGCTCGCAGTCCGCCCCCACCCCCCCCCCCCCCTTTCTTAACGAGAGAGTGAGAACCATTTCGTTCTAGGTACGACGGGTATAACTGGCACCGCTGTTCCTGTCGCACAGGTGCGGTCCAGGCGGATATGAAGGGAGCTTGCGTACCCTCAGGTACGCTTCGGCCCCTTCTGTCCGCCCTTTGAGGCCTTACCCTTACCCTTCCCCTTGCCCTTACCACCTCTAGGGCGGTCAGGAGCAACATTGGGGAGGGTAGGCGCCTCTACAGCCTTCCTGGGTTTCTTCGCCGGCGGCAGCTCCGAAAACCCAGCCGAAACAGACGTCGCAATAGGCCTGGCTTTCGCCTTGCCCTTATGCTTTTTCTGTTTCTTTGAAGGCTGTCCGGTTAGCGGCTTGCCCACAGCCCCTAGTGCGTGCGCTTGCCGCACCAGCTCTAGCTGGAGATTTACCGCTAACCGATTCTGCGCAATACTGGCGGTGTCCTCTAAGATGGCCCGCGCTTGGCCACCAAAGATGCTAGGCCCTGTCAGGGGCGTCCCAAGAAGACGCTCCCTGACTGCCGTAGCCGGACGCATATGGTCAATGACCATTTGCCTCCTGGACTTCGTCACACGCGCTTGCACCCTTGCCAATGCGTCCATTGACAGCACCAAGCCGTCATTAACGCACGATAGCGCCACAGGTGGCACAGGGTGGCCTGCCCCCGCTTCAGCCCACACCGACTGAAGTAGACGATAGGAGTGATTGACAGCGCTCATGGCTGCCCTCACACCCTCATCGCATAGGGCCAGGACTTCTTCCTGGTGTACCTGGGCCTTATCCACTAGTGCCGGACCGGGACCACCCGACCCGGCACTCTGGACGCCCAGTACCCATCGGTCATCCTCCGTGACCGACGGGACTACACCATACCTGTCGTATTCACCCCGCGGAATACGGCACCTTGCCCGCACCTCCCTGGAGGCCGCAGGGAGCTGACCCTTGGTCATTAGTTGTTTACTATAAATAGCATCCAACAAATCAATGAACCATGGATCCAGTCCCACTGACTGGATCCGGGCCGCGGGCAAAATCCCCGTCCTAATCGACGCAACCGACGGACGGGGCGCATCTTCATCGGCCGTGGCCGAAACCACAGACGGGTCAACTCTGGCTAGCCATGCCAGAGCATCAGACCAATCTAACTCCGAAGAAGATACCCCCGCAAACACGTCACCCGTTGACATGCTTACGGGTCTGCCAGCCATGGCCTCCCGGCCAGGAGCCACGGCTGACACGCCAGGCACTCCGCTACCACATGGTTCCGCCGCCACCCCATGAAACACTCCGGTCCATGGGGTAGGTCCGCACGGAAAACCGTACGGACCCGTAACCGTCGCGGAACCATAGCCGGCCACGGGCGCCAACGGCACCCCATGTCCGGCTGCCGGACCAGGCGAGATAGGTGAGTACCACGCCTGGCCCGGCACACCGGTTCCCCTGACGGCTGGTGACAAACCAAGCCGCGCGGAACCGGTGCACGGTAACGGATTGGCCTCAGCCGCAGGCGGAGCCGCTGACCTGGCTTGCGCCAAACCAGACAAATGGAGGCCGGTTCCGTCCAGGACGGAATCAACCTCCATATTCTCCACCTGCGGCTTCACGGGCCGCAGCAACCTCTCCTCCTCGGCCTCATCGTCTTCAGACTCCGAAGAGCCGTCACTAGACGAATAAACCGTGGAGCCGTCCTGGCGGACGGCTCCCACACCTGACGGACCGGCCACCGCTACTGGACCACCCGGAGGTGGCCGCAGAGAGACAGAACCAGTCTGGCCGAAGCCAGACGGACCCGCCAGGGGGCCGTACGAGACGGCCCCCTCGGTAACCAGTCCAGAATCCTGTCCGAAGACAGGATCCGTACCAGGCATGGGGAGAAACTGCCCCCCAACCTTTGGTAGCAGGGACGACACCAGCGTGGGCAGAACGCTATGCAGAAAACCCTGCATAGCCGGACCAAACCACGCCGGCGGTGCCATCTCCGCCACCTCCAGCTGGGGACGTGGAGCACCCCCACCGGCTGAACCGGGCGCTCCACGATTTCCTCTCGGACCGCCTGACCCCGCGTCAGACCCAGCCAAGTCCTTCTGGGCAAGGAACTTAACCATCGTTTCGACGGACCACACTGCACAAACATTACACCTATGATCTATATTACACAGGGCACACCTAAAACAGACATGGTCCTTGAACATTACACGGACAAACTTATGGCAGTCGTCACATGATGGCGGGGCTGGCTTGGCCTATAAAATAAGCACAAACCTACAATAAACAAGCGGAACGAGACACGGATGGAAGGCAGACAATTAATTTTCAAATATTTTGACTCATAAATTAACCGTAACCTCCCGCACCCCACCCCGCCACGTTACAACAACGATCGCATTGATTATGACGACAAGAACGCGGCGGGCACAACACACCCATAATAGATCCTACAGGATGTGTAACGGCTCCAGGAATCATATCGCATAGCATTCAGGGTATATTTACTAATCAATATAAATTATACTCCTAACGAACGCAGCACGATATGTGAAGAAAACAACAAAAAGTATAACAACTGCTGTCTCACACGGTAAAACCGCAGACCACGCATCTACTCAAGAATTTTGAAACCACCGATCATTGCAAACCGATCGTGATCGCACGTAAACTTGATCATTCTAAAGTTTCCGGTACCATTTTTTAGTACGCAGCACCCAGAACAAGATGCGTGAATTAATGAAAAAATTTTTCTTCACATAAACATCCGAGAGACCGGGTGTGACGTCACCCGCTCGGATTCTACGGAGAACGATGTCAGCCGATATTCGTGTTAGAAATACCGTAGCAAACACCTATTTTCATATCTGCCGATCGCCTGTTGGGGTTTAAAGAAGGCGATCGTCTGGCATATATCGTTGCTAGCACACGTCCCAGATTCTATGGGGTTAGAAATTGGAACATGCGACACAACGAAATTTAGAGACCTAAGTCTTTTAACTATGGATATAAAGAACAATACAACCTGGTTGTCTTGGGCGGTATTCTCCATAGTCCTTAGTTATCCTTTCAGAACACACAAACTATCACTGATTAAAGACTTAGATTCTTTTTAAAAAACACTAAAATCCTTAATGCGAAAAGCATGTATTGCACTTGTTGCTATGCAAACAAGAATGAGCTCTATGGTAAACGGGTACTCGGCAGTGGGGAGCCGGGTACCCGGTTCCCAGGAGTCGGTAAAGCTTTCTAAGTCTATAATCCTAGAGCCGCTGTCAGGGCCAGCTGTATATCTGAAGTAACAGAATGGTGAGTATTGATCGAAGGAGAAATGCCTTATCTAACCTTAGCTTTGGTTACATAGTCGTTACCTAAGCCTTAGCTAGTCTTGGTTAGATCTTCCTGGCCTAATCTGTGCCTTATCTATGCTTAGTCTTGCCTAGGCTTAAGCTATGCTTACGTAGTCTTTACTTTGACCGTACCTGGTCCTTATTAAGACTTGGCTAGATCTTAGTTAGACCGTAACCTAGCGTGACTTAGGCTTATGTAGGCATTGATCAGGCTTTGCTTGGTTTGAGTAGGTCTTAGCCAGGCTGGATTAAGCATTACTTAGACCATAGCTAGCTTGGCTAAACCTGAGTGTGGCCTTATCTACGCGTGCATATACTTTATATAGGTCTTAGTTACCGTAGGCTTTTGCCTAGCATTAGCTAGGCACTACCTACAAATTAGCTAAAGTCAGGCTAAGCCTTATTTAGTTCTAAGCTATGCCTTATCTAGGGTTGGCTTAGTCTTACTTAGGCCATAGCTATGCTTACGTAGGCATTAGTTAGTCCTTACTTAGACCTTACCTGGTCCTTATTTAGACTTGGCTAGATCTTAGTTAGGCCTTAACCTGGTGTGGCTTAGCCTTACATAGGCATTGACCAGGCTTTGCTAGGCATTACATAGGCCTTAGCTTTGCTTGGGTAGGCATTAGCCAAGCTAGATTAGGCATTACTTTGACCTTAGCTTGGCTAGGCCTGAGCGTGGCCTTATCTAGGCTTGGATATATATTATCTAGGTCTTAGTTGGGTTTAGGCTAGCATTAGCTAGTCCTTACTTAAACCTCAGGTAGGCTTGGCTGTGCCGTACCTAGGCTGGATTCGGCCGTACCAAGGCATAAGCCAGACTTGAGTAGGCATATATAGGCCTTGGCTAGGCCTTATATAGGCCATAGCTAGGCTTGGTTTGGCCATACCCACGCTTTGCTAGCCCATTGCTAAGCTTTGGTTGGGATTGACAATGTCTTAATTAGGTCTTAGCTAGTCTATCGTTAGGCTTAGCCAAGCCGTAACAAGGCATATCTAAGCCTGGCAATGGTCTAGGGAAGGCGTAGTCATACCTGGCGAAGATATAGCCAAGTCTACCTACCGTCTATCCCAGCCTGGCTAAGGACAAGCCAAGACATAGGTACGTCTTAGTCAAAGCTAGTTAAGCCCTAGATCTGGCCTAGTCAAGCATGGGCAATGCCCAGTTAACTGGCTACGGCTTGGTTAATGCCTAGTTAAGCCTCGCTAAGGCCTATTTAAGTCATAGTGAAGACCGGCGAGGGCCTAGGTACGGCAAAGTTAAGCCTACCTGAGGCCTAAATAAGGACTAGCTAATGTCGATGTAAGCCCCGTGAAGGCCTACATAAGACTAAGACAAGTCTAGATACGGCATAGCTGAGGCCTATATAAGGCTTAGCCTGGCCTTAGCTAAGGCCTAGCTAATGCTAGTCAAAACCTAACCAAGACCTAGATGATGTATATCAAAGCCTAGATACGAGCAAGCTCAGGCCTAGCCAAGCTTATATATGGTCTAAGTAATGCCTAATCCAACCTGGCTACGGCCCACCACAGCCAAGCTAAGGCCTAGGTAATGCTTCGCAAAGCCTGGTTAATGCCTAGGTAAGGCTAAGTCACGTCAGGTTTAAGGTCTAGTCGAGACCTAGTCAAGCCTAAATAAGGACCCGGTACGGTCTAAGTAAGGACTACGTAAGCATAGCTTAAGCCTAGATAAGACTAAACGAAGCGTAGATAAGACACAGATTAGGCCTGGAAGGTCTAACCAAGCCTAGCTAAAGCTTAGGTAATGACTAGCTAACAACAGCTAAGGGAAGATAAAGCATATCGAAGCCTGGATAAGGCCTAGTCAAGACTGGCTATGGCAGAGCTACGGCCTAACCATGTATGCTGGTAGACTAGGACTGTAGGCTGGTACAGTAGGCTGTTAAACTAGGCCTGTATGCTATTAAGCTGATAGACTAGTTCTGTAGGATAGAAGACTGACCCACACAACCACCCATCCACCCACCGACTGACCTAATCCACTGACCCACCCATCCACCTACCGACCGAGGTCTGACCGACCAACTCTCCCACCCACCCACCAACTGACCGACTCACACACCCATCAACCCACCCACCGACTGAGGTCGGACCGACCGACCGACCAACTCACCCACCCACCTACCGACCGAGGTCAGAGCGACCAACCGACCAACTCACTCACTCAAACATCGACCGACAAACTGACCCACCCAACGACAGACCCACCAACCCACCCACCCACCCAATGACCGACCGACCAATCCACCCACCGACTGACCGTCCGACCAACCAGTCAGACCAACTTGGGTCGGACCCACCGGCAGAGGTCGCACTGACCCACCCACCGACCAACCCACCGACAAACCAACCGACCACACACCCATTAATTCACTGAATCACATAGTCACTGAATCACTCACTTAATTTTCTACTCACCCACACACCCGCTTCCCTGTCACCCACCCACCCTCACACACCCACGGATGTAAAATGAGAATAATGAGTGCCGCATAAATAATAGAATATTTTATCTAACCAACAAAACTGACGCTTTTACTTTCCAGTTTAATTTAATCATCCCAGGGCTCGAATTTGCTCGGGACGAAATTGCGTAATTTTCGAGGCGAAATGTTGTGTACTACGTCATCACTGTTTTTGCAATGGCTGTTCGCTTGAAATTCGATAAAATTTGTCAACAATGAGCTAAAAAGTTAAATAACGTGAGATATAGGACATATTTAACATGATTTAAGGTGCGAGCGAATGGATATGTGAATTATACGAAGCAATAACCGGGGTTTGTGTCGAATAGTGTAGCTAAGGTCGATTAAGAGGCGCGCTACCAAGCGGTGGCGGAGTTCTCCAACTTTTGAACATACTAATTGCTCTGACTCTCCCCGGCCCGTCAGTCTGTCCAAATATCTGTCACAGGGGTGGGTTGAGTCAGAGCAGACTCGGACTAAGATTATGATTGATTGATTTCGTGGCAAACCGAAAGCCAATAAGTACTAAACCTACAGGGAGGCGATAGAATCAAGACATAGCTCATGAATGTTTTGAAAATTAACTTCTATGTCAACTACCTTTAGATATTTCATCAAACAGTTCTTTGGAACGCCGGTGCAAACCGTGCTTTGGTGCGGCTTGGCCGACTGATCTTTTCTCCTGGTTCTCCAAAGCCCGTTGTGCTCTGTTTTCAACGTTGAATTTCCTAAAAGTTTTCCCAACAGTTTTTGCCCACACACCACCCATACTACAATTCATATAACTGAACGTGAAATTGTTAGCACTGACGTGACATTTAACAAATCTTGAACAGAATACTATGTTTCCGGGATTTTCTTGTTCTTGTGTAAGTTCCGCCTCTCGGTATTTTTAAATGCTCGTAACGCCAAACATTAAGATCGGTTGTGTCGACATCTCAGCCCCACCTTGCGCTGGCGACGTTATTCGTATAGCAGATTGGCCTCTACATATGCAGATGGTGCTCCATATTGCAAACCAATATACAACCAAGGAGCGCTACAAACCCTACTGTACTTTGTGCTTAACTATCTGTCGGCTGTTAGCCACCATACAATAATTTTAATGGGCAGTAACTCTGGACCTGTTGAGTGTTTTGGGGACAGTTTACCTGAAGTTTTTTGTGGCTTAGGCATATCCAGGGTTGAACATTAAGGGCAGATGTAGTCTGCAGAAATTCAGCCAGCAGACAGTTAAATTACAAATGCTTCCTTATATTACTCCAACACCTGCCTATGGCCATTGATCTATTTGCTTTATATTTACTGAATACCACAATTTTTAATTCTATTATGTACAATGCTATTACCCTATGTCCAAAATGTGCTCTATATGGTTTATCGTTTAATTAAATCATGTTGCTTATGTACTATTCAAATACCTGCCTATGCCCACTGACATGTTATCTGCTTCATAAGTACTGAATTACAAAATACCACTTTGTGAATTATATACTACATGATCACAAACTCTTGGCCTCTAGAGCTCCATTATCTGTATCCCATGACAAATGTACAGATTATTCCCTGCTTCCCGCAGAAGCAGATTTAGGGGGTGTCCCACGGTGCATGGAACGACCTCCCCACCCACCCACCCCCTGACAAGCAGAGCAAAACAAATGTTTTATTAAATCATTTTACAAAATAGCCAAATCACATCATTATTGTGTGTACACACGTTTACTGTTCGGTTTTCAAATTCTACATTTAATGACTGCAACTATAGCATTAACTTATTATCAAGGGTAGGGCACAGTATGTAATTCATGCATACCAAAACATCAATAATGTGGTAGCTACAATTCGGGAGGTTAGAGAGCAGATAGATATCAAGTTTGCTGAATGGTTTAAAGAAGGATGTGAGATCGCCAAAACTGTCAATGTTGAGGCGAGCCTTCCAAGAACATGTAATCGTCAGCCGAACAGGGCCAAACTCTCGCTAACACACCTGAAGACTACTACAGGAGAACTTTAGCCATCCCATATCTGGATGAACTTGTATCAGAAATTGAGCACAGATTTCCTCATCTGGGCAAGATAAGTGTCAGCAGTCTGTATCCAATTCCTGCCATCATTTACAAGAGCAAAGAGCCAGTCAAAGCAAATGTGCAAGACCTAAAGAGCTATGAAGCTGATCTGCCAAGTACTAGTGGTGTAAATATAGAATTAGAACTTTGGGAGAGAAAGTGGAGAATAACAGAAAGTGACCACCCCAGCACAGCGAGTGATACCCTCAAGGTCTGCAGGAAAGAGGACTTTCCCAATATCCATCAGCTTCTAAGGATCCTTTGCACCATTGGTGTTACCTCATGTGGGACAGAAAGGGCTAACAGTGAGCTGAACTATCTCAAGACATACTTAAGAGCAACAATGGGACAGGACAGACTTAATGGGTTGGCTCTGATGCATGTCCATTATGGCATGACAATCGATGTAGAAAAGGTTGTGACTTGTTTCACTAGATGTCATCCACGAAGACTATGACTTGTTAATATGATAGAATCAGAATGAGATAATTAGTCCTAATAATTCTTTTCTATTAAGGTCGCAGAGTTACGTTTCTTACACATGGTGTTAGGTTTCTTTTGACTGCATTTGTAATTTGTAGGAAAGCATTTAGTTTTGCATTAAAATAATACAGATTTGATAGTGTTTGAGTTTATAAACTATGATCTAAGCATCCGGGAGCTGCATCGTTCTGACAATATAATACAAATTCAATAGTGATTTGAGTATATAAACTATGATCTAAGCATCCAGGAGCTGCATTGTTCTGATACACACCCCCCCCCCCCCACGGAGAGGTGAAACAGTTTCAATTTAGTTCGTCCTGAGATTAACCCATTTCTAAGCTTAATTAGGATATTTGACATTCACCAATTATGTCCAAAATGTCATGGGAATATAACCTCTAATATCAAACAGAAAAGTGTATCCACAAAAGAGCTGAAAATGCTGTTAAGTGCCATTTCAGAGCATCTAATTTACAAAAGGTTCCCCAGGGAGAACCCCCAGACTTCTGCACCAGTAGTAGGGGTGGGGTGGGGTAGGACCACCTTTGATCCTATAGCCTCTGAAAGACCAACATGACCACACCATAGACTTTGCCTGTGTCAATTAAAAGGCAGTCCATAGTCAGTGGGGGGGGGGGAGGGGGGGGGGCAAATTCTTTGGAAAAAAAATTTAAGAGTAAAATGACCCTTAAAATATAGTAAATTTATCAGCCAACTGATGATTCATATTCACCTCCAGAAATGCAGGCAAATTTCAGGGGGAGGATCCCCAGAACCCCCCCCCCCCCCATTGGTGAGTTTGACACCCACTTAAAATATTCCTGGATCCGCCCATGGCCCTAATACACAAAGCCCCATGAGACTGACTATTTCAGGAATAATTTCACTAAGATAGCTGCTGCCTGTACCATGTTAATTTATCCTCCAAGTATCCTACAAAGCAAAGTGACTTTCTGGGGTTTTTTCAAAATTATCCAAATCCTGTATGTCACACAATCATATATTATATTATAATCACACAGTCATCCACATATATCTGATGTTCCAGCTTATTCCTCAAACCGCAAATACCAGATAGGGCTGTGTAATATTGAAACCAGCTCCATATTGCATATACAATACCTTCTCACCACGGGAGATGGTAGTGATTTCTAATAATATTGTGTACATTTTAAATGTATAATATGTAAATATGTAAACTAATATTAAATGCTTGCTGAGAAAGATGTCGACACAACCGAACATAGACTAGACAAATACTAGAAGGACCAACTAATCAGATCTAATATAGAGAAAACATACACAACTCAAAGTGCATGCGACATAGCAAATATGGTAGAAGACCCGGAGCTGACAGAAGTGAGTATATAACCCTACAGTCAGAAGAGGGCCTGTAAGTAAACATGTAATTAAGTACTACAAACATAGACCTGTATAAATTTGAATAGGACAGAATTACTGACGTGTACTGTGCCAAATTAGCAGAATGATTTGGTAGATTGTTATCTCCATGCACACCGATATTATCTGATTTGCTTGGGACTACCCAGGCAAGTTATTTATATATATATTAGGACTGTTGATTTGAGTTACTGTTAGTATTAATTGTGGATTTGGTCGGAACTACCCTGCTAATCTGACATATTGTGCATATATTTTAATATTGTGATTTGACCAGGATTACAAATCCGGCGAAGTTATATTGTCTGATTTGGTCGGGACCACCCTGCTAGTCGGACACCTAATAACACAAGGTTGGTCGGGACTACCATGCCATTATAGTAGAAATTGTCAATTTGGTCGGGACCACTCTGCCAATGTGACATAATGTGTATATTTTAATACCATGCAAATTTAGTAGAATAACTTGGTAGTTTGTTACCTCCCTGTACACAGATATTATCTGATTTGGTTGTGACTACCCTGCCAAGTATAATAGGATGGCTGATTTGATTTACTGTTAGTATTAATTTGGTCTAGACAACCCTGCTAATCTGACATGTTGTGCATATATTTTAATATTGTGACTTCACCACGATTACTTAGCCAGCGAATTTATATTGTCTGATTTGGTCGGGACCACCTTGCTAGTCAAACACCTGATAGAACAAGGTTGGTAGGTACTACCCTGCCCTTCTATTGGAAACTTGCCAATTTGGTTGGAACAACCCCGCTAATCTGACACATGGTACTGATAGTATAACCTTGCAATTTTGCCAGGATTACTTTAGCAGTAAAGAATTGTCACATTTGCTCGGGACAACCCTGTCAATTTAAGACTGAGATTTAATGAAAACGTTGATAGTAATTTATGTTGACTTGGTCAGGACCACCCTGCCAGTGTTCGTCACTTCTTGTATAGCCTGCAACTTGTGTGTATAAAATTAATCTTAAATATTGCTTGATTTGATCAGGTGATCCCGTCAGAGTTTGTAACTCTTTCCCAAAGTAAATGCTGCAAGGCGTAGATTGGCAGGAGCTAAAGGATCACCAAAAGTAGTGAGGAAAGCATCGGTCAGAAATAAAGATGAAAATGAAAAAGACAAAGCTGGATGGGCATGCAAAATGTGTAAGGTAATGTGGAACAACAGGCCAATAAGCTAGAGACAGATATGGCACAAAAAAGAGATGTGGAACAAGTCAGGACATTAATTCAAGAAGATAGGCAGGAAAGAGAGAATGGTGGCATGTGCAATGATGCAATGGGAATGAAAGAGTTGGTGGAACAGATTGCTGACCTCCGGTGGTGGAACAGATTGCTGACCTCCGAGAAAGCAAGGAGCATAAATGTAATGTAATCATCCTCAGGAGTGAAGAATCAAACGAGGAGAAGACAGGTAATGAGGGTAATGAATAGAACCCGCAGTATGTGAAACATATGCGATGTACTAGACACATCAAATGACAGAATAAAAAGTGTTATCCAATTAGGGAAAAGGGATGCTATGAATGTGGCTTCCAAACCAAGAATAATGAGAGTAACATTCGCAGACTAAGGTGCAAAAGGCAAATTTATGAGCAATGTTAGGAAGTTAGCCACTGCTGAGGAGAGATTCAATATGATAAGCATGGCACATGATATGACAAGAGAAAGAAAGCTCAACAAGCAGAAATTCGAAGAAATGAAGAAACACATTGATGAAAATGAATCCGGGGACTACAAATATATAGTTCGTGGACCACCCTGGGAAAGGAAGGTGGTGAAAGTAAGAAAATGGCCCAAAAGAGATCACTACTAGCGCTGTGCGGTGTAAATAAATATGTAAATATATGTTCAAAAGCAGCAATGTAAATGTTTACAAACAAAGAGGCAACTAAATTGTACATAGGGAACAACATGGGGGATGGTATACAGTGCATGTATACAAATGCTGACAGCTTGTCAGACAAAATTGAGGAATTAAAAAGAAGAGTAATAAATGAGGAGAATTTAGTCAGCATTATGGGAATAACAGAAGTATTTTCAAGAAACCTCAAGTTTGCACCAATGCGAGCTGAACTGCAGTGAAAATGAGTCAGAAACAAGCAACAGAAGAGGTGTAGCACTACATAAAAGAAGAACTAAAGGAGTCGAATGTAAACTGAAAAGTAATTTCGAAGAGAGTGTGTGGATAAAGGTAAAGATTAGTAGACATGAAACCCGAACGATTGGATGAATCTACAAAAGTCAAAGCAGTAGCAAAGAAAATCTTAAGGAGCTGAGCGGGCTCATTAGAGAGGTTTCTAGTCTGCGAAATGAGTTTACACACCTGAGTGATCATGGGAGACTTCAATTTTCCTAAAATAAACTGGAATACATGGATATCTGATAATGATACAGACGCAGAGGCTTCGTAGAATGTATAAGAGACTGCTACTTGCCCCAGACTGTAACAGAACCTACCCGCACAAGGATAAACAGCACTCTTAGTACCATTGACCTACTTCTCTCCAATGATGAATTATTCAATTCAATTCATTTCAAATAGATTTATTTGATAATCACATATTAGAATGTGAACAATATAAATAGGCAGACCATCTAAGGCAAAGCCTATAAGGTGATGAACCCCATACATAAACATTCACATTTACATAACATTTAACATAGCTTACATAGAACATAGACTTTGTTACATAGAATTCACATAAATTATGCACTCATTATAGATACATGAGACTTACATACAGTACATATACATACACACATACATGCATGCACAAGGTTACACATATGCATACATATACGGCATGCACATGGCCATATATACATCCATACACATACACATACATATGCACATGCATATACAGTCACATATATACATACATACAACGATAGTTAGTGAAATCAGAGTAGTTTTAGCCTTGTATATAGGCTTTTAATCGTGATGGAAACACACCTTGTGCTAAAGATAAATTACAAATGTGATTGAGTGGGGTTAGTATTTGTGAGGTGCAGTTTTAAAATAATTTCCATTTAAAATTATCAATTCCAGCACTTTTATTAGGGT
Source organism: Chaetoderma sp. LZ-2023a (assembly GCA_034401795.1). NCBI lineage: Eukaryota > Metazoa > Mollusca > Caudofoveata > Chaetodermatida > Chaetodermatidae > Chaetoderma > Chaetoderma sp. LZ-2023a. Next base: position 93,871,671 of record CM067374.1, on the reverse strand, counting down.
TAATGTTCATTAGTATTTTGAAGATATCCTCTGTATCAGTTGGATTTAAGAAAATAGAGGATTGATAGTCGCATGTCAGATAATTTTGTATGCTAGCATCTGAGTTACTTTGAATTTTCTCCGACAAATTTGGTCCAATGTTAATAAAATATACATTAAATTTATTTGCAATTTCATGACAATCATTTATGACCTTGATGTTGTAGATGAATCGTGATGATTCTGATTTACTGTTTTATTTATTTAATAGAGTCTTGATAAGTTTCCAAGTTTCTTTTATGCCATTTTTCTGTTCGTTAAAATTTTTTTTTTTAATAATGAATTTTGGGTATTCTAATTATTTGATTTAATTTAGATAAACTTTGACCTTTTTCTGACAGGCAGCAATCAATCCTCTAGCTAGCCAGGGTTTAGTAGGATTTCTTTTAAATTTTCTTACTTGTTTTATCGGAAAGCATTGTTCATAAATTTCTGTGCATATAATGTGAAATGTGTTGTAGGCATCTTCACATGATTGTCCTTCAATTACTGTATTCCAGTCTACAGCAGCCAATTTCTATTGCTCTCGTCACTAAAATCTCCACTAGTTACTGCCTTTTTTGCAAATGGTTTTTGTCTAGTTTTAGCTTTCTCTATATCGTAGATAGGTAAATGGTCAGATATATCTGTTACGAAAATGCCTTGAAGATGACCTTCTACAGTACTATTTGTGAAGGTGTTGCCAATTATAGAAGCAGTGAACTCAATAATTCTTGTTGGTTTAGTGATTACTGGATAAAAGCCGAAAGTACAAAGTAAATTTAATAAATTTTGAGTTTAAAGACAGTTCTGTTTTAATAAATCAATATTATAATGAGCCATAATATATGCTATCTTGTTTTCACTATAAATAGTTTGTAGAATTGTGTTTAGTATTTCTATGAATTTTTCATTATGGCTTCCATGAGGTCTATATACTGCACTGACAATTTTGTTTTTGGTTTTGTCGGTGGGTATTTCAATAAAAAATAGGTTCAATATACTCTTTTATGATTGACAAGTCTTCCCGTATCTTGTATTGTAAGTGATCTTTTATGTAGATGCCTATTCCACCTCATTTATGGGTTGGTCTCTCTTTGTCAATAAATGTGTAATGATGCATATTGATTAGATTGATTAGATTGATTGGTGAGTAGGGTCTCAGTAACACCTGTGAGGTTAAATTCACAAGAGCTGGTATCCAGGAAGGTGCTTAGTTTATCAATGTTCCTCAAGATAGAGCAGGTATTAATGTGGAGTAAATACAATGAAACTGTGTCTTTAGTCTTAGTTATTATATCATTAAATTCCTTTTGTAATATGTATTCACATTCTGGTGAGGGGAAGTTTATTTTCTCACTGTCATGATAATTTTTTGGTAAAATTGATTAAGTTTGAATGGATTTACAAGTGAGTTAATCAGTGGATTATAGTTGATGTGATCATAATCATTGCTTTAGCCAAGAACAGTTATCATAAAATCTGTGTCATCTGTATAGTGATTACAAGGAAACAGGCTACTGTTACAGTTAATGCACCACCATGGCTCATTTGTATTCTGTAGTGTGTGATAATCTTTTTTGGTTAACTTTGAACACACTAAGTGCGCCCATTCACCACAGCAATCGCACACGATACCGGCTTGATTTTTTTTCTTACTGATTTCTTACACAATGAACAAGCAAATTTGATGGGCATGGGAGCTGCTAGGGATGTGGAAGGGTTGATATTGGTAATTATAGATAGGTGTGGATTCTTAAGCTGCAGTCAAATGTATAAAAAGATTTGAGACCTACAACAATGGCAAGTGGCCACCCGATGGATTCCTTAGCTGGCAGCGAATGATAGTTTATCTTTATGGACTTTATGGTTGACATTGGAATTACAATGTACAGAGCAATTTCTATACAGTCTGCACTTTACTGGATGCTTTGAAAATATTTTGAGCCGGAGATGCTGTTGCCTGAGGCATCAAGAGGCACAGCAATTCCAGTCATCCACTCCCAAAGCACTCAGAAGGATCTCATATCATATTTATAGTTGTACATTTACATACTTGGGTCTGTGACCCTGTGCTAACCTTTTCCTTCTTATCTGCCGTGTACGTTTATCTTTTTCTTCTTTTTTAAAACTAAAATAAAGAGAGAAAAAAAGGTTCTCAGTGTGTATGTACATAATGGATACACATCAATGTGAATATATCTTACAGGTAAAAAAATTGGGCTAATTTTATCGAAGGGTTAAAAGTGATGATTCAATAGGGGGGTGACAGCAGAAATATGTGTATAACAGAACATATAAGCATACATTGAAATGTGACATAGGCATACACATAAGGTTGACAAATATCTTGACCATAATTGTTTTATGGTTGACAGGCAAACAAGCAAATATTGATAAATTAGATAGACAGTGTGGCAGGTGTTAAGCGCATGACTATATTTACTAGATATCTAAGATAGCGTAGGTATCTTGCAGGCTCTGTGCATTGTATATACATAAGCATGACATTTTTAAAGATTAACCCGACCGGAACAAGCTCATAGTCAAATTAGCCCCAGAATACTACTTTCATTATAATTAAATGTTTGTCTCATATTAATCTTTTAACATGTTTAACCATTAAGTCCCTGAAATTCCAGTATCTCAATTTCAGTATCTCAGTTTCAGATCATCTATAAAGGAAAGCTGTTGAATGTTTTGGGATTAATCCGACCAGAACCCATTGGAACCTTAGGCAGCAACAGCTCCCGGTGAAGCCAGCTCCAAAATATCCAACAGACAGAAAGTCATGCGATTAGTCATAATATGCAATACCAAGTCAGTTTTGGGCTGACAGAGCAGTAAACAAAAACTCACGCTACGAACTTTTTGGACACCCGGCTACGGACAACAGATTGGCTTACAATCAAATATGTGTAAGCATGACATAAGCTTACGGGTAACCTGGACACTCATGAGCATAAACAATAATACCTATAATTCATGCGTCATTAGCATATAAGCATTAGATAGACATAACATATGAGTACGCATAAACATGACTTAGGCATAGACACAATAATGAATCAGTCTTTCATTAACAGGGATGTACAGAAGCATAAAATGTAGCAGGCAGCTGACTGGACTGGGACAAGAGTATGGCAGACGCACACACATGACATAAACATGACATATGAGTACACATATATGTGACCTATGCATAGACCTTAGCATAACACACATTTTCAGAAAATTAGCAGAACTAACTAGTGTGATGCAGGATAGCAATATAAGTAGTTGCTCGTGACATACTGGAAGAATCAGATTAATATTTTAACATGTTTAACAATTTAGTCCCTGCAATTCCTGTCTCAATTTCAGGACATCTGTGGGAAAGCTGTTGAATATTTTGAGATTAATTCGACTGGAGCCCGTTGCTACATCAGGCAGCAACCGCTTCCAGTCAAATTAGACCCAAGCTACTCAACAGAAAACTCCTTTCATTATATAATTAAATTTTGGTCTCAGATTATCCTTTCAACATGTTTAACCATTAATTCCCTGCAATTCCAGTGTCTCAATTTCAAGTTATCCATACAGGAAAGCTGTTGAATATTTTTTAGATTAATCCGACCGGAACAAACTCCCAGTCATATTAGCCCCAGAGTACTCAACAGAAAACACCTTTCATTATAATTAAATGTTTGTCTCAGACTAATCTTCTAACATGTCTAACCATTAAGTCCCTGCAATTCCAGTATCTCAGTTTCAGATCATCTATAAAGGAAAGCTATTGAATGTTTTGGAATTAATCTGACTGGAACCAGTTACTACCTTAGGCAGCAACAGACCCCAGTGAAACCAGCTCCAAAATATCCAACAGACAGAAAGTCATGTGATTAGTCATAATATGCAATACCAAGTCAGTTTTGGGCTGATCTCAGAGTGCGATGATCCGAGAGAAGTGGAGAAAGCTGCAGTCATGGCAAAATTCCTGACAGGCACCTACACACTGCAAGGCAATCGAGCGAAGTTCAATCAATATCGGATTGACCATACATGGCCTCTATGTGTGGTGAAAAGGCTGAAGATCGCTCGTACCTGATCGCCAGATGCTGGCTCTACTCTGAATTACGCCAAAAGTATGTATCAAAATTATCTACTATTCTCCAGACAGTCTATACATTTTATCAAGCGGAGAACCTGATCAAGAAGATCCCCACTTTGGTACATATAACTCTAGACAGCTCTCGAGTCTTGTCGGACCAGTTTGATGTTGCGATACACTCAACAGGCACTACAGATCATGTAATGCAGAAGATAGAGAAGTGCAGTCGTGATTTCATTCACAAGAGCCACACCAAACGATGCAATTTCTTGTATCTGAGACCCTAAGACTGCCCGAGTTGCTACTTACTTTGCCTCCAGTTATAAATCAATATCTACAAATCAGACCTAGCTAATTGCAACTGTGTGGTATATATAATTAACACTAATCATCTCGCTATGGTAAAAAAACTTTATAACTTATTTGTTTGATGATTATATGATTTTCATGGAACTGTTTATTCTAACGTCTGTGTTCCTGTACCCACTATAATGGATTGTTTAGCTGCGTTAAAATATGTAACCATGATATTTCTCGCATACCATGTATATATTCACTACGGAATCTGCGAGGATAATAATGCATGTCGCCAAATCTTTCTACGTACATCATTGCCAGGGAAGCTTGGGTGCACCTAATGAAAAGGCAGGATCGCCTGAACAGAACAGAACATGCCGTGTGATAAAATATGTTGTTTTTGGATGAAGGATTAGCCCGAGTCCAGATCCTCACCTTCAATACCCAGTAGCAAAACAGATATCTCCAGAGGTGGCTCGAAATTGTAAATCATTTTCTGGTTCGACCTGCCTGTCCAAAAGGCTTTAAGTGTCGGTGCTCATCATCATCGTCATCATTTACTGCTGATATTGAGTGAAGCATGTGTTTTTCCACAGAAAACAATAGAATTAATTTTCTTATTGCATTGGGAAGGAATTTGTTGATTGCCGATTGTGTGCAATATTGCCCTGCAGGCGTCATCTGAGTGATTAGTATATGCTCTCATGGCATTAGACTGCTGCAAGACACAAAGGGTAGCTGTTATCCTTGCATTCAGTCAGCGTCATCCCCAGGGCATGGAACCGGTAAGGCAGTATCAGGAGACCGTTCATGTGAACAGACATCATGGTGGCCATCCAGACCTCTATGCTGCATCAAGAATGGCACCATAAATGGTGTGAGGTATAGGGACGAATTTCTCCATTCTTTTCTTTCACACAATGCTGGTGCAAAATGGCAAGAATTCATTCTGACGGATGATATGTGACCGCACAGAGCAAAGGTGGTTAACCTCTGCCTAGAAAACGAGAATATTGAGTAAATGCAATGGCCAACACGGTCTACAGACTTGAATCCCATTGAGCATCCTTGGGGTACTGTGCTTGGGACGTTCTGTAGACAGCCATTTCAGCTCGACCAGTCCATCCGACCATGCTCCAGAAGCTTAGCCAGACCTTGATACAGGAGTCGGCCAACATATCGCAATTTCAGCTTCGGTCATTGATTGGCAGCAGGAAAAGATGTCAGGCTGTAATCAATACCACGAGGTATTGATTATCCAGGAAATCCCGACTGTGGCACTTGGCAGACTCATCTGTAGATGATTGTTGTTCGTCGACAGTATGTTGTATGGTCACATCTGTCACTGTGCTTGTTATTCGTAGTTGCACAATACCTGACATTGCTTTTCTCTGTTCACAATTGTAAAACAAGAGGTCCAAGAGCCTGTGACGCTCACATGGACCATTAGGCATTTGCATTTAAAGACATGATGGACAATTTTCGGAAAATCCAAGATGACCACTAAAGAAATTGACAAATCGAGCTGTAGATTAAGTAGTAGTAGTAGTAGTAGTAGTAGTAGTAGTAGTAGTAGTAGTAGTAGTAGTAGTAGTAGTAGTAGTAGTAGCGATTTCTACCCTTCTGGGAAAGGTTTGGATAATTCAAAATGCCTGCCGAATAAAATTGACCAATCAAAGTTCTCATTAGAACTCTTGAAGTCAATCGCCATAGGATCAGATTCATTGAAATTGGGCAAATGTTTAAGGAAGCGGAGCATTTTAAAGGATATCTGGAAAATCCAAGATGACCCCTAGAAAGACTGACCAATCAAAATTCTGTATACAAGTTCTGAAAGCCAAGTCTGATTGAAATCTCCCAAGTGGTTGTTGAGGAGTAGCATTCTAACCAATTTCCCCACAATTTCCCGTAAAAAAATTAACCAATCAAAATTCTGTACAAAAGATCTGAAGCCTAGCCTCATAGGGTTCTCCCAGCCCAATTAGCTTGAAATCCGCCAAACGGTTAATGAAGAGTAGCATCTTGACAATTTTTCATAAAATCTAAGATTTTCATAAAACAAACTTGACATATCAAAATGCTGTACACAAGTTCTGAAGCCTACCCACATTGGGGCCTTCCAGATAGATTAAGTTGAAATCCACCAACAGTTAATGAAGAGTAGCATTTTGACCATTTCCCATAAAATTTTTCATAAAATCTAAGATTTTCGCCCAAAATATTTACCAATCAGAATTCTGTATAAAAGTTCTGAAACACAGCCATATTCCAGCTAAATTAGTTTGAAATCCGCCATTCGGTTAATGAGTAGCGTCTTGACAATTTCTGGTAGATAATCTAAGTTTTCACCAACAGAATTGATCGATCAAAATTTTGTATACATGTTCTGAAGCCTACCCCACAATAGGGTCTTTTCAGCCAAATTAGATTGAAATCCGCTAAGCAGTTAATTAAAGTAAAGGTTGATAGACAGAGACGCGGTCACCATGGCATAAGCTCACTGGGCCATTCTGGCCAGGTGGGATAATAAATGTAGTTAAGGTAGTATGGATTCTAATTTGTATCCCTATGTTCAACATTTTCTGTTATTGTACGCTATCTTTAGCAATTTTGAGTAGTGCAGGCATATATACGCCCACTAATGTGTCCAAGGGAGAGGTGTGGGTACCGTCACTCAAAAATATTGAACAAAAGGTCCAAGGGCCTGTGGCACTCACCTGGACAATTAGTATTTGAACCATTTGCATTTATAGGCATGATGGATAATTTTCGGAATATCAAAGATGGCCCATCAAAAGAATTGACCAATCAAAATTCTGTATATACGTTCTGAAGCCTACCCACCGTCCAGCTAAGTTTGATTGAAATCTGCCAAGCTGTTAATGAGGTGTAGGCTTTTAAATGATTTACCAAAACTTTTGGAAAATCCAAGATGGCCACCCAAAAACTGACCAATCAAAACTCTGCATAAAAGATCTGAAGCCTGCTACCATAGGGTCCTGCCATCCAAGTCTGGTTGAAATCGCCCAACCAGTTAATGAGGAATAGCGCTATAAACGCTATCAGGTAAATTTTCATAAAACTCCAGATTTTCACCACAAAATTTACCAATCAAAATTCTGTATATGCATTCTGAAACATACATGCATAGGGTCCTTCCAGCCAAATTATGTTAAAATCCGCCAAGCGGTTAATGAGGAGTAGCGATTTGACAATTTCCGGTACATTTTTTTTACAAAATCTAAGATTTTAACCCCCAAAATTAATCAATCGAAATTCTGAATAGATGTTCTAGAACTTAACACCATAGAATCCTTCTAGTCAAATTTTATTGAAATATGTCAAGAAGCTGAGGAGTAGCATTTTGACCATTCCCGGTAGATTCTAAAATAAAATCTAAGATTTTCACCAAAAAGAATTGATCAATCAAAATTCTGAAGGATGCTCTAGAGCCTACCATGATAGAATTCATCTAGTAAAATTTGTTTGAAATATGTCAAACAGCTATGGAGGAGTATTAATTTGACAATTTCCAGTAGATTTTTAATAAAATCAAAGATTTTCACACAAAAGATTTATCAAACAAAATTCTGAAAAAAAGTTCTAGAGCCTACCACCATAGAATCCATCTAGCCAAATTTGGTTGAAATATGTCAAGCAGCTAAGAAGGAGCATTTTGACCATTTCCGGTAGATTTGTCATAAAATCTAAGATTTTCACCCAAAAGATTGATGAATAAAAATGCTGAATGGAGGTTCTGGAGCCCAGGGTCCTTTCAGACAAATTTGGTTGAAATCGCTCAGAATGGTTTCACCCAGAAAATTGATGAATCAAAATTCCGAATGGAAGATCTAAAGCCTATCACAATAGGATCCTTTAAGCCCAATTTGGTTGAAATCGGTCAAAATGGTAATTAGCATTTTGACAAAATCTTTAATAAAATCTAAGATTTTGACCAAAAAAAATTGAGGAATCAAAATTCTGAATGGAGGTTTTGGAGCCTCCCACAATAGAATCCTTTCAGCCAAATTTGGTTGAAATCACTCGGAATGGTAAGAAGGAATTTGACAATTTCTGGTACATTTAAAAAAATTAAATCTAAGATTTTTCACCCAAAAAATTGATGAAACAAAATTCTGAATGGTAGTTCTGGAGCCTATAACCATAGGGTCCATCCAGGTAAATTTGGTTGAAATCGGCCAAGTGGTTAATGAGGAGTAGTGTTTTAAAGCAAAAGTTGATGGACGGATGACAGATAGTCGCCATGGCATAAACTCACTTGGCCCTTCGGGCCAGGTGAGCTAAAAAAAAGATGCGCGGCCAGGTGGGCTAAAAAAAGATGCGCAGAGAAGCAATTATCTAGATTCTGAGTAATAAAATAACATTTTTTGTATACACTAATTTTATTGTCAATATTTTTGTTAGCACACGCTCCCCTTGCACGACGCCACTAGAGCATTCTTGGGGCCATGCTCCCTAAAGTGTCATATGGTATAACGATGCATTTAAGGGGTCGTTGAGAAAATTTTGGTAAAATGTCGTTAAATTAAATCTTTATCAATGAAGTCTTTCACTTACCGAAAGCTCATACCCTGTAATTAACGTGTCACTCCATTGTTCCTCATCAGTTTACTTTTCAAGCGTTCGCGTACTCAACATACATTAAACAAGAGGCCCAAAGGCCCGTGACGCTCACCTGGCCCTTTGGCATTTAAACCATTTGCATTTAAATAGACATGATGGATGATTTTCGGGGAAATCCAAGATGGCCAACAAAGAAGTCAACAAGACTGTCGTTTAATGCGTTGAAGCCTACCGTCATTGGAACGCTCGTTCCACCCACATTTTGTTGAAATCGGGTTATTGATAAGGAGTACCGTTTTTTAAATGGTTCCGGAAAACTAAGAAAATCAGAGATTGCTGCCAAAACACTGACCTATCGAAATTCTGAATAGAATTTCTAGAGGCTATGACAATAGTATGCTTCCAGCCGAAATTGTTTGAAATTGCCCAAGCGATTAATGAGTAGCATTTTATATAAATTCCCATTTATCGGAAAACCCAATATCGGCACTGTCAAAATTCTGTATACAGCTTCTGTAGCGTACGGGCCTAGAGTTCTTCCAGTTGAGTTTGGTTGAAATCGGCCAAGCGGTTAATGAGTAGCTGATTTTAACAGATTTCGCCAAATATTCAGAAAATCCAAAATGGCCACCAGAAGAATTGAACAATCAAAATTCTATATGCAACTTCTAAAGCCTACCGCCCTAGGCTCGTTCCAGCCAGTCTGGTTGAAATCTCCCAAGTAGTTAATCAGTAGACGATTTTGAGCCATTTTTCGGAAAATTCAAGTGGTCACCGAATATCAAAATCAAAATTCTACATACAAGCTCTGAAACAGCACTTTAGCGTCCTTCCAGCCGAGCTGCTTGAACTCGTTCAAGTGGTTAATAAGCAATCGCCTTTTAACCGATTTCCCAAAATGGACCAATCAAAATTCTGTATTCAAGTTTTGAAACCTACCAGCCTCATATCCTTCCAGCCAAGTCTAGTTGAAATTGCTCAAGCAGTTAATGAGGAGTAGCGTTTTAAACGATTTCCCGCAATTTTTCGGAAAATTCAAGATGGGCATCGAAAAAATTGACCAATCAAAATTCTGTATACAAGTTCTGAAGCCTACGCCCATAGGGACATTCCAGCCAAATTAGGCTGAAATCCGCCAAGCGGTTAATGAGGAGTAGCGTTTTTAAGCAAAGGTTGACGGATGGATGCCGGACGGTCGCCATGCCAGAAGCTCACTTGGCCATTCTGGCCAGGTGAGCTAACAAACCATTAGTGTATTGGCAAATTTAGCGAGATATAAGGAATGCAGCAAATAACTAGAATAAATCCGAGACAAGAAGAATCTTATGGATTTCTTACCAAGCTGCCTCCACAGGACCTCCTATCGCATGAGGAACAATTGATTTTTATACCCAGCCAACAAACCCCAAACAGACCCCCTTTAGTGTGTAGATCTGTAGTTTTATTAACCACTATAACAAGAGGCCCAAGGGGCCTGTATCGCTCACGTGAACAATAGGCATTTCAACTAGAGTGCTCTTTATCAACAAGATGGCCAGCAAACCATTTATCCGACAGTTTCGAAAATTGCAAATTTGAGATCAGAATACCCAAAAACACATAATAACAATTTCGGCCTCAAAATCCATCAAATAAAAAATCCAATATGGCCACCAAACATGCTATATTTTGATTGGCCCACGACCGCCATGTTTTTTGACGGATCAACTTCTCTTGAACAAACTTTAATGGCCCTTAGGCCCTAATCATATCTGCCAAATCTCGGCCCAATCCCTTCAGCGCTTCTGGAGAATAAGTCATTTTCACTACAACTATGTCAACCAAGATGGCTGCCGAACCATTTGACCAATCAAGTTCCCTTGCCATAAATCATTTTCATGAGGTTTCCATCAATCCCCCAAGCCGTTTCGGAGATTTTTAAAGACGTTTCCTAAAATTGGCCTAAATCCAAGATGGCCGCCGGACAAATTGCCCGATCGGTTTCATTTGAACAAACTTAGATCTCTATGCCCTATGAATGCTTCCTCCCAAATATACCTGAAATCGGCCCAGTGGTTTTTGAGAAGTCGTTTAAAGAATTCCCCATTGCTTTACTATGGGAGCCTTTGGCGGGAAAACAAACCAAGATGGCAGCCAAAGCGTTTATCCGACAGTCTCGAAAGTGGAATATTTGAACTCGCCACACTGATAAGAATATATAAAGCAATTTTCGACATCAAAATACATCAAATACAAAAAAGCCAATATGACCTAGAAATGCAGAATTTTGATTGGTTGATGGCGGCCATGTTTTTTAACGAACAAACTTCCCTTGAACAAACTTGAGACGTTTGGTCCCTAAGCATTTTTACAAAATTTCAGCTCTATCCCTTCAGCGGTTCTGGAGAAGTCGTTTTCGCGAAAAACAGGTCATCCAAGGTGTCCGGCAAGCAAATCGGCCAATCAGGTTGCCTTGAATAAACTTGGGCCTACCACTGCCACAGATGATGTGTTATGAGGGTTGAATCAATTCTTCCAGCGGTTTTGGAGAAGATTTTTTAAAGTGTTTCTAAAAATCAGCCATTTTGGCCGACGGCCATCTTAGATTTTGACCGATCCGCTTCGTTTGAACAAACTTAGATCTCTATGCCCTATGAATGCTTCCTCCAAAATATAATTGAAATTGGCCCAGTGGTTCTTGAGAAGTCGTTTAAAGAATTCCCCATTGCTTTACTATGGGCCCCTTGCTTTACTATGGGAGCCTATGGCGGGAAAACAAACCAAGATGGCAGCCAAACCATTTATCCGAAAGTGGCATATTTGAACGCGCCACACTGATAAGCATATATAAAGCAATTTTCGCCATCAAAATACATCAAATACAAAGAAGCCACTATTACCAACAAACGTTAAATTTTGATTGGTTGATGGCGGCCATGTTTTTTAATCTACAAACTTCCCTTGAACAAACTTGAATGGACCTTGGTCCCTAAGCATATTTACCAAATTTAAGACCTATCCCTTCTGCGGTTCGGGAGAAGTCATTTTCGCGAAAATTAGGTCATCCAAGATGGCTGCCAGGCAAATAGGCCAATCAGGTTGCCTTGAACAAACTTGGGTCTACCGTTGCAATAGATGATGTGTTGAGTTTTGAATAAATTCCTCCAGTGGTTTCGGAGAAGATTTTGTCGTGTTTCTAAAAATCGGCTATTTTGGCCGGTGGCCATCTTGGATTTTGGCCGATCGGCTTCATTTGAACAAACTTGAATCTCTATGCCCTAGGGATGCTTCCTACCAAATATAATTGAAATCGGCCTAGTGGTTCTTGAGAAGAGGTCGTTTTAAAGGAAAAGTTGATGGACGGACGGTCGCCACCACGACATAAGCTCACTTGGCCTTTTAGGCCAGGTGAGCTAAAAACATACTGTTCAATCACTACTAGCTAAATCAAATTATCTACATTTAGCTACCAGAATAAGATTTTATGCTCGCTTACATACTCCCTTATGCCTTTATCATCACCATGCATACCCGTAACCAGGTTACTGGTAAGGCAACCCCCAGCATAAGCCTCTGTATAGACTGGCACCAGTCTGTACTCACTCCTTGGTGACGCCTGTCACTAAGCGTGCCCGCGCATGCGCAACAGATCCCAAATAGGTAACAGATTCACTTTTCTAAATTTAAGTGCCATATATCCCGACTAGATTCTCAAATCATTACCCTGCGGGGTGACTCAGGCTGGGCCATAGTGATTGAACGGTAAGTATGTTTTATAGTGGTTAATAAAACTACAGACCAACCCACTAAAGGGGCGGGGGGGTCTGTTGGGGGTTGTTATTACACCACAAAAACATCTTGATCTTTCAAGATTTGAGAATCCATAAGCAAGGATAAAAATAAAACAAAACTTAACCAAATGTTAATAACATAACATAATGGTGCATCTTAATTAATCACACAGTGATTATCAAACAAGGATTTCTTTTAAACTTAAAGAAATAAATAAAAACCAAAGAAAGACTCACCATTTCACGCAGATGAGCAGTCTTAACGAAAATGGTGGAGTGTGCTTGGTAAATGGTCTTCAGTCTTTTTAGATAGAATCAAGATATATCTAAAAAAGTATGTCAGACGGTGAAGATGAAGTTAAAGATTTTAAAATAATTGGCTTACCTGAGTGACGGTTAGATTGAGTTTTTGATAAAAAAAATCCCTTCTAAGATATAAGACTAGACCGTCCCCAGATTTTAAAAACCTGTGCTTCTCGGTGGAAAAAGCATGAAATTTTGGATCGTCTTCTAGCAGAAGCAGATGCAACCCAAAAAACAGACTTAAAGTTACAAGGTTCATGCTAATAGAAGAGAAACGGTCAAAGTGATGGCCTGCCAAAAACCTGAAGAGCCAGATAGGAGAGCAAAGCTTTAGCTATTGGAGGACGAATATTGCATAAACCTCTAATGAAGCCATAACGAACCTTTGTATCTTTAACATCAGCATTCAACAGACAAAGAAGCGATAATGCGAAACAAAATCTATAACCTCTTACAGTGTTAGCAGACAAAAATAAGGAGTCAAAGAGATAAGATAAAATATCTAACACTTGGAAAAATGAAAATAGGATCTGTCAAGAGACCATGGTCTGCACACCATTCTCCAAAAATTTTAAGACAGGCTTTAAAAACTCTGCGGATTGACTCTCTCCTGGCAGAATCAATGATTTCCTGAGAACTCGCAGAAATTTAAATCTCAGGGATCGAACAGACGAAGCTCTCCAAAGAAACTGACTGTAAATTCCTGAAACTGACTACACGTGTCCCTTACTTGAGACAGAAGGTTCGGGGAGACTGGAAGAAGACAAGAGAAGACTACCCAGAGATTGAGGAAATCTGCAACCGAGATCCACTTTGGCCAAAAAGGGAGCTATCATAAGAACCTCTAAGACCTGTTCCCTGACCTTCCTCAAGACCAAAGAAATCAGGAATGTTGGGGGAGACGCATAATCTAACATTCCTATCCAGGACTGAAACAGGGCATCCACCGCCAATGCCTGATTGACCGGAAAAGTGGGCATGCAAGAGGAAATCCTGGCATTCAGATAGTTCGCAAGAAGATCTACGTGGGAACGATCTCTAAGGTTGAACATTGCTTAGACAAGCGACCTCTTTAACTGCCACTCTGTACAGGGAATCCCAGACCATTCTCCCACCTCATAGGAAGCGTCTGTGAAAATATCCACCTGAGGAGAAAACTTGACCAAAGGAATACCCAACAGAATCAGAAACGATCCTTCCAATAAACTAGAAGGGAAAATAGTGTTCTCTGATTGGAATCTGAAGGTAATTGAATGAAACGACTGAAGCCACAAGGACATTAAGTACATTGGAAATGTCTTCTCATCAGCGCCTCCCTAGAAATGATACTCTTGATGCTGACCATCAATCCTATCACCCTGAGAAAGCAATAAGCTCTGACCATGGAAGAGCAAGACAGAAAATCCATCCCTACTAAGATGGCTTCCACTCTTAGGTCTAAATGGAAAAAACAAGACTCCGAGCTAGATCAAATAAAAAACGCATGGGGGGGGGGGGGGGAGCAGAGCGGGGAATTAAACTAGACTTTTAGAGATTTAAAATCCAACCTAGGCTGCATGCCTGGCTGCATATCTCTGGAATGATACTGATAGAATTAATAAAGACTCTGCTTATACTAGCCAATCGTCTATATAAACGTGAAGGTGAATAGGACAGCAAAATTTTCCTGCCATGGCTAACCCTAGATGAGTGAAGAAAAAATGGGGCCGTGGAAAGACCGAAGGGCAATACTCGAAATGCCATACCCAACATGGGAGAACGAATCTCAAGAACTGAAGGCACGAAGGGTGAATGCGAACATGTAGAAAGACGACTTATATCTCTATAAAAGAGAACCACAAGCCCAGATTCAGGCCGGCGATAATCTGAGATATGGCCTCCATCTAGATTTTTGGAGTTAAGATAAGAAGAATTAACCTTTTCAGACGATGATCAGATGCCATCCACCCAACTTCTTGGGGCTCCCTAGTGGAATGTCTTCTATGTCCTTCTTAGAATCATCTACTCCAACTCATCCTCTAGGGATCCCATCTTCACCGGGAAGGAAGGAAACCGAGTCCACCTAGAAAGGAAGGACTGAGGAGGATGAAAAATACAGGAAGGTGCGAAAAAACCCCAGCGATGATCTATGATCCAGGGGACCCGAACGAGGGTTTACCAAGTCTCACAAAAATAGACAGGCGCCCTCCCACTAGCACACTGGGAGAAAAGGGGAGCACCAACGGATCCAAAGGCAATGGAAGAGGAAGGGATAAAACAGGAAAATGAGAAAAGGATAGGCCTACCCAGGCTACAACCATCCCTTCAGACTCTTTTACTCTGAAAACTTTAAAGGAACGACCTCTATGTCTAGATCAAGGTCTACAGAAATAAGACTAGCCCCTTCTCACATGAGGAGTGGACTGCTGGAATTGGGATCTAGGACAATGAGCGAAAAAGGAGAAGATCGATCCTCCTCCTCGGATCGGACTTTAGAACCTGAAGACAGAGAAGAAATGATAATTATCCTAGAAGGATAAGCGCCAAACTCATCAGGTCTGAGACTCTTCCTCTATGGAAAGATTAAAGAGGACTCTTAAAAGAAGTCTCTCTACACAGACCCTTCAAAACAGAAAAATGAACTCGAAGATCCCTTGGCGGATTTAAGACTGCCAGATTCAGCCCGAAGAATATGGAAGATTGACCAAATATATCGATAAAGACGGCCGCTAGAGAATTTCTAAGAACCTCAGGGGGGGGGGGGGGGGGGGGGGAACGACTCTGATCACCTCTCTCTCCTGCGCCTAAAGAATATCTTCCGAAATAAGAGCTAGAAAAATAGCTGTTTTAATCTGTGCCTTACATACAGATTCCCAACTAAAAAGATCCGAAGAAGACTCAACCTTAGCGGAATCCTTCAAACTAGAAATAGACTGAAAAAACACTAGGAGAACAAGAAAAAGGGACAGACGAGAAAAACTCATCCTGAAGAGAGAGAGAGAGAGAGAGAGAGAGAGAGAGAGAGAGAGAGAGAGAGAGAGAGAGAGAGAGAGAGAGAGAGAGAGAGAGAGTGAGAGAGAGAGAGAGAGACAAGAAGCTATCCATTGATGAGCTGAGGACCAATCATCCGAAGAGACCCTGATCGGGTAAAACCTCCTCAGATCCCTGACCTAGACTGATCCAGGAATAGAATCTAGAGACAATAGAAAAGACTAGCGGAAACAGAAGAGCGATTGAGCGAGGAATCCCAGATTACAGAAAACAAAGAGAACACTAAGCCAGAGACAACAAATAAAAATCCATTTTCTGAGAAAGAAAAACAGAAACAATTGGATCTAGACGAACAAAGATGAAGAATAAGAAAGAAGAGAATTAGAAGGAACAAGGAGGAAAAAGAAGATGAAAAAAGAAAGATGATACGAAGAAGCAAGACTAGGATAAACAGAAGGAAAGTGAGAAACCCAGCAAAGGAAGAATAGCCAAAGAGTGAAAAAGAGAGAACACTAGAAAAAGAAAAAGTGACGGACGAGAAAAAACTTATCCTGAAGAGGAAGAGAGAGAGAGAGAGAGAGAGAGAGAGAAGAAGCCATCCATTGATGAGCCAAGGACCAATCATCCGAAGAGGCCTGATCGGACAAAACCTTATCAGATCCCTGACCTCGACTGATCCAGGAATAGAATCTAGAGAGAAAAGAAGACTAGCGGAAAAAGAAGAGCGACACAGATTACAGAAAACAAATAGAAGACTAAACCAGAGACAACAAATAGAAATCTAGTCTCTGAGAAAGAAAAACAGACACAATAGGATATAGATGAACAAAGGTGAAGAAGAAGTGGAAGAATAAGAAGGAATAGAAGAATTAGAAAGAACAGAGGAAGAAAAAAGAAGATGAAAAAAGATATGATACGTAGAAACAAGACTAGTATAAACAAAAAAAGGAAAGTGAGAAACCCCCGAGAAGGAGGGATAGGCAAACAATGAAAAAGAGCGAAGATTGGGAAAACAAGACCAAAGAAAATCTCGAGCAGACATAGCATAAAAAGAAAAGTAGGAAGAATAGCGCAAAACAAATTGAGTCAGAACTAAGGAATTATTATTATAAGAAGAATCTGAACGATCAGGCGATTCATAACCTTAAGTTCGAAAATAACTCCCGGAAAGAGAACTAGTAAAAACTGATAAACCGGAAACGGAATTAGGATACTTAGCCGGCTCTAACAGACCTGGACAGCGCCTCTCAAACCGGAAGTGGAAGCACCACTACCGGAAATAGATACAACGAAACTGGAACCGGAAACGGAAGTTGGAAGCTTAGCCGGATCTAACAGACCCGGAAAAGTACCTCTCATACAGGAAGTGGAAGCACTACTACCTGAAACAAATACAACAAAACCGGAACTGGAAATGGAAGTAGGATGCTTAGCAGGATCTAACAGACCCGGAAAAGCACCTCTCCTACCGGAAGCAGATACATACTCGGAAACGGAAAAACTGGAACCGGAAATTGAAGACGGAAGCTTGACCGGATCTAACCAACCCGGAAAGCACCTCTCAAACCGGAAGCAGCAACACTACTACCAGAAACTACAGCGAAATAACCAGAACCAGAAATAGATAACGGATGTTTGACCGGATTAACAGACGCTGAAAAGCACCTCTCAAACCGGAAGCAGAAACACCACTACCGGAAACTGATGCGGAAATAACCGGAACCAGAGAATGATAACCGATGCTTGGCCGGGTCTAACAGACCAGGAAAATCATCTCTTCTACCGGAAGCAGATACACTACTACCAGAAATGGAAGCGGAACAAACCAGAAGCAGAAATTGATAACAGATGCTTGGCTGGATCTAACAGACCCGAAAAAGCACTACTCATATCGGAAGCAGATACACTACCACCGGAAACGGAAGCGGAACAAACTGGAACCAGAAATTGATAACAGATGCTTGGCCAGATCTAAAAGACCCTGAAAATCATCTCTCCTGCCGGAAGCAAACACACTACTCCTGGAAACGGAAGAAACCGGAACCGGAAATTGATAACAGATGCTTGGCCGGATCTAACAGACCCAGAAAATCATCTCTCCTACCGGAAGCTGATACACTACTACCGGAAACGGAAGTGGAAAAAAATGGAACCGGAAAATATAAGAAACAGCCAGATGAAAATGAGGCTCCGAATGTCCAGCCAAGCCAGAACAATCACACAGCTCATATCCGGATGACCGGTCGAACAAGAAGACAATCTGATTTACAACCCGCTTGCCAGGACAAGTCAGGAGCAATAACGGGACGAGACAGAGATTGAAGATCTCTTAACATAACTGGCTTTACCTTGCATGGGATGAATTATCGATAACTTCCGTCACCGATGCCACTGCATGAGGGTAATGCACCCCCTCAAGACTTATGTGGTCTTTAGACTGAGACTTACCAGAAGTCATATTACAGGCCTTTTCCGAGACCCTTAGCCTTAGTTTACGTAGGACGTAATTCCTGTCTGGTCGTGAAGGACGTGGGATTCCCACAATTTGCGAAAACGGCCGCAAGAATTACGCCTATCTTCTTATTCAGACTAATCCTCTATAGAATCACGGAAATAGAGGATATCCACTCATCAGAGATTATGTTAAAAGCATACTTAATAAGAGATCTCTAGATATGGTAATCCGCTAAAGAAAACAAAACCTCTATACAAGAGACAGAGTAACGGATTTGAAAATCTCACTGAAAGACCAAGAATTTCATGAAGTTTCGCAACATTATTTTTATGTAGGCACTAAATAGAATAAATAAGCGAGTACTAAGGGGGGTTATTTTAAAGCATGGTTTGATTTATTATAGTAAAATAGGCATGGATTGTAATACCTCAAAAACGAGAGTATTTGACACAAAAACCGGTAACTCATAAACCAGAGTTAAAAAAACCCCAAAACGCCACGAAGTATACAATAGACATAATTAGGGAGATTAGAGTTTATTATAGACATGATTCCTGTATCAGAAACTCTTAAGTATGTAGCTGAACTTCAGCGCAAAGCTGTAAAAACTTAAGCTGGATAGCAGGCCGACTGTTCTGCTTGCAGAATATTTGAAAAGTGAATCTGTTTCATATTTGGGGATCTGTTGCGCATGCGCGGGGCGTGCTTAGAGACAGGCGTCAACAAGGAGTGAGTACAGACTGGTGCCAGTCTATACTGAGGCTTATGTTAGGGGTTGCCTTACCAGTAGCCTGGGTAAGGGTATGCATGGTGATGATAAAGGCATAAGGGAGTATGTAAGCGAGAATAAAAAAAATCTTATTCTGGTAGCTAAATGCAGATAATTTGATTTAGCAAGTAGTGATTGATCGGTCAAGATGTTTTTGTGGTGTAATAACAACTGCAGAGTATTGTCTGATGTCTTCCATCTGGTGGGTGGGTGTATGGGCAGTAGTGTTTTCCTGATCATAATTCAACTAAGATTTGCCGGACTGATTTGAAACTTCAGACTCGTTAAACTTTGTCTGAGAAAGAAACTAATCAAAATCCTACATCCAATATAGATGTCAGCCGCTGGTGTCCATCTTCAAAAGTGTTTTCCCGACAATGACATTGCTACAGTGTGTCGGAATGGGTTTGGAACTTCATAGATTGAGAGGGTTAGGCATGACGGAGAAAACTATTAAAATCGACGATGATCTGAATGTGGCCGCCAAACACAGGTGGCCATGTTGATTATTGTTTTCCAGATAATAACACGACAACCATTTGTCAGATCAGTTTGAAACTTTGTAGATTGTTTTAACTAGGTCTGTGGAAACAAGAATTCCATGGAATTAAATGTCTCGCCTGTCTCCTGTTTGTCACAGTGGCATTGACCTTTGACCTTGTTACCTCTACATTATCATGCCGCTTCCTAACATCATAGGCTACCATATATTCAAGTTTAGTTCCATTAAGATTAACCAATCCTGAAATATAAATGTTTAGCTGAATGGAAAAACTTAAGGTTGAAAAAGCATAGTTCAAATAACAATATTAGAATGCCCTTGACCTGTGTCCTGATGACCTCCATGTAACCATCCTGTATCCTCTTGGCATAAGCAACCATGTCACCAAGTTGTGTTCCATTTGGGTTAAGCTATCCCGAAATATAATATGATAAGATTTGCTTAGCCTAAAAACTTAACATTGAAAAGTAACACAGTTTTGTAGAAGTCAGAATGACCTTGAGCTTCGACGTTGTGACTTCAGTGTCAGCATGCTGCTTCCTAACATTATAGGTAACAAGTTAACCATGTTTAGTTCCAATAAGGTTAACCAATCCAGAAAGATAAGCCAAGAGGTTTTGCTAAACGCAAAAACTTAACAATAAAAAAGCAGTTTTGTATCACGATCACAGTGACCTTGACCATGTGACCTCAGTATCATCATGATGCTTTCTAACATCATAAGCAATGTCATAGCCAAGTTTAGTTGTAATAGGCTTAATCAATCATGAAATATAAGCTGAGAAGTTTTGTCAAACGCAAAAACTTAATGTTGAAATAACAGTTGTGTATCAAGGTCACATGATGCCTGCATCAGCGTGCTGCTTCCTTTCGATGTATATCTCCATGTACCCACGTTTGGTTCCAATTCGATCAGGCATTGCTGAGATATAAGACAATAACTTTTGCAAAAACTTAACGTAAAATATTAACAAAGATTATACCGTGACCTTTGACACCCCCATAACCTTGACTGCATGATGCCTGCATCAGCATGCTGCTTCCTTTTGATGTATATCACCATGTACCCAAGTTTGGTTCCAATTGGATCAGGCATTGTTGAGATATAAGGCAATAACTTTTGTTTAACACAAAACTTAACCTAAAATATTAACAAAGATTATACCGTGAACTTTGACACCATAAACTTGACCTCGTGATGCCTGCATCAGCGTGCTGCTTCCTTTCGATGTATATCTGCATGTATCCAGGTTTGGTTCCAATTGGATCAGGCATTACTGAGATATAAGACAATAGCTTTTGTTTAACGCAAAAACTTAACGTAAAATATTAACACAGATTATACTGTGACCTTTGACCGCATAACCTTGATGTCATGACTCCTTTATTGGTGGGCTGCTTCCTTTCGATGTAGATCTCCATGTACCCAAGTTTGGTTCCAATTGGATTAGGCATTTTTGAGATTTAAGACAATAACTTTTGTTGAATGCAAAAACTTAACGTAAAATATTAACAAATATACTGTAACCGTTGACCCTTGTAACAGTGCCCTCATGGCCTTTTTATCAGGAGACTGCTTCCTTTTGATGTATGTTACCATCCACCCAAGTTTGGTTCCAATTGGATCAGGCATTGCTGAGATATAAACTTAACTTAAAAGTTTACGCCGCCGCCGCCGCCAGAAAAGTGTTACCTATGTCTCGATCCTGCTTCGCAAGCGAGACAAAAACTATTATCATCAATGGTTATCTGAAATCCAGTATAATCACCAACACTAACTAGTTATGGGCTGTGATACCGAGTATATATAGAATTAATTAGCTCCATTCCTGATTGAATTTTTCATCAGCTGTCAGAAGTAACCCCTCATCCTTCAATTCACCTTTCCAGAGTGTCCACCATCATCTGACCTCGTATGACGTCATAATCATCTCGGTGCGTGTATGGTGACGTCACAATCATTACGTCACAAAGGGTTCCATATAGACCATAACCAAATCTCAAATACTCCGACACATTGTATGAATTGTATGTCTTTGTAATTCTTTGCTATTTAAGAAACATGCTGTTGAATATTTTGAAACTAATTTGACTGGGTGCTGTTGCTGCCGTAGGCAACAGCACTCAGTCAAATTAGTTTCAAAATATTCAACAGCTTACCTGTAGTTTTCTTAAGATCAATAGTCAGGGAGTTCAGAGATCGATCGATCCGAACACGAGCGAGGTGTGGGTGGAGCTTAGCTAGAGATGGGCGGGGCATAGCTAAAAATGGAAAGGTTCATTGATGTACAACACCCCTTTAAAGGAGCAGATGCACAGGAACACATACATGCACACGCGTACAGACGTGTACATATGCAGGTGCACACATGTACATAATTATGTGTGCGCATGGACATGCATGCTCGTGGGCACACAGTCATACACAGTAAATCAAAGCATACTAAAGCAGCACAATGGAGGAATCCAGTTTGAGCTATGTCCTGCCCTTCTCTAGCTAAGTTCCATCCACTCTTTTTCCGTGTTGGGTTCAATCGATGCATCTCTATTTCTAGAAAAATATGTAGGCAAGCTGTTAAATATTTTGAAACTGATTTGACTGGGTACTGTTGCTGCCATAGGCGCTCAGTCAAATTAGTTTCAAAATATTCAGCAGAATGTTTATTAAACAAGCATTCTGTAAGTATTGCTTTGCAATACATGTCCCCTACCTACTGATATAAATCTTTACAGATTGAGTCAAAAATTTCATTAAAAATTGTCAAAAGCAGCTGAAACTCGAACTTGATCTGTAACGTCTCATAACAAAGCAATAAACCAAGTCTCAGTTATATATGGTGAAGGAGAAAGAAAGTCTTGAAAGCTGATATGTTTGTATTTCATAAGTCGAAAGGGGACATAACTCCATTAAAAAAATGACGCAAACGCCCGAAACCCGAACTTGGTCTGTAGTTTCTCATAATAAAGTAATGTACCAATTGTCAGTTGAATATCTTGAGACTGCGGAAAGTGCGGAAAACTAATATTTTTCGTATTGCATAAGTCGAACTTGCTCTGTAACTCCTTACACTAAAGCGATGCACCGATTTTCGCTTAAATATCTTGAAAGAGTAGCAATTCTCAGTATAATATCTTGAAAGACTGCAAAAAAATTGCGGAAAACTAATATTTTTCATATTGCATAAGTCGAAAGGGGGCATTATTCCATGAAAAATTGACGAAGATGTCTGAAACTCGAACTTGCTCTGTAACTCCTTATACTAAAGCAATGGAACTGATTTTTCCTTAAATATCTTGAAGGAGTGCGGAAAAAAAAGTGCGGAGGGCTGATATTTTTCATATTTCCTAAGTTGAAAGGGGGCATAACTCCATCAAAAATTTACGCATACACCTGAAACTCGAACTTGGTCTGTAACTTCTCATAAAAAAACTATGTATCAATTTTCAGTATAATATCTTGAGACTGCGAAAAAAGGTGCGGAAAACTAATATTTTCCGTATTTCATAAGTCGAAAGGCGGCATAACTCCCTAAAAAATTGACGAAAATGTCTGAAACTCGAAGTTGCTCTGTAACTCCTTATACTAAAGCGATGCACCGATTTTCGCTTAAATATCTTAAGAGTGCGAAAAAAGTGTGGAAAGCCAAAATTTTTCATATTTCTTAAGACGAAAGGAGGCATAACTCCATCAAAAATTTACGCATACGCCTAAAACTCCAACTTGGTCTGTAACTTCTCATAACAAAGCAATGTAGCAGTTCTCACTATAATATCTTGAAAGACTGCGAAAAAGAGTGTGGAAAACTAATATTTTACGTATTGCATAAGACGAAAGGGGGAATAACTCCATGAAAAATTGACGAAAATGTCTGAAACTCGAACTTGCTCTGTACCTCCTTATACTAAAGCGATGCACTGATTTTTGCTTAAATATCTTGAAGGAGTGCGAAAAGCTGATATTTTTCGTATTTCTTAACTCGAAAGGGGGCATAACTCCATAAAATATTGACGTATATGCCTGAAACTCGAACTTGGTCTGAAACTTCTCATAACAAAGCAATAAACCAATTCTCAGTTGAATACCTTGAAGGAGTGCGAAAAAAAGTGTGGAAAACCAACTGCGACAAACGGAGTGCAAACCTAGTCGTCCCCCCCCCCCCCCCCGGTTTTACCGGTAGGGGACTAATAATAAATACATACATTTCGTACAACTTGACAGACTATTAAGCATTTATGATGGACTAAATCATGACAATCATAGCGTAATTGAGTATGCCATCAGCCTACACATCATGTAGTTGATTATGACGTCAAATGGTTGATCGATAAACTGGATTCCTTCATGTCTACCTTCTACCAGTAGCTAGAAATATAATTTTAATTTCCCAACCTGACTTCGTCAAGATGAAGAAATTACTCCTCTAGCCACATGGGATAAGTACAGGGAAACACTCACATGAATTGAATTTACATTACATGTTTACTATGGATAGTTTGACTCTAGATTCATTTGCACCATTCAAACAATGAGCCTGATAAATGCACGTATGGCATTTAAATACCACCGTTCAATCACAGAGAAACGTGCACAGCATTTGCCGATGTCATATCTAACGTTAGTGGAACTCCCCTCAAAACATCGAATGTATGACACCTTAGCCAACACAAACCGACCGCTTCGGCTAACTGTCATAGACAGTCTGTAAAGTGTCATAGGTGCTTAATGATGTCGCTGTGGCCTAATGGGGCTAGATAGCGACACTTTTGAGAAGATAAGCTCCCAAATATTTACTTTCAAATTGGGATTTTGAGAATTTAGGTATCAAGTTTAATCCTTTAGCACTCATATCAGCCAAAAACGGCTTCTGCAGTGGTCTTGAGATATGTCCATTTGCAGACCAAGAAGACTATTTTTGAAAATTTACCACTGGAATGACTGGTTCGATAACCGAGCAAGTCATTCCAGTGCTAAGTTTTCAAAAATAGCTTTCTCTTGGTCTGCAAATGGACATTTTCTATGAGAAAATGTTCTTGAATAAATTTGAGGGTTAAAGGGTTAAAATCGATTCAAAACAAGTAAAAGTGGGTGGAGCTTAACAAGAAATGGGTGTGGCATAGTTACAGTGATCCATCTATAGGGAGAAAGGGAACAAAAATCTTCAATCTTGGTCATAGTATTATTGTAATAATTATTATTGTGAATTAATTTATGATTACATTACAGGCGTAACCTGCAAGACAAGCAGTTACTATCGACATGGCACAGTGACAACAAATAACAAACAATTGCTCTGGTTTAGGGTCTGGCTACATAAACTAGAAAGCACATCAGAAATAAAATGTGGATAGGACTGACAGCATCTATCAATAACCATATATGTAACAACAGCAGCTCACGAGTACACATCATAAAGGAAATCATTAACAGAGTATTCGTAACTTAAGTTAATATATACAATTTAATGTGGCTATAACAAAGGCTATTAACGTAGAGTAGTAATTTGTAATCTAAACAGATTATTTGTGGCAATCAATTTACATGTATTTCCATTACAGTAATAGCGACACATACATCATCGTCCTTTGTCCAATAAATACTACTTTATAATTTTAAAATGTTAGAAGCTTAGTCTAGTTCAAATCAAAAGTGCTACACTTTAACCGTAAAATTTAAATATTCTCATAGATGATGTCCATTTCCCGACCACGAAATTATTTTCGTGGTAAATTTGTAAGTGTTCACTTCATATGCAAATGGACATTTCTCAAGACCACTGTAGTGGCCGAGTTTTTTTACTTGCTCGAGTGTTATGAGAATAATGGTCAAGAAAACCAAAATATTTTTGCTCAACGTTCATTTGCATGGCCAGAGTCGATTATTTTTTAAACCTACCGCTGCATGTTATTCCAGTGGCTGTATGTCATTCCAGTGGTAAATTTCAAAGCAGGCCTTTTCTGGACTTCTAACTGGACATTCTTAAAGAATGCTGCAGAAGCCGGTTTGGCCAGCTTGACTGTTAAACTGTTAAGAGCAGATAAACTTTTGATAACCTTTATGCTGTTCCATTATTATCATGGTTTCTCAATTACTATCCATTGGACTAGTCTTTTTTAACCCGTAACTTTCAGTGCCTCACTTTCAAAACTCCTATACAGGAAAGCTGTTGACTATTTTGAAACTATTTGACTCGAAGCTGTTGCTGCCATAGGCAGCAGCTCCCAGTCAAATCAGTTTCAAAATAGTCAACAGAATATTCCTTACATTATAAAGAATTTGTCATTTCTTGTCTGAGACGGTTACAGGGTTATAAAAACCATGCACACAGACATTGCCATGGCATCTATAACTATACCAACTGCCTTTAGACTGAACTATAATTCTACAGACCGTAAAGGAAATTATTTAATTCTGTGATGGTCAAGCTTGCCAAAAGTTGTTTCTACAGTGGTCTTGAGAAATAATGATGTACAAAAAACGGGATTATTTTGGAAAACTATGACGAGAATGACTGATTTGTTAACTCAACAGTTACTAAAACTCTACTGAAACTGAACAGATCGTTAAATTTTCAAATAGGAATTACGGTTCTGTAAACCAGGACCCTCTATGTTAGCCAAGTTCTTTAGTCCCTCTGGGGTTTGTTTTGGAGAGGATTCACTCACTACATATCTCTACTTTAGGTAGTAGACATTACTGATCAGAAACATAGTAAAGAATGGAATAATGTGCTATCGGATATCAGATTCCAATGGAGGGGTTCAACCTGACACTCAAGTATATGAAGTCATAATCAATTACATCATTAATTAGCTGGCATCACAATCAAAATAACGCATTTGTAGCTCTGTCACGAAACTTGCAAAGTTCATCACAAGTGTACAAATTGTAGGTCTTTGATGAATCTACAATCTAATAAACATTCTGTTGAATACTTTGATACTAATATGACTGGGAACTGTTGCTGCCCACATTTCAAAACATTGAACAACTTACCTGTAAAAATTACCTTGAAATTTGGATTCTGGGAATTCAGGTTTCAGTCTCAAATCAATTCAAGCATGCGCAAAAAGTGGGCGGAGCTTAGCTAGAAATGGTCGGAGTATAACTAGAAATGGATCCCTCTATTTGTTTAACCCTTTAACGGTAAAATTTAATTAATAAAATCTAAATATTTCCTTATCGAATGTCCATTTGGAGGCCAAGAGAGGACTATTTTCTAAAATTTACCACTGAAATGACTGGCTCGGATATCGAGCCAGACATTCCAGTGGTAAATTTTCAAAAATAGTCTTCTCTTGGCCTGCAAATTGACATTCCTCAAGATCACTGCAGAGGGCAGTTTTGGCTGGCTTGACCATTAAAGGGTTAAACTTCTATTGTTCTAGCTGGCCAGAAATGGCTTCAGTTGTGGTCACACGCTATGTTCATATGCATGGCACAAATACTTTTGAAAATTTACGACTCGAAGAACTGGCTCGATAACTGGAGTCATTCCTGGAGGTAAATTTGCAAAAATAATCTCTCACCATGCAAACGGATGTTAACTAAGTAAAAAATTTGATATTCTTGAACAAACTTGACTGTTATGAAGCCATCAACTACAGTGTAAAACACAAATGTGGACTAATGAGACCCTAATACCAACAATACTATAAATATATATAACTATGACTTTATAGTACTACATAGTATCTTTAATCTAAATATTAGATTACAAGCTATTAATTAATGATGCCCTAATCAGGAACATCATAGACCTATACTAGAATAAACTTAAATCTCTGTGAAAATTCTGGGACAAGAGTAAAACCGTGATACGGTTAAAACGATGTAAATACATGTAAAGTATCTTCGATAAGCAATTTAGAATTATAACTCTATTATATTCCATGCAGAAGAAAAACAGATGTACAGGAAAACATGGTGAAGAGACCACCTATCTTTGAAGTCAGAGTGATGTTGATTATTTATCCCTCAAAGTATAGCAAGAACATTCAAACCTTTTGCAGACCAAGATTATTTTTGGCAATTTATCAGTGGAATGACTGGCTCGATTATCGAGCCCGTCATTCCAGTGGTAAATTTTCAAACTCTTCTCTTGGTCTGCAAATTGAACAGTTCTCAAGACCCTGCAGAAGCCGTTTTGGCCAATTTAGGTGTTACAGGGCTAACTGTTAAACCGGTCCAAAACAGCCTTTACAGTGATCCGCGGGCCAAGATTATTATTTTTTAACACTGGCATGACTAAATTTTGTGTGCTTGCGCATGTGCTCACTCTAGCTCAGTTGAATGGTCAGCTGAGCAAATAAGTAAATAACGGGTGCGGGTCAGCAATCTCTGATTGCTCTCGTCAGTATTAAATTTCAGGTGTTTGTAGCTTAGCAATAGCTACCATGAATACATGCTATATCTTCAAAACAACGTAGAACTCAGCTGACTGGAAACATCACGTTGTAAAACATTGTGAGAAGACGATCGATTTCTAGCTATACAACGCCCCTGTCAAGCTCTGCCCAGGTGTACGCATTTTGCAATTGATTTATAGTTTGAACTCCGAATTCCCAGAATACCAATTACAGGAAAGTTGTTGAATATTTTGAAACTAATTTGATTGGGAGTTGTTGCTGCCTATGACAGCAACATCTTCCAGTATAATTAGATTCAAAATATTCAACAGAATGGTTATTCAATTGTAAATTCAACCAAAACATACAATGTACACTTTCGATTTTCGTAACATGGTTACATCATTTTAATTGTGATGTCAGCTAACATATAACATATTTGATTACGACATCAGATACTTAATTGACAGATTGGATACCTCCATTTGTTCTATAGTGAAACAGATCACTCAAACCAATACCCGATAGCGTCCATATTTTTTCACACAATCAGAACACTCAATGTACAAAGAATTGCATAGACTCATCAACTATAAAGTAAATATGGCAATATAAGAGTTTCAAACCGGTATTTATCTCGTCTGTTCATTTCCATCATGTGCAGTGTGTATTTCACCATGTTCTAATCCTTTAACACTCAACATGGCTAAAACCGCCTTCTGCAGTCATCTTCCGAAACGGCCATTTGCCCACCAAAAGATTATTTTGGAAATTTTACCCCTAGAATGACTGGGTCAATAACTGAGCCAGTCATTCATTGATAAATTTTCAAAAACTAGTATTTTCTTGGTCTCCAAATTGACATTTTCTATGAGAAAATTGAAATTATCTTGAACAAATTTGAGGATTAAAGGGCTAAACCAACCAATATCTAATTTTAACAGTTTAATGGTCAAGACGGCCAAAACCGGCCGGTCTCCAGTGGTCATAAGAAATGTCCATTTGTAGACCAAGAGAAAACTATTTTTGACAAATTACCACTGGAATGACTGGCTCAGTTATCGAGCCAGTCTTCCAGTGGTAAATTTTCAAAAATAGTCTACTCCTGGTCTACAAATGGGAATCAAATGAGTAACTATTTTTATTTTTTTAAATACAATTTTGATTATTAAAGAGCTAAGAAACATTAAATTATTCCAGACAGTGGACAAAATTCAGCTTAGCAAACAGCATCATGATTGCCATGTAAGGCAATCCATCTAAGGTTCACGATATACAATATGGAATCATAAGAATTTAGCCTAGGCTAGTAACTTAACGACTACACATATATATTAAATTTATATACTTTACACTAGAAATTTTAGCAATGTATAAAGACTGTGTTAGATCACGAGGTGGTACACACACACACACACACACACACACACACAAGGTAATTCATCAAATCATGTATCAAAATCCACTAGTTAGTAAATGTCTACAAATTGCCATAGGCTGTCTTTGTACATAGCTACCAAACTACACTGTATCACAGCTGTAACTAACGTTTCTAAATCCGTATTAATAATAATAATAATAATAATTACTACTGATATTCATTACAGTATACTATTTAAAGGCCCACATAATTAGATTATTTTTATAGGCTTAATTTGTCCGTTAATGGTCATGTCAGCCAAAAACTGGACTCTGTTATGGTCCAGGAGTGTACCTTTACTGGGCAAGAGAATACATTTTTTGAATATTTATCACTGGAATGACTGGCTCGATAACCGAGCCAGTCATTCCAGTGATAAATTTTCAAAATTTCTATTCTCTTGGCTTGTAAATGGACATTAAAAATTCTTTGACCAAATTTGACCATTAAAACTCAAATCAATAAAACGAAATAAATCTAACATATAGTGATTTCATTCTGCATAAATTAACATAATTTACCGGGTAGGTTGTGAAATTGAATTAGAGACACATATCCATAATTTAAATTCACAACAAAAAAATTTCATTTTATACGGAAAGAATTTATCATACGCTAAGATTTAATTCATTTGATTAGATCGAGGTACACATCAGTTAAGCTAGTCCTGGTAAAATTATACAATTTTAACAAATTTTATTTTCAAGGATTCTGATGAGAACGTCAGCCTTTAACCCTTGAATTTGTTGAAGAAAATTGATTGTTATTGGTTAAAGTTATTGGTTCGACTGGTTATCGAACCAGTCATTCCAGTCATAAATTTTCAATAATAGTTTTCTCTTGGTCTGCAAATGGACATTTCTCAAGAGCACTACAGAAGAGGTTTTTGGCTGATATAAGTGTTAACGGGTTAACCCATTTCATACTATACTATAAAGACCAAGTACTTTCAGAGCAAAAACATGGCGGGTGCACCTATTTTATAAGCAAATACAGTAGACCTCAGGACTTACACTTCCAAAAGAAAAACAAAAACATGTTATATAGTTAGTACAATATTGAACACAAGATATGAAATCTTCTTTTGAATATTTTGAACATAATTAGGTTGAAGGACATTACTCGGCAGCAATGTCCTCCAATCCAATTAGGTCAAAAATATTTAACAGTACGTTTTATTTAACTTTGGAAACATTTAAATTATTTCTGAACTGTACTATACACTTACTATACATACCATATCTTCTACGCATAGCGAGTATTTCCAGCTTCCTTAACAATGAGATAGAATCAAGATTATTTTCCTGTATCATTCTGACCACTTTAAGTGTCACATTTCAGGTAATTAACTCCCATATTGTAATATGATCAAGTGTTCATCAATCAATCAATCACATCAGCTTACTGGGATAGAAACCATAACGTATTTTTTTTTAACCCTTTAACACTTATATCAGTCGAAAAAGGCTTCTGCAGAGGTCTTGATAAATGTCTACGTGCAGACCAAGAGACTATTTTTGAAAATTTACCAAATGATTGGCTTGATAACCGAGCCAGTCATTCCAGTGGTAAATTTTCAAAAATAGTTTTCTCTTGGTCTGCAAACAGACATTTTCGGGGTCAGTCATTTCAATTGTAAATCTAAGAGGCTTTTTTTTTTTTGCCTGCCAATAGACAATTCTCAAGACAACTGCCGAGGCCATCTTTGTTTGGTGTTATCATTAAAGAGCTAAGACACACTCGACTATAAATCATAGAAGCATACGATATACTATAATAAAAATCCTGTCAAAATTTTAAAAGCAAATTTGCTTTTAGGCAAACCGCTTCCAAGATACACAAAATATTTGACATATTTAGCTCCGCTCAAACAAATTCTCGCTAAATTGCATGATGCATGCAACAACAATAATCAAATCAGGTTTAAAACTAATTTCCTAACAAGTTTTTTCTTGCAACAATATAATTTGATAACTATAGCTAAATCCATTCCGTAGATAAACCTATTCTCAACCACAATGACCATTAAAAGACAAGAACGTTGAAGTATGAGTTAATAAATGTGATATTCAATAACCGTATAAAACGTGATGTATGACTAGGAAAATCACCAGCTAGTAGATGGTGATGCCAATAAGATTTTATACATCAATTACTTAATATTAATATGTGATATGCCCATAGAGCCAGGCTTGCTCAATGAGCAATATCTCTGGACCTGCTGAATATGTTGAAAACAATTTGACTGAAAGTTGTTGGTGGTATGGCCACCAACAACTTTCAGTCAAATTGTTTTCAAAATATTTATCATATCCCGAGTTAAACCCCATGAAAGATATAGTCTGCAAAAATTCAGCAGACAGAAAGTTAAGCATACAATTATTATAAAACTGACATTACTCCAACTGACATCACAATCAAGACCTCACATATCTGAGTGTCAATGGAGTAATATACTAGTTGAGTAGTACATAAAAGCAACTTTATAACCAAAACTTTGTAAATCAATATTTTAAATTTTTTATTAAACGTTAAGTGAATTAATTTGATTAAATGTTTAGATAGGATTATTGTTATATTAGTGAAAGCCAACGATCAGATTCCCTAACACCATAGGTTCGCTTTTTTCCGATATCTCAATTCGATTAAAATTCATGATATTTTACAATGCCCAGCTGAAAAAGAAATCAGAAAGTAATGGTGACGTGGAATATTTTGAAATTAATTTAACTGGGAGCTGTTGGCGCTGGTTTTCAAGGACACTGTTATTGCTAATGTTTATATGCGACACGAAAAAAATCATGCCATCTCACGCAGAGACCTCTTTCAACACCGGGAAATACGCTACAGCGAAATATCAAGATTTGTTTTAACTCCTCTATATCGTGACATTGTCTATGACAAAATTGGACCCCACTAGGCTGAACTTAGAAGTGGATATTGGGGGAGAAAAGTGCATTCTGTCATAAAGAGTCTCAATCTTATCACCTCACAAAGCATTGCATATGTCTGCATTATGGCAACTACCTTGCATTAACCCCATAACATTCAAGATAGCAAAATACAGTTTCTGTAAGTGGTCTTGAGAAATGTTCATTTGCAGACCAAGGGAAGACTATTTTTTAAAATTTACCACTGTAATGACTGGCTTGATAACAGAGCCAGTAATTCCTGTGATAAATTTTCAAAAAATAATCTTATCTTCGTCTGTAAATGGAAATTTTTAATGAGAAACTCAAAACTTTTCTTGAACAAATTTTAGGGTAAACAAGTTACCTGTCCTTTACGTCAAACATAAAACTGTATTAATTAATGCCTCTGTACTGAACACACCTGCCTATAGTGACTCATCTTGCTTTCCCAAAGCAAGCTCTCCGTCTTCAACACTTCAAGTTCCAGTGTTCCATCATATGTTGGTCTAGTTGCGGAAGATGACTTATAAAGTTTAAAAGTGAACATGATGTCTGGAAATCTCAAACTGCAAACTTGTATCATGGTGGGTAGGCAACCATTGTGAGAACGTAGTATATAGTAAAACCTGTCTATAACAGACACCATAAGGACCATTAAAACCCTTTTAATGAGAAATTCCTGTATATCAATCCCAAAAATTAGCGCATAGATTATTTATTTATCCAGAGATGTAGCAAAGAAAAGGGTTAAAAGCAGCGACGAAAAACAGATGGTCACTTAACCCTTTAGCACTCATATCAGCCAAAACAGCTTCTACAGTGGTCTTGAGAAATGTCCATTTACAGACCAAGAAGACTATTTTTTTAAATTTACCACTGGAATAACTGAACCAGTCATTCCAGTGGTAAGTTTTCAAAAATAGGCTTCTCTTGGTCTCTAAATGGACATTTTCTATGAGAGAATTTAAATTTTCTTGAACAAATTTGAGGTTAACGGGTTAATATAAGTCCATTATAGAGGCTCTATTGTAATTATATTTTAATGCCACAGTACTGCTCAGAAATAACTTAACATGTTACCAAAACAAGATAAAACACGCTGTTGAATACTTTTAACATATTTGATGAAGTCACTTTTAGCTAAGTCTCACCCATCTCTACATAAGCTCCACCCATGTTTTGCGCGTGTTGGGATCGATTTATATACTTTGAATTGTAACTTGCCAGAGTCCCAATTCCATGGCAGGTATATAGCTAACCGGTTGAATATTTTGAAATGAATTTGAATCAAATTAGTTTCAAAATATTTAAACAGAATGTTTATTAAATAGTAAAAACACGGTTCTAACAACTGATAGACGATCGCAGGTTCATGATGAAGTTTTTCTGTTAATTATGATTGTGATGTCAGCATACATGTGACATAATTGATTATGACATCATACACTTGACCAACGGATCAGATTCATCCATTGGATTGGAAGACATAGCAATGTCTTTCAGTCCAATTATGTTCAAATATTCACCGAACCATTTCTTACTACTAACATACTATGTTTCTGTTTTGGAAACAGGTTTACTTAACAGGCTACTGACCGTTTATGAAGTGTTAATTTACCATAATGAGCTCAAAACATGACGAGCTAAAATCTACCTACACAACAGAGCATATGTTCAATAATTATGGATACAGCTGTGCAATGATGCCATATCTATATAGGCATATATATATACATATAAGATTTAACAATAACAACGTAACATTTACAATTCAGCAAATATTCGGATATTTTTATTTAAATAAATTCAATTTGCCTGTATTATATATAAAACATAATGATAATGACATATTGTAGTGTCCCGATATTTAACTATGTATGCCGTGGAGCACGGAAAATGACTAAAACTAGTTTTGATTGAAATAATTCAATATGGTCACCACATTTATCACCAAATTTTGATAACTGTCCATCTTTGATAAAACAGTAATGTGAAACAGGTAAAGCTTAACCCTTTAATGGTCAAATTTTCTCACGAAAATGTAATTATTTGCTAATTGAATGTCCATTTACAGGACAAGGGAATACAATTTTTGAAAATTTATCACTGGAATGACTGGCTCGGTTATCGAGCCAGTCATTCTCGTGATAAATTTTCAAAAAATTATATACTTTTGGCTTGTATATGGACATTCTGCAAGGCAATAGTAGAGGGTGGTTTTGGCTGGTATGGTCATTAAAGGGTTAAAGGTGAGGGAGCATCTGTTTATTTGTAACCAATTGCCACGTCACCAGAGGATAAAGTAATCCTCACAGCATCGGGATGCTGAGAATTGTGACTCGACTTCAGACAAGTCGGTACTTGGATGACGCTGCTCTTGGACCAACATCCTTCACCGTTACATCATGTACATTATTACCTAACTATTACATCAAACAGTTTATTGCGTCATGTCATCTTTAACAACATCTGTCGTTTGATGCCTAGCTATCCGCCAAGTTTCTTAAATCATTTATTATCGTTATATTATCTGTGAAATGGTTGCTGGCGGCCAGTCAAATTAGTTTCAAAATATTCAACAGAATGTTTATTAAATAGTAGACATACAGTTTGTATCAACAACGCTTAATCCGTCATCATTTAGGCATTCGTGATGAACTTGGCTATGTCATTCATGACGTAATTGATTATGACATCATCTTACACAGTATGTAGTTGATTATGATGTCACATCATTGATGGATAAAGTGAAATCCTCCGTTATTGCAGAAATGTGTGTATAGCTGATCTGTTTCGAGTTGGAGAGTTGGAGAGTTGCAGACCGTATATATATAGCGAGCCAGTCGTTCCAGTGGTAAATTTTCAAAAATAGTCATCTCTTTGTCTGAAAATGGACATTTTCTATGAGAAAATTGAAAATATCTTGACTAAATTTTAGGGCTAAACGGTTAATGAAGCTTTATTTTTTTGCAGTGTAGGACAGTGATGTAGAATGAAATGTACCAACAGCGACACAGGCTTTAACCACTGAACACTCAAAACCGGCCAAATATGGCTTCTGCAGTGGTCTTGAGGAGTGCCTATTTGATGTGATGAATGACTGCTTTCAGCTGCAATCAGTTTTTCTTCAACCTTCTTCAGGGTGTCTTGTCCACTGCGACCGTCCTAAGCTTGTAGAGTACTGCATTTGATATTAGACTCTGGCCATCAATGATTTGTTATGCCTTGCAGATATTTGTAGTGTCATGCATTAAGTTTGATCAAGAGGGTTTTTGGGGCTGCCCAGCTGTTGTAACTGCATAGCATCGTGGAAACACATGTAGCATCATATAGATTTAGCTCAACTTCCAAAAGGACTGGAAGGCTATATTTCCTGTTACAAAGCAAGTTCCAATGTGGGTAAAGCTGCAGAGCAGACCAAGAGAAGGCCATTTTGGAAAATTTACCATTCCAAGGGAAAAGTTGACTTTCTTGACCATTCTTGACCATTAACCCTTTAATGGTCAAATTTGGTCAAGAAAATCAAAATATTTGTTCATTGAATGTCCATTTGCACGCCAAGAGAAGACTATTTTTGGAAATTTATCACTGGAATGACTGGCTCGTTTATCGAGCCAGTCATTAGTGATAAATTTTCAAAAATAGTCTTCTCTTGGCGTGCCAGTGGACATTCTTCAAGACCACTGCAGAGGCCTGGTTTGTCCAGGTTTACCATTAAAAGGTTAAACTAAATTTCCTGTTCAAATTTCATCTTTGATATTCATCATTCCCGGTTACCAGCTAAAACAGCTAAGATCGCAAAAGTGCCTCAATAAGCGGCTAACTTATACAATATATACAGGATCTTCTTTGGTGCATATGGCCAGCAAACGATTAATCGGAGATGCTAAAAACATACTATGATCATGGTAATCATATGTCATGCAGAAATAAAAATCAGCTGCCTTCATTGGTGGTCACAATACACATTTTCTACATTGTAACTCGTTGTGGCGGTGGGGTGGGTGGATTGGGGTGGTGGTGGTGTATGGTGGTATTATAATGCTTGTTTTGTGGCAGCACATTAACAGAAGCAATTTGAAAAGCATCCACAGAGACATTCTAAATATTATTGCACACATAATTTACCTGACCGCAAAAATAGCAGGAATTACACGATATTCATCACAAATATCATATTCATGTGAAATGGTTGTTCGAATCACATATGCATTTCTATCTCTGAGTACAATCATCATCTATTTACAAATGCTACGGAAATGATGGCTGGAGTTCATATAGATAACAGTACAGGTGAAGTGTTAGGGTTTATACCCGTGTCACAGTAGTCAAACTTGTCCAAAGTGAAGACCTTACGGAACACTAATAAGTGGTTCACAATAAGTAGGTGGTCTCTTATGACAATGAGTAGCGATATTCCTTTAATGACCATGTTGGCATCAGTAACCCTTTAATCAACAGATTTGTTCAACAACATTCAAATTTTCTTTAAAAAAAATGTCCAAGAGATTATTATTGAAAAATTTATCAGTGAAGGGCTGGTTCGATTATTGATCCCGTCATTTCAGTGGTAAATTTTCAGAGTTCTCTTGCTCTGCAAATGGACATTTCTCAAGAGTACTTGCCCTTGCAGTGGTCATGACGAATGTACATTTGCATGCTAAGAGACTTTTTTAAATCTTTGCACTGAAATGACTCACTCGGTAATCTAGCCAGTCATTCAGTGGTAAATTAGAAAAAATAGCCTTCCTGCAAATGGACATTCACTCATTAAAATGTGTAATTGTCTTGCTCATTACATGGGTAAAATTGGTTTCATTGATGCCATGTACTTCTAAGGTTTCACGAAAATATAT
Source organism: Chaetoderma sp. LZ-2023a (assembly GCA_034401795.1). NCBI lineage: Eukaryota > Metazoa > Mollusca > Caudofoveata > Chaetodermatida > Chaetodermatidae > Chaetoderma > Chaetoderma sp. LZ-2023a. The sequence goes on along the minus strand of CM067374.1, from coordinate 93,834,379 downwards.
AGCATTTTCAAGTCAATTTTCTACAGCAATCACTTTCAAGGGTCTTGAAAAACAAATTCTGAATTCAAACACTGTGGCCATGCTAAAGCGAAAACTCATAGATCCTCCTGAGTAAATCAGCGACCCTTGCGTAAATGTACCACATATTTGAATTACATTGATTTCAACACAAACATGTGACTTACTCGACAAACTGTAGCCATTTAGGCACTACTCAGTAATTTGGGTAGCTACGCTACTTGGGGCCTAAACTAGGAACACTATGAACTCTTGCTTAAAAAACATTTGCTTGCATCTCTTATACATCCCATGACCAATCCTTTTCAAGCATCCAGTGTCCATCTACAGGGTATATAACATGTTTGTAAGGATCATCTAGGGAGTTATTATATAATAATTTCTACACCACATTTCTACTCAGCTGTGTAAATTTAACGTATAAATGAATATTCATGGTTGATATAAAGTGGCATGTTATTAATATTAACACGCTAGATTAGACTATATATATATAATATGTACACGTGATGCACTTTGGCCAAGTGTCCAGGATTCCATTGTATATCGATTTATACATACATATCATTAATATGATTTTATATTACTGTACTATGTATCCACTATGTACACATTTAATATGTTCAATCTGTACATGTGCTTTTGCCGTTTCCTGCAGCAAACAATCAGTCACAAGCACACCTGAGTAACACCTGAAAGGCAAAATATGCTTTGAAAATAAGTTTTTAAAATGCATTTTAACCCTTTAACACTTATATCAGCAAAAAAACATCTTCTGCAGTGGTCTTGAGTAATATCCATTTGCAGACCAAGACTTTTTTGAAAATTCACCACTGGAATGACTGGCTCGATAACCGAGCAAGTCATTCCTGACTGGCTTGATAACCGAACCCGTCATTTCAGTGATAAATTTTCAAAAACAGTCTGCAAATGGCTATTTTCTCTGAAAAAATTTGATTGTCAAAGGATTAAATGAATGCTAGGCAAATAAGAAACAAGAGCGATTTTACCAATTTAAACATGTTTCAGATTTTCTTTAATTAAAGTTGGCCAAAGCATGGGGATTTGGGATGACATGTTATTGACTGAGCATTCTGCTTCATAGTTCAAAGCGGTTCATGATTTGTTCCCACACTGGCATAATGTTATTTCTAAGGAAGACAGTGACAATGTGAGAACGAGTACATTATCATATTAAAGATGCAAGATTAAACTTAATACATGTCAGTAGATAATGGAGAGACATGGGTTGAATTCGGGTTCATTGTCGCATTACTCCAATCGGACGTATCATGTGGTTGTTTTGCCTATCTACTCACTCTTTTGAAGCACAAATAATCGAGTAGAATTTGTACCATGTGATATGAATTTGTACCACGTGATAATGTTGTCCGATTATACTTTTGGCCATTCGGATATGTGATCGGAGTAAGCGGGGAACCTCGACAACGAACCCGAATTTAACCTACATGTAGGTATACAAACCTACAATACTTGTATTTGATCTTTCATAATGCCCCAAATGGATCATTTGGCTGGACTGTTGCTGCTGCAGTTGGACGTGGTTGATTCATAAGTGGCTGGCCATACCCACCGGCCATAGGTGCTACACCACCCATTGGGGCCATAGGCCGATTCATTCCCATTCCCTAAAAAGAAAGTTGTACATGCACATTTTATTTTCATTACAGATGTCATGTTCCAGCCAAACCTATCTTAAACTGGTGTTTTAGTTATGCACTGGATCACAAAGGATAGTTACAACCACCCCCTTCCACTGAACCCCGCCTTTCGCTGAATGCAAGCAACTAATCTTGAAGTTGGGTAAACCATGAATTGATATTACAAGTAGAATGCATCCATACACTAACATGATTTGCTAAGTATACAACACTCAAAACTAAATCCGAGACAAGAATTTTCTATCTTTCTTAGTGAACTGTGAAAGGTAGATCAGGCTGACATACTTTTGATACATGACAAACTAGTAGGCTAGAATGCAACCATACACCAATGTTGGTGTCTATCGTGAAAAGCTCGTGAAAATATAGTCCAGACATTGTGCCTCGTTCGGTTCAGCTCGCCACGGCGCCACCTCGGTTAGGTTTATGAGGACTCAACCCATTCGGTTGACCCCGCCAGCCCACAAAACACAATTTTCTATGATGTTCAGTAAACGATGAAAAGTATGCCACCAGTGACCTACTTTTGATATGCGACACCAACAATGCATCATTACACCAAGTCTGGGCACAGTATATAAAAAACTCTTGAAACTACAGACAGGACAAGAATCATCTGTGATGTCCAGTGAATCATGCATTAGGCCATCATGCATTCATATAACAAGACTGAAATTCAGGGATGTATGCATGGAAGGACATACAGACACACGCACGGACAAACCGATTACTATACACACACTAACATTGCATAGGTATATTGTACAGGGGTATAATGATCATTTAACCCTTTAATGGCCAAATCAGCCTCTGCCATGGTCTTGAGGAATGTCTATTTGCAGGCCAGGTGAAGACTGAAAATTTATCTCTAGAATGCCTGGGTCAATGACTGGTTCTCTTGGCCAGTCTTGGCCATTAAAGAGTTAACTCTTTAACTCTTGAAATTCTAGTGTCCCAATTAACTACTAAGCCGGAAAAATGTTGAAAATTTTGATCCCAGTAAAATTAATTTCAAAATATTCAACTGAGTATGCCTTAGATCAGAAAGAATTTGTTGCCTCCAGTCTTTAAGTGTTAAGGGGTTTATGATACTTTAGCCATTTGTTTGTCCTCATCATACTCCTAAGGGCTAATCTTTTAATAACCAATTTTGATCAAGAAAATCAGAATATTTCCATATTGAATGTCCATTTGCAGGCCAATACAACTTTTTTTTTTAATTTACCACTGCAATGGCTGGGTCGGTTATCGAGCAAGTCATTCCAAGGGTAAATTTTCAAGAACAGTCTACTTGTGGCCTGCAAATGGACATTCCTTAAGACCATTGCAGAAACCGGTTTTGACGGACTTCATCGTGAAAGCTATAAAGGGCTAAAGGATTTATGATCTATTGCTTACACTGTTAACCCTTTCACTGATGAATTCCCCATATCTCGTTTTTAAGGAAAACTGTTGAATATTCTGAAATTAATTTGACTGGAAAACTCAAGTCAGATAATTACAAAATACCCAACAGAGTAAGCTTTATAGTGTAAAAAATATACTTTTTCAGGAATTTGTCGGTAGAAGGGTTAAGATATTCTCAAACAGAAGCTGTGATGCTCCTGCATCGAGACATTTGCCCGCAGGACTTTGGAGTGGAACTTTCTGTTTAGCTTATTATATATTATAAAGAGATATATTTCATTTCGAAGCTATGCTATGATGTTATCTATAAAGCCTTTAGTCATTACACACACACATATATATATATATATATATATATATATATATATATACACCTGTGCAAAAGTTAAGCACCACCCTATTTTTACGCACATGCGAGGGTATATTCATGTGCTATGAAGAAAGCAATAGCATAAACATTTATGTACCCATCCATCTTAGTGCAAGAGGTAATAATGCAACTAGAGGAATGCTGATTATGATGGTGGGGAAACACTGTATGTTTTTGTTTGAACTTGAAAACGAGGCCTGAATATGGTTACGTTGACACAACTGACACCTACTGCCCTACAGTTGACACACGTGGCTAGATTGTCATTAATGGTGTCTGAAAACGAAGTTTAACATCTGTGCACGAGTTTGAGACTGTCATTATTAATACCGGGTATATCCACCTTGTGCATGGATGACGGCCTGGACACAACGTCTCATGCTGGTCACCAACCGACTGATACGCCATTGTGGTATTCGTTGCCATTCAAGATGGAGTGCGTCTGTTAATTCCTGTAGGTTCTGCACAGGAGGATCCCTCCTTCTCACCATGTTTCCCAGAATGTCCCAGATATGCTCAACAGGGTTCATGTCAGGGCTCCTTGCTGGCCATGGTAGGGTTTCGATGGCATTCTGGCGGAGGTATTCATGCACAGCTCTAGCACGATGTGGTCAGGCGTTGTCATCCATGAATATAGGGTGGGTTCCAGGTGCATGATTTACAAAATGAGGGACCACAACTCTATCCAGTATGGAATCTTGATATCTTTGTCCATTTAGTGTTCCAGGTACAGTCAACAGATCCAGCTTACAATCAAATGAGATGCAACCCCATATCATAACGGAACCTCCACCAAATGGAACTTCTTCCATGATGTTACGTTGGTCGTACGCCGTGCGTCTGGACCTCCATACACGAGTTCGACCATCTGTGGCATGAAGCAGGAACCGACTTTCATCGGACCAGTGTACCCGTCTCCAGGATCTCATGTTCCAGTGTCTTCTTTCGTTGCACCACCTCAGACGCTCCTCTTTGTGGTGTGCAGTGAGGAGAGGACGTCTGACAGGTCTCCTAGCTTTCATGCCAGCAGCATACAGTCTCCTTTTGACGGTAGACATTGACACTCTATTGCGCGTTTCCCATTGCTGGCTGAGCACTCTGCTGTTGGTGAATGGAGATCTCCTAACAAGGCGTACTAGGGCTCGATCATCACGGGCAGTAGTCTTCTTTGGTCTTCCAGATCTAGGCCTGTCCTTCACCTCGTTAGTTTGCCAATGTTTTGCAATCAAACGACTGATTACAGTATGGTTAATGTTCAGCTGTCTGCCAATCTCTCTGCATGACATACCAGTGGTATGCATGCCTATGATTTGCCATTTCACACGATCACTTAACCTTCGTCTTGCCATAGCGGTTCACAATCAAGAGCTAATTCTTTCTGTACAAATAAACCACGGTCATGAACACAAAATTCCTAATCTTGTCGCCTAAATCTGTATGTAATGTTCTACACCTCAAACTGGACTTTTACATAACTGAACACGTGTGCTGTTTCCCGCCACGCACGGACATCAAGCGGCGTGAAGTCATGCATGCATGTGCATTTCGTACTTGGAATTATGTCAGCTAACGCGGGGACAAAAAGTATGGCAGCCTAGTTGTACCATCATGTTTCTACGTTCTATTGTTTTTGCTGGTGCTTAACTTTTGCACAGGTGTATATATATATATATATATATATATATATATATACTATCTACAAACATGTAAACTACTGGTAATGATTTACTGTTGCAGTAGTATCAAATCACCTACCATATTATATTGAGGAGCTGGTGCCATTCCACCAGGTACAGCTGACATACCCATAGGGTAGGCAACTCTTGGAGCCATCATCTATAAGACAAACAAAAAACATCCTCTAATAGTATTTAAAACTGAATACTATACTAGCTAGTTAAATAAATAATATTTGTATTTATGTGTATGACGCTGCAGCAAAATTGACTATTACACGAATGCTTTCGAATGGTGGTGCTAAAAGATGATGCTGTCAGAGGTATCTAGTAATTAATCCTTAAATGGCCAAGTCCAAAATTTTGCTTAGCAATTGTCCATTTTCAAGACAGCAGCAGACTACTTTTGAAAATTTAACCACTGGAATGACTGGTTCAACAGTTATTCCAATGGTAAATTAAACAAGAATTTTCTCTTGCTTGCCAATGGAAATCGCCCATAACAGCTGATGTCTGTTTTGGCTGGACTGACCTTTAAAGGGTTAATCCTATGGTTGCCTTGAGAATGAGATATTGGGAATTCATTAGTGAAAGGGGTTAATATGTTGTAAAAGGGTTAATATGTTGTAAAAGCAGAATTCTCAAAATCTGAGTTATTATGCTCAAGAGGGCTAGAAAATGGAAGGTGGCAATAGATAGGTAAAGATATTGTTACTGCTAAATTAATCCATCAATACAAGCCCGCTAAATCTGATTAACAAAAATGGCAGGTAATTACAGAATTAGAATTGAGCCTGGTAACTTTAACCCTTTAATACACAAGCCGGGAAAAAAACTGGCTACTGCATTGGTCTGGAGAAATGTCTATTTGGAGACCAAGGGAAGTATGTTTCTGAAAAGTTAACACTGGAATGACTGGCTCGCTTATAAAGCCAGTTATGGCTCGCTTATCAATCCAGTCATTCCAGTGGTAAATTGTCAAAAATAGTCTTCTTTTGGTCTGCAAGTGGACATTTCTCATGAGAAAATTTAAATTTTCTTGAACAAATTTGATGAGGGTTAAGCAGCACTACATTTGTTCCAACTATGATAATCGTTAATCCTTTAACCTTTTATTGGTAAAACTTGTGAAAACTGGCCTCAGCGATGGTCCTGAGAAAGCCATTTGCAGACCGTGACAGTACCATTTTTGAAAATTTACTACTTGAATTACTGGCTCAATAAATAAACCAATAATTCCAATGGTAAATTTGTCAAAAATGGTCTTTTCTTGGCCCGCAAATGGACATTCACTAAATAAATATTAAATTTTTCCTGACAAATTTTGGCCATTGAAGGTTTAATAGTCCAGGGCCCATGTTCCCGAAGCTATCGTTAGCTAGCGATATCATTACATCCATTGCGTTAGTATGGTGTAACGATATCGCTAACAAAACGAGAGCTTCGGTAACATCGGCCCCGACTGGTTAAGGAAAATTATAATTTTTGCTCAGTGAATTTTTCAATTTGCAGCGCAAGAGACAATTTTTTTAATTTTATCACTGGTAAATGTCACAAAATTCTTTGCTCTCTGCCTTTGAGTGGCCGTTTCTGATGACCACTGCAGAAACCATTTTGGCTGGTTTGACAGTTAAAGGAGTAATCTCTTCATAAGCAACGTAATTTCAAGATTCATCACCATAACACACTTTATAATATTATTCGGAGAGCGTTATTAATTTTATCCCAAATATCACTTGATTAAGAGTAAAACTTGTGAAGTGATGACAGTATTTTAAGATCATTGCCAGAAGATTGCAAGCCGACAGAAACCAACTACAAGATAGCAAAGCTGTGAGTACGTAGTAACTGTACCACTAATCCAATGTAACCAAAACACACATTAAGCTTGGAAAAGTAGAATACAGCACTAACCCCTTAACCATTAAATTTGTTCAAGAAAATTTCAATTCTCTAGTAGAAAATGTCCATTTGCAGACCAAGAGAATATTTTTGAAAATTTACCACTTGGAATGACTGGCTCGGTTATCGAGCCAGTCATTCCAGTGGTAAATTTTCAAAAATAGTCTTCTTTTGGTCTACAAATGTACATTTCTCAAGACCACTGCATAAGCAGTTTTTGGCTGATATGAGTGTTAAAGGGTTAAAGCGGCTTTACTACCAGTCTAGAAATGATCTGATTTTTTGGGGGTCAGAAGAGGGAAGAGTCTTAGACCATCAATGTCTTAACCTACATATGTTACAAGCTGCTTGAGCATATATATGTCCAGGATTCATATCCTCACATTACAGAATTCAATCAGTATAATTAGATATCATTTTGATCAATTCCAACATTTTTTTTTTTAAATATTTTGAAACTAATTTGATTAGGTAGCAACTAGTCAAATTAGCTCCAAAATATACAACATCTTACCGATGCAATTGTCTTTAAATAGATAAGCTGGAACGTCCAGAGGGTTAGCTTTCCATGATTTATGAGAAAACTGATTTTCCAGGACTTAATTTTAAAATCTCAGATGCCATCACTTTCTATAACCAGTACGACTCCAGTATATTAGCTCAAGTAAGGTACAACTCTTCCAAAATTAATTTGCTTTACAGAAGGCTAGATACGCTGGATAAGCCTCAATCCGGATATACTGAGTGGATGAACTGGGTTCTTCTTAATAAACATATATGCTAATAGAAAACATGACAACAATATGATTAACCACTTAATGGTAAAAATTGATCAAGAAAATCTAAATATTTGTTCTATGTATGTCCATTTACAGGTCAAGAGAAGACTACGTTTGAAAATTGACCACTGGAATGACTGGCTCGGTTATCGATCCAGTGCCTTCCAGTGGGAAGTTAAAAAAAATTGACCTATATTGGACATTCTTCAAGACCACTGTGGAGGAGAATTTTTACCGCCTTGATCATTCAAGGGTTAATGTTTGCTCTGGCACGCATTGGCTCATTCAGGCAGAATAACTTTATCAAATAGCACACCCTTTTGAAAAGCAACCTTTGAGGGGAAGAATTACTTTACTCTAATTGACAGAGACGCAGACGAAAAATACACAAACTAATTTGAGAGGGGCCTGTGCGAATATGCAGTACATAAACATATGTTAAACGATGTGCCATAGTAAATGTGGTTCTTCAAGCTAGATGGTTGAAAGACCACCTAACTGGCATCAAGCAACCACCAACCTTTAATGAGGCCGTTATTGATTAACCATTTAAATTGTCAAGCTAGCCAAATCCGGTCTTTGTAGTGGTCCTGAGGAATGTCCAGTTGCAGGTCAAGAGAAGACTGCTCGTTAACGGAGCCACTCATTCCAGTGATAAATTTTCAAAAATAGTCTTCTCTTGGCCTTCAAATGGACATTCACTAAGTCAATATTTTCATTTTCTTGACCAAATTTGCCCATTAAAGGGTAAATCTATGTCTGACTGCATATGCAAACATGTTTTCATTTTTAAATGCATGCGATTTGTCTGTCAGCTCAGAAACACATTGCATTTAATATAACAATTATTATCAATATTCCAATTGTTCGGTAAAGATGGATGTACATTTTGGAAACAATGATGCTGATTGATCATTGCTGATATCTACAGCTTCCCAGGGATATTGTTTCTAAATTGTACACCCGTACAAACGGAACTGGATTGGGGAAATTTAATCATTCAGGTGTCTACGGATTAATGCAGCCCATACTATAATTTATAAACTTATAAAAAATAAATTACTAAAGGCTACAGTTAAACTCCTGCAGTAATTTTAACCCTTTCATGACGAAGCCGGGCCCTGCTGGACATGCGGAATGTCCATTTGCAGCCCAAGAGAAGAGTATTTTTGAAAATATACCACTGGAATGATTGACCAAGCAAATTTCAAAAATACTCTTCTCTTGGCCAGCAAACGAATATTTAATACAGCAATATTTAGATTTTCTTGGACAAATTTAGACATTAAAGAGTTAAAGCTGAACAGTCTCGGTTAACCCTTTAATGGTCAAATTTGGTCAAGAAAATCAAAATATTTTCTTATTGAATGTCCATTTACAAGCCGAGAGAATATCATTTTTGAAAATTTATCACTGGAATGACTCGCTCGGTTATCGAGCCAGTCATTTCAGTGGTAAATTTTCAAAAATTGTATTCTCTCAACCTGTAAATGGCCATACCATAAGACTATAGCAGAGGCCGGGTTTGGCCAGTATGACCATTAAAGGTTTAATGTATCAATACGGTTATACATGGGCTCATGATAGAGTTCCAGAAAATGCAAATTTATTGATAACACCGGTTATGTACCGGTATATTGAATTGTTTAGCATGGCTGTTCACCTTTAACTATTTAATGGCCAAGCTGGCCCAAAATGGCATCTGTAATGGCCTTGAGAAATGTTCATTTGCAGGCCAGACAGAATATTTTTGAAAATTTACTACCGAATGACTGGCTCGATGATCAAGCGAGTAATTACATTTGGGCATTTAAAGGGTTAATACCAATGTAACTGAATTGCTGTAGCTGGCAGAAGCCAACAATGACAATCAGGCAAATTGTTTTCAAAAACCCAGCAGCCGTAATTAATATTTACCCAACTTAAGGGGTTTTATATTCTAACCATAGGCGTCTAGCAAACTGAATGACATGGCATTTAATAGAAGCACCGATCCATTGTCCTAGCAAGCAAAATCACTGATGAACAAATCCCCCCACAGACCCCCCTTGCGGGTTGGTCTGTTGTTTTATTAACCACTATAAAAACATACTTACCGTTCAATCACTACTTGCTAAATCAATTATTTGCATTTTGCTATCAGAATAAGATTTTTATGCCTGCATACACACCTCCCCATGCCTAATCCTATTCCTATGGACCCTCAACCAGGCTACTGGTCGAGTCCCATCTCCAGCCTACCATCAGGTATAGACTGGCACCAGTCTATACTCACCTCATAGTGACGCTTGTCGCTAAGCGCATTAGAGCCCGAATAGGAAACAGATTCACTTTTCTAAATTTAAGTGCAAAATATTTCAAGTCTGATTCTCAAATCTTACCATGTGGGGTGGTCGAGGCCGGGTCATAGTGATTGAACGATAAGTATGTTTTTATAGTGGTTAATAAAACCACCGACCAACCCGCAAGGGGGGGGTCTGTGGGGGGTTGTTATTACACCACAAAACATCCATTACCGTTCAATCACTACTTGCTAAACCCGTAGATTTGGTCAGTGCCCCCTGTCCACATACGGTGGGAGGAGATTAGAGAATCAATAAACCAGGATAAAAATCAAACCAATCTTATCCCAATGTTAATAACATAACCTAATAGTGCATTTAGCTCAATCACCCCGTGATTAGCAAATAAGAACAAATTGAACTTAAAGAAATAACTAAAAACCAAAAGAAGACTCTCACCATTTCTCACAGACGCATAGTCCTAACGAAAATGGTGGGAAGTGCTTGGTAAATAGTCTTCGGCTGTTTTAGTTAACAAACAAGGATAAAATTAAATCAATCTTATCCAAATGTTAACAACATAACCTAATAGAGCATTTAGCTCAATCACACCGTGATTAGCAAATAAGAACAACTTGAACTTAAAGAAATAACTAAAAACCAAAAGAAGACTCTCACCATTTCTCACAGATGCATAGTCCTAACGAAAATGGTGGGAAGTGCTTGGTAAATAGTCTTCGGCTTTTTTAGTTAAAAGTGGAAATGTTATGAAAGAAGGAAGCTGCTGCACTCTGGTCTTTGAGATAAAAGGGTGTAAAGGTGTATTCACATTTCCCTCCTGCCACCTGCATGAACTCATCTAAAGACGAACCCTCAAAAAGAGCGAAAGAAGTAACCCTACCTCTAACGTCATCAGCTTTAATAAGGGAGAGATTAACTTGATCCGGTGAGGCTATCTCATAACAAGGCTTAATTATTCTCTCAAAAATCCATCTGTCAATCGGAGAATTAGAGACCGGCTTAGATAACTCTTCATCATAGGAAAAACATAAATGAGATGGATCGACTCTTATAACCTCTGATCGCTGATTGAATGTTCCTAATGCCTTAATAGGACACCAAAATTTTTCGGATGGCGACAGACGAAAAAGATTTTTAAAATTATCGGACTAGCGGGATAGCAGTTAGTTTGAGTTTTAGATAAAAAATTCCTTCTGGGATATCAAACCAAGCCATCTCCTGAACCTATAAATCTCTCCTTTTCAGCAGAAAGAGCATGAATCTCTTGAACGCCTTCTAGCAGAGGCTGTAGCAACAAGAAACCACAGCTTTGACAATTAAAAACAAAACCAAGCTTACTACTGGTAGAATAAATAGGTTCAAAATGGCGACCTGCCAAAACTTGAAGAACCAAAGCCCAACTCCAGGAAGGTACAGGCTTAGCAATCTGAGGACGAATATTACTTAGACCCCTAATAAAGCCATTAAAAGTCTTAGTATCCTAGTATACTGGAAGAAGAAGAGGGAAATCTACCAGAACTCTAGAAGATCTAAAAACCAAATCCTCTTTGGCCAAACGGGAGCTATCAGAAGAATTTCGCAAACCTGATCCTTGACCCTCTTCAAAACTAACTGAATCAAAATCGTTCGAGAGAAGGCATAGGCGAACATTCCTGTCCACTACTGAGACAGAGCATGCACCCCCAGGGCTTGACTGTCAGGAAAAGGATACAGGTAAGAGAAGATCTGAGCATTCAGAGAGGCCACAAACAGCTCTACTAAAGGACAATCCATAAGACTAAACCTCATTCCTCCTTCTAAAAATGAAAGAAAAAACCCCATGGCAATGCCTGAACGAATCGAGATTTAGAAGCCTAACAGATAATCCAACCAATGCACAGGAAGCCTGGATCTACTTTCCAATGAATAGTCTCTTCTCTAGACTCCTTGCCAATCATAGACAAGCAACAACCCCTCTAAAGCTAATAGCTTCTAATAATAAGGAACAGAAGACCATTTTGGAAGAAGAGACTACATAGAAGGATTCTAGATCCAAGAATATCTAGCCCCTTTTAATAAGGCCCCCCTTAAAGAAGTGTCACATTTACTATATGCTAAGGAGGACTGCTCATAGAAAACACATAGATTACATATGCCAAAAATCCTGGGCTATATCATAATGCTTAGTCCTCACTAAATAGGTAACTCACGTTTATTATGGATATTTTAATAATACCGCTTACTCTGAATGGAGACCAAAAAGGGTCATATCAGTATAGCCTAACTTATTAATAATGCTAAAGACTCTGCAAAAATTATAGATATTATTTACAGAGATTTAACCAGAGATTGTGGCAAACCCAAAACCCCATAGTAAGTCTATGGGAGTGCTTATAGTCAAGATATAGCCAAATCATGTGCCCGAGATCTACATGAACTACGGGAAAGTTACTAGTGATGACCGTCATCACAATTCTATGAAAAGAATACATGACAAGATCCTAATAAGAGAACTATGGCCAACATTAGACTATCTAATTTAACCATCGTATAACAATGGAGATTTAATAAAAATTTGTATTGAATACATCAACGGTTGCCTAGCCGCTCGGGCTTGCTGATAAATAAGATCTCCTAAACAATTCGATATTTATGCCAAGAGGCAGAAACTTAAAAGATTTTACTAAATTTATTGATTCTTATATTTATAGTCTTAGCATCAATAATTTCATCTTTGTACTAACAAATGACATTGTGTTAGAAATCCCAAAGAAAGGAAAGATTGAACAATGATACGAGATATTAACTGATTGAATAGTGAATTTTGCAGACGACATATTACAACTGTAATATCTCTGGACTTGCAAAGATTTAGAAAACATTTTGACCGAAAATAGTTGGTGGATGCTTAAATCCAAAGATTCTCGTCCGCTCTTCCCCCCCTCCAACGCAACCCCAACCCCACTCCAACCGGCCCCAATACTCACCGAATAGTCCGGGAATAATCGGACCGAAAATTGCCGGTGGCATCACCAACAACCCTCAGCCAAACTGCACCCAAAATACCCAGCAAATCCCGAGCCCCACCCCCCTCCCCCCCGAAGGCCCCCAGCAACCCAGTCAAAATAGAGCAAAAATTACGCTATAAAAGGAAAAACAAACAAAATCTGGAAAAAATGAAAACAAAACGAACTCACCGAAACTATGTCAACGCAGAAGAAGAATCCGACTCATATTCCTCCTTCCTGCCCCCTTATCCGATTGATTATCTTTTCTAAGCGAATAATGTACTTGTAGACATTATCCTGTACTCATAATGATCCTATGAAACCTCTACTGAATCTAATTCTTTTCAGCTACTTAAAAATCAGGGTTATCCCATCCACAAATAAACTCCCTTTGGTTAAATAACTATGTCAACCTGCCGACATAAGAGGTAAAAGGAGCGAGAAAAAAGGCTGAATGGCCTGAAGACAACTGGCCATCTAAAGTTGGATGAAAGCAAAAATCGTATCTCGAAATAATGCGTAAAATACACACTGACTTATCGGCTGATGAAATGTGCATATAAAATAATCTGCAACAAAAGCCCATACGGTAACCAGTCAGGAGAGTCTTTAATTACGTTGAAAATTGTCCCTGATAAATGAATAAATGTCTGAAGACTAAAATTCCAAGAGAGACTACAAGACTGGCAATGCCTTGGTATGAATATTTTCAGCCATTAAACATTCCCAATATTAAACAAATAAGGAAATAAGACTAATTCTTAGGCAAGAAGATGACTAGATTCTAGGAAAGCGGATGTGGAAAAAGGGAAACGGAAATGCATAAACCGGAAGTATACTACCGGACACTGATCAAAATCCTACAACCCGAATGTACAAAATTACCGGAAGAGGAAGCTGAAAAACCGGAAATGGATGAACAATGAAATGCCGGGTAAAACCGGAAATGACCCTATCCCCGGCTGTACGAAATCCGGATGTGGAAAAAAGGAAAAGGAAATGGATAAAACCGGAAGTAGACTACCGGAAATTGATCAAGATCCTCCAACCCTGCTATACAGAATAACCGGAAGAGGAAACTGAAAAAACGGAACCGGAAATTGATGAACAATGCCGGGTCAAACAGACCCGGATATGCATACTTCCGGAAGCTCTCCTGAAACCAGAAATGGAAATCGGAAGTCTATCCAGGTCTGGACCACCCGGAAGTACACCCCTAAGACCGGAAGCGGAAGTGTACTGACTAGCGTCCAAACTAGAAACAGAAACGCCTCTGCCGGAATTCGAAAATAAAAGGAGTCCTCAGACTCCGGATATCCGGAATGGCCGGAAGCGCTAATAGAACTGGAAACGGAAGTAGGTACCAGATCTCTAGGACCCGGATGTCCTACCTAACCGGAAGACAGACCGGAAGTGGCTGAACGGAAGTGGTACCCGGATATTACCGACCTGGATTACCCACTAAACCGGAAGTCCTACCGGAAACGGAAACCACCGAAGAGGAACCGGATCTTGAAGACCCGGATGTCTTGCTAGACCGGAAGTTCGGACGGAAAAAGACTGAGATGCGGAAAAACGGAAGTAAACCCGAGTCCACCACAACGGAACTTAATGACCGGCATCACCGTAAAACTGGCATTCTCATAAGGACTGGCCTTATAGACGCCGGTTTCAGCCGACGCCACCACGGCTTGAGGGTTATGCCCGTCACCCTCAAGTCTTATGTGGATTTTATCTGGTGCACTGCATCGAGCACACCTTCAAGAGCGGGAACGCCTGCTAGCCTTCCGGCTATCCTCCGAACTTGAAGAACTTTCTTGCTTATTTGGCCTCCTTAATAGCAGAAGATATTTGCTCATCGAGAGATTTAGTCAGCACCGAGGCAAAAGATTCGAACCTCGCAAAAAGCGCCAACCCGGCGTCAGAATTTCCCGACGAGTTTCCCCCCTCCGTTGCTACCGATAAAGGAACCGAAGATTGAGCAAAGGAAACCGCCTTTGCCTTGCTAGCAACGGAGGAAAGGGACGGACGACCAGAGGGCAGCGATTGTGAGACAAATCTTTAAAAAATCAAATCAAACTGCTTTCGCTACCGAAGCCGGCCACCCCTTACAAATTCCACACATAGAATTGGGTGTACCGGATGTACACTTCGCACAGATGTGCCCGGCGAACTCGATAGAGTGATGACGATCACATTTTGACGATGAACACTTTGCCTTATCTGACAATTCGTTACAGGCTCTAGAAATGGACTGGACATTATTAATGATGATGATGAAGTAAGGATAGGCATAATAATAATAAAGATACCACGAAGCAAAATGATCTTCCCGAAAACAGGTAATATATAAAATTCGTCTATAAGATACCATATAAACACAATTATACTTCCTAGACGTAACTTAGGGAGGATTGACTTCATATTGGGCATATTCTTCCGAGATATAAAGTCAAAAGGTATCACTGACACAGCGCAAAACACAAAAACGTATACAAATATTTTTAGACAACTATTCTGCCTGCAGAATAATTGAAAAGTGAATCTGTTTCCTATTCGGGCTCTAATGCGCATGCGCGAGCGCGCTTAGCGACAAGCGTCACTATGAGGTGAGTATACACTGGTGCCAGTCTATACCTGATGGTAGGCTGGAGATGGGACTCAACCAGTAGCCTGGTTGAGGGTCCATAGGAATAGGATTAGGCATGGGGAGGTGTGTATGCAGGCATAAAAATCTTATTCTGATAGCAAAATGCAAATAATTTAGCAAGTAGTGATTGAACGGTAATGGATGTTTTTGTGGTGTAATAACAACTGGCAAAATCAATAATTTATTAGTGTTAATGCTAAAGACACAGCAAACGATTAACAAGCAAAAATAGAATATGGCAAATTGTTATGTTTAGTTAGCAAATAACATCATTGGAAACCTTGGGGATAAGTATGTAAAATTGGGTCTGACACAACCTGGGGTCAGTGAAAAATGTCCAACATTGCAAAATAATTTTTTGCGTAGATTAATTAAGAATCTAAAATGTACGGTGAGCAAATCAGATTCCTTTGAAAAAACTTATATTTTTTAACAGTCTAGCAATATTCCTGTGGTTCTTCAACTGGTTATAGAAATAAGTAACCAATGAATGGACATCACTTATGTGAGGTCGAACAAAACCGTGTGTCTAATGTGACATAACTGGAACATGCTTTGTGATTAATTAACAAGAACGCGATAATATATTAATGTGTGTATGAGTGCTTTAATAGTGAAGTTATCCAACAGAACTATCCTTATCAAAGGATTTAAAGCCACCGTAAACTATTACATAGCATGGAGATTATGTCAATGCCGATGATGCGGAGGCCAACACCAAAACTCAGTGTTATTGTACAAGCGTTAATGTAAACACACACTTACATAATAACCATATACACATGCCTGCAATTGCAAAACAAGGTTAATTTTCATTAAGCTTATGGGTATCTAAAACAAAAAACATAGTACATAAACGTAACCCTTTGAACCCTGGAGACCAACAATATCAATTTTAACACATTAGCACTCAAAATGGCTTACCATACAGTGGTCTTGAGAAAGGTCCATTACCGACCGAAAAGACTATTTTTGACAATTTACCACTGGAATGACTTGCTCGATTCCAGTGATAAATTTCCAAATTATAATTTAATCTTCTCTTAGCTTGTAAATGGAAATTTTCTATGAGAAAACTTAAACTTCCTTGAACAGATTTGATGATTAAAAGATTAATCCTTTTACTGTCAAATTTGACCAGTAAAGGGTTAATATTCTCCATATCTCATCTTCAAGGTAACATTACAGAAAAAAACTGTTGAATATTTTGAAATTAATTTTACTGGAAGCCATTGCTGCCTTAAGCAGTAATGGCTTCCAGTAAAATTAATTTCAAAAGATTCAACAGGATAAGTTTTATATTATTGCAAAGAATTTACATTTTCAAGGATCTGAAGAGATTAGGAAACATATACTGATAAGATGTTGAATATTTGAAAACTGATTTGATAAGAAGCTGTTGTTGCCTGTCAAATTAGCTTCAAAATATTCAAAAGAATATTTCTTACACTGTAAATAATCGTTCATATTTATATTTGGTTATTTGGGGTTGAAAGGGTTAATAAACTGATGTAGCTGCCTGGTAAACATGCTGCACCTAAATGTGATGGGTCTGTGGGAGCATGCGAAATATATTCAAAAGATCTAATCTTACCCTCACTACTAATAGATGTTGCCGTCATAGACGCCCGTAAAAAAATTATTCAAATGAACACACAAAATTATCATGCTAAATGTAACTGATTAACCATTTAATGGCCATACCGGACAAAACCGGCCTCTGCTATGGTCTTATGGAATGCCCATTTACAGGCTAAGAACTTCAAAAATTGTATTCTCATGGCCTGTAAATAGACATTCAATAAGAAAATAGTTAAATTTTCTTGACCAAATTTGATCATTAAAGGGTTAATAGTTGTTGATAATCTAGTAGACACATCGGGTTAAATGACTGAAACTAGACAGGGCTAATAAAACAAAACAATTTATGTCGCATTGTAACCAGCATTATGGAATCATAGTGTTAAAGTTTAAATCAAATCAGCCTAGTAGTTTTCGACAAAGATATCTGTATATGCAGAATTTGATACAATCCGTTTTTATCAGGATCATGTCTGGAAAGCTTCTTTCACAGTAAGCTCATTTAGTTGTTGTTGTTAAAATTTGAGCCATAGTGGATCTAGTTTTTGAGATACAGCCCTGGACAGACAGAGAGAGTCAGAAAGGACAGACAGACAGACTAACACACACGCATTGGAATGCAATACCCTCTTCCTCTATGGCACACTGGTAACTAACAGCAATAAACTGAGTACACACACAAAAAATAGTGCCACAAACAATCACATTATCATATGTCCAACACATCTAATCTACAGACTATCAAATATGCCCATTGTCATGCTATCAAAATACTTGATAAACCTCATTACATTTACCCCAGGTTGCTGCTGATACTGCTGGGGCTGCGGCTGTACATTAGGCTGTCCTGTCCAACCAGCCGGCATTCCAGTCATTCCAGTTGCGACAGTTGGTTGATTGGAAAACGTTGTACCACCTGTCCTACGCACCTCAGATTTTGGTTGCCACTGATGGTCGGTTCTAAAAAGGACACATAGGAGGACATATAGTACAGTAGTCAAAATGATGGATGTCAAAAAGATTCCCACAGAAAACAAAGACATTATGCGCTAAAGTAATTCATGAATCCATTCCCTCAGTCAATCATATGACATAATAATCAACTACGTGATGTGTAGGCTGATCTCATAATCATTATGTTATGAATGATTCGACTTAGTCTGTTTTTTAATGCTTAATAGTCTGACACGTTGTACGAATTGTATGTCTTTACCATTTAATAAACATTCTTGAGAATATTTAGAAAATAATTTGACTGGGCGCTTTCGGTCATAGGCAGCAACAGCACCCAGTCAAATAGGTTTTAAAACATTCAACAGTTTACCTGTATAGTTTTCTGGAAATTGATAGTCAGGGTTCTCGGATCGATCAATCACAACACGAGTGAGGTGTGGATGGAGCTTAGCTAGAGATGGGTGGGAATAGCTAAAACTGGAAAGGTCCGTTGGATGACAAATATTCCGCTTCACAGGACAATATTTGCAACATTTCTGACCAACACTGGATATTCTATATACAATCCACATAGAAACCTAACAGACACCCTTTACCCTTACTTTATCTGATTCGCTCCATGAATACTGAGGTTGCCAGCCAGACTTGCGAGACTGGAGTCCAGGTCACCGGGTACAAGTGATGGCTCCTTCTTCGGTTCATTGGCGTTATCTTTCACCATTGGCTGAAGGATATCTCCAAATGCATCAAAACCTATTGAACATATGACAATAACACAGGTATGAGGGGTAAATCTATGATATTTACACACATGTATCTACATCAGTCTTTAGTTATTGATCAATCACTTCAGGTTTGTTAATCCATTCAACACTCAAGCTGGCCAAAAACTGACCGGTGCAGTGGTGTTGAGGAATATTTATTTGCAGGCCAAGAGGTAATTGTAATTTAAAAAATTTTCCACCAGAAGGACGGAGCCAGTCATTCCAGTGGCATATTTTTTTTTTAATAGTCTTCTCGGGGCCTGTAAATGGACATTCAATAAGGAAATATTTAGATTTTCTTGACTGTTAATACGTTGTTACATTTATCAGGGTACATATGCTTGTCAGTATAGTCCTGATTCCCTCCATCACGTACAAAAGATGATAAGTAAATGCTGAGGGACCACCTTATTGAACACAAATAAGTGGCCACTATAGACAGGTGGGCTCTTAATACAAGTCACTTGCTCTAGGATATCTACCTTTTGGAGCCAAATGATTAGGGTCCACCTGGCTCAAAGAACGAGAATTTGGGGGGACTCCAAGACTCTATGTGCAGCAGGTTCTACTGTACAGGTATAAATGTCATAATCCTTTAATTACATTATCAAGCCAGTCAAAACAAGTCTCTGCAGTATTAGTACTAGACTATTTGTTTAATTTTATCACTTGAAATTGTCAAGAATTTGTCTAATCTTGGCCAGCAAACGGACATTTCTCAAGACTATGGCAGAGTCAGTTTTTGACTGGTTTAACATTTAATCAATTGTATTTAGTGGTCAATGTATTTATGGTTCATAGAAGAATTTGACCCGATTCATTCCAGCACTTTTCAAGGACTATGCCTCTCATTTTCAAGGACTCTAAAACTGTCTTTAGGTGCATGAAATTTTGCAAATTAGATGTTCTGAAGCGCCATCTCCTGCAGAGCTGAGTGATAATGAACACAGCCTTAAATTGTATGCAACTTTTGCCTAGAGGAAAAACACAATTTCAAGTACTTCTCAAGGCCTTACTGCTATTTTCAAGACCCTTTCAAGGCAAATTTCAAATTCAAGCACTTTCAAGGACTGATGCCAAAATTGAAGTACTTTTCAAATTTTTACAAACCCTCAACATCTGTACCTTAGATTAATTGACACAAACACTTGACTCAATTACAATACAATTACTATTATTAGTCATCATGTTTTATCCTGCAATGTCAACGTGAAAATTAGCATAAGCTACCACATGTACATTTCATATATTTAAAATGTGATTTAAAATTTTTTTTTATTAATATGTTTTGTCAAATTTGATAAGTTGACTCAATCCATTTTTTTAAATCTCATGAAGTTTCATATTCAGTTCCTTTTGAAAATCTTATCAAAATAAAATTGGTTAGAGATAACATCATTCTTATTTTCTAATTGTGTGTATATCTATACCAGCATTCTTATGTAGAACATGTATGTGTAACTAGTCACGGTTAAAAAAACAACAGGTCTCTGAGATGCGCACATCATATACCTTACAACATATAGAATTTGTTATATTTGCCCGGGGATAACCCTTTAAAAGTCCAATTTTATCAATACAATGGACCTTTCCATATTTTCCAAAATATACCCACGGTCTGCAAATGGCCATTCCTCTAGAACACTGCAACAGCAGTTTTTGGCTGGTTTCACACACATGATTGGCCTATATCACACTGATGGCAAAAAGTTACTTATCAATAGAATGGTGCGTGTTATTGGACCCTGCTGCTTGTTGCTGTCTACGGGGCACATAACACTGGCGCACCAACAGTAACGCAACATTTATCCGCACATTGGTGGTGCAGGCACACATCCGATTACTATAGCTATGGCCAGAGATATGGTCTTTGTTAGATTTTAATGTATTTAATGTATTGGAACATAGGCTTTTCGAACATCGGGAAGAGTTCTACGATGGTGACAAGCCGTTGATGTACAACGTCTATGTGGGTATACAAAGAGTAAGTCACTGTAGTGATTTTATGCTGTCAACAAGCTGCTGCAATGTCATGTGACCTTTAGACAGCAACACCATGTGGACACGTTGTCTTCAATATGAACACCAGTTATTTTATATGAAATGGAATTAAACTTAAGAATACAGATATTCAGTGGGCTAAACCTAAACATTGTCATGAGCCATAACTGAACATGCATAAACGCAGAGAAAATAGCCATTCACAGCTTTCATCTATGTGTGTGAGTATCCATGTAGCAATTATTTGAATGCTTGCTGATGAAATATTGTGACATGCTATTCATATTAAAGCGTGAACAGCGGTGAAGTTTTGTACTAACTATAAAAATCAAACAAATTAATAAATATTGAGTCACGCATCAATTTCGAGGCAACATACATGTGAACATTATCATGATTTCAGTTGAGAATTGTAACTAGAAATTCACAAGCAATCAGTAAATATATTAAAATTATACATGTCTATTAACAAAATAGTAAATTAGCAATCCTCATATAATAGAAACATCATAATACTATTTGTACATGAAATACAAAACAATTTACATAGCAGTACCTGTCGCACTATGATCAGAGCCGGAACTGAGAGCCGGGCTACTGCGACCTGTTCTACCTGTACAAACCATATAATTAACTACAAAGGCACAAAATTACCAATCAAATGCAGGTGGATAACGTAGATAAGAAACAATACTTTCTCAAAGTTCACTGATATTGAAGTTATGATCAAACATACACAAACATTTAACTTAATTTCAGGTTTATTGAATATTCATAGTCATCAATTTCTCGATCAATTAGAAGCATATAATGTTCATAATCTAAAGTTAATGTCAAATCTATGAATAACCCTTGACTGGTCAAGCCACTCAAAGGTAGACTTTGCAGTGGTCTTTAGTAATGTTCATTTGGCCAAGAAGACTAATTTTGAAATTTTACCAAGCTGGAATGACTGGCATAGTGACAAAAACAGTTATTCCAGTGGAAAAAAATAAATAAATAGTCCTCTCTTAGCTGCAAATGGTCATTCAATAAGTAAGAATTTTAATTTCCCAAAATAATTTGGTCAGTAAAGGGTTAATAAATTCTCAAATAACTACATGTAGACTGTCAAAATGCATACATGAAATACATGGAACACATGGTACAAGAATGGACTAAGGATCCGCAGAAGCTCCCACAAAAGGCGAATGACCTGTTCTGGTCCTTGAAACACTGTATGATCATTGCTGCAGGAACTTTCTGCCATTGATATCAATCTGAGGGGACTATCATGCAATCCTATATTGATGTCAAATATGTGGCATCCTTGCATCAATTTCAGACATCGCTGGTCCTTTCACAACAGTCAAGATGATTGTATGTAGGCTGGAATTCAATGACTATAGTGGATCTTTATCGACCTTCGATCTGCCAATCACATCCAGTGTTCACAAAACTAGATAGAACTTCTCGATGATGAGCTGATGATCTTTGCCATGGCGAGCAGAATACCATGGTTCATTATCTGTAGGCAATACTGAATCTCGAAGGGTTACTGGAGTTATCCTCCAAGGTACTGTATTACACATGCTTCCATCAGGGGTTTCTCGCTCCAATATGCCATGTCCATGTGAATTAATGTTAGGGGGATACAAAACTATGAGCTAGTTAGAGTTGGAATTTAAAAGCAGACATTACAGAATGCATAAGTAAGAATTCACCTTTCCAGAGTACCCACCCATCATATGACGTCATAATGAACTGCGTGCTGTGTACAATGACATCATAATGAATGACGTCGATAAGTAGGTCACGAACGCATATTTGATGACTGTCTATGGGCTGTTGTACAAATTGTTTGCTTTTACTATTTAATAAATATTCTGTTGAATATTTTGAAACTAATTTGACAGGGCGCTGTTGCTGCCTATGGCAGGAACAGCACCCAGTCTAATTAGTTACAAAATATTCAACAGCTTCCCTGTATAGTTTTCAGGAAATTGATAGCTAGGGCATTCGGGGATCGATCAATCCAAACACGGCGAGGTGTGGGTGGAGCTTAGCTAGTGATGGGTGGGGCATAGCTAAAAATGGAAAGGTCCATTACGGAAGGTGTATTATTATTCAACCCTCTTAACCAGATAAGCCAAAATACCATAATCCTGTAATATGATTTAATTTTAATAACAAGATTTCAGCGGAAGTAAATGTCTTGTCTGTCTCCTGTTTGTCACAACGGCATTGTCCTTTCACCTTGTGACCTCAATTTTATCATGTCGTTTCCTAACATTATAAGTAACCATGTATTCAAGCTTAGTTCCAATAGGATTAACCAATCCTGAAATATAAATGTAAATGATTTGCTAAATGGAAAAATTTAATGTTGAAAAATCAGAGGTCAAATAGCGATGTCAGAATTAACTTGATCTCTGACCTAATGACCTCACTACAATCAGGATCCATGAGTATGGTATATCAAACCATGTGTTCAAGTTTGGTTCCAGTAGTATTCAGAAATCTTAAAATATAGGCAAACACTCAAACTTAACATTGGAAATACAGACTATGATGACCTTGACCTTGGACCTAGTGATGTTACTATCAGCAAGCAGCTTCCATATTGTATAGGGAACCGTGTCCAAAATTAGTTCTGTAATCATGTATCCAAGTTTAACCAATCCTGAAATATAAGCTGAAGATTTGGTAAACACAAAAACTTAAAGTTGAAAAAACAAGTTTTGTATCAAGGTCACAGTGACCATGACCTTTGACCATGTGACTTCATTATCATCATGCCGATTCCTAAAAGTATAGAAAACCACATAGCTAAGTTTAGTTGCAATAGGATTAACCAATCCTGAAATATACACCTGTGCAAAAGTTAAGCACCAGCAAAAACAATAGAACGTAGAAACATGATGGTACAACTAGGCTGCCATACTTTTTGTCCCCGCGTTAGCTGACATAATTCCAAGTACGAAATGCACATGCATGCATGACTTCACGCTGCTTGATGTCCGTGCGTGGCGGGAAACAGCACACGTGTTCAGTTATGTAAAAGTCCAGTTTGAGGTGTAGAACATTACATACAGATTTAGGCGACAAGATTAGGAATTTTGTGTTCATGACCGTGGTTTATTTGTACAGAGAGAATTAGCTCTTGATTGTGAACCGCTATGGCAAGACGAAGGTTAAGTGATCGTGTGAAATGGCAAATCATAGGCATGCATACCACTGGTATGTCATGCAGAGAGATTGGCAGACAGCTGAACATTAACCATACTGTAATCAGTCGTTTGATTGCAAAACATGGGCAAACTAACGAGGTGAAGGACAGGCCTAGATCTGGAAGACCGAAGAAGACTACTGCACGTGATGATCGAGCCCTAGTACGCCTTGTTAGGAGATCTCCATTCACCAACAGCAGAGTGCTCAGCCAGCAATGGGAAACGCGCAATAGAGTGTCAATGTCTACCGTCAAAAGGAGACTGTATGCTGCTGGCATGAAAGCTAGGAGACCTGTCAGACGTCCTCTCCTCACTGCACACCACAAAGAGGAGCGTCTGAGGTGGTGCAACGAAAGACACTGGAACATGAGATCCTGGAGACGGGTACACTGGTCCGATGAAAGTCGGTTCCTGCTTCATGCAACAGATGGTCGAACTCGTGTATGGAGGTCCAGACGCACGGCGTACGACCAACGTAACATCATGGAAGAAGTTCCATTTGGTGGAGGTTCCGTTATGATATGGGGGTGCATCTCATTTGATTGTAAGCTGGATCTGTTGACTGTACCTGGAACACTAAATGGACAAAGATATCAAGATTCCATACTGGATAGAGTTGTGGTCCCTCATTTTGTAAATCATGCACCTGGAACCCACCCTATATTCATGGATGACAACGCCCGACCACATCGTGCTAGAGCTGTGCATGAATACCTCCGCCAGAATGCCATCGAAACCCTACCATGGCCAGCAAGGAGCCCTGACATGAACCCTATTGAGCATATCTGGGACATTCTGGGAAACATGGTGAGAAGGAGGGATCCTCCTGTGCAGAACCTACAGGAATTAACAGACGCACTCCATCTTGAATGGCAACGAATACCACAATGGCGTATCAGTCGGTTGGTGACCAGCATGAGACGTCGTGTCCAGGCACAAGGTGAATATACCCGGTATTAATAATGACAGTCTCAAACTCGTGCACAGATGTTAAACTTCGTTTTCAGACACCATTAATGACAATCTAGCCACGTGTGTCAACTGTAGGGCAATAGTTGTCAGTTGTGTCAACGTAACCATATTCAGGCCTCGTTTTACAGTGTTTCCCCACCATCATAATCAGCATTCCTCTAGTTGCATTATTACCTCTTGCACTAAGATGGATGGGTACATAAATGTTTATGCTATTGCTTTCTTCATAGCACATGAATATACCCTCGCATGTGCGTAAAAATACGGTGGTGCTTAACTTTTGCACACGTGTATATAAGCTGAGAAGTTTTGCTAAACGCAGACTTAACATTGTTAATGTCGTCCAGAAAAGTGATACATGTGTCTCGCTTTCTGCTTTGCAGACGAGACAAAAATTGTGCTGAGCATTTTGAAACTAACTTGATGAGTAAATGTAGGTCATGTGTTGATTTGTTGCTGCCTATGGCAGAAACACGTTCCTGTCAAATTAGCTTCAAAATATTCAACAGCTTACTTGTATAGATACCTTGAAATTGAGGTTCTGGTAATTCATGGCTCAAATGGAATCAGAAACATGCAATCATCAGCGCTAAGCTATATACAAACTAATTCAGAGAATTGTTTTAAAGCTTGGTTTAATTAACCCTTAACACTCTGATGTTAATATTCTATCTTTTACTGTGTCATTATCAAAGAAACTGGTGTTGAATTTTCAACAATTTTGGTGGAAGATGTTGCTGTCTGCGACAGCACCATCTCCCACCAAATTTGTTGAAAAATGAACACCAGTTGATCTTTTAATTTACTTCAAAAATTTAAAATTTTGACATCAGAGTGGTAAGGGTTATGTATCCTCTAATCATCTTAAAGCATGAATGGTCAAGAAAGCATAAATTTTTAATTTGTCAATGTCTATCATGTCCATTTGCAGGACAAGAGAATTGATTCTGAAAATTTACCACTGGAATGACTGGTAGGTTTTCAAAATGACTTTTTTGTTGTCCTACAAATGGATTTATTTAAAGCATGTAGGCATTCACACACAAACCATAAAAGAGTGAACATTGAAAGATTGGCTAATCTAATGCACTCAATATAAGAAAGATACAATACGGATGATTTTGCATGGTAACATTCGTAGCTACTCGAGTTAGTAGAGTAGTGCCAAAATGACCATGGTTCATACTCGACTAGCTCCCCATGGCAACAAAGACCTGGGGCAAAGTTGTTGGAATAAGTGATCTGTTGCCACGAATTGAATGGAATTTAATCCCTCTTCTGTCAACAGCTGAAAATGCTACTCATATCAAATGGTCAAGATATTTCCAGGAAATTTTGCTCAGTGAATGTCTATTTGAAGGAAAATTAAATACTCTTTTGTAAATTTACCACTGAAATTTATGAAAATACCTCTTTGTTGTCCTGCAAATGCACATTTCTTGTGACTGCAGTAGGGTTGATAGTAAAGACAATTCAAATTTTTGCCTAGTCGGTGTACATTTGTAGGCCAAGAAAGCCAGTCATTACAGTGATCATTTTTCAAAAATAGTCTCCTCTTTGCCTGCAAATGGACATTCCTCAACGACCACTGTACAGACCATTTTGGGCTGGCTTGACAATAAAAGCCTTAACCCTTAGCACTCTGATTTTATTATTCATCTTTTACTGTGGCAATAGCAAAGAAAATGGGTGTACATTTTTCAACAATTTTGGTGGACGATGTTGCTATCTATGACAGCACCATCTTCCACCAAATTTGTTGAGAAATGGACACAAGTTCAGCTTTTTAATTTGAAAATTTGTCATCAGAGTGGTAAGGGTTAAGTTACCACAAGAGTGGTTAAACATGTGATAAACTGGCATGCCACATGGTGCATCACCTCTTCTACCTGACAGTAGCTATTAAGAGTAACTATATTGTACACAAACACGGCCCATGATTTTGTACTACACATAGGACATTCTATTGTATTCACTGTAAACTCACATATACTGAGCCAAAAAAGTTTAGCAACAGTGAAGTTTGGTTTGTTGTATTAAAACTATGCGTCCATTTATAACCAAATTTGCAGGCATGTTTCGTCAATGTAATGTCTCGCTGATCATGAAGAAATGCAAATCATTTCTTGCATTTCTCGGCCGCACGCTTACTGCATGTGAAAATGCATTTTTCATGCACTGGCCCACATTGGTGGGTAGCGAAGGCAAAAATTCACCATATTGCAAAAGCAGATAACGAACGTTAACAGAAAATGCTTAAAGGTTTACCCTACTGAACATGGGTCGCCGCCCAGGGCTACCCGAAAATCAGCGCCATGAAGCAATGGGAAGACTCGCTGCTGGGCAGAGCGTTCGCACTGTTGCTCGACATTTTAATGTTCATGCCAACGTGAGCAGGAAACTGGACATGTTAATGACCGACCACGATCTGGCAGACCGAGAGCAACAACACCACAAGAAGACCGCTACTTAGTGACGTCATCACGATGTCACAGGTTTGAGACTGCGCCGCGGCTGTCCCATAATTTGCACACCGCTACCGGCACTACAGTGCATGCACAAACTGTGCGAAACAGACCATGGTGCTGGACTGCATGCCCGTCGTCCACTTGTTGCTGTTCAGCTAACAGAGCGTCACATTGAGAATCGGTTTGCATGGGCAAGAACTCATCAGCGATGGCGTGCTCAACAATGGAGTCATGCTTTGTTCAGTGATGAGTCGAGGTTTTGTGTGGATGTGGCGGATGGTAGGCAACGGGTTTGGCGACGTTTAGGAGAACGATATGATGCAGCCAACATCATTCAGCATGACAGATTCGGTGGCGGCAATGTCATGGTGTGGGCTAGAATCCATGAAAATGGCAAAACAGATCTTATTGTGATTCGCAGAAATTTAACGGCTCAACCTTACTGTGAAGAAGTTGTCGCCCTGTTGTCATCCCTTTTATGCAGCATCATGCAGACTTTGTTCCAGCAAGACAACGCCCGTCCTCATTCAGCTAGGGTCACCAGTGATTTCCTTGAGGCTAACAACGTTCCGGTGTTGGACTGGCCAGCGTGATCACCAGACCTGTCTCCTATCGAACACGTGTGGGACATTCTTGGCCGTATGGTGCGTGAGAACCATCCACATCTTCACAACGTGCGGGAGCTGGAAGCTGCACTGCTCCAGGAATGGGATGCGATTCCTCTTCGTGACATCAGGTGCTTAATTCGAAGCATGAGAAAGCGATGTACGGTGGTGGTTAATGCGCGCGGAGATCACAACTGGTATTGACAGCTCAGTGTTATTATTTAAATTGGACCCTTCCGTTGAATGATACCGTGTTAAAGGCGTGATGCTAGCATTACAGTAACAAGACTGTTGTTCAAATTGGAAAATGACCTACATGTGTGTATCAATTAAATAATATATTTGAATCAATTTATTGTTTTTGTTAAATAACGTTTATACAGTAATATTCTGTGTTGCTAAACTTTTTTGGTTCAGTATACATACAATTGTAGTTAATAATGATACATGTATGTGGCTAGAATGACTACATGTAGCTCAGAACAAGACCACATATCTAAACAGACAATGCAGTTGAAGGTGACTGTGATGGGACAAATTTGAGACAATGATTGACAGATCCATGCTGACAGGTACAGAAAACAAAAATGGACATCTCACATATACCTAAAGTCATAACACACATTTTAATTCCAGAGATTCGTAAAACTGATTTTTAAGATGGTCATCCTTCCCTTGCTGAATTTCAGCCATGGTAGTCAGAATGGCTCTACTGCATCTCACATCATGGTCTGTTTCGATGTTTCCTTCATATATGTACGAGTCCAACACAATTGATATCACAGACAAACAATGCCAACGTAATAAACCTTTATAGAGCCAAAGTACTGGACATACATTTGAGTACCAATTTGTCAAATGTACTATTACATCGTTTGCAAAAATATTGTATATTTTATTTATATGATGAATGGAAGTCATCCAAATTTTCAATATTAGAATTATAAAACTGAGATATAGACATGAACGGAAACCTGTCTAAGGCAGCAACAACTTTCACTGTTAAATCTGTTTCAATAGAATGAGGAGTTGACTAAGTTAACCATTTAATGGTTAAGCCGGCCAAAACCAGCCTCTGCAGTAGTCCTGTGAAATGACCATTTGCAGGCCATGATAAGACCATATTTGAAAATTTACCACTGGAATGACTGGCTCGATAACCAAGTCAGGCATTCCAGTGGTAAATTGTAAAAAAAAGTTCTCTTGGCGGGCAGATGAACATTTTCAAATAGTAAATTGAAATTTTCTTGACCAAATCTGACCCTGAAAGAGTTAAACCCTTTAATGGTCAAGATTGGTCAAGAAAATTGATATCCTTGCTTAGTGAATGTCTATTTGCAGGCCAAGAGACTATTTTTTAAAGATTTACAACTAGCATGACTGGCTTGCATATTAAGCGGGTCATTCATCCGATAAATTTTCAAAATTAAAATTCTCTTGCCTTGCAAATGGACATTCTTCCTAGAAGACTGCAAAGAACAGTTTTAACCAGCTTGACCATTAAAGGCTTAAACCCTACCACTCTGGTGTCAAAAATTTAAAATTTTCAAATTAAATTAAAAGATTATCTCGTGTACATTTTTCAACAAATTTGGTGGGAGATGGTGCTGTCATAGACAGCAACATCTTCCAGCACAATTGTTGAAAAATGTACATCAGTTTCTTTGATATTGACACAGTAAAATATAGAATATTGACATCAGAACAGCTAAGGGTTAACTAACTACAGACATGATAGATGTTTGAAAAATATGGCAGTTAACATAATGGACAGCAGGTTAAAAGCTTACAAGATTTTGTGTCCAAATAACTACATACAGTCAAACCTGTCTGCAATGGACACTGCGTGAGCCATTAAAACATGGTCACTGAAGACAGGCTGTTGCTTAACACTTGAATGGTGACATTTTAATGGTCAAACTTTTCTCAGAAGAAATGTCCATTTGTAGACCAAGAGATTATTTTGGAAAATGTGGCACTGGAATGAGTGCCTGTTACCCAGCTAGTCATTCTAGTGGTAACTTTTCAAAAATGGTCTTTTAATTTCCAAAATAACATTTTTCAAGACAACTGCAGAAGAATTTTCAGCTGACTTGACCATTAACACTTTAATGGACAGAAATTCTTTGCTTAGTGAATGTACATTTGCAGGTAAAGGAGTATTTTTGAAAATATAGTATTGGAATGACTGGCTCGATTTACGAGCTAGTCATTCCAGTGGTAAAATTTTCAAAGTCTTAAATCTGCAAATTTACGCTTCTCATGACCACTGCATAGGCCGTTTCTCGTCGGGTTGACAATTAAAATGTTTAAACGGTTAATGCAACTCATTTGCCATAGTAAATAGATGATGGTAATGATGGTGGTTCCTTAAGATGGGTGGTCACATGATTTATCCATTTTAATGAACCACCTACATTTAAGAGCAGAAACATGGGACAGTTAGACAAGTTCGAGTGTGTCTGGAAAGTTTAAGAGAACAGAATGAGTAATTGGTTAAATCCCAACATATTTGGTGAATTTCCTTCATTCATGTCTTTATTATTTAATAAATATTCTGTTGAATAGTTTGAAACTAATTTGACTGGGCACAAAGCAACAGCACCCAGCCAAATTAGTTTCAAAATATTCAACAGCTTACCTGAATTAAAGCTTTCTGGAAATTGAGATTCAGAGTGTAGGGATTGATTGATCCCAACACGGAAAAAGCGTCGGGAGGTGATTAGTTAGTGACGGGCAGGGTATAACTAAAACTGGATTCATCCATTGCTCGAATCATTTTGGAAATACAAAGCTAATCATGCGCATTACAAAGATCTGACAATACAAGCAAGCATAAAAACATGCAACAACAAATACTGAATGTGAGCAAAGAGAGACTGCACGTGCGAGCGGGAAATATGCACTAACTAGTTCACATCTCTGTCAACATACTGAATATTAGCAGCACAAACACAACATTCAAATAACCTGCACTGGACAGAATTTACATACAAACTACAAAATGTACATGCTAGGAACTAAAATCAGTCATAAAATGTGTTAGAAATCTAAACCACAGAAAATCTATTAAATATTTCTTCTCTAAATCAACTAAATGTGTGGTGAAATCAACGCAATGTCATTTAACACTGTTAACAACATATACTATTTCTGTAGCAGTTACAACCTGCAGCATCCATGGTGATGCCTTGACCTCTGACCCCAGAGCTGGTATGGCCTGTCATTCTCTTTCCCTGGCCAGATTTTGTACCCATGAGTCCAGCAGTAAGGTCAGCGAGTGGATCATGTTTTGTCGGTTGCTCTCTTTTTGGACTAGCCATCATACTAGGAGAGCCTAATCCATATGACTGAGTACCTATACTGCCTGTTCCAACTGAGTATCCAATTCCCTGTGTACCACCGAACAATCCTGATTGACTACTGTAATCTGGTACAAAACCACCAGTTGTCACCATCCCAGGGCTGCCAGCAGGAGAAGGTCTGAATGGGCTTCCAGGTGCAGTCATTCCGGGGTTGTAACCAGTTCCATCTACTCCGGGTAAACCAGTAAGCTCAGTGCTGTGAGACATCACACCACCAATTACACTGGTAAAGCCAACATTTGTAAGTCCCTGACCAGAATAAGTGGAGCCCAATCCAATTGGCTGGCTATTAAATCCCAATGGCTGGCTAGAGAATCCGCCAGCAATGGGGCCACCTAAATCAATCATCTGACCACTAGAATGGAGTGGACTTGACCGAGGTAATTCTGATGTTGGTGTCAGTCCAGTTAATCCAATAGACAACGGTTCCATCAAACCGAGATCATCTCCTGCTGATGGGGTAATGGAGGTAATATGTTGCGGGTTACTGTCTCCACCCTCAAGAGCCCCGCCTAAGAAATCAATCCCTGAGGTCATAGAGTCAAGGGCATCAGCAGACTCTTTGTAGGCCTCTTCTGTAGCTAATTGAAAAACAACAAAATATATTTGTTAATAGTTTACTAAACTTATATATCACAGCTTTGATAAATTTCAAAATTTAAATTACTGATTCATCTCGACAACAGAAAGTCAATGCCTCACCAGATTATGTTCTTAGTTTGGGGAGAGGAACATGCAACCCTATTATTAATTTCTGCAGTCTGTTTATGTCCTCATATGTCTTTATGTGACAGATTACTCAGGTACTTTAAGGCAGCTATCTGAGTGACAACCACGATCTGGTGATCTTAAATAACATTTCTTATGCGAATTGACCAGCATTTAATAGCTAGGCCGGACAATAACAGGGTCTGCAGTGACCTTGAGGAATGTCCATTTACAAACCAAAACAAAATTATTTTTGAAAATCGGAATGTCTAGCTCGATAACTCATCCAGTTAATCCAGATAAAATGTTCAAAAATAGTTTTCTCTTGTCCTGCATATGTACATTACTAAGACCACTGCAAAGGTATGTTTTGACAGTTTTGACCATTAGAGGTCTAAGAAGCCATCTCTCTATATACTGACTACCTTTGGAATTCCCTAAATTAATGATCTCTTAAGATAGAATTGTTGGTTGTAGCTTAGGTACCCATTACCTGTTAATAGTGCTTTAAAAACACTAGAACTGTTCTACTCACTGACTCCTATTTATTTGTTTTGAGAACACAATCATGTCCTTCTTAGAGTTTTATTTTGAAAGATTTTATAAGAATATAGAAAGGTAAAATTAAATCTAGAAAAGCACAAAATGGAGACCCACCTGCAACAGGCGAGGCCCTTGACGGAGACATGGTTCCAGACATCTCTACAGGAAGATTGACAGAGAGCAGTGTGTCAGTGGTTAGTAGATCAGTGTTAGTGGCCGCAATCGACTCGGGCAGCGTCGCTGCACCAGAGAAAGTTATAAAACAGCAAGTGAGTGAGCGAGCGCGTAAACAAGAAAGAGAACAAGTGTAAGCCGTTAGAATAATCGCAAGCAGAAACATGTAGCAATATTTCCAAAATGAAAACGTCAAATAAAATCTATGGAATAATTTCATTGTATATTCTTTAGAAGCAGGGTTACAACAGAGTCTTACACTAAGAATGATCAAGAACATGTAAATATTTCCTTATTGAATGTCCATTTTCAAGTGAAGAGATGACTATTTTTGACAATTTAAGACTGGAATGGCTGGCTCGGTTATCGAGCCCGCTATTCCAGAGATAAATTTTCAAAAAAATTGTTTCTTGGCCTGCAACTGGACATTTCTCAACGCCACTGCAGAAGCCGGCTTGATATCTAATGATTAAAATGAGGCTGTTCAAGAATATCAGGAGAATAAATTCAGCGAAAGCCGTTACTGCTTTAGAGGCAGTGGTCTTAGTGAGATTACATGAATGGTGGAGGTCAGTCGATCTCCAAGACTCTTCAATTCAAATGATGACAAGTTTTCATTATGACAATTACAGAGTCAGATAGATTACAATATTTCAATTATCTTTGACACATGTAGCTGAAAGCCAATCCTATCATCTTGGATATTTGCTGTAAAGAAAATTTCTAATCAAAAGATGTTAAATAATGTAAAACAAAAATGGCAGTTCTGGCATGTCAGGATGTTATGTCACAATTAGCCCTTCAAACAACAAATCCTTGAAAAAGTGTATTCTTTACGATATATAAAACTTATCCTGTTCAATATTTTGGAATTAATTTGACTGGAAGCCATTGCTGCAATGGCTTCCAGTCAAATTAATTTCAAAATATTCAACAGTTTTCCTGCATGGTAATGATGAAAATGAGATATGGGTAATTCATCAGTGAAAGGGTTAAGAATGAAAATACAAAGCCATATGATGAGACTCGACATTGATTGTTTAATAATTTCTCAATAATAGAATACAAAATTACAGTGAAGCACATCATAATACTACATATAGCTTTCACAAATAGTAAACACACATAAGTTATGGCCGTTTCTTTGTTCTGGGATATGAGTGAACAGCGGCGGGAAGCGAGGGAAAGTCATAACACAAATATGTTGAAAAACGACTGGACTGAAAGTCGATGCTGCCTGCAATAGATTAAACCTGTTTGTGAGAAAAACATTTGGCAAAGCATGTTTCGATGTTCAATGAAAAAGTGTACAAAAACCTGCATGTACATATATGCATTGAAAACACCATTTTAACTAAACAAGGGTTTAGCATCATTAGTACAATTAACCATTTGATTAACATAAATGGAATCTAAAGATATAACAAACCCACACGCTTGGTTAATATTTAGTTATAATCCAGACATTTTAGTGAAAGATTATCAAATCAATTTCTCCTTCCTTGTTGTCTGTATTTTCTGTGGACTAGTTTCATCTATGGCACAGGCGTGATTAAAACACGCCAGGTTAACCCTTACGACTCTGATGTTAAAATTTTAAATTAAAAGATGAACTGTGTTTATTTTTCAACAAATTTGGTGGAAGATGTTCTGTCACATCGTCCACCAAAATTGTTGAAAAATGTACACCAGCTTCTTTGCTATTGACACATTAAAAACCAGAACATTGACCTCAGAGCGGTAAGGGTTAAACACTTGACGCTGTGTGGCCAAACATTTATGTTAACTCTTAGCACTCTGATGTCAAAATGCTATCTTTTCCAGTGTCCATGGCAAAGAATCTGGTGTACATTTTTCAACAATTTTTTAGGACGATGTTGTTGTCTACGACAACAAAATCGTCCACCAAATTTGTTGACAAATGAACAAGTTCATCATTTAATTTCATTTAAAATTTTAATTTTGACATCAGTGCTTTTACTGCAACACAGATCGTTTAGAATGATCTATCAGTCCTGGGGATCATTCGGAATGACAGGCTCTGTACGAAATCCACAGAGCATAAAAAAACTGGACCTTTCGGAACGTATGTTTTGCGAAACCGGTTTGGAGGCGACTCGAAACCTGTTTGGCGGTGGCTCATGAAAGTAACTTAATAGCCTTTTATGACATCATTACACGTGGAGCAATATCATATATCAGGCATAAAATTATAGCATAGGCATAAGATTGTCATACGCATATTCTGCAAAGGAATCTGGAGGTGGAAACTGTGTTCTTAACCCTTTAACACTGAACTTTTTTCTACATTTTTTCAATTTTCTCATATAAAATGTCAATTTCCATACCAAGAGATGAGTTTCTGAAAATTTACCACTGAAATGACTGGCTCGGTTATCGAGCCACCATTCCAGTGGTATATTAAAAAAAATAGTCTTCTCTTGGTCTGCAAATGGACATTTCCCAAGACTACTGCAGAAGCCGTTTTTGGCTGATATGAGTGTTAAAGTGTTAAAACATGTTCATTCAAGAGACAGAAATTGTCTTTTTGAGCACATTCTTTAGGGTTTCTCTGTGACTCCTAAACATAAGGCTAGCTTAGCGTAGCTATTTAACATCGTATTTAAACCAGGAATAGGGAAATTATTCTTAACCAGCAATGATGATGGCAAATCTTAACTTAATGGTCAAGGAAATTAACTTTTTTACTTACTAAGGCCAAAAACAGCCTATTAAGTGGTCTTGAGGAATGTCCATTTGCAGACCAAGACAATATTTAAAAAGATTTACCACTGGAATGGCTGGCTCGATCACAATTAAAGGGTTAAAGTACATTTATTATCCAAACGCTGACAAAACAAACATTTATTCGGTTCACATACCACATACTAAATTAGACTATAATTTATGTTATTACAAACACCGCTATCCAGTTATGGATTTTAGTACAATCATATTTTTATCTACTCGTTAAACATAAACCACATTAATGGCATCTCAAAATAAGCGATTCATTTTGTGGGCCATAAACCCAGCAGCAACCAGATGGTTATGTACTCAATTACTAGCTACTGATGCCATGCCACGCCAGACAGCTCAGACACAACAGAAATTGTTTCCAAAACAAAGCAAAACATGTACTATAGAACATTTTGGACTTAATTTGATATGCCAGCAATAGCTCCCAGTTAAATTAAGTCAAAAATAATCAATAGATTTTTACTTACTTACTGACATGTTTCTGTTTTTGGAAAAATGTTTACTTATTTATTTACTATAGAGAATCACTAGGAATAAATCAAATAAAAACCTTTTAACCCTTTATCCCTCGTCGGCCAAAAACGGCTTCTGTAGTCGTCGTTGAGAAATGTCCATTTGCAGACCAAGAGAAGACTATTTTTGATTTACCACTAGAATGGCTGGTTCGGTAACCGAGACAATCATTCCAGAGGTAGAGTTTCAAAAATAGTCTTTTCTTGGTCTGTAAATGGACATATGTTGGAAACGCTATATACTTTCTTGACCAATATTGATCAGAAATTACCCCTTTAACCCTAAAATTTATTCAAGAAAATTTCAATTTTCTCCTAGAAAATGTTCATTTGCAGACCAAGTGAAAGCACTTTTTAAAAGAAATTTACCACTGGAATGACTGGCTCAATTATCGAATCAGTGATTCCAGTGGTAGATTCGAAAAAATAATCTTCCCTTGGTTTGCAGATGGATATTTCTCAAGACCACTGCTGAAGCTGTTTTTGGCAGATATGAGTGGTAAAAGTTAAAGGGCTAAGTGCCCACATTTTTAACGCAAACAATGGAGGGATCCGATCTGTCACTCAAGTATCCGACATCATATTCAACTAGGTCACATATTAGCTGACATCACAATCATGTCGTCTTATAACTCTGTAATGAAGCTCGAAACGTCTGTCAAGTGTACGAATTGTATGCCTTTGATACGTTTACAATTTATTAAACATTCTGTCTAATATCTTGAAACTAATTTGACTGAGAGCTGTTGCCATAAGGAGTAACAACCTCCACTGAAATCAGTTTGAAATTATTCAACAGCTTACCTGTATAGTTACCTATGACAGCAACAGCGCCAAGACAAATTAGTTTAAAAATATTCAACAGCATTTATTAAATAGTAAAGCCATACAATTTTTGTACAACAATGCAGTCTCTCATCAATTAAGCAGTCGTGACATAGTTATGTCATTTATGATGTAATTGATCATCACGCCATCCTACACGTCACGCAGTTGATTATGATGTCATAGGATTGCTGGATAAACTGGAATCCTCCATTTCAAGAGAATCATAAAACTAAGATGCTGAATATTTTAAAAATAATTTGACAGGGGCCATAGATAGCGAGTCAAATTAATTTTAAAACATTTCTGCCTTGCAGTGTAGACTAGAAGGACAATCTCCAACGTGTTGAGCCCTTTGTTTTTCTGCAGAGCGCACACCATATGTGGCCGTGTCGCAAATTAAGGTTTTCTTAAATTATTATAAGCCCTTGATGAATCAAATGTCTATTGAAGACCTATAATGTTCATTCTAATAATTCTTGGCTTAAAACAAGACAAATCACCCGCAAATAAACTAAGTAGAAACAACAATAATAGAATGGGAAAATTGTTTTCATTATGATGCAAAATGAATGCAATGATGAGATAGAAGAAAATCTGTCAAGTATTATTGATATCGGAGAAGCCCTTAATGACTTAAAGGTCCATTGCAAAACTTTAACATTCTTCTAATTCTTGGTATGCTTGGTTAATTCACCTTTCCAGAGTACCCACCCATCATATGACGTCATAATGAACTGCGTGATGTGTACAATGACATCATAATGAATGACGTCATGAATGATGTCGATAAGTACGTCACGAACGCATATTTGAAGACGGTCTATGCGTTGTTGTACAAATTGTTTGCTTTTAATATTTAATAAATATTCTGTTGAATATTTTGAAACTAATTTGACTGGGCGGTGTTGCTGCCTATGGCAGCAACAGCACCCAGTCAAATTAGTTACAAAATATTCAACAGCTTCCCTGTATAGTTTTCAGGAAATTGATGGCAAGGGCATTCGGGGATCGATCAATCCCAACACGGTGAGGTGTCGGTGGAGCTTAGCTAGTGATGGGCGGGGCATAGCTAAAAATGGAAAGGTCCATTAAGTCCAACCCATGGAAAAATATGAACAAAATTGGAGATCCTCTTCAGTATGATGGACACTGGATAGCATGATGGCATAGAACTAATCTCTCAAATTTTATTTAGATGGGATAAGCTATTGATGAATT
Source organism: Chaetoderma sp. LZ-2023a (assembly GCA_034401795.1). Lineage (NCBI taxonomy): Eukaryota > Metazoa > Mollusca > Caudofoveata > Chaetodermatida > Chaetodermatidae > Chaetoderma > Chaetoderma sp. LZ-2023a. Next base: position 93,795,943 of record CM067374.1, on the reverse strand, counting down.
AAATGCCCACTGAAAAACTAAGATTTATCTAACTCTTGGTGCTTGTCGGATGCTATTTGTATCGTTATGTCGAGCCATCCCCCGCTTCATGCACCGCTCGACAACTAGAGGAAGGTATTTAAATCAACTGAGAATGATTGCAATGTCACACATAAGATGACTAGACCTGGTTCTGCAAATGTCGAGCCAGTGGGACCATGTGAAAAACGCTAATATTTCACCAATTTCTCGGACACATGTCGGACGCAGGATGCCATTCGGATAATGAAGTCTACCAATCATAGAGTCAAAAGCAGCAAACACGATATCATCACCACAACCTTATTTACCTTTGTTTGTTACTGAAATATAGATCTTAAGGCCGCATGTCATCATACTTTACTAATGCACCTATTGACTGAATATGGATTAACCGCTTAACGGTCAAGGCCGTCAAAATGGCTTCCGCACTTCTCTTGAGAAATATTCAATTGCAAACCAACAGAAGACTTTTTAATTCACCACTGGAATGACTTGCTTAATAACTGAGCCAGACATTTCATTATTATATTTTCAAAGTCTTATCTTAGTCTGCAAATTCAAATGTTCTGTTGTCTTGACCGAATTTGAATATCGTATGTTTAATCCTTTACTGGTCATACCGGCCAAAACCGGCCTCTGTTATGGTCTAGTTGAATGCCCATTTACAGGTCAAGAATACAATTTTTGAAAATTTACCCCTGGAATGATTGGCTCGATAACCGAGCCAGTCATTCCAGTGATAAATTTTCAAAAATGTTATTCTCTTGGCCTGTAAATGGACATTCAATAGGCAGATATTTAAATTTTCTTGACCAAATTTGACCATTAAAGGGTTAAAGATGACTGGTTATTGGTCATCGAAAGACTCAATTGTACTTTCATATCAGTAACATAGTGCTACCAATAAATGAGTTTTTGGTTTAATTCATCCTTAGAATCATATTTATGCCAGGCCTTGTATTTTGAACATTACCTGGCTAACAGAGCTCACCTGCAATAAAAATGCTCACTCATTACATAAGAGCTCGCAACTAGAAAACAGGTCTTCGCATCGCAAGCATTCAAGCAGGCAGGTAAGCAATACGCAGTCACAGCTCTGCTTTTATGCATTGCTGTTATATAATGTTTATGGTAGCCTATGTTTAATACGATGGCGCTTTACTGCAGGTTTTTAGAGAATATGATAATGATCTTGTAAAAGTATAAGCTAACTTTATTATGCTTAATAACAAGCTCTTGCAAGAATGACAAATCCCTCATTACCTTTTTTGTTGAACTGAAATGTAACGTATCTGGGAAATGCACTAGTCTGTGGGTATTTAACTGATATATGTGCCTACCTTAGCAGCGTATTTGTTGTAAGGAAATGACTATTAAGATTTAACCAAGTTAATATTTTCCAATCCTAGTGCAAATAAGCATCACCAATTGTAAAAAATTAGAGAAGATGTAATCATGGTAAATATATTTATTATGGTGTAGTGAGGGAAGGGGGGGGGGGGGGCTCATTATTTGCAGAATCTATTCCCTCCTTTCTTTGTCTGGTTGTATAATGCATATACACATGTGTAGTCAATAGTAATGGTGATTATCGACCAGATAGTGCGGCAGCTTAGCATTTCAATTGTGCACTTTTTCATAAAAGCACCAAAGTAGGCTCAAATGAACATTTTGATAAGGCGATCGTTTTAAGATTGGGAGGCATCCAAAATATCTACCCATATGGCAGCCATCTTGGATTTCGAAATGGCCGCCGTTCAAGATGGTTTCCGCTATATCTCCGAAAGTATACAAACTACGAACAAAATTCCATCGGCTAGACCTACATTTTTGGGGTCTAGGATTCTGAAGATGCCAATTTCAATATGCTCCTTTGGCCGCCATAATGGATTTCAAGATGGCCGCTGTTCAAGATATAATTTCCTTCATATCTCCAAAACAAAACACGCTAGGAACAAAATTTCAGCGGCTAGGCCACCATTTTTGGGGTCAAGAAATATGTTAGTACAATTCAAAAATGCTGCGTTGGGCACTACATGTATATTGGATTTCAAGATGTTCTCCGTTCAATAACTAACTCCTTTCATCTCTCCAAAACCAAACAGACCATGAACACAGTTTTATCAGCTAGACCCACATGAACCAAACTAATATTGTCAGGATCTGGACACATTCAAACGTCTTGTATTTCTTATATATGATCAGAATGCCTATGTTGTATGTTTGCTTACTTACAGCGATATTGACTTTCAAAATTACCTCCATATATGGAGCTATATGTTCCCATTACAATGAAATGTTCCAGTGACAATGACAACCATATAAGCAAGCAGTACAGTATATTTTAGGTACACAATAATGGTTCACTGGCATCAACATGCCTGTCAAGTTTGATCGTTCAGTATCTGACACACATGCTCCACGTAAGGATGTCTCTGAGATACATTCATGATTGGATCTCATTCCAGTCACTTCCTCCTTCACACGTGCGCAGACCTTTCTGCATTTGCAATTTCCTCTGCATCCGTTTTTGCAACCACAGTGATTAAGCTCATAGCAGCTCTTGGCAGCCTCGGGAAGTGTTGTCCAATGTGGTTCAAACATTCCATCGGCTGTTGTTGCCCTACTCCAATCTGTCGGAGATGGGAGCACTGTTTGCGGAACCAATGACTGGCCCCAGTAAAACCCGCCTTGGTAGATTGCACTCCTTATATACCGCACAAGAGCAGCATGTGTTGGGAGGTATTGCCTCCAGGTGTTTGCCCTTCTTGGCAAGCAGCTGCTTCCGCGCCTTGTCGATGTTGGTACATGTGCCCGTTATGTCATAGACTAGGATTACAAACCTCTATAGTTTCCATGCATTGTAGACCAATCTCACTTGGCATGTGTGAAACGCTAAGGAGTTCAGTGGTTATTTCTGGGAATGAGTCCCAAACAAACCAGGCTGTTCTCTTGCCATGCCCTGCAAACGATGAGACAGGATCGCACCCAGGAAGATCAGTAGTGCACGGGATCGCTCAGGACTGATAGATGTAGTGATCTCATGTGCCGCAATGTAACGGAAGCTCTTCCCAATTCCGAAAGCTATCCACATTTCATTCATTCCCTTGGAGCATTTGAGCAACCATTACAGCAATCACGACTAGGCTTGCACGATTGTCCAATATTATCGAAAATCGCGATTTTTTTTTCATCCACGATTTTTTATGGTGATTTTGAAAAAATCGAAATATCGTCAAAATTTTACTGTCATGCCGTATTCGGTCTATTTGTAGCATAGGTGTCTATTACGGCAAGCTGTTCAATTTATTTCCAAACCAACATCTCAGAGGAAGGGGTGGGATTATACTAGGAATAGGTTAAAAAAGTTGAAGTTCATTCTCTAAAATTGCTTTAAAAGATGGACACTAATACGAAAATTCAACACAATTTACTGGTATAATTTCTTGGCGCCTTAATGTATACCTCAAAACCATGATCGCGGGAGTGAAATTATTACCTGGGAAGGTATAAATATTGCATGCTTTGAAATAAGCATGGTTTATAAAATCAAAATTAATCCAAAATTTGACATTAAATGGCATCGCTGGAATATATAAATCACGTGATATTGCTTGTTGCTCTCCTGTTTTTGGAGGCGAGAGGTGGTGCGTTCACAAATGTGATAGCTAAATTAGATGGTATACACGCTTTAGCAAGCATGGCGAACTATCCGAGATGTTTCTGAAGGCTAACTATTATTAGTAAAATATATAAATCACGTGATATTGCTCACTCTCCTGGTTTTGGTGACGAGGGTGGTGCGTTCACAAATGTGATAGTTAAATGAGATGGTATACACGCTTTAGCAAGCAAGGTGAACTATCCGAGATGTTTCTGAAGGCTAACCGGGTACTCGGTAAATGGGGAGCAGATCTAAACATTAGATATCAATGGATCTAAAGTACATTCCTAATATCACGTGATTTGTATATTTTCACGAAGACAACATGAAATGCCAAATTTTAGGATTAATTTTCATGTAATAAACGATGATTTTAACAGTGTATGCAATATTTAGGTTGTCCAATATAATAATTTCACTCCCGCAATGATGAATATGGTATACATTAAGCCAAGGGGTAAGGCGGCAAGAAATTATTAATTGTGTCCTATTTTCGTGTTATTAAAGATCGGTCTTAGTTTAAGCATCTTGGCGACTGAATTTCAAGTTTTTGTTGAAATTTACCAATTAGAAGTCATCCGGATAAAACTGATATGAAAACTCAGAGCGAAACCGATATGTCTACATAAGCCAAACCGTGCAGTCCAACTCAACCCAAGGCCAATTCACCCCCCTGTGAATTCATATACCTTAAAATAGGCTATACGATATATCGCAATTTTTTCACCACGATATATCGCGCTACCTCCTAGGACAATATCGTGCAAGCCTAATCACGACCACATCAGTATCAACGGTACGTATTAGTATCTCCTTGTGGCCACACTTTACAGCAGCTGCGGCATGGAGGAGAATCCGTGTGTCTGCCTCTCCGTGGTTGCATGGTGAAATGGAGGACACATCCTGATACAGAGGAGCTGTGAGAACCTCCTGATCTAGCGCTACAACTAGCTCCTTCCATTCCTCATTAAAGGCATCAACAAGCTGCTTGGAGAGGAAGCTGAACAGTTCCATCTCGTTGGCATCCACTCGTAAAACGTTTTGTCAGTTTCTTGGAATCACCACAGAAATACCGACACGTCGCCGAATTCCCTTTCAGCGCTTAGCTCTAGCAGTCCCTTTCAAGGTGTTGATAAAATAGCGATCCAACACCAGATCCGGATGTGTGACATTACTATGTTGGGATGCTATATATGGCATAAAGACTTGTTTCTAATACTCTTCGAATGACTTCACAGCACCTGGTTTCAGCATTTGGACAGCTGCTGCACCATCAAGAACGACATTTGTGACTTTTGGAGCCTCTGTTTTAGGCTCAGATGTTTCGTCCAAACACTGGAGATCAGATTTTGTATCAAGGCGCAGCTTACCATCCTTGGAAAGTGATGGTCGGTGAGGCTGATTTTCATGTAGAAAGAATTGCTCGAACATCATTCTTTAGCGATGTAACCTGGTGCTTGCCTCTGATGCTGTTAGTTGTGGATGAGTTGCCAAAGATAGGTAACTTGTTGTACTGGATGATGTCATCTGGTGGCTTCGTTCGGTCAATCAACCTTTCTTTAACAAAGGCATCAAACTTTGCCAAGGTCTTCGATGCCTGCCACAAGAGACTTCACATCTTTTTCAAACCTTTTCTGAATACTAAGTATTTGGTCATGATGTCTTGTGTCTTCTCGAACTTCTATCGACTGTATTGAATTCTCGAATTCCCCTTCCAACCGCGCAACCTCGGGCCCTACAACCAACTATCATCTTAAAGCAGATGGGTTGTCTGGAAGGCCTACCGCCCCTCCATCCCCTTTCATGCAAGCATTGTTCTGTCCGTGCGCCTGGTCAATTGGGTTTTGATGAGAATGCATGTTTGGTCTTCCGCACAATGAAGTTGCCTTCCTTGAACTGCTTTGCTACCGCTGGGTGATTGTCCTCAGGCCGTGCCATGTCTCCCAAATGGACAGGAATCCATCTTGAGTAGTGTGCATGTTTGAGAGCAAAAAACCATGTCACCAGCTGGGTCAGTGAATCTAAGTAAATGTCAAAATTGCCCTCTCACACGGAGCGAACAAACACAAGAATGCAGATTTCTAGTTCCGGTACGAGTGTCCAGTACTTGAACAACAGGATTTGATCCTCTCACCTTACACCACGTGTCAAATGGTAGGAAGAGGTGCTCTCTATTCGTAGCATCTGTAGTATAATGATTGTAGGCATGGTGCTGCAGGATATACAGCGCTGCTACTGTAATCTGGTGGGTATGGTGCGTCCGTGCAACATGTACTGCTCGAAGAAAGCTGTCAACTGTTACAGGTGAAGCTACCTTTGCTTGGACCAATGCTTCAATCCTTGGAGCCAATCGCCAATAGTTTTTAGAGCTGCCATCTCAATGTGTAACCCACCGAAGAGTATAACAAATCGATCCTCCCCATGTGTTTCTGGCCACTTCCATTAAATTTCTTTGGCAATAGCAAACAGTGGTTGGTCAAATGCAATGACCGGTGTCTGCCCTGACTTGAGATGCTGGATTGCCTCATTCAGAACGTCCATCGAGTGGCTTACCATATCAACAGTTGCAGCACTTTCATGGAAGAGTGGTAAGATTGCTGATGACGTTGTTGGACATTCTGTAGCAGGTTGGATTTACGCATGGAAAGCAGACCACGAAACATCTTTGTAAACATCACTTCCTTGATCAATTTCGATGACCTGTCTTGCACTTTTCAACCATTTGTACTCGTTGTATTCTGTCTTCACTGCTAGTGAAGTCAAAGCTGTATCAGGTATTGTCAACCCTTTAGTACGTGTTGCTACTGGCGGTATGTCAGTGTAGTAGTGAGGCAGGGAATCAACACTCTTTATACTGGAAGCACCACCAAGTATGACCCTTCCACGATCGATTCCTTCACCAATCAGATGTCTGTTGAAACAGCGAGGTGGCTGTACTTGAACTCTGTTTAACATCAATATTATCCACAACACTGGATGTGAATACATTAGGCCGCAACTTTGGTGGACACACAACCGTTTCCATGTTGTAGAGTTGATTTATAGCATTGCCTATATCAGCAGATATCCGTGGTACTCGGTCATAGGAGATACTGAGGCCTAGATGGAAAAGCCTATCAATCAGGTTTCTCATGCGTGTCTCAACATAGATCTTCAGCCCAACATATATTGGAAGAGGAGTCTCTTGTTCAGTACCATGTGTTTAACAGCCTTGGGCGTGGCTGATTGCTTACGGGCTTGTTTCACACTGTTGAACTTGTGCTGTGCCATTGTAAGTGCGGCTTGACCCCCCTGAATCTAATGATCGATCCATGATGCTTGGCCTCTCCAGTATCATATTCACCAATGCAAGAAGAACCTCAGGAACAGTCTCCTTGATGATTCGGGATAAAAGACCCATCAAACTGGCTCGTATTGTTGCAGAGATGTCTACTTACAATCAGAGCTGCCCGAGATAGATGAATGGAATTACTACCACTGTCCTCACAGGCTTTGTCTAATGCCAATATCAGTGTCAGTTACAAATTAATGTGGAATTGTGCACTTTTAAATAACGAATGGCAGCCATCTTGAAATCCTAAATGGCGGCCAACGCAGCTCTTTTATCTTTACACTATGATATCCCTAGACCCCCAAAATATGGGTCCAGCCACCGGGACTGGGATGCTAGCATGTCTAGTTTACAAGATATGGGTAATATACATTTTGAGCAGCGGCCATCTTGAAATCCAATATGGCGGTCAATGCAGCATTTTGAAATTGGTATCATCAGATTCGTAGACCCAAAAGATGTAGGTATAGCCAATGGAATTTTGTTCCTAGCTTGTATACTATTGGACATACTAGAGGAAACTGTATCTTGAACGGCGGCCATTTTGAAATCCAAGATGGCCACCATACAGGCATGTATTTCGGATGCCTCCCAATCTTAAAATGATTGTCTAGTGATATTCTAACTTGACATCAACTTTGGTGCTTCTATGAAAAAGAGCTAAGCTGCCCCACTAAGACTAAACTGATGCGGCTTGACAATGTGGGAGAAATTGTATCAATATTTGCAACAATGAAAGATGAACATGTTCAAAGTCCGGCTACACCAACACTAGTATCGTTGACGTTGATTGACGTGATTCACTGCAAGAGTTCGGCAGCACATCTCATCGCTGTGCTGATCCATATATTGCACAGGCAGGTTGCTGTAAGCAAACTTTGTAGAGCACTGGAATACCCCTTTATCAGGCAAGCTGTCCAAACAATGGCATCTGCAGGATTCTATGCACAATTTGCATGGCAACAAGAATGTTTTAGAACACTTACCATAGGAAAGACTGGCTCGATGAAAACCTCCAGTCATTCCAGTGGTATGCTTTATAAAATATTCTCTTGTCTGCAGATGGTTAAAATTGGTCAACATCTATTTTCTTAATCCTCTAACCTTTGAAATGCCAGTGCCTTATTTTCATGACAATTATACAGAACAGGTACTGAATATTTTGAAACTAATTTGCCTTGACGTCGTTGCTGTTTATGGCAGCACCAGCTACCAGTCAAATTAGTTTCAAAATATTTCACAGAATATTCCTTACATCACATAGGAATTTGTCGTTTATAGTTTGTGAGTGTTAAAGGGTTAACCAATGTTGACCATAAAAGATTAAAGCTATCGTAAGCTGTTAAGAGCACATTAGACTAAAGAATCTCTGTGTTCCGGTGCTAACAGCTACCACTCTGCCATCATTTAGTGAGTTGTGATGTCAAAATTTCCCTCATGTATCGGACTAGGCAGGATCTAAATCTTAGTCAAGACACATTCATCAAATCGATAGTTTGTCCAGAAAACTGAGAAAAGTAGGTCACTCGGATCAGTATGTCTACCCACCATAATAATTCAGTTCTTAGAACTGGTGAAGCTAATATCGCTCATGGAAAATTCCATCGTCCTATTGCACGATCCTCGCCCTCCCACTACGTTCCCGTATCGAGTCCCGCGTTTGCACGCCTTTGATGTTTGTGCTAAGTTCACGATTGATATATTAATATATATATTCATATTAATGAGCTGGGGTCCGTCAACTTGCGCCAATGAGATTGCTCGATAAGAAATCAGTAAGTAGACAAATTTACACATGTGCATAAACCAAACTAGCGGTTTTTGTTAACGAAAACCAATCTAAACATTTTCTGTTCCTCAGAATCGTCAGATAATTTGTTTAGAGCAAAGCTATTGTAAACTTTTGCAAATATCTCTTTCCATTTCAACAGCGTCGCGATCGCCGTTGTTTTTGTGATTGTAAATTAGGTCACCAGACAAAGCCTCGCCTATCGCACGAAGTTGGCAGAAATCTGATTGGCTACCTCCAGCCCACTAGCTTAATATTACTTCACATAGTGAGAAATCACAGGTCTGTAAGTACGCCCTTGAACAGCGTAGCTATGTGATTAAGTGTATGTTAGTACGATGGGAAAATTCTAGAGTATATTCAACAGATAATGTAGTTTGTGTTGACAACAGGGAGATTAAAATTATGACAAAATATTGCAAGCATTTCACCGCTGACCATGCCATATTTAAAGGCTGGCCGCCAACATATGTCACTATTTCCATGCGATTGTCACTGTTCACTCAGTGCAGAATACAATACACTATTGTATTGAGTCAAGCTCATGAATGATACAGATTGATAGGCCTATATATACACCTGTGCAAAAGTTAAGCACCACCCTATTTTTACGCACATGCGAGGGTATATTCATGTGCTATGAAGAAAGCAATAGCATAAACATTTATGTACCCATCCATCTTAGTGCAAGAGGTAATAATGCAACTAGAGGAATGCTGATTATGATGGTCGGGAAACACTGTATGTTTTTGTTTGAACTTGAAAACGAGGCCTGAATATGGTTACGTTGACACAACTGACAACTATTGCCCTACAGTTGACACACGTGGCTAGATTGTCATTAATGGTGTCTGAAAACGAAGTTTAACATCTGTGCACGAGTTTGAGACTGTCATTATTAATACCGGGTATATCCACCTTGTGCCTGGATGACGGCCTGGACACGACGTCTCATGCTGGTCACCAACCGACTGATACGCCATTGTGGTATTCGTTGCCATTCAAGATGGAGTGCGTCTGTTAATTCCTGTAGGTTCTGCACAGGAGGATCCCTCCTTCTCACCATGTTTCCCAGAATGTCCCAGATATGCTCAATAAGGTTCATGTCAGGGCTCCTTGCTGGCCATGGTAGGGTTTCGATGGCATTCTGGCGGAGGTATTCATGCACAGCTCTAGCACGATGTGGTCAGGCGTTGTCATCCATGAATATAGGGTGGGTTCCAGGTGCATGATTTACAAAATGAGGGACCACAACTCTATCCAGTATGGAATCTTGATATCTTTGTCCATTTAGTGTTCCAGGTACAGTCAACAGATCCAGCTTACAATCAAATGAGATGCACCCCCATATCATAACGGAACCTCCACCAAATGGAACTTCTTCCATGATGCTACGTTGGTCGTACGCCGTGCGTCTGGACCTCCATACACGAGTTCGACCATCTGTGGCATGAAGCAGGAACCGACTTTCATCGGACCAGTGTACCCGTCTCCAGGATCTCATGTTCCAGTGTCTTCTTTCGTTGCACCACCTCAGATGCTCCTCTTTGTGGTGTGCAGTGAGGAGAGGACGTCTGACAGGTCTCCTAGCTTTCATGCCAGCAGCATACAGTCTCCTTTTGACGGTAGACATTGACACTCTATTGCGCGTTTCCCATTGCTGGCTGAGCACTCTGCTGTTGGTGAATGGAGATCTCCTAACAAGGCGTACTAGGGCTCGATCATCACGGGCAGTAGTCTTCTTCGGTCTTCCAGATCTAGGCCTGTCCTTCACCTCGTTAGTTTGCCCATGTTTTGCAATCAAACGACTGATTACAGTATGGTTAATGTTCAGCTGTCTGCCAATCTCTCTGCATGACATACCAGTGGTATGCATGCCTATGATTTGCCATTTCACACGATCACTTAACCTTCGTCTTGCCATAGCGGTTCACAATCAAGAGCTAATTCTCTCTGTACAAATAAACCACGGTCATGAACACAAAATTCCTAATCTTGTCGCCTAAATCTGTATGTAATGTTCTACACCTCAAACTGGACTTTTACATAACTGAACACGTGTGCTGTTTCCCGCCACGCACGGACATCAAGCGGCGTGAAGTCATGCATGCATGTGCATTTCGTACTTGGAATTATGTCAGCTAACGCGGGGACAAAAAGTATGGCAGCCTAGTTGTACCATCATGTTTCTACGTTCTATTGTTTTTGCTGGTGCTTAACTTTTGCACAGGTGTATATATCATTGCTAAAGCAGCACGTTAGAAATATATTTTCCAAATTTGGATATGCCTATTTCTTCTGCAAAAATATACTAGAATACCCTATTGGACAAACTATAACATTATAGCAGAGGAATTATGAAGTCAAAACTGGCTAAAAGATTGCGACCACTGTTAACACCAGAAATTTCTTGGTCTAATGTGGTGGTCTTAATAGTTTACGATAGCTTTATAAGCACATTACGGGAGATGAAAGCGATTAAGAATAAAACCAGCAGTACATTTCATCACTGTACTGATCCATACGCTGTAGAGTCATATCGCTGTAGGTAAACCTTGTAGAGCTCTGTCTTAAGCACCTTAGAAGCAACCCCTAATGGAGGAGATGAAAGCGACTGAGAAGAAAACATGCTTACCTGCTCCTCCGTTTGCTACAGGCGGTGTCTCGGGCTGGAGTATGCCCACTGTTATTTAAAAGAACAAGGTACCAATCGGTGTGCACAGTGGTTAACTTAGAAAAGCGTGTTAAAATAAACTAATACTATTTGGATAATGTAAAGACATCAAAATAATATAACATGATACATAAAAGCCGCAATCTATTACTTTCACATTCATTTCAATAGGGAATAAAATTGATGCTATTCAAACTTGTGCTAGCATGCCTCTAATCGCTAAAAATTTAACAGACTTATTTCATCAGAAATTAGGTCATAGTGACCTATTGCCTGAAGGTTATTGGTGATTCAAACAAAAAACTTAGATTGGCCAAAAACTAGTTCATACTATCATAAGGGGAATGACTATCTGAGATTGCTTAAAACACATGCAGCACTCATGCGTGCACATGCACACACTCCATCTCCCAAGTGATTAGCATAGCTTAAACAGTATCAAGTATGGTACAGATCATTTCAGTAGAACTTGAGTTACCATCCAGAAATGCAATAGGATCACTATGGCATTGACCTTTGACCTCAACATCAATCCGGATCCTTAGACTGCAAAGGGGGCGCATACACGACAAGTTTGAAATATTAGAACATTGAGTTATCGCAAGGATACATGACATGACATTAGCCTAAGATGCATTGGTTCAGCCAGTTTGAAAAACTCTTGAAACATGGAACAGAATTTTCTATAATGCCAAGTGCATTGTGAAAAGTAGGTCACATTGATAGTGAGTTAGTTTATTGTGCAGAGAGAAAGAGAGTGGGAACAATGATGATGATGATGATGATGATGATGATGATGATGATGAATTAATTGAGATTTAACCCTCAAATTTGTTCAAGAAAATTCCAGTCTTCTCATACAAAATGTCCATTTACAGACCAAGAGATTAAAATTTATCACTCGAATGACTGGCTCAGTTATCGATCCAGTCATTCTAGTTGTAAATATTAAAAAATAGTCTGCTCTTGGTCTACAAATCGACATTTCTCAAGCACACCGTTTTGGCCAACTTGAGTGCTATAGGGTTAATCAAGTATTATTACGGTACGTTATTTTGGCAATGTAAAATAAAGTATGAGTCAGATCAATCAGGCGTGATACTCCTACGACGCTTAAACAAGAAATAAGAATCCTTTAAATTAGTTTGGTCATGCTTCATTTCTCGGATAAGCTTCCCAAACGTGCAGAAATGATGCAATAAATTCTAAAAGATGCAGGACATATTCTGTTTAGTATTTTCATCTAATTTGATTGAAGGCGGTACAGCCTAAATAGATTAAATCAGTCAAAATATTTACAAACTTACTGAACATCAAACCCTGTAACAATAAATTTGGGCAAGAAATTCAAGATATGTGCTTACTGAATCACCATTTGAAGGCCAAGAGATTATTTTTGGAAATTTACCACTGGAATGTCTCGCTCGGTTATCGATCCAGGCATTCCAGCAGTAAATTTTTAACAATAATTTTCTCTTAGCCTGCAAATGGTCATTTCTCAAGCCCACTGCTGAGGCTGGTTTTTGCTGGCTTGACCATTAACCCTTTAACACTCATATCTGCCAAAAATAGCCTCTGCAGTGGTCCTGAGAAATGCCCATTTGCAGACCAAGAGAAGTATTTTTGAAAATTTACCACTGGAATGACTGGCTCGATGACCGAGCCAGTCATTCCAGTGGTAAATTTTCAAAAATACTCTTCCCTTGGTCTGCAAATGGACATTTTCTGTTATAGGGTTAAGTGTTGTGATAAGGAACATGCTGCTACTGGTGTACATTATGCATGCGTGATGCTAATCAAGTGTCAAATTCTCTAAATACACCCAGACCCGTCTTAAACCACACCTTTAGGGAGAACAAACGACTGGACAGTAAAACACGAAGGTTCTTTAAAACCCTTTAATGATCAAAATTTGGCACACAAATTTTAATGCTTGCTTTGTGAATTTGTCAAGTTGCTGGCCAAGATATGAATATTTTTTAAAATTTACCATTGGAATGAATGGCTCACTTATCGAGCCATGTGGTAAATTTTCAAAGACAATTTTCTTTTGGCATGAAATAGACATTCCTCAAGGCCTCTGCATAACTCAGTTTTGGCCAGCTTGACCATTAAAGGCTTAACCCTTGAACCCATATCAGCCAAAAACGGCTTTTGCAGTGGTATTAAGAAATGTCCATTTGCAGACCAAGACTATTTTTTTTAATTTACCACTGTAATGACTCGCTCGATAACCGAGCCAGTCTATCCAGTGGTAATTTAAAAAAATAGTCTTCTCTTGGTCTGCAAATGGATATTTTCTATTAGAAAATTGAAATTTTCTTGAAAAATTCAATTCTTAAAGGGTTAATATAAGGTGTTTTCCATAGATAAAAATCCTTGTTCTGGACATACATGTAAGACAGTGGTTGTTTAAGACAGGTGATCGTTTCAAGCACCTTCCTTAAAGAACCACAATCTTGTGAACGTGGTCCTAAAAGGTGTGTGGTTTCATAGGCAGGTTTGAGTGTACTAGCTCATATACAGTACAGCTCAGCAACAACTCAACATGTTTTCAAATAAAAACAAAACGCAGTGTATCGTTAAATATTTTGAACATAATTGGATTGAAAGACATTGCTATGTCTTCCATTCCAATACAAGTTTCCAGTTTATCCATCGATCATCTGACGTCATAATTAACTAAGTGACATGTATGATGATGTCATAATCATTAGGTCATGAATGATTCGATAGAGTCCGTCTTTAACGCTTAATAGTCAGACACGTTGCACGAATTTGTATGTGTTTACTATTTAATAAACATTCTGGTCGAATATTTTGAAACTAATTTATTTCAAATGAGTTTCAAATTATTCAACATCTTACATGTAGTTTGCTGGAAATTGATAGTCAGGGAGTTCAGAGATCGATCGATCCCAACACGGACGTGGTGTTGGTGGAGTTTAGATTGAGAGCTAAAAGTGGAAAGCTCAATTATGTTCAAAATATTCAACATATCATTTCTTACATGTATCGTGTTAGAAAGTGTACTAGTCTAATTAATGTGTTAACTTTGTGTTTGTTTTAGAAACATGTTAACTTATTCATGAGCTGTATTGTAATAATGACAAGACAAAGATTGACAAACAAAATCAATAGAGAGGAATGGATGGGTGCATGCATGATTGAGATAGACCTTGTAGTGTACCGGTATATAATGTTATGTACTCACTTGATGCTGTGCTCGGCGTGTTAAATGCAGCCGCAAAATTGACATCCGAAGCAAAACCCGAGCTGGAAGCTGTCAAATAAAACATTTTAAAGTTTAACATGCTCAAGAAGGCCAACTGTATTTCACAGCCAGAAATTGGTAGTTATTTGAGACATTTGCTATTGTAAATGACTTGCATAAATACACCTGGATCGTTAGTGATAAATCTGTAAGGTGTTCACAATACTGTATAGCTCAGAAATGCTCACACGTAGGCTTGCACGATTTTTGCTTTGAAACATCGCGATCGATTTTATTTTTAAAATCGCGATTTTCGATTAAATCGTAGGTCCAAATTCCCAAAAGTATAAACCGGAGTAACGTGACTTGTTTCTAGAAAAAGTTGAAATAAATGATACAAAATAGCACGAAATTAGAACACATTTTCATGCTCCGAATTCTTACTATACCTTATATCCATCATCGCGGGAGTGAAATTATTAATTGGGACCGCCTAAATATTGCGTATAGTTTAATAAACATTATTTATTTCATCAAAATTTGAGATAAAATGTCACCGAAAAAAAATAATAAATTACATGATGTATCAGCTTCCGCTTATAGCCTCACTTTGTAAGACGAGTTTAGGTCATTATTGGAGTAACGCGAAGATATTAATATTAGTACTTATTTGTACTGATGTACTGATAAAATTCGACCTAAAAGTACACACTTCAGATTATCCGATTTTTCCTCAATTACATAGTAAAAATCGGGATTTTAAAAATAAATCGAACTTCACGATTAAATCGAAAAATTGCGCAAGCCTACTCACCCGTTGTAAGATATTTTCTGTTAAATATTTTGAGAATAATTGAATTGGAAGACATTGCTGCCTAAGGCAGCAATGTCTTTCAATACAATTATTCTCAAAATACTCAACAATACGTTTTATTTTGTTTTTGGCAACATGTTATTTCTGTTTATATTACTGTAATACAGGTTTGATTCACTACATACCGTAAATTTCATTGAGTCCATGGAGGTATGCTGTAAGTTTCCATTTTGTATCTATAGGTACATGCTACACTTGGAGTTATGGCTACTGACATCTAGCTGCGGGATGATATTCTTATTATAGGCGAGTCTCAATACCACTATCAAAGCATCTGAGATTTGACAGTACAATGTTTTATATACAGATTGGGGATATTGAATTATGTTGGCAGAACTCATTACATTATCCTGCTAAATTATACCGTAAATACTAGCACACTGGTATTTCATACAATACATGTTAGAAATTAGACAAAACCACACAATCCGTATGCGATGGCTGCATTTTTGGTGGTTGGCAAAACGTCTGGATGGATAAAAAATACCGAACTTCTTTCTAGCTGCATGGCTATCCTATTCAGAAAGTTTCACCAATGTACCAAGTTAATTAATGCACTAAGTTAGTAATGGAAACACAATGATGCATGGATAGAGATAAAAACATAATCCCCTAAACCCCGCTCTTCCTAAGCCAATGAAATAAACACCATGGTTAAATCTACACTGAATCATTGAAGATCACGTAGGCCTATTACTAAACTTGTCACATAGATTTTTACAGATTGAACAACAGCAAGCATAGAAAGGGGAATCACATTGAGCAATGTTAACTGCGTGTCTGCTGAATTTCTGCAGACTACATTTTCTATGGACAATAACTCTGGACCAGCTGAATATTTTGAAAAGAATTTGACTGAAAATTTGTGCTGGCTAAGTCACCAACAATATTCAGGCAAATTGTTTTCAAAATATTCAGCAGATCCAGTTATTACCCAATGAAATTATTGTCTGGTGGCTTGCAGCAGTCAGACAGTTAAACTCCAGTTCTTTAGCTTTAACCCTCTAATGGTCAAGAAGGCTTGAGAAAAGCAAGAGTTTTTTTGCCTAGTCAACAATGTCTGGCTACTGATCGGTTACCAATCAAGTCATTCAAAAATAGTATTCTCGTGACCTGTAAATGAAAAGAGTCCAACATCACTGTAGTCATCAGCATTAGGTGGCTTGAGCATTAAGGGGGTTAATTATGTCATAATACACGGCATAATTTAGAATTTAATATTTGCGTAGCATGTATCGCTATGCAAACTATAAATTGTAAAGCTATCGGCAAAAATGTATAGCGATCAACTCTTTCATCGATAAATTCCCTGTATCTCAAACTCAGAGCAAACAAATAGGAAAGTTGTTGAATATTTTGAAATTAATATGACTGGAAGCCATTGCTGCCTTAGGCAGCAATGGCTTCCAGTCATATTAATTTCTAAATATTCAACAAAATATGGTATACATTGTAAAGAAGGTACTTTTTCAGGGATTTGTTCTTAAAAGGGTTAATGATAGAATTGTGAAAATCAATGATAAATTGCAATCGCGTACAAATTTTGCATAGCGGATACAGCTATGCATGTTGCAGAATGCATAGCAACTGCTTAAATATGTGTAGCAAATTGAGATGCCATACCAGATAAATTATGCCCTGTAATACTGGATTACTCACAATCAGTGGTTGATCCAACAGGTTGTGCTGGTGCTCCCCATGGTGTTGCGCCAAATGCAGAAGATGGACCATTCTGACTAGCATTACTCGTAGTCATCATATTTTGAATCTGCTGTTGAAATGGATTGCCAGCCATCTTAAGCAAGTCATCGCTCGCAGAGCCTGTTGTTGTCGTGGAAGACATGTTATGAGGGTTTGGCTGTGTAGGACTTCCAAACAAATCTGCAGCCAATGGGTTAGATGCGGAGGGCTGCGAAGATGGAGTGCCATCTGCAAATGGATTGGTCGATGCTAATGCTGGTACTCCATCAGGAGAGGTGGCCGGTGAGGACGCGATTTCTTTTAATCTCTGCTCCTTTAAATATAAATAAAATGATGCCACTATTTTATTGTGCATTGGTCGGTAGTGAAGCGCTACAAGGACTAAGATTGACAAAGTCAATAGAGAGGAATCGCTGAATACATCCATGATTGAGATCGGTGTATTGTACCGGTATATAATATTATGTACTCACTTCATAGTGTTAACAAAAATTATGCAAAGTGATAAGAAAATTATATGAATCGTCGCGAAAACTTGAATACATAGCTTATGTGATAAATAATCTCAAAACTTAATGCATTGATTAACTTAGTATATTGTCATTTCATATCAAATATATCACAACTGCTTAGTAAGATCTCAATTGGACCTCGCAAAAGCTTGTTCCAAATGATATCTTACTAAACTTGTGTGCTGAATAGAGGAATACAATCTGTCAGTCAAGTATATGATGTCAAAATCAATGACATCACAGGTAAGCTAATGTCACAATTAAATACGTAATGAATGACGTAGCTAAGTCTGCTAGGAACATTCAATAATCTGTCAGTTGTACGAATTGTATGTCTTTTCTATTTCATAAATATTTCATATGCATAGGCAGCAACATCACCCAGTAAAATTTGTTTCAAAATATTCAACAGCCTACCGGAATAGGGTTCAAAGCATATAAATCGATTCCAATCCGCTCAGAGAATGAGTGGAGCTTAACTAGAGATGGGCAGGGCATAGCTAAAAGTGGATTCCTCCATTTTGTTATGAAATGTCAACGCATGTGAGATTCTTCTTTTACATGTATATTCCATCCCCCCTTCATAAAGAACCTCCTTCTGGAGTAATAGTCATGGATACAGCACATTCAGAATTAATGAATAAATTGTCAAAAACACGCAATACGTAACAGTTAATAAAAGTTCATCAATTTGTAAAACAGTGAGAGTGAATAGATGTATACAGTGAGTATAAACAGGAAATGATGTAGCATCATAATGATGTAAGCAATAGACGCATTATCTCTTTGTGGCAGGCAAATAGCCAATCTCTGCTAATCTGTTCTATACATGACATAGTACTCATATTGACATCTAGTGAAGAAGGCAGGTCTGGATGAAGAGGATTCAGAACTGTAGTCGAGTTACCTGGCTTGATACTGGTTATGTCAAATAGCGCAAGCATGTGGGGCTGACGAGTTGCCGATAGAGCTGTGCATGATGTAAAGAAATGAGCAATATTTTCTTGACTTGGAGTTGCAAAGCTGACACATTACTGTGACATGGCCTCATCTATCACGTCTCGCGCGCGCGGTCTGGTGGAGTTGATATGTACCGGTTAGAAGTTTTGCCTTAATGTTTGGCTTCTCAGTTTCGTGCAGGGTCTCCGCAGGTTCATACCATAAGGGAGCAGGAATGCCTTGCAGTTCAAACATCTTGGCTGACATGAATCGCAGTGAATACATGTGTGACACATGCAGCAGTCTCAGGTCCTCAGATTTGAATGCAGAGATGACAACATAATGGACCTTTCCAATTTTAGCTAGGCCACTCCAATCTCTAGCTAAGCTCCACCCACATCATGCTCATGTTGGGATTGATCGATCCCTCAACTCCCTGACTATCAATTTCCAGAAAACTATACAGGTAAGCTGTTAAATATTTTGAAACCAATTTGACTGGCCGTTGTTGCTGCCATAGCACAGCATCCACTCAAACTAGTTTCAAAATATTCAACAGAATGTTTATTAAATAGCAAAAACATACAATTCATATGTGTCAGACTATTAAGTGTTAAAGTCGGGCTATATCGAGTCATTCATGACATCATCCTACACGTCACTTAGTTGGTTATGACATCATATGACTGATGGATAAACTTGGAAAGGTCCATTTCTTCTTACTTCTTAACAATATTTATTCTACTGGACACTGAACTATTATTATATTACCTTAAGTTGTTCTAGCTGCCTGTTTTCTTCTTCAATAATTTTGCGTTTGTCTTCGTCAGATACTTTAACAGTACTGTTACTGGATATTGAATTCACTGCTGTTGCGAAACCTGGTGGCCTGGGAAAGATATATGAACACATTATTCATTCACACTTTAATGGTAACAACTGGTCAGGGAGCAACAAACCGGTCCCTATGGGAACGAGGTTTCAGTAGAATAAAAATACCCTAACAAGAATTATGCAGAATTAAACGTCTCGCCTGTCTCCTGTTTGTCACAGTGGCATTAACGTTTGACCTTGTGACATCCATGTTATTATGCTGCTTCCAAACATTATAGGTAACCATGTATTCAATTTTAGTTCCAATAGGATTAACCCATAGTGAAATATAACTGATTTGTTGAATGAAAAAACTTAAGGTTGAAAAAGCAGAGGTAAAATAGCAATATTAGAATGGCCTTGACCTTTGATCTGGGGACCTCCATGTCACCATCCTGTATCTTCTTGGCATAAGCAACCATGTACCCAAGTTGTGTTCCATTAGGGTTAAGCAATCCCGAAATATAACATGATACGATTTGCTAAGCCTAAATACATAACATTGAAAAATAACAGTTTTGTCGAGGTTAGAATGGCCTTGACCTTCGACGTTGTGACTTCAGTGTCAGCATGCTGCCTCCTAACATTATAGGTAACAATGTATCTATGTTTAGAATCAATCAGGTTAAAGTTCTCGTGTCCAATTAAATATAGACCCTTTTGCATGAGAGATGAGATGCCTGCTGATTTCTGTTCAATTTATCCAGCATGCTATGCTACCCTGCATACAGTTTCTTGACTCCATAATCATTGTAACTATTGGATGCATATTAGTTTAGTCTATTGTCTGTATAGGCTAGGATTTCTCAAACAAAACCAACCCGCCTGAACATGCAAATAGTAATTTGTCCTCCAGCTCTGGAAGCATAAGCATGCACGTAGGGTGTACTACTCACAGCAGTACATTCGACAGCCTGCATTCCAATACTGTTCAGCGCAAGTGTGTCAATGTCCAGGCGAGAAGTAGAGAAAGCTTATATATATATATTTTGATAATAATTTGCGACAGTGACAGCAACATTCAGGAAAATTATTGTCAAAATAATTATTAGGTTATGCGATTACTACCTGGTAGATTTGATACTAATTTGAATGAAAATTGTTGCCACATGTGTTGCAGGCGAGACAAAAACTTATATTTTTTGTATTTCATATGTCGAAATGCCTGAAACTCAAACCTGATCGGAAACTTCTCACTATAAAGCAATGTTTAAAATTTTCAATTCAATATGCTGAAGTAAAGTGAAAACGTAATTTTTGGAAAACCACACATGGGACAGACTGACGAAGAGCGAACATATAGTTTCCCACTGCCACCCAAAAAAACCAACTGCTTTTACAAGTAGAGGACAAACTAATAACATACTTGGATGTAGGTGTCGTCACGGTTTGTCCTTTCTTTCCTTCTATAGATGCCAGGTGTTGGTCCAAGGCTTCAAGCAAACTGGATGGGGCCTGCAACAAGGAGAATCACAAGGATGTAATATGAACCCTTTCATCGTAGAATTCCCAACATCTCACTTTCCAGACGTCACAATAATACAGGAAAGCTGGTGAATATTTTGAATTTAATATGACTGGAAGCTGGCTTCCAGTCATATTAACTTCATATATTCAAAAGAATGTACTTTTTCAGGGATTTGTCAGTGAAAGGGTTAAGCAGAACTGACATGATTATCATCATGCAACACTTAGTTCATCGCATACTTCAAGGGAGATAACTCTTGGTCAATGGAAAGCGTCACCAATATGCATGAAAAACATATCTTTGAGAACTTTCCACTTAACACGTAACTGTCTGCCTGCTAACTTTCTGCAGTCTACATTTTCCATGGGGTTTAACTATGGATATGCTAAATATTTTGAAAACAATGTGACTGAAAGTTGTTGGTGGCATAACATCTTTCAGTCAAATTGTTTTAAATTTACATATTCAGCCGGTCCAGAGTTATGGTCCATTTAAATTATAGCCTGGTGGCTTGTAGCAGCGAGACATTTAAATGATCAAGCAGTGGTCTTGATAAATGTGCATTTACAAAGAGAAGACACCATGTATTTTAGACAATTTACCACTAACATAACTGCCTCTATAAAAGAGCTAGTTATTTTAGAGGTATCGCGTGATGCCTAAATTCATGTGCATTTCTCTGAGAAAGCTGAAGATTAATGAGCCATTACAAAATAATAATCATAACGAAGATTTGAAAACTACATTTACCCATTTCTATTATCAGCTCAACACATAAAGATTACCAAACCCCCAAGTCAAGGCTTAAATTCATGCATTTGTGCATCATGTGTATAATTTACAGTGACTTGTTGTTGTTGTTGTTGGTGGTGGTGGTGGTATGGCTAAATCGATTAAGTTGCGCATTTGAGGTTGACACCACAGACAAGATGAGTGGCAAACCTGACCTCATACATGTATAAAATACCAGGTATTGTCAGGCATATTTATGTGCTATAATTATAAACATTTAAGCTGGATCAAAAGATGATACACACAAGATTTTTGGAACTATGGGAAGCAGGAACTATTATTAGCCGAGATGGTGATGGATGGCAGGACACGGTCAGGTCTACTGCTTTGTCAATTTAAGCATATGCCCATAAAACCAAGCCAAACACTGAGATATACAGGTAGCGTTGACAAAATTGCTAAAAGCTTGACAACACGACAGACTGAGTCACAACTAAAAACAAAGGGTGTGTTCACCAATGAATATGATTATTTTAAGCACAAATGACAGTTTACAAGCAGAGAATGGTGGCTAAAAAACGTCACTAACTGTCATGTTAGCTTTGCGCTAATCAGGGTAGCAGTTGCTACATGTGCTCTCTATATTAATGCTGTAAGCAGAAGCTATATGTTGGTTAGTTGCAATAGTGCCTGTTTTTATATCTATTTTATTAATTATATATGGTTTGTTTGTTTTGGAGAGTAAAGTGGCAAATGTCCACCAGTCTGAATTATACAGCATTTACCCAAACATGCCAAAGATACTCCGCAAACGTGTTTAGTTACCACAACTAAATATGGCCCAAATCGGCTTTAAAAATTCTTGTTTTCATATACAAGCAGCTGTGAGATCGAGGGATTTCTGAACGAAAACCAGTAACAAACCAACTGCACTTCGAATATTTTTTTCCTTATACAATACAGTTCAGTCGTGTGTTAATGTATTTTTTTATTTTTAATCACGGTTACATCATTTGACTTTTCCTTTAAGAACTATTTCATATTAAATCTTGTTTATTTACCGGCATGAACACAATAACTGTTGAATAGCTCAAAATTGGCCCTGACCAGTCAATTCGACCAAGGTTTCGATGCAAATATGCTGTTCGTTGTTATGCAACAAGTTGATAATATTAATAATATCATCAAAATTGTTTGCTAGCACTGATTAGTAGAAAATTATCTTGATTAATTTATGAAATATTGGTTTTCTAAATCTAGCAAGAAAATGGATCATATATGACTGGTTAATATGCGTGGAATTGTAACCGGGAGATATGAATTATTTACTGGCATTAACTGCGGAACAGCTCAAAATCAGCCCTTGTGATTTTGCCAATTTTAAGTTTCTTCGAAAATATACTGTTCGCAGTTACGCAACAAATTGATAATATTATCAAGAGGCCCAGAGGGCCTGCATCGCTCGCCTGCAATTATTTACCACTGGCAGAAGCGAACAAAACGAGATGACCACCGGAAAAATTTACCAATCAAAAGAAGGTTTAGCCAAGTTTTACTAAAATTGGCCCCGTGGTTAATAAGTTCTTTTTTTGGCCACCAAAAAGCTATACTGTGATTGCTTCATGGCAGACATGTTGTTTTGACCCAAAAATATATATAAAACCCATTTCGGCCTTAAAATCCATCAAATAGAAAAATCCAATAAGACCGCTAAGCATGCTACATTTTGATTGGCCCACAGCGGACATATTTTTTGCCGGATCAATTTCCCGTGAACAAACTTTAATGGCCCTTAATACATAATCATATCTCCCAAATTTAAGCCTGATCCCTTCCGCGGGCCTGGAGAAGTCGTTTTCACAAAAACTAGGTCATCCAAGATTGCCGTCGATCTATTTGGCCAATCAAGTTCCCTTGAACAGAGTTGGTTCAGCTCTTTGCACAGAGCATATTTCATGAATTTTGAATCGATGCTCCAAGCTGTTTCGGAGATTTTAAGACATTAAAAAAAAAATCGGCCAAAATCCAAGATGGCCACCAGGCAAATTGGCCGATCCCCTTTGTTTGAACAGACTTGGATCCATACGGCCTAAGGATGTTGAATGCTAAATACAATTCAAATCAGCCCTGTGGTTCTTGAGAAGTTGTTCAAAGGAAATGTTGATGGGCGACGATGGACGGTCGCCATGGCATAAGCTAATAATATAATCAAAATTGTTTGCTAGAATCGATTAGTAGATGAATACATGTATCTGGCTTACTTTATGAAATATTCGCATTTGATTTCTAAATCTAGCAAGAAAATGAATCAGGTATATACGACTGGTTAATATGTGTGGAACTGTAATCAGGGTGATATGACTGAATGTTACACATTCTGATGATTTTATGAAATAAAAGTTATTTCTATTTCATTGTGATCTTCTACAATGCAGACGGCCTCAAAATTTAGAGGAAAATAATGTGACCAAGTTTTATCCTTGCATATAAATAGTGCACCCTAACTGTTTAGAACATGTAAATTGAGCAAAAATGTGCGGCTAATCTATGGGCCAATATGTTATGGCTTTTGGTAAATTTAGCCCATAAAGCGAGCAGAGGTTAGCAAGAAATGGGTGGGGCATAGCTAGAATATTTTAGATATATGGCCAATACAAAAGTTGGATAGTGCCGCGATCACAGGTGACACCGGGACAAGTGAGGCTGTTACATACAGGGTTTCTCATAAGGGTCCATTTGAAGGTATATAATAGTCCCAAAATGGAACTTGGCTTCCATGGAAACCCTGAAAATCTTGTATGATTGATAAATATGAATTAGTTTTATAGTCACAAGTTTTTTCTACAAAATAGCCAAAAAATCTATCACGGGACGCCCAATACATGTAATTCATATCTGTGAGCCAACGACGGTACATGTACTCTCTAATTTTAGCATGGATGAGGAAAAACTGCATGGGAAATACCAGATTTGACCCTAAAACTTCTAGATGTGGAGTCACTGGGAACATCCACAATTTTCATGCCATGAGAAACTCTGGTTACATGTAGATTGCTAGAGGCTGAAGATTACAGTGCTGTAACGTAACATTTTGAGGTGAATGCCATCAGGGTATGCTAAGAATTATAAGAGAATGCCCTGATTGAGGTTAGGAGGCTGCCCGCTTTCATATAGTAAATCTGTACACGTACAGTACTTGCATTATTATAAAATAATCATTATTGCATGAAGCTGTTTTTTACATGTATTAACATTCAATGTGACCATGATTCTGAAAGTGTATTTGTACTAATTACACAATGATACGAGATGAAAATCAACAGTCTATTGATTTTTTATGTATTCAAGGCACTAATAATTTTGCTAAGCACAAAGATTGGCATACTCATGAGGGCATCTGACTGTTGAAATTCATACGCGCTCACTGATTTTCACATGCATTTAGATCAGCAAAAACATTTCCTGACATATGGTAACAGACTCCCTTTCTTTAATAGCACTCTGGTGCTTTTTTAACACTTGGATTTGTTCAAGAAAATACTGATTTTCTCACAGAAAATGTCCATTTGCAGACCAAGAAAAGACTATTTTTTGAAAGTTTACAACTGGAATGACTGGCCTGGTTACCGAGCCAGTCATTCCATTAGTAAATAAAAAAATTAAAAAAACCAAACACCCCCATCTTCTCTTGGTCTGCAAATGGACATTTCTCCAGTCATTCCGGTACTAAATTAAAAAAACAAAACCCTATCTTCTCTTGGTCTGCAAATGGACAGTTCTCAAGACAACTGTAGAAGGCATTTTTGGCTGATATGAGGGTTAAAGTGGTTCTATGCATGAATTGTGTGGTTTGACACTACATCATTTAATATTCACTATCAACACCACATCAAGTACACCTCATAAAAAAGTTAACATGTTTCCAAAATAACAGCTTTTGGGCCTGTATCGCTCAGCTGGAATATAGGCATTTTAACCCTTTCACCAATGAATTCTCATTTTCAAGGCAACCATACAGGAAAATTGATTATTTTGAAATTAATTTGACTGGAAACAGTCAAGTTAATTTCAAAATATTAAACAGAATAAATTTTGCATCGCAAAGTATTTCCTTTTTCAGGGATTTGCCAGTGAAAGGGTTAACTAGAAAAGCTATCGATTACAAGTACAAGCCTATGTTTTTGGCCAGAATTGCAACAAGAACAAGTATGAACCCTACTAAATTTAGTTAAAATCGGTCTAGTGATTCTCTAGATATCATCTGACATTTCCAATTGCTTTACTATCGGAGTTTTTGGCAGGAAAAAAATCCAAGATGGCCTCCAACTGGGTAGGACTGGGCGTTGCTATTCAGCAGTAAAAGAATTAATTGAGACTCAATTCAGCAGTAAAAGGGTTAACAGACCTGCATCTCAGCAGTAAAAGGGTTATTTAAGACCTACAATTCAGCAGTAAGCGTTAATGTTAACTTGTTATCAGCAGTAAAATAGTTAATGAAGACTTGCAATTCAGCAGTAAAAGGGTTAATTGAGCCTTGCAAGTCAGAAGTATAAGGGGTAATTGCGCTTTGCAATTCTACAGTAAAAGGGCTAATTGTGACATGCATTTCAGCAGCAAAATGATTAATGGAGAATTGCCATTCTTCAGTAAAATGGTAGGGGCACTTTTGCAGGGGAACAAGACAGGCTTTCACCCACACCATCAATTGATTTGAGCCCTGTAGGTGGAGCTTAGAATACACCTTCCGTATCCTCTGCGTGTCGTAAGAGGCGACTAAAGGAGGTAAGGGTGAGGTAACCCTGACAGAAACCTCGAGTGCTGAAGACGGAGGTTCCAGGCCGCACGGCGCACTCTAATAAACCATGGATCCACGCACTTAACGCTTATGATCATGTCGATAGTCACTTACAGGACTGGCGGTATGATCAGCGAACGAAAAGAAGAAGAAGATCAAGATCAATTGATTTATTAGTCATGACAGGTGTTATCACCAAAACTTTCATTACACGATTAACCATTTTCCTCTGCTGGCTAAATATCTAAGATATGCACTGTGTGCTCTGACATCTATAATGTCGAATATTTTAAAATTAATTTGACTAAAAGTTATTGCTTTCTAAGGCAGCAATGACTTTTAGTCAAATAATTTTTTTAATAAACTTCAACGCACTCTACCCAGCAACTGCTCCTTACTGAGCTTGGCAACTCAGCCAAATGATTAAAACGATTTGGAACGCAGTCAAACCTGCTATAAAGACCACCTGTATTAGATAAAATTTTACTACACACTGCCAAACTGTTTCAGAAATGGCAAGGTTGAAATCAGCATACCCAAAAACCTATACAAAACCAATTTTGTCTTAAAAATCAATCAAATTAAATAATCCAATATGGCCACCAAACATGCTACATTTTCATTGGTCCACGGCGGCCATGTTTTTTTAATCTATCAACTTCCCTTGAACAAACTGTAATGGACCTTAGTCCCTAAACATATCTCTGAAATTTCGGCTCGATAAGTTTAGCGGTTTGGAAGTTGTTTTTGTAAAAACTAGGTTATTCACAATGTCAACTGAACCATTTGACCAATCAAGTTCCTTTGAACAAACTTGGTTCAGCTCTTGCCCTATATGATATTTCCTGAGTTTTGAATCGATCCAATTTTCAAGATAGCCACCAGCGCCTGGCGGCCATCGCGGATTTCGGATCATTGTCCATTTCAATAGGTTTCTTCCCCATACCTAGTCCAACCATTCTATGAAGCTTCAAAGCAATCCGATAAACGGTAACAGAGTTATCATCCGGAAACCATTTTCAAGATGGCCGCCGGTGGCTGGTGGCCATCTTGGATTTCGGATCATTGTCGATTTCTATAGGTTTCTTCCCAAGACCTAGTCCAACAACCCTATGAAGTTTCAATGCGATCCGACATACAGTAACAGAGTTATTATACGGAAACCAATTTTCAAGATGGTCGCCGGTGGCTGACAGTCATCTTGGATTTTGGATCGTCGATTTCGATAGGTTTCTTCCCAAGACCTAGTCCAACCACCCTATGAGGTTTCAATGTGATCCGACAAACGGTAACAGAGTTATCATCTGGAAACCACTCAGCCGCCCGCTCGGACGGACGGATGGATAGATGACAACATTACATAATACCCCACCAAAATTTTTTGGCGGGGTATAAAAATTGAACAAAATCCTAGATGGACTGGTCAAATTGGCTGATCGGCCTTTGTACCAACTTGGATCTTTATGCCCTACCTAAGGAAGCTTCCTGTCAAAAATAGTTGAAATCGGCCAAGTAGTTCTCGAGTCCTTTAAAGAAAAAGTTGCTGTGACGCCGGATGGATGGACGGTCGCCATGGCATAAACTCACTTGGTCATTCATGCAGTTAGTACAATTTTGAACACAGCATAAGAAAGGTTCTCCTAAATATTTTGGACTTAATTTGATTGGCTTCCAATCAAATCGTCTAAAATATTCAACAGTATGTTTTATTTTATTTTGGAAACATGTTAAGGTAATTCTAAACTCGGGTCTATAGTAACAGACCATTTAAATTTAATAACCACTCTCCGTTAAGTTGCTGGCTAAGGTGGTTATGTATTAGAGACTGTTTGACAATACATTAATATAAATCCTCACAGCACTACATGTACTTACACGGGTAGATTTTAAGGATTTTTTCTACTAACCCAGATGGGATAGTGCATCATTGATTTTACTGTCCTGCAGCAAATTTCACTAACCCAATGTTTGTAAGCTAAAAGCTGATCACTTCTTTAATCCATTCACCGATGGATCCCTATAAAACTCATTTCCAAGGCAACCATACAAAAAAGCTATTGAATATTTTGAAATTAATTTGTACGGAAAGACGTTGCTGCCTAAGGCAGCAACAGCTTTCCGGACGAATTAATTTCAAAATATTCAATAAAGCATTGAAGATAGCAGAAAATCTGTTCTTTTACCAATTTTTGGTGGGTACTGAACATAGTGACATTATAAGTGTTTTTTCGTATTTTCTCTTTTGAGAGCATTACTAAGTGGGTTAGTGCAGGTGTAGTTTTACTAAACCATATGAAATTCTACCATCCTCTGTTTAACGGCTTAGTGTTAGAACCAGACCCGACATATGTGAACAGCATGTCAAAATATTCTAAATGTTATATGCATAAGCAATGAGTTATTTAAAGCATGGAGGAATGAATAACCACCATCTTATAATCTCCCCCACAATCCCGCAACCCCTCATATATGGCCTTATGAGTGCATAGGATTGACTACAGCTAAAATAAACTATTAAACAATAAAACAACGACAAGCTATGGTTCATTGTGACGGTACAGGCATCAGGGAGACAAGTGTGAACACTTACACCATTCGAATTGTTCTTCATGCCCTGAGGAGGCAAAAGAAAAATAAACCGCACTCAAGCCAGAGTATAACAACACCAATCATGCACAATGACGAGGACAACAAGCAGACACAACGATAACAAATACAACAAGACATACAGGCATATAATCATCAAAGGTTGCGGAAACAGATTTACAAACGTGAAAAACTGCATCAAGACAGACATACAAGGCATTACAAGAAATATAAATAGACTCATAAGTTCTACTTTTACTGAAATTAGGCATTACAAATTCTGGGATATATCTTCATATTTTATTTTATTTTTAAGGGCCATAACTTTGCTAAATAGTGTTGAAATACAGAGTTGTCATTCATCTGAGGAGTATTAAGCTATAATACGCATTTCGTTTGAAAATATTAGTGCAACATGTTGAATGGAAAACACTAGATTCATGATAAATTTTGTAATTTAATCCTTTAGCCCTTTAACACTCATACCAGCCAAAAACAGCTTCTGCAGTGATCTTTAAAAATGTCCATTTGAAGACCAAGGAGACTATTTTTGAAAATTTACCAATAACTCAATAACCGAGCCAGTCATTCCAGCGGTAAATTTTCAAAAAGACTTCTCTTTGTCTGCAAATGGACATTTTCTATGAGAAAAGTTAATTTTTTTAAAACAAATTTAAGTGTTAAAGAGCTAATCATCAAAGAAATGTCCATTTTCAGAACAAAATTACTTTTTAAAAATTTACCACTGGAATGACTGGCTGGCTCGTTTATTGAGCCAGTCGTTCCAGTGGTAACCTTTCAAAAATAGCATTCCCATGGTATGCAAATGGACATTGCTTAAGACCACTGAAGAAACCTTTTTGGCCAGCTTGATTGTTAAATGGTTAATGTCCATAACTCGGCCAAACATTGGCCAAAATAAATGGAATACAAACTTGAATTAGAACTTACTTGTACTAGGCATTACAGTTTATCCTGAATTTTCGTTAAATTATCATAAGCCAGACCTAACTGATCTAATCGAAACCAGAACTTTTAAGATTTATAATATTTTTCAAGGGACAATACAGGTTTATGATGGCTGACTTATGACCCCAACATTTTAACCCATAGTTAATTTTAAAAACCCTGATTCAAATTCAATTCTCCATAAGACACCACCAATTTTCTGTTATTATGTTTTCAGAATACATATATGCATATAATCCAAAATTCAAAAACAGATTTCAGAAAATTTAGAAGGAACAGATAATAATATTTCTCACTAATTAATCCTTTCATCCATATAGACAAATATTCAGCAACTTCTATATACCATAAGGAAATCTTTGCAGTAAGTGGTATTGACAGACAGAGAATCAATGGGAAGGTTGGTAGAGAGACTGCATAGACACTTAACCCTTTAACCATTGAATTTATTCATGAAAATTTCAATTTTCTCATTGAAAATGTCCATTTGCAGACCAAAGACAAGACTATTTTTGGAAATTTACCAGTTATCGAGACAGTCATCCCGGTGGTAAATTTTCAGTGTTTTTTTGGTCTGCAAATGGACATTTCTCAACACCACTGCAGAAGCCGTTTTTGGCCGATATGAGTGTTAAAGGGTTAACCCTTTTGAATCAAGATTCCCGGTGGAGGATCATAATTACTTATTTAGTATCAAAGGTCAGGCATCTCACAGTCAAGGGGTTAATGGTTAAGCTGACCAAAAACAATGTCCGTAGTGGTGTTGAGTAATACCCATTTGCAGACCAAAAGAAGAATATTTTTAAAGATTTACTGCTGATGAGTATTGTACTTTAGGTCTGATCTGAATAATGGGTACTCGTTTGATAACAAACTCCAGTTGGCGCATGATATCGGTCGGCATTACAAAATTAATGCGCAATACACCAACTGCTTGTTTGATACATAAATCTGGTCTTAAAATATTGTTATAATGAAGGTATTTATCACGCCAAGACTGTTTTATGTGTATTTTGACTACAAAAGTGTGGAATAAACTTTATTATATATTAAACATACTACTATTAGAATTAATCTAATAGGTGGCCAAGATCTACAAATCCGAGGCCTGCATTGATTTCAAGGGGGTGGGGATGGGGGGAGGGTGGAAATGCATCAGGGCAGAAGTCGGTATAAAGTAGAGTACTAATACAGTTTTGCCATTTTGAAACTGCTATGAAATCAATGGCGCTCATATGTCAAAGTTAGCGGGTGGGCATTAAATAGGCCAAATACAGAACTTAGGCCTGCAGATGGACACTGACTAAGAAAGAATGTTAAATTTTCTTGGCAAACTTTGACGATTAACCCTTTAACACTCATATCGGCCAAAAACGGCTCAAGCACTGATCTTGAAAAATGTCCATTTGCAGACCAAGTGAAGCCTAGTAGTAAGTAGTAAATTTTCAAAAATAGGCTTCTCTTTGTCTGCAAATGGACATTTTCTATGAGAAAATTGAAATTATCTTGAACAAATTCGAGGGTTAAAGGGTTAATGTATTGCTGGATTAAGATGCAAAGATTATGGCTGGTGAATGCTGATGCTAGCAGGAGTGACGATAATGGACTGTTGCAATAACAAGAATACAGTAAAACCTGTCTCGAGCCGACACATTATGGAACACCTAAAAGTGGCCATATAAAATAAACGGTAACTTACAGTACAGCTCATAAATATGTCAACATGTTTCCAAAACAAAAACAGAAACATGTTAGTTAGTTTAAGTTTGAACATGTTCTGTTCTGAAGAAATGTTCTGTTGAACATTTTGGACTTAATTTGCAATGGGTTAAAAAAAAGTGCAAAATATTCAGCAGTATGTCTTATTTTGTTTTCGAAACATGTTTAAGTTAATCCTGATGAATGGCCTTTGGTGTCATAAAATGATGGTTGTTGAAGTTGAACCACCCATTTAAGGAAACACAATATTATAGGCACAAAAGGTCTCCGCTAAAGACAGGCTTTACTATATTGTTCAGAAGAGTGTATTGTTGCTCAAGCTCTATGCAAAGCACTGATAGTCGGGAGGCAAGGGGCTGGTGATTTTCAGAGTTGGATTAGCTACTTGTTAAAGAGATTGACAGCCGACAATTTGAGACAGGTAGTATGTTTTGTTGCAAACAAATATAGTAACCCTTTAATGATCATACAGGCCAAAACTGGCCTCTGTTATGGTGTTGTGGAATGTCGATTTACAGGCCAAGAGAATAGAATTTTTGAAAATTTACCACTGGAATAACAGGCTCGATAACTGAGTCAGTCATTTCAGCGATAAATTTTCAAGAATTCTATTCCCTTAGCCTTTAAGTGGACTCAATATTAAAATTTTCTTTTAACAAATTTGAGCATTACAGGGTTAACGAGCCGATACCTAGAGTGATGTTATCTAGATACTGCAATGTGCAATACGGGTACGACATCATACAATCAAATCTTTACAACACATTATAACAGTCTAATGAACTAAAACTAGAAAGAATCGAGATGGTTTCAGAAAACAGGACCTTTACAGGTCAAGAATGTCAAGGGTAGACCTCTAAGTCTTGGTCACAGAAAATGGATGTTCCACCAATATGAATAGCGCTAGTTGTCAAGAATTAAATAGTAAATATTCTTTGCTACCATTGACACATATTAACCCTTTAACCCTCAATTTTTTTTTTTTAATTTCAATTTTATCATAGAAAATGTCCATTTGCAGACCAAGACAACTGTTTTTGAAAATTTGCCACTCGATTCCAGTGTTAAATTTTCAAAAATAGTCTTCTCTCGGTCTGCAAGTAGACATTTCTCAACACCACTGCAAATTCTGTTTTTAGCTGATATGAGTGTTAAAGGGTTAATTCATTCAAGCTCCACAGATGTTATAAAAGCAATATTTGCCTGTAAGTATCGAAGCACATCAACCCTTATTTCCCAGAATCCAGTAAACCAATATAAAGTTTAAGACATGTTTATTGGCTCATCTTATTAGGAAACTACAGCCGATTGGCTGAAACTGATTTAACAAATAAATAATTTTGCAAGCATTCTCTTAGTAAAGTCTGATTTTGTTCCAGTAGAAAGATTTGTAGAAAAATTTGCAATGTGGTCATCAGTTTTAAATTCAATCAACTAAGTGATCATAAAGCACTTATTGTTTTCAGAAACCATCTTCATCACAAGATTACATACAACAGCAGAAACAAAGCACAAACAAGCACTCACCTTTGCTAAGTCTGGAATGTCACCTTTATCAATACCAACATTCTGGTGATCACAAAGCATATAGGCCATAGTTATTGTATGCAAGATCGATAGTTAAACCAATTCTTAACGCTTTAATGGCTAAATTTGTGCAAGAAAATCTAAATATTTGCTGATTGAATGTCTATTTGTAGGCCAAGAGACTATTTTTGAAAATTTACCACTGGAATGACTGGCTCGCTTCTCGAGCCAGTCATTCATGTGATAAATTTTCAAGAATAGCATTCTCTTGGCCTGCAAATGGACATGTATTCTCAAGACCCCTACAGAAACCAGGCTTGGAGGTCTTCAGCATACAAGTGTTAAACGACAATAGTAGGCAGTAGAAAATTAGAAAAGTTTGCATGTAGACGACGTTTGCATTACTATTCTCACATATCCCTCGCCAATTTAACAGCACATTATATATATCGCACATGACATTTGAGGTGTAAGATATTACCCTACATGTAGACAATATTGCTATATATAGACTATTGACAAATTACAGGTTTTTCATGGAGGTAACTCTGGTGGTAATAAATCAACTTCGCTGTAAAGAAATCTAATGTCAGTTTTTCACACAACATACCCATGTACCAAAGTTGAAGTGAATCCATGTAGGATTTTTATCCAGAGATAAATGGTCCTCAAAACAATTTCTGTACAAAAGGTTTTCGCTGGAGATAACTTATAGCAAACATGGACGGATTTCGCTGGAACACAATCCTGAGCGATCTCTTATCAGAAGGTAATATACAAATGTAGATTTCTACAGATATCGTCAGGAAATGGGATTATCGACAGATTTTATATTGGTCATAGAAGTTAACTCTCACAAAATTTGTATATAGATGGCTTTCACTGCAACACCAAAGTCAAACGAAGGTTTGTCACAATGTATCAAATCCAAAATTGATGAAAATTTCATAGCCGTTCAAAAGTTATGCTTCACAAGCACACAGAAGGACAGATACACATCACACATTGGCAGAATGTACTGGAGGGATCTAATCTGTCACTCAAGCATCTGGTATCTAGGCTTGCGCGATTACAGGATTAAATCGAAAATCGTGATTATGTTTTAAATCGTGAATTTATATGATTAAAAATTGAATAATCGTAAATATTTTCTATTGCATAAAATATTTCAAAACTTAACTTTCAATTACTTTTTAATGGACTTTTCTAAACACCATTGAAGTTTTCGTCATTGATATTCTTTTGTTGCCAATGTCTTGTTAATTTGTACCCAAGCTGATTAATCAAGTAAGCATGATTGTTTTTAAATAATCGATCGCGATCACTAACGCAATAATCGCACAAGCCTACTGAATTACATCACTAGTCAGCTGATATCACAATTAAAATGATGTCTAGCTCTATTACGAAACTCGAAAAGTCTCTCATAAAAGTGTAAGAATTGTATGTCTTCAGTGAATTTAACATTTTGTTGAATATTTTGTAACTAATTAAACTGGGAACTGTGGCTGACACAGGCAGCAACGGCTCAAAGTTAAATTAGTTTCAAAATACTCAACAGCTTCCCTGTATAGCTTTCTTGGAGCTTAGATTCCAAAAATTCAGGTTTTCAGCATCCGCAACGTGGGGTGAGATTAGTTGGAAATGGGAGGGGCATAGCTAGAAGTTTCCCTGACGTCGATGTTAGGGAATAATACTATGAAATAGCACTAATATCTTACCTCTGCAACTTTAAGGAATTCAGAGACTTTCTCCATGCGAATAAGGAATTTCTTATATAGGTCAAGGGCATCACGACATTGCTTCTTTTGCATGTCAAAATATTTTTCTAAAAGACAAACAAATATGAGTCATAGACTAGTGGTTTTTTTAACCATTTAGTGGTCAAATTTTCTCAAGTAAATTTAAATATTTGCTAATTGAATGTTATCGAGCCAGTCATTCTAATGGCAAATTTTCAAAAATTGTATTCTCTTGGTCTGTAAATGGACTTCCCATAAGACTATAGCTGAGGACAGTTTTGGCCGGTATGACCTTTAAAGGGTTAAATTACATGGCGATATTGCACATAAGTGGGGAAGTCTCTAGCATCTATGAGTTTTTATAATTCATGAATCCAGTTTCACAGTCAATCATATGACATCATAATCAACTACGTGACATGTAGGCTGATGTCATAATCAATTACGTCTTGAATGACTCGATCTAGTCCATCATAAACGCTTAACAGTCTTTCAGGTTGTACGAATTGTATGTCGTTAATATTTAATAGATACATTGTTGAATATTTTGAAAGTAATTTGACTGGGCGCTGTTGCTACCATAGTCACCCAGTTAAGTTAGTTTCAAAATATTCAACAGCTTCCCTGTACAGTTTGCTGGAAATTGAGATTCAGAGAGTGCATGGATCGATTGATCACAAAGTGGACACAGCATGGGTGGAGCTTAGCTACAAATGGGCGGGGCATGGCTAAAACTGGATTCTTCCATTAATTACGGTAATCAGTAAAATCATGGCTTTCACATATTTTACCCATGAATGGCCAAGCTGGACAAAACCAGCACCTGCAGTGGTCTCTGGGAATGTCCATTTACAGCCCAAGGGAAAACTGTTTTTTGAAAATTTACCACTGAAACGACTGCCTCCATACTGGAACCAGTCATTCCCGTGGTAAATTTTGAAAAACAGTCTTCTCTTGGCCTGTACAATTTAAATGTACATTCACAATGCAAACATATCAATCTTCTTGACCTATCTATCTGGACAATTAAAGGGTTAAGAAACCCAGTCGAAAATATACATCCAAAAACTAAAATAAACCAAATAAATAAAATATCAGTGGTGGTCAAATGTCCTCATCCTACAACCACACCCTCTCCCTCCCCACAAACCACCACCACTGATTTTAAAGCATTAAAGCGTAAAACAGATTTTTGATGAAGTATTAAAGGGGAGCTAATTCATGAATCTATTTCGTCACTCGATCATATAACGTCATAATCAACTATGTGACGTGTATGCTAAGGTTATAATCATGACATCAGGAATGATTTGATTAAGCCTGTCTTTAACGCTTAATAGCCCGACACGTTGTACGAATTATGTTTTTGCTGTTTAAGAAATATGATGTTGAATATTTTGAAACTAATTTGACTGGGTGCTGTTTTTGCCATTATTGATGCATATGGCAGCAACAGCACCCAGTCAAATTAGTTTCAAAATATTCAACAGCTTACCTGTATATTCCTCTGGAAATTGATAGTCAGTAAGTTCAGAGATAGATCGATCACAACATGGGCGAAGCGTGGGTGGAGTTTAGCTAGAGATGGGCGGGGCATAGTTAAAACTGGAAAGGTCCACTCTGTTGACTATGAACCGATTTCACTGAACCATATCTGTGCAGGCTTGTTAGAGCTACATGCGCCATATACCAATTTGCTTATCAAAACAGATTTTAAGTCTTTCAGTTGCAGTCTATGTACGGTATGGATAATGCTCTCCGTCTGGCAATTCCAACCATGGTCATCTCAAAACTTGCCGAAAATTACACATGTCTTCTGAAGTTATGTGTTGGAAATGAATCCAGACAGAAAGGCACATGGATGTATGGACTGGGCCTAGTCCTTGTCCCTTGTTGGCGGGGTCGTGGGACATTAACAGGCAAACCAAATTAGACTTTTTAAATATTAAAACTATTTGACATTTAAACTTACTTTAAATAACTACATGTAAAGATTATGAACATATAAAATCTGCAGCTAGTGATAATGAAATAGGATTTAAATTATACTACCATTAACCCTCTAACACCCATATGAGAAATGCCCATTTGCAGACAAAAAGAAGACTATTTTTGAAAATTTACCACTGGAATGACTGGCTCAATAATTGAGCCAGTCATTCCAGTTGTAAATTTTCAAGTGTTCTTTTGGACTGCAAATGGATATTTTCTATGAGAAAATTTAAATTTTCTTGAACAAATTTGAGGGTTAAATGGTTACGGTATTCTTTACATATTAGACATCCTTGGCAATCAGTATTTTCAATAACGCAAAGTATCTGCCACGACTTTCTGACATATCTGTGAACCACAGAGTATATTTTTTCAGCAATCATCTATTGGACTAATATTTAAGACAAGTATCAAAATGTATCGATGGCAATACTTTACCTAATAAATTAATAATGCCATCATTATAACAGGCAAATAATCGTATGAGGTCTTTAAACATGAGCATAAAACAGGCATTAATAACTCCATTGGTCAGTTCATTGGGTGTACACTGCAAGAGAAAGAACACACCTGATATGAATAACTATTTTTAATTTCAAAGGCCTGTGATGTTCACCTGCGTCATTAGTATTTGAACCATTTGCATTTAAATAGATATGGTGGATAATTTTTGGAAAATCCAAGATGGCCAACAAACAAACGGCTCAATGAAAATTCTTGTTTGATTTTTTTAAGCCTACGGCCATATGATGCTTTGACACAAGTTTCATTGAAATCAGGCCATGAGTAGTATAGTTTTAAATAGTTCTCGAAAATTTTCAGAAAATCCAAACTAGTCACCAAAAGATCGACCAATCACAATTCTGAACAGAATTTCTAAAGGCTAGCAACACAGGATCCTTCAAGGCAAATTTGGTTAAAATCCACCAAGTGGCTTAGGAGGAGATATGTTTTAAAGGACTTCTGGATAATTTTAGGAAAACCCAACATGGCCACCAAACATTGGGCAATAAAATCTGTGTGTACTATGTTGAGGCCTATCGCGATAAGATCGCTCCACCCAAGTTTAGTTTACATGGGGCTATTTTTTAAGTAGCGTTTTAAATTTTCACAAAATATCCCCCAAAAGAATAAACAAATCAAAATTCTGAAGAGAGGTTCTGGAGCATACCATCGTAGTGTCCTTCTAGCCAAATTAAATTGAAATCTAGGAAACGGCTAAGGATGAAATACATTTTGACAATTTCCTGTAAATTTTTCTTAAATTTAAGTTTTTCACCCCAAAATTGACCATTCAGAATTCTGAATAGGTTTCTCAAGTCTAGTACAGTAGAATCCTTCAAGCAAAATTTGGCCGGAATCCATCAAGCTGCTATTGAGGTGCATTTTGACGATCTGTAATTTTTTTCTAAAGTCTAAGATTTTTACCCAAAAAATTTACCAATCAAAATTCTGACAAGATGTTCAGGAGCCTGCCACCATATGGTCCGCCTAGCCAAATTTGGTTGAAATCTGGCAAACAGTTATGGAGAAGCTGCATTTTGACAATTTCAGGTCCATTTTTCATAAAATCCTAAAATTTTCAACCAAAGAATTGACCAAGTAAAACTAGCCTAGCAGCATAGAATCGGCCAAATTTTGTCAAAATCTATCGAGCGCTTTAGGAGATACATTTTAAAGTAAAATTTGATGGAAGGACAATGGACGGATGACAGGCACCATGGCATCAATCAGCTCACTTGCCCATTCTGGCCCGGTGAGCTAAAATGTTTTCTGTATCTAATTACAGCACACTGAATGTCACAAGTATGCAGTACAAAATAACAATTGAAAGGCAGCTATAAACTGATATACAACCACAAGCTCAACATCAGTACATCCCAAGCACAAGTATTGCCCATTCATACAGTAACACTAAATGCATAGATCTGGTAGTATCAGTGTGCTATCCACGGTTCATCTAATTCTCTCTCAAATTGTAGGAGTGGCAACGACAAAATTTGTGGGATATAGACACCGAAATGCAATGGTTTTTGCACACCCCATTCACCACCCCCCCCCCCAAAATCAGTCATGCATGATAGATGCAAAAACCTCATATTAGGCACATATTTCAGTGGTGTACAATCATCCTGGTCCAGTTTCATTCAATTCTCTTAAAATGTAGGACAGGAATGAGTACGTTACAGTGACAAGATTTTGGGGACATACTTCTGGTTTGGAGTCAACCTATTTGTTCACTTAACTCTGGATCTGCTGAATATTTTGAAAACAATTTGACTGAAAAGCTGTTGGTGACTAAGCCACCAACAATTAAAAATATTCAGCAGATCCAGAGTTATTTCCCACTGAAATTATTATCTGGTGGCTTTTAGCACCCAAACAAGTCAACAAGAAAATTGTGGTGGAATTGATGACAACATATCTTCATGTATTAGAGGTAAAAGCATAAATCTACAGCAAAAATCTATGGAAAAGACAAGCCAGAATAGTGCACATGTATACCTCTAAGACAGACAAATCAATACTCACATCATATTCAAGTAAACTATCTAACTGTTGTTGTAAAACTGGTAAAGTCTTCAACAGCTGCAAAGAAAGTAAACAAAACAATAACACAGCACTGACATCATATATGTCAATTCTAGTTAAGGCCCAACAATTTCTAGCTAAGCTCCTTTCACTTTTTATGTGTACATTTGTATTATCTAACAATTGTGAAACTTATTTAACTGAGTGGATGCAATGCAAAAAAACTTCTCACATCATCTCTATGATAGGCGTCATAAAGTCTGGTCACCTTGATGGACGTGTAATGGATGCATAAACATGAAGGAAGAAGTGACACTATGCAATTATCTGCTAAGAAGTGACACTATGCAATTATCTGCTAAAATAAACTATTTAAATAGCAAATTATTTATCATTTCAATTATCTAAGTAAGCAAGGAAAAAAAATTTAAGCTAGAAGATTTACACTCGCTTTGTTTAAGCTGTCATTCAAAGTTATTCAGAAGAATAACATGGTCTAAATGCTCAATACCTATGAAAACTGTGTAAAGGGAGTAAACTCTGGCTTTGTAGATCATCAGTAGGTGATCTCCCATATGCATAGATAGCAGAAAAATAATTTCAAATATTTTTAACAGGCAAATTATAAAAACACTTCAACGCATAATTTTTACTGTGAGTCCAGTGCTGTTTAGTCCATACAGTAGCAGAATTATTCAACCTGTCACAAGAAACTACCTTTGGGAGAATCAAAAGCTGATGACAAAATACTGGTAGTGGCTTTATAATATAAGTGATTTTAAGATAGGAGTACGCATTTGTAACATCTGGGCAGCCCCAAAATCCCTCTTGATTAAACTTGATGGTAGCACAACAGTGATGGTCTATGTCCGGACATGCTCTCTGAATGCCAAAGAATAGCCGGCTCAGAAAGCACTAGAATCTGCAGTGGTAGGTGCTAACAGGTATGTGGCACGCATAGGGGGGGGGGGGCTAGGCTAAAGGAGCTTATGACGTACATAGTCATGAGAGTGGACAAGACGAAGTGGAGAAAGTTGAAGAACTGATTGCAGCTGAAAGGAGTTTTCACTTCATCAGTTGCAGAACACAGTTACGCATCAACATCACTAACATTTGTGCCAAAAGGATGGTAGGGTATTTTATTGGTCAAGCCAGCCAAAACTGGCCTCTGCAGTAGTCTTAAAAAATGTCTTTGTATGCAATTTAAAAAAATTTACCACTGGAATGACTGGCTAAAAAAAAATCGATACACCAGTCATCCCCGTGATAAATTAAAAAAAATACTATTCTCTTGGCCCTGCAAACAGACACTTGGCGAAGCAAAAAACTCAACATTTTTTATCATTAAACTATTGATGGTCAAGCCGTTCAAAATGCCCTCTACAGTAGTATTGAAGAAAGACCATTTGCATGACAAAAGAAAGTAGTTAGATTTACAAAAATAGTCTTGTCTTATGTCTGCAAATTGACATTAACTAAGCAAAAATCTTGATTCTCCTATCCAATCTTGACCATCAAAGGGTTAAAGTATGCGGGTCAACAAATCGCACAGTAGATTGTGTGTGTAAATTATTATCAAGGCTGCATTGATAATATAGTACAGCGCAGAAATAATGTTAAATGTTTGCAGCAAAATAAAACGTACTGTTGAATATCTTGCCTAAGGCAACAATGTCTTCCAATCCAATTATGTGCAAAATAGTTCACAGAACATTTTTTACACTGTATTCAAAATTGTACTAAACTAACTTGTTTCTGTTTTCGTTTTGGAATTATATACCTTATCTGAGCTGTACTGTAACTGATAAAGGCTCTATCATACAAAGAGTAATTAGCTGTATTGTCCTCCTTTACTCGTGTCAAACATCAGTGATTAGATTCTAAAGTGCACAATGTATGTCGAGATGAAGATTCATTACAAGTGTTCCTGCTTCCAATGATCATATACACGTAATATTCTGACAAACGAGTATAGACATAAATACAGCAGAACCTGTCTTTAGTGACCACCTTATGGGGGAAGAAATAACTCACTAAAACAGACATGTAGTGCTTAAACCTTTAACACTCTTATCAGTCAAAAATGCCTTCTGCAGTAGTCTTGTGAAATGTCCATTTGCAGACCAAGAGACTATTTTTGAAAATTTACCACTGGAATGACTGGCTCGATAACCGAGCCAGTCATGTCAGTGGCAAATTTTCTAAAATTATCTTCTCTTGGTCTGCAAATGGAAACTCTTATTTTCTATGAGAAAATTTTTAATTTTCCTGATCAAATTAAATTGTTAAATGGTTAAGTGACCACCTTATGGGGGGCAAAAATAAGTCACTACAATAAACAGGTAGTGCTTTAATACAGGTGACTTTTACCTAGGATATGCCTTTTGGGCCCAAATGATGGTGGTTCCTTAAGGCAGGTGGTTGCCAGCCTGTCTGTCTTAAAGAAGCATCATCATCTGATTCCTAAAGGTAGGTGGTTTCTCGAGCAGTTTTAACAATACATTAAATGTGGTCAAGAAATTTGTACTTTTCTGATAGAAAACATCCATTTGTAGACCAAGAGATTATTTTTGGAAATTTATCACTGGAATGACTGGCTCGGTTATCGAGCCAGTCATTCCAGTGGTAAATTTTCTAAAATATTCTCTTGGCCTGCAAATGGACATTGCTTAACGACACTGCAGAAGCTATTTTTAGATGGCTTGAGTGTTAAAAGATTGAGCCAGTCATTCCAGTGGTAAATTTTCAAAAATATTCTCTTGGCCTGCAAATGGACAC
Organism: Chaetoderma sp. LZ-2023a; assembly: GCA_034401795.1. Lineage (NCBI taxonomy): Eukaryota > Metazoa > Mollusca > Caudofoveata > Chaetodermatida > Chaetodermatidae > Chaetoderma > Chaetoderma sp. LZ-2023a. The sequence goes on along the minus strand of CM067374.1, from coordinate 93,753,511 downwards.
TGCTTACGGACACTGCAGAAGCTATTTTTGGATGGCTTGAGTGTTAAAAGATACATAAAATTTCATCACTGATAAATAACCCCAGGTATTGATTGAACTATAAACATCCAAGGTAGGATGATGATCATTATCAGAAATCACTATCATTATCAGACTCACCTTTTCTGTATTCATTGTCCGTAAGAGACCATCATCTTTTCTGTAATAGAAACAGAGAACCATATAGAATAATACATGATTAAACACATAAACACAAAACAGTGGTATGACATACATATATCTCAGTCACATAATGTACATTGCGCTTGCTTTTGTCTCAATATTATAAGACCAAGGATGTGCCCAGAAAAAAATGAGTGCCTGTCGATCTCAGTCCCTAGCGGGTGTTCCACGGAAAATTTTGAGCCGAGCGGAAATGGCAAAATTCGCCAGAGTGCCGGGTGGACACCGATGAGTGGTGGGAGTGGCGCCCGGCGCCGCCCATCCTGGGCACATCCCTGTAAGACAGAATTAGATTCAATCAGAAATTACTAACGCTTTCCTCCTTCTTTTCGTTCGCTGATCATACCGCCAGTCCTGTAAGTGACTATCGACATGATCATAAGCGTTAAGTGCGTGGATCCATGGTTTATTAGAGTGCGCCGTGCGGCCTGGAACCTTCGTCTTCAGCACTCGAGGTTTCTGTCAGGGTTACCTCACCCTTACCTCCTTTAGTCGCCTCTTACGACAAGCAGATGATACGGAAGGTGTATTCTAAGCCCCACCTACAGGGCAACGCTTTCCTTAATTCCGACTTCATTTTATTTCTTTAGGCCTCCAACACTCAAGCTGACCAAAAGTCTTTTGTAGTGGTATTTAGAAATATCCATTTGCAGATCAAGAAATTTTTAATTTATCACCTGAATGACTGGATTGATAATCGAGCCAGTCACTCCAGTGATAAATCTTCAAAAAATTATCTCTTCATCTGCAAATGTACATTTACTAAAAGAAAATTAAAATTTTCTCGTTTAGGAGTAAACCCCTTAATGGTCAAGCTGGTGAAAACCTGTCTTTGCAGTGGTCTTGAGAAATGTCCATTTGTCAGCCAAGGACATTATTTTTGAAAACATACCACTGCAATGACAGGCTTGGTAACCACGTCAGTCATTCTACTGGTAAATTTTCAAAAACGGGTCTCTCTTGGCTGACAAATGGACACTTACTATGAGAAAATCGAAATCCTTTTGAAAAATCTTGAACGTTAACGGATTTTCCAGATTCTTATCTGATTTTTGTTTCTAGTCAAGCCCGACATCGAGGATGTCGAAGTTTACATGAACAAAATCAGGGCTAATGCAGTGGGCTTGAGAAATGTCCATTTGCAGACCAAGACAAGACTATTTTTGAAAATTTACCACTGGGATGACTGGGTTGATAAGCGAGCGAGTCATTCCAGTGGTAAATTTTCAAAAACAGTCTTCTCTTGGTCTGCAAATGGACATTTTCTTTGAGAAAATTGAACTTTTCTTGAATATATTTGAGTGTTAAAGGGTTAATATGACTAATGTATTGATTGCATTGAAATTGATATTAAAACAAGTGACACGTGTCCCACATGTGATGTGTGACATACCTTCAGAGCAGAGATAAACACAACTAATTCAGTTCCCCAATGCAACAAACTCTTGAAACAATAGCCCAGACGAACATTTTCTGTATTGTTTGTACTGAAACTACTTTTTATATGTACCAAGACTTCCGCCTATAATGCATTTATACACCTAGTTTAGTTACCGTATAACAAGAATTCTTGAAACTCCAGCACGGACAAAGATTTTCGGCAATGTTCAGTGAACCATGAAAAGTAGGTCAAGCTGACCTACTTTTCATACAGAAACCACCTACAGCATACAATACATCCACACACCAAGTATAGTTCCCATATACGAAAATCATTAAACTACAGACCATACAGGAATTTTTTCTAATGTTCAGTGAACCATGAAAAGCAGATCAAAAGTAGGTGACACTGACCTACTCTTCATGCACTCCACACATCCTCCCTATGATACATCCACAAATCAGGTTTTGTGAATATATGTGAAAAAACTTTGAAACTACATGCCCTGGAAGATTTCCAGGGATGAACAGATGGACAGATAAACAGATGGACAGAAATGCTATATTCACCAGAGAGAGCTGTTTAACCCATTAACGGTTAAATGTGGTCAAGAAATTTTTTTTTTCTTATTGAATGTCCATTTACAAGACAAGGGAATAAAATTTTTTGTAATTTTATCACTGGAATGACTGGCTCGGTTATCGAGCCAGTCATTCCAGTGGTAAATTTTCAAAAATTGTATACTTTTGACCTGTAAATCGGCATTCCTCAAGACCATAGCAGAGGCCGGTTTGACCGTTAAAGGGTTAAGTGGAATGAAGCTGTCTAGGTCTCTACTGCAATGCATGAGCGCCATAGCTTACTTGCAATGAAAATAGTCATGGCTGTAGTCACCTCATGACTAGGGTTGGGCGATTTTTCGATATTATCGTCAATATCGCGATATACCGAATACCGATACCGAAATCATCATAATTTCGAAAAATCGTAAATATCGTCAATACCGACAGGACGATATTGCCTTTTAACTGTGAGCATAATATAAATAACTAAGTTAGAACTGTCATACTCTTACCTCTATTCGGTCCAGTAATAGTCTAAGTAATAATCCAGTCTTTGTCTAAGGTAATAAAAACTTAATAAACTCCAAAATAATCTGTGTTCATTTAATTCATGGTTTGTTTGCGCTAATAAAATGATTTAAAGTACAAAATAATCATTTGTTGTTCACTTTTCATAATTACATAAATAGACGCCGCCATGTTTTTTCTTGCCTCGTTCTGACTATTAGTCAGTGGGGAATACCATTTGCACTACCCACATTCCATTCTGATGACGTCATTACTACGGGTCAAGCTATTTATCCATTAATCGTTGATCTGCATGGTTAAACATTCTTCTGACCGTGAAAGATTTAAACTTTAAAGCTTTTTAGGTTGATAGGAAACCACACACACTTAATCCCTTATCAATACCACAGCTTGGAACGGTGGGTGAGGGGGAAGTTAATCTCTTGCTTTACCGCTATACGTTTTTATGTAACTTTATACAATATATTTAGCATTTTTAAACAAATCAGATCAAAATTCATTCCACATATAACATTACAGATTTATTCTAAGTGAGACTTAAAATAAATAATTTAGGCCTAATTATTTCCAGTCTTCTATCTGTTGTGGCAGTTTTGGTTGCAGTGTTAACTGGGTTAATTTCACACATACCGGCTACACCTTGAGATCAATGGATAAACCTGCTAAGTAGTGAGCGAATTTGAATCGGTCTACAATGGGGCAAATTAGTATTTAATAGTACAGACTAAATAAAATCTGATATAATTGTTTCCAGTCTTCACGCTGGTTCTCGTTCAAAATCATGCAGTGTTATTTTATTAATTTACATCGTCTATGCTAGCGGCGGGCGTGATAACGGCTGTCGGAATTCTGCAGTGTGAATTCTGATTGGCTCAAGATGTCGCTCTGCGGAATTCCTTTCTGCGCAATGAAGTTAATGCGTATTCCTTGCTCAATCTTTTGATAGTTGTCGTGAGGTAAAGATTTGTAATTTGACTGGTAATATTCATAATTTCGCACATCCGGCCATTTTGAGATTGGTTGCCATTAAAGTGGGGCCAAACTTACTACATGCAGAAACGCATTGTTTACATTTTCCATGAAGCCCAAACCATAAAATCCTGTATCTGAGAATCTGTAATAACCCCCACCCAGTATCACAAAGCATCAAATCATGAGTGAATTTTGCAAGATAGTAAAGACAAGAGGTCCAATGGGCCTGTATCGCTCACCCGGAACATTGGTATTTCAACTAATCTTACTTAAGTTTTACATCCATCGGTGTCACTTCCAATGACTTTCAGTCAAATGGTTTAGTTTTCGAGATATTGACAACAATCTCTGGACTGCTTTTTTGCATTAGTGATTTTGAACAATGTTTAAGCGAAAATAGATGAATCAGTGCTAACAACAGCTGGTTTCTTAACCGTCTCACTGCTGCAAGCCAGTGCAGCCAATAATTTAAATTTTCAACTTTCAGTCCAATTGTTTTCAAAATATTTATCTGCAAAAACTCAGCAGTCAGACGGTTACTAGAGGTTCAAATACAATTGAAGAAAATGGTCTCTAAAGGCAGGTAGGTGGTCTTTATAGCAGGTTATTCCCCACCACCAAGCAATCCATTTAACACATGCGAATCTGGCTGAATCACCAAGTTAGCAGCAGGGGTAGGGTGAGCTGGAGTTGATTTAGAAAATAATTTGACTGAAAGTCATTTCTGCCTTTGGCAGCAACAACTTTCATTGCTGCTACAACTTTCAATCCAGTACATTTCCAAATACTTTTAAGAGCATAGATGCCAGAGCACATAATAACATAATACATATCTTAAATCTGTTAATTAGAGTTTAATCCACTTTGGCAATAAAATCTGACTTGATGATAAATCAGTGGACGGTGGGAACAAACCTGTATTTCCCCTATGAAAGTGAGACAGCAAATATTTAAGGGGTGATAACTCTGGCATTTGACGGCCTATCAGTTTCATTTTCACAACACAGATATTAGATGCAGACATTAATATTATGATCAAGTTTGGTGCCAATCCGTCAAGAAATAACAAAATGAGCCGCCATTGTTGGTGACAGACAGACAGAAGGATGGACGGACATACAGAAGACGGATGGGGTCATCGCTATATGACAGCTGACTGACAAGTAAGCTGAGTTAAGAAAAACAATTTTGGCTTCGAAATGCATCAAATAAAAAAATTGAAAATGGCAGCCAAACGCTAAAATTTGATTGGTCCACAGCGGCCATGTTTTTTTACCTATCAACTTCCCCATAACAAACTTTAATGGCCCTTAGTCCATAATCAAATTCCCAAAATTTCAGCCCGATCCGTTCAGCGGTTCTGCAGAAGTCATTTTCATGAAAACTAGGTCATCCAAGATGGCCGCCAAACCATTTGGTCAATCAAGTTCCTTCGAACAAACTTGGTTCAACTCTTGCAATCCTGGAACTAAGGTGCCTGTCAAGGACATTGTCAGGCACCAAACTACCAAATGTCTTGCCGGTTCCTGACATTTTGTCAGGTACAGATTTAAACAGTCCCAATAGTTGCAGTGAGCAAGAAGTGTCCGCATACAAGTGTTGACAAAGCCATAAAATATTCATCTACCCAAGGTGTATCACAATCATTATGACACATGATTAGTTGCTTTTTGACATGTTTCTATCAAGAGGCCCAACGGGCCTGCGTCACTCACCTGGAGCACTGTGCAATTTTATTATAATTGTTGGTGGGTGGTTTAGGAGTAGTCTTAAATGAGTTTGTGGGCATTTTTTCACATCCAATATGGCCGCCAAACATGCTACATTTTGATTGGTCCACTTCTGCCATGTTTCTGACTAAGCTCCTTCCCTTGAACAAACTTTAATGGCACTCAGTGCCTAATCATATCTCCCAAATTTTGGCCCAATCCGTTCAGTGGTTCTGGAGTTGTTTTGGCAAAAAATAGGTTATCCAAGATGGGCGCCAAACCATTTGGCCAATCAAGTTTCCTTGAACCTTGGTGCAGCTCTTGTCCTAGATGATATTTCATGCGTTTTGAATTGATCCCCCAAATGGTTTTGGACAAGATCTTTAAAGACATCTCTAAAAATCGACCAAAATCCAAGATGTCATGAAAATACATTTTAATTTCTCATTGCTTGAGTAACCCAGTATGGAGTATTGAGTATGGGAGATTTTGGCGGGTAAATGATCCAAGATGGCCACTAAATCGTTTATCCGACAGTCTCGAAAATGGCAAATTTGAAATCACAATACGCACAAAAATACATAAAACCAATTTTTGCCTCAAAATCAATCAAATAAAAAAATACAATATGGCTGCCAAACACGCTATATATATTGATAGGGCCATACCGGCCATTTTTTTTTTTTGGATCAACTTCTCTTGAACAAACTTTAATGGCCCTTTAGTCCCTAATCATATATCACAAATTTCTTCCTGATCGCTTCCGCGGTTCTGGGAAGAAGCTGTTTTGCGAAAACGAGGTCATCCAAGATGGCCGCTGAACCATTTGGTCAATCAAGTTCCCTTGACCAAACTTGAGTGAGCTCTTGCCCTAGATCATATTACATGAGGTCTGAATTGATCCCTCAAACGATTTGGGAAAAGATTTTTAAAGATATTTCTAAAAAAAATTGGCTGAAATCCAAGATGGTCACCGGCCAAATTCGCCGATCGGGTTCGTTTGAACAAACTTGAATCTCTATGACTTAAGGATGCTTCATGCCAAATATAATTGAAATCGGCCCAGAAGTTCTCGAGAAGCTATTTTAAATTTCCCATTGCTTTAGTGTGGGAGCTTTTGGTGGGAAAATTATCCAAGATGGCCACCAAACCATTTATCCGACAGTTTCGAAAATTGCAAATTTGAGATCAGAATACCGAAAAACCTATATAAAACCAATTTCGGCCTCAAAATCCATCAAATAAAAAAATCCAATATGGCCACCAAACATGCTATATTTTGATTGGCCCACGGCGGCCATGTTTTTTGACGAATCACCTTCTCTTGAACAAACTTTACTGGCCCTTAGTACCTAATCATATCTGCCAAATTTCTGCCTGACCCCTTCAGTGGTTCTGGGGAAGTTATTTTCGCTAAAACTAGGTCAACAAAGATGGTCGCCAAACTATTTGACCAATTAAGTTCCCTTGAACAAATTTGGTTGAGCTCTTCCCCTAGATCATATTTCATGAGGTTTCCTTCAATCCCTCAAGCGGTTTCGGAGAAGATTTTTAAAGCCGGTCAAAATCCAAGATGGCCACCAGACTAATTGGCCGCTCGGCTTCATTTGAACAAACTTGGACCCCTATGCTCTAAGGATGCTTCCTGCCAAATATAATTGAAATTAGCCCAGCAGTTCTTGAGAAGAATTTGTTTAAAGGAAAAGTTGATGGACGGACAATGGACACACGATAGATGGTCGCCACGACATAAGCTCACTTGGCCTTTCAGGCCAGGTGAGCTAATAAGTTCAAGTAAAAAATACTGAAGTAGAATAGCGTTGACAGGCAGCAATTTCTGGATGTCCGGTGCTAAGTTTTAGACACTGTTGAAAAAGTTATTTCCAGGCCTGTCTTGCCCTATATGATATTTCGTGATTTTTGGAGTTTTGGAGATTTTTAAAGAGGTTTGTAAAAATCAGCCAAAATCCAAGATGGCCACAGGCAAAATTGGCCGATCGACTTCCTTTGAACAAACTTTGATCTGTATGCCCGAAGGGTACTTCCTGCCAAATATGATTGAAATTGGCCCAGCAGTTCCTGAGAAGTCGTTTAAAGAAAAAGTTGATGGATGGACGGACGGACGGACGCCGGACAGACGCTGTACAGTCGCCACGGCATAAGCTCACTTGGCCATTCTGGCCAGGTGAGCTAAAAATGTAATTAAGGTTTCACGGCCCATTGCTCATACTGTTAAATTAGCCCACCCCAAAATGGCGTCGCTCCCAGGGTACTATGGGAAATTGGATTGTGATGATGTCATTGTGATGATGTCATTGTGATTCTATAAATAGCTGCCTTCTTAAATATGATGTAGAGCGGAAGGCTTAATTTTGGCAACCTCACCCGGCTGGTTGATGCCAAAGGGGGCCACGCATGGATGGATCCAGTGGCTTTCTATAATCCATCTCCTACCTAGCCAGATAACCGCCTATGTTGTTATTAAAGTAATATAGATGCCTTTCACTATGAAATTGACTTGAGACACTACATGTACTTTCACTATGAAATTGACTTGAGACACTACATGTACTTTCACTATGAAATTGACTTGAGACACTACATGTACTTTCACTATGAAATTGACTTGAGACACTACATGTAGCATCTCATGAGTTAAAGGGTTAATAGTCAAGATGTTTTGAAAAAAAATATAATTTTTGCTTCGTCCATTTGCCGGTCAAGAGACTATTTTTTAAAGATTTACCACTGGAATGAGCCAGTCATTCCAGTGGAAAAATTTTAAAATTCTCCTGACTGCCAAATGGACATTTATCACGACTGCTGTATAGGCTTGTCTTGACCATTAAAGGGTGTGTGCAACCGATTTGATATCGTAAAACAGCTTTTAAGGTCAAATGATGTTGGTATAGTGGTATTAAGATGAGTGGTCTGATGACTACCTATCATAGAACAAAGATCTGCATCATCTCTTGGCTCCAAACACATGTGGCTACTATGGACAGGTTTAACTGTTCAAATTTATGGTGTCAGCTTTGTATCATTAACTAGAGGAAATATTAGACATTGGATGGAATCACATTGACAAGGAATAGTCAATAAATGGACACACATTGGGCCAAGTCATTTATTAGCATGAAAATGTGACAAAATAATGTCCAGACAAATCAATATTCAAGCAGCACGCATTAAACTGGTCTCATCAGTTGGCATTCACAGGACACCAGTAATGACTGGGCGGTGCGCTGAAGCTCTAGAGCCGAGCTCAGGCAATTTGGTCCGCATGTGATTTTGGCAAACCTTTGTGCCGCACACGCATAGCATTCCAGATATTGATTGTGGCGTATCTGCTTGTGTATGCACATTGGGCAATATGACATGTGCTAGCATAATGTATATTATTGCACTGACAAACTGTCCATTTCTGAGAACTACTGTGATTCCGCTTCAGGAATTTATTTAATGGTTCGGGGGTGCTTGTTACTCCCACTCAATCCACCATCAAAAACATAAACATTAAATGAAATAAAATATAAAATTCAGAAGCAATATACCAGAGATCTATACACTTCTTATTACTCAGAAGTCACAAAATTGCTTCTCTCTTTAACCAGTAAATTTTTTCAAGAAAATTTAAATTTTCTCATAAGAAATGTCAATTTGCAGATCAAGAGAATATTTTTGAAAATTTATACCTGAAATGACTGGCTCGATTATCGAGCCAATCTCGAGCCAATCATTCCAGTGATAAATTTTCTTGGTCTGCAAATGGACATTTCTTAAGTCCACTGCAGAGGACGTTTTTGACTGATATGAGTGACAAATGGTTACTGGTCATGCTGCCATGATGCTGGCCAAAACCAGCCTCTGCAGTGGTCTTCACTAATGCCCATTTGCAGATCAAGTGCAGACAACATTTTTAAATTTACAAGTGGAATGACTGGCTTGATAACCATTATTCCAGTGGTAATTTTCTAAGACAGTCTTCTCATCCCCTGCAAATGGACATTAACCCTTTAACCCTTATATCAGCCAAAAAATGGCTTCTCAATTTTCGTGGTCAATCTTTACCAGTAAAGGGTTAATAGCAAATAAAAATAAAATGTCTAGAATAAACAAAACAGCATTGTGTTCATCGTTCATTCTAGTATCCAGGGGCCACGGGGTCTTAAGTCCTGTATAATTCTACAATTCTGACAATTACATGTACATGTATTTCCCTATAAGTTTCATGGTTAGAATACATGTACATGCATTTCATGCTAATTTAACAACACAATGTGTAGAGCCAATGTTATTAACCCTTTCACCAACAAATCCTTGAAAGTTATTTATTTCCGATTCATATATAGCATATTATGCTGAATATTTTCAAGTTAATATGACTGGAAGCCATTGTTGACTAAAGCAGTAATGGTTTCTAGAAATCTTAATTTCAAAATATTCAACAGCTTTCCGGTATTATTGCCTTGAAATTAAGATATGGGGAACTGATCAACGAAAGAGTTTAAAGGATAACTAATCTGAACTCTTGATAGCTATTCAGGTGATCTAATATGCCAGTCATAAACTATGCAGGTAATGTTAAGCTTTTCATCCTGCCGCTAAAAAAAGATATTCAGGCTTTAGTAGCTAAATGTTGCTACATTTCTACAGCCTATGATGGCTGTCATGATTTACTTTACAACCAATCAGAAAAATCCTAGCGTGCCTGCCTTGGGGTATAGCTCAGTCATAGAGGTGCCAGCTATAGTTTGGCAGTGTGGTATAAAAGCAATCATTCAGATAAGCGGTTGAATATTTTGACTAATTTGACGAAGTTGTTGATGCCATTAACCATTTAATGGGAAAGATTTGGCAACAAAATTTAAAGGTTTGCTTATTGAATATCCATAAATTTGCATGCAAAGATTATTTTTGCTCAGTTATCGCATCAGTCATGAGAGGTAAAATTTCAAAACTTTTCTTGGTCAAATGGACATTCCTCATGTACATGACCAGAGATAATTTTTGCCTGGCTTGCCTATTAACTTTTAATCTTGACCTGCAAATGAACATTCAATAGGCAAATATTTTGATTTTCTTAACCAAATTTGACCATTAAAGGGTTAAAGAACCATCATCTTGTGCTACCAGAAACTAAATTTCCTAAATGGTCTGACTGTCTTAACCCTTACCACTCTGATGTTAAAATTTCCAATTTTCAAATTAAAGTAAAAGATGAACTGGTGTTTATTTTTCAACAAATTTGCTGGAAGATGGTGCTGTCCTAGACAGCACCATCTTCCACCAAAATTGTTGAAAAATCTACACTAGTTTCTTTGCTATTGACACAGTAAAAGATACAATATTGACATCAGTGTGCTAAGGGGTAATCCTTTACTCGCCAAATTTTGTCAAGATTTAAATTTTCTCATAGAAAATGTCCAATGATCAAGAAAGAGACTTTTGAAAATGTACCATGGAATGATTGGCTTGGGTATCAAGCCAACCATTTCAGTGGTAAATTTACAACTAGGACTGTGACCTCTTTTGCTTTGACGCATGTCACATATATATGATGCCGTCCAGAAATAAGGATTGCTAAGATATGGTGTCGTAAACTGTTCCATACATGCGGTGTTCATTCTAGGATCTGGAATAGTGGGGCCCCAAGGACCCAACCCGGCCAAAATGCTGGGACATTAGAATAATATGAGGGACAGAGGTTCTGAATGAACCTACAACGTAGCAGAAACAGCGGACTGCTAGAGAAACATATATCAACATTTGATGCTTTCTTACAAGTCAGACCAATCAACTTGTACATACAAACATAATCTGATTAACACTTTCATCATTTACATCTTAGTATCTCAATTTCAAATCATCCATACTGGCAGCCACAGCTTCCATTCAAATTAGTTTCAAAATATTTAAAAAAAATTTCTTACAATGCCAAAAATGTGTCATAGCTGATAGAAGTTTGAGAGTTGCGTTATTTTACAGTTGAATATCCATAAAAATATGGGGACATTTGACCCCTAATGGAAAAAAATGTGGGTCATTTCAAAATCACAGGGGACTATGACCCCATGGCCCCTCCTAGAATGAACACTGTACATGTAGGTCATGGTATCATATAGCATAGTATCAGATAGGGATGGGCATAAGCACTTGATGATTTAAATGACCATTGAAAAACTAATATTTTTCTAATTCTTGATGCACAAAGAAATAAACCAGATAAGTCCAAACCATGCATGTTTATTACTATGGAGACTGAATGCAATGATGGTATAGAACAAATCGGTGAATCTTTATTGAGATCTGATAAGCCAGTCTTAACTATGGTTAACCATTTACTGGCCATGCCGGACACTGGCCATGCCGGACAAAACTAAGCTCTGCAGTCGTTTTGATAAATGTTCATTTACAGGTTTTTGTTTTTTTAATTTAGCACTGGAATGAATCTTGACCATTAAAAGTTGAATGGACCATTTATTTTCTATGGCCATTTCAAAGGTGGTTGCTTAGGGAAGGCTTTAACGAAGAGGAAGAGAAAAGTAATTTAATGTCACTTACCCTCGTTTAACTTTACAGAAGTCAAAAGCCATTTGTCTGTATGAGTACGCCTTGTCATTCAGATATTTGGCATAGCGACGGATAAATGTGGACATGTCGTATCCTGAAATATTATGCAAAGAAAACAATTACATGCACGCATCTCATAGCGAAATTCGCATATATATGGTTAAGATACAGCTTTGAGAAAACATCTGCAACACATGACTTTTTGAAAGCAAATCCCAAGGAATTCACCTTTCCATTTTAGCTATGCCCCGCCCATCTCTAGCTAAGTTTCGCCCACACCTCGCTCGTGTTCGGATCGATCTCTGAACTCCCTGACTATCAATTTCTAGAAAACTATACAGGTAAGCTATTGAATATTTTGGAACTAATTTGACTGAGCACTGTTGCATAATTTCAAAATATTCAACAGCATGTTTATTAAATAGTAGAGACATACAATTTGTACGTGTCTGACTATTAAGAGTTAAAGACGGGCCAAATAGAATCATTTATGACGCAATGATTATGATGTCATCCTACACATGCCTTAGCTGATTATGACATCATATAATAGATGGATACTCTGGAAACGTGAATTACCAATAGAGGGATCCATTTCTAGCATTTCTCCACCCATTTCTAGCATGTTGGAATCAATTTGAAACTTTTAAACCTGAATTCCCAGATCTAAATTCAAGGTAACTATAGTGGCAGTACAAGGTGATAATGGTTTATCAACCTTGTTTTTCTGGTGATACCTCGCCACAGCTCTATCATCTGTTCGAGAAGACCAAACCCTCCAATCTCAATAGTAGGTACGATACTAGGCGGTGCTATAGGTGGAGTACATGTATGCAGATGATGTTGATTTTATCGACAAGAAAAAAGGTAATCTTGATGTACACTACTCTCAATAGCTGCTGAACAGCTCATAGTCCATTGTCTATGCAGAAACAAATCTTCAGAATGGACTACTGCTTATTGTAATGGTTTCATAGACATGGTATAACTTTCAAAAGATCTCTTACGAGCTGATCTGGAAGGAGATTGGAGACTTCATCTCCAGACTGTACAATGTACAATCCTTAATGTACAATCCTTGTTACCTGTCTTTGCAGTGCTTAGTTTCCAAATTTTGGCCCGGTACGTTCAGCGGCTCTGGAGAAGTCATTTTCGCGAAAACCAGGTCATCCAAGATGGCCCCCAAATCATTTGGTCAATCAAGTTCCCTTGAACAACGTTGGTTCATCTCTTGCCCTAGATGATATTTGATGAATTTTGACTCAATCCCCTAAGTGGTTTCGGAGAAGTTTTTTAGATGTTTCTAAAAACTGGTCAAAATCCAAGATGGCCACCGGTCAAAATGGCTGATCATCTTCCTTTGAACAAACTTGGATCTCTATGCCTGAAGGAGGCTTCCTGCCAAATATAACTGAAATTCGGTCAGTAGTTCTCGCGAAAACATTTTAAATTTCCCATTGCCGTACTATCAGTTTTTGGCTTCAAAAGCATTTAACTGACAATTTCGCAGTGGAAATTCGAAATCAGCATATCCGAAAACCTTTAAAAACAATATCGGCTTCTAAATTTATCAAATAAAAAAAATCCAATGTGGCCACCAAGCACGCTACATGTTGATTGGTCCACCATGGCCATGTTTGTTTACCTACATGTATCAACTTCCCTTGAACAAACTTTAATGGCTCTTCGTCCCTAATCATATCTCCCAAATTTTGGACAGATCCATTCAGCGGTTCTGGAGAAAGACGTTTTCATGAAAACTAGGTCATCCAAGATGGCCATCAAAACATATGGCCAATCAAGTTCCTCTGAACAAACTTGGTTCAGCTCTTGCCCTATATGACATTTCACGAGTTTTAAATCCAACCACCAAGTGGTTTCAGAGATCTATTTTTAAAGGAGTTTCTAAATATTGGCCAAAATCCAAGATGGCCACTAGCCAAATGGGCAGATCAGCTTCCTTTGAAAACCTTGGATCTCTATGCACTAAGAATGCTTCCTGCCAAATAAAAGAAGTCCAGGCGGCCTATGTTGTTCACCTGGAACATTCGAATTCAGAAATCCTACATTTCGAGACAACCTTATATGTCCCACAGGCCCTAATTACATTTCCCAAATTTTGGCCCGATCCATTCAGCACTCCTGGAGAAGTTGTTTTCATGAAAAATAGGTCATCCAAGACGACCTCTGAAGCATTTGGCCAATCAAGTTCTCTGGAACAAACTTGGTTTAGCTCTTGGTCTAGATGATATTTCATGACTTCTGAATCGATCCCCAAGCAGTTTTGAAGATGATTTTTAAAGACGTTTCCTAAAATCAGCTAAAATCCACGATGGCCACCGGCCAAATTGGCCAATGGGCTTCGTCTGAACAAAGTTGGATCCCTATGCCCTAAGGATGCTTCCTGCCAAATATAATTGAAATTGGCCCAGTGGTTCTTGAGAAGTCATTTAAAGAAAAAAGTTGACGGATGGATGAACGGACAGACGGATGCCGGACAGACGATGGATGGTTGCTATGGCATAAGCTCACTTAGCCATTCTGGCCAGGTGAGCTAATAAAACTATGAAAATTCGTTAAATTTTACAATCAGTCGAGTCTTTTTATGCAGAAATATTAATATTGCAATATTTTTGGGAGCAGGTAAATTGTATCCATGTAGGTAATGAAGCTTAGACCCTTAACACGTTAACCCTCATATCAGCCAAAAATGGCTTGAGAAATGTCCATTTGCAGAACAAGAGAAGACTATTCTTTAATATCTACCACTGGAATGATTGGCTCGATACCCAAACCAGTCATTCCAGTGGTAAATTTTCAAAAATAGTCTTCTCTTGGCCTGCAAATGAACATTTTCTATGAGAAAATTGGAATTTTTTTTAACAAATTCAATGGTTAAAGGGTTAAGGACATGCAGCTATTCATTAACCATATCACCACTGAATTCCCCACGTCTCATTTTCAATGCTACCATACAGGAAAACTGTTGAATATTTTCAAATTAATTTGACAGGAAGTTGTTGCTGCAGCAATGGCTTCCAGTCAAAATAGTCTCAGAATATTCAACAGAATAAGCTTTATATCGTAAAGAATATACTTTTTCAGGGATTTGTCGGTGAAATGGTTAACTAAGTAAACAATTATTTTTAAAAACGTTAAAAAACCACACGCATTAGTTTGATACCTGACGCTTGTTCTCGTGTTTGAGAGCAGAGTCGGATGTCTGACACTGGTTGAGCGCCCGCTATTTATAGGCCTCGGGGGATGGCAGGGTCACGTGGCTGCGCGTGCGCATGCGTACTGTTCCTGGGAGGGGTCCCTGTGCGGGATCCCAGTCTTGCGCATGCATATGTGCATGTATTTCCATTTCTGGAGGGGTCCACTGGTGGGGTACGCCCTGGTGAGCAGCTGGGTGCGCATGCGTGGGGGCTGGTGGGGTCCCTATGGTGGGATCCCGTTGCTGCGCATGCGCATCCACTGCTGAACAGGGGGATCCCGCGGGAGGACTTCCTCAGTGAGCATGGTTCCGATTGATAGGGTCCCGGTCTGGGGGCCGTAGAGTGGTGACAATTGTAATCTAGCTACATGTAATGGATGCTAGTGCTCATGGAGTGATTAATAAGGGCGCGGGCGGGGATGGTGGGCTTATTATAAATATGATGGACATGGGATGGGTCGATTTCCAATCCCTTTCCGAGATCCGGCTCATGGCGTTTCGATCCTATGGGGAAGCTCATCAGAGGTTTTTTTTGGGGAATAGTGGCAAATCTTGTGGTTAAATGGGTACAAAATGTCGGGAAGGTTTGTTTACCTTTCTAGGGGAGGGTACAGGATGGCAGTTTTGTTTACTTTTTAGAGATGACTTTCAAAACTTGGTGAGTTTTGCATTCTTATGAGTGCGTCTTTGCACGCTCTTTTCGTGAAAAGGTTGTGCCACAAATACAGCACTGCCATGCAGTTTTGGTGCCCTGGTGGTCCTGGCTTTCCTTTATGTGTCTAGTGTAGTGTTTTTAGACACTGGGTGCAATAGAATGGTACTGTTTTGTACATTATAACGTCTTGATCACAGATATGTCTCTACAGATTTGAGAGAAAATAGTCACTAAGGCCAAGGCCGTAACTTGGTCTGACGTCATAGTGGGCTGACGTCATCACTTTATGTGTGGATGGTAATGGTGCGTGTTTTGTTGTAGCAGGATAACAACCCTCTAAGAAAACCTTAAAAAACGTGAGTGGGGGTAGGACTTAGAGGGGGGGAAACGAGGGTGTCTTATCAAATATGGTTGATGCCAAGGGGGTCCATGGTATGGAGCTGATGAATCCAATATGCCTTTTTAGTTCGTCTAATGGGTGTATTAGTATCAGAGTCGGGGTTGCCTCTCAAAAACCTGTATGACTCTGTAAGAGACATCTGTCCTTGCGTGATTTGCAAGGTTAGTGTTTGGCCACTGGTGTGTTCTTTTGTCTCTGAAGTGTTCTTGTGTTCAGATTTTGAATTCTCTTTTGGTCTCCCCTACATATTGTTTATGACAGAGGGTGCACGTGAGGAGATAGATCAAGTTCCTTGTTTTGCAGTTTCCAATGATTCTGGCGGAGAATATTTCTCCTGTGTGTACTGCGGAATCTCCTAGATTTGTCCATTTTGCGGCAAATCCCATAATTGCGGGTGGGGCATGGGATTAACGGGTTTGTGTGTGTGTGGGGGAGGGGGGGAAAGAGGTTGGAGGATGGCTCTGACAGTGTGATCCTTAGTGGTGGGATTTCTTCTGTACCCGAAGAGGGGTGGGTTAGAAAATATCTCCCTGCCCTTAGGGCTGCTGGTGAGAACTGGCCAGTATTGTTTGACCTTTTTGATGTGCAGGGATGCTAGGTTGAAATCTGAAACGAAAATGTAGCGGTTGTGTGTGGTTTTATCAGATCCATTTTGTGGTTCTAGGAGTGATTGTCTAGTTTTTTGGGCGTCTTTGGTTTAGCTTTATGGCGTCTTCTATGCCCGTGGGCTGGTTCCCGGTGGTGAAGTTGCCTCGCTGTTGGTTGCGCCTCTGTTGTGCGGGCCCTCTGTAGGGGGGCCCTTCTCTGGTGACCCGCTCCTTGTTGTCTCTGTTGGAACCCGAGTGGTGCTCGGGTGGGAGCTTGTGGTCCCCTTCTTTTTGGACTTCGTGAACGCATCCTTGGGAACTGCTTGGTGCGTTCTGTTGTTGCAATCACACCTTGTTCGCCCTCCTTGTAAGCTGCTGGGTTGTTTATGGTGGCTTGTGTAAAAGCCTCGTGGAAACTTGATGTTACTGCGCTGGTTGCAGTGGCTTTTTCCTTTAGGAAATGGAGGACCAGTTTGGTAGCCTTGATGCCCTGTGATTTTTGCATCGCCTGCCAGGCCGCGAAGAAATCCTTCTCGTCTTCGTATGGTTTGAACATCTGTCAAATCACGCAAGGACAGATGTCTCTTACAGAGTCATACAGGTTTTTGAGAGGCGACCCCGACTCTGATACTAATACACTCATTAGACGAACTAAAAAGGCATATTGGATTCATCAGCTTCATACAAATGCTCCCCCCACTCACATTTTTCAAGGGTAACTAGACAATTATTTAATCATGATCAACACATATTTCAAGTTAGCTAAGCTTATTTACTATCATGTATATAGTAATAGTGACTTCCTCTTACAATCAGTGGTGCTGCGCTTAGTTGGCCAACTGTCTACTATCAGGAACGCAGGAGAAAACTCCTTCCACCACCACCCACTCACCCCAACCCCAGCACCTCCAAATCAGCTCCTGCATCTCAAAATTAGACACAGCCAGCTGGTTAAAATGATGCTTTATCTCTGGCCAGTCATGGATAATTTAACTAACCCGTCCCCCCCCCCCACCCCCCAAAACCCACCCCTAAAATAGTGGAAATTGAATACATTTCGCCAAACAATTATTATTTAGAGGATTAATGCAGTGTAAGATAAGATTTATGGCCAGTGCTTACTTTATCACGTCAGTGGACATTTGACGGCCAGGCTTCCTCCCCGGCCCACAACACACAACCCCACCACCCTACTACAAATAATGACATATGATGTCATGAAAAAACATCCTACAAATTCTGAAGCTTAGACCAATAGGGTCGTTCCAGACAAATTAGGCTGAAATCTGCCACACGATTAATGAGGCGTATCGATTTGACAATTTCCAGTAAGTTTTTTATAAAAGATTTTTACCAAAAAAATTTACTAATCAAAATTCTGCAAAGCTCTTAAACCTACCTCCCATATGGCCCTTCCAGCCAAATTATGTTGAAACCAGCCCAGCAGTTAATGAGGAGTAGCCTTTTGACAATTTCTGGTAAATTTTTCCTAAAATCTAAGATTTTTACAGAAAAAAATTGACCAATCAAAATTCTGAATAGATTTTCTGGAACCTACCACAATAGGGTCAGTCCTTCTAGCCAAATTTGGCTGAAATCCATGAAGCGGTTAATGAGTACCGTTTTGAGCATTCCAATAAATTTTTCATAAAATCTAAGATTTTCACCTCAAAAATTTATCAAACAAATTCTGAATAGAAGTTCGGGAATTGGTTGAAATCTGTCAAGCAGATAAGAAGCGTTTTGACAATTTCCGTTAAACTTTTCACAAAATATTTTTTCACCCGAAAAATTGACCAATCAACATTCTGGATAAAAGATTTAAGCAGGCCTACCATCTTAGGATCTTCTCAGCTAAGTTTTTTAAAATCGGTCAAGAGGTTAATGAGAAGCCTTTTAAAGATAAAGTTGACGGATGGACAGATCACAGACTGACAGATAATCGCCACGGCATAAACTCACTTGGCCTTTAAGGCCAGGTGAGCTAATATAGAGGTGCCAACTTTGGAAGATTGCAAATATTAATGAGCAATGCGGCGAACATGAGCGAGTGCAGCGAGCGTGTGTGAAGCCTATTGGTTATTGCTGGGGGTCTAGGAAATTGTATGCGTTTAGATGCTCTGTAGTGCATTCTAAGCTCATTCTGGCACTCAAATTCCCCTTTCCTTCAACCATGTTATGTGCTTCAGAACCATTTAGATCACCTTTTTAAAAGTCTGAACATGCTATAGTTGCGACTTAAGCAGCTTTGTTAAAAATTTTGAGAGGGACAGACTGACTGACCGATCAACTGACAGACAGACTTATTTATACTAGTTACACGCCGGAACTAAACGTTTTTCTGTCATGTACAGCTCAAAATGAGACTCGGTTAGTGTTGGGGCGAGCGACCATTATGTTCAGCTGTATGACTAAAAAGACGTCATGTTTAAAACTGAATACAGACAATAACGTGACATCTTTTTCAGCTGTGAGGGCTCAGTATGATTGATGGTCCTAAAAGTAACAATTATCATTTTGAGCGGTATACATGAACAAAAATGATAGCTGAATGTTTGTTCTATCTAGGCAAAGTTTACGTTTATCCGCCATTTTTTACACAAATTTACCCGGGATATAAACATTCCGAACACGATTTGTTATCTGATCAATGACTGGCTGATAGACTGAATGAACCAATCACGTCACTCGTATGAAATATCAACTGGAACTAAGATAGTTCTGTTACACAAACTCAAAAATCTGCCAACACTAGCTTGGTTCCTGAAGATAACGTTCACAAAATAGTAGCCAGGAACCAGGCTAGTTTTGGCAGATTTTTGAGTTTGTGTAACAACACTATTTCATGTGACTTTAGGCTGGTACCCGACTCCTCATTCCTTCGTTGACGACTCTTGCTTAGGATACTATTGTGATTATGAGTAATTGGAGTCAGGTACCAGCTTAATGTGACTTTACTACGCAGGGCTGGGATAACTGTAACTTGTAACTGTAACTGACTGTAACTTAGTTACATTTTTCATGTAACTGAAGTAACTTGTAACTGAAGAATTTTTTCAGTTACAGTAACTGTAATGTAACCAGTTACATTGCAAAAGTAACTGAAATTTCAGTTACAATTCAAACTTTTCTAATAGATTTATTACAATTTTCTCAATTTGCAGCATAGCTACTCTTATAGATGTGCTACTCCAATATCACAATTTCATTGTAATCATTAAAGTAAGCTGTTGAATATATTGAAGCTAATTTGACTGGAAGATGTCAATGCCATGGGCAGCAACTTTATTTCAAGATATCACGGATATTTATTTTTGAAATTTACCATTGGAATAATTGGCATGAATATTAGGCCAGTCATTCCAACTGTGGTGAATTTTCAAATATTAATCCTGTAGCCTGCAAAATAGATTTGTCAGGCCAAAGATTTGATTTTCTTGACCATTCTTGACCATTAAAGGGTTATTCTATATCTGCATGTGATATTTACAACATGCTATTATTCTCAAAATATGCTTGTTAGATATGATAATCTGACTGAATGTTATTGCTACATCAGGCAGTGATAACTTTAATCAAATTCTTATACAGCTTTTACATTAGGCTACCATAGAAACAGGTTGTTTACTAAATCATTAGAGAATTAAGTTACCTTTTAAGGCTCAAATTTGTTAAAGAAAATTGTATTTTCCTCATAGTAAATATCCATTTGTAGACAATGAGATTATTTTAGAAAATTTACCACTGGAATGACTGGCTTGGTTATTGAGCCAGTCATTCCAGTGGTAAATTTCAAAAGTAATCCTATATTTATCTGGGAATGGACATTTCTCAACACCACTGCAAAAGTTGTTTGTTCAGCTTTAGTGTTAAAGGGTTAAAAGGATTAAAAATAGCAAATGTTGAATTGTAAAGAAAGTTAAAATCTGCCACAATAGGTGTTAACAGCATGTCCTGTTCTTTATATACTATTGATTAGGCCAGCTTAGGACATCATTGCTCAGCAACTATACTCAAGCTATGGTCAATTCACATATGTGTGGTGATAAACATCAAAGGACAATGCCATTGTTAAAAGTCAAGCCATCAACCATTTTGGTATAGCAGACAAATTTATAAAGGCTGTGGAATGAAACTAGTGTACTGGAAATCTGTTGAATATTTTGAATCTAATTTTGACCTGAAAAAAGCTGTTTCTGCCATATGAATCAACATCTTTTGAAAGTAAAATTTGTCCAAAGTACTCAGCAGAAATATTTAAATTGCTACTTTAAATTACGCATACAATAAAGCTGATGGAGATTTTGAAGCGAATGGTGGATTATCATACTGTAGAAGGTCCATGCTCCAAGGATAATATGTTGAACATACTGAAACTAATTTCACTGAAAAATGTTGATACCTATCAATACTTTCAGTCAAATTAGTTTCAAAACATCAGCCAAATATTTCTTACAATAAAATTAATGTTTGTTATTTGGCTTGCATGGCTGAAAGGGTTAGAGGAAGAAATGTGTATGCACATTTTCACAATGAAAGCATCTTATTATTTTGGAAACAAATTGGATGAAATTTGTTATTGCATATGGCAACAATAAAATTCAGTCAAATTCATTGAACAAATTTCAGCCGGTTTTATATTTTATATTTGAAATAAATTCAGTTCTGTCAGTATATTACATCAGTGGTTATAGTGGTATTTGTTCCTACTATATATCTCAAATTGGTTGACTATATTACACTTTGTATGATGACTTTCATGTCCACATAGTTCTTCATAGTAATTATCAGACAAAGTAACTAATGTAACTGAAATGTAACTTTAGTTACATTATGCAAAGTAACTGAAATGTAACTAGTTACATTGCTCAACCAATGTAACTTTAACTGTAACTGACATAGTCCAATGTAAATGTAACTAACTAGTTACATTTAAATGTAACTGACCCCAGGCCTGTTACTACGTAGGAGATACGATATCGCAGTAATGATAAATAAAAATATATATGAAAAATGTATGTTAGCGTAATAAATGCATATAACATCGTAATAGCGCAATACGAATGATAAAATCGTAATGATTACGCCAAAATCATAATGGTTGGCACCTCTGCTAATAATGAAAATAAATTACTTTTAGCAAGTAATTTATGAACTGGGACATTTGGACCATTAATTTATAAATACAAGAGGCCCAAGTAGAAAGTCCATGTTATAAATGTAGAGCCTTAGGGTCTATAGATTTTTTGTCAGAGATTCAACAATTCAACAAGGCTCTAAATTTATAGTTGACTGTCTACTTGGGCCTCTTGTATAAATTGCAGCAACAGCCCCCTTGAAATTAGTTTCAAAATATTCAACAGTTATCCTGAACTATTAACTTGAAATTTTGATTCTGGTAATAATAATAATAATAGTACATTTTTAGAGCGCTTAATCCATGCAACTGCATGCTCTAAGCGCTAACGCGCGTAAGTATTCTATGGATATGCTATTTGAAATAAATAGAATTTAAGATTGGATTTAAAGATTTCTAAAGTTGATGAGTTTCTAATTTCATTTGGTAAGTTATTCCATTCGGTAGCTGCAGTGAAAGAGAAAGTTTTATGGCCATATGTTTTAGAGTTGACCTTAGGTACTTTTAGTAGATTTAGATTTGCAGATCTGAGAGAGCGACCAGGAATGTAAGGTTGTACAAGGTCAGAGAGATAGGCTGGTGCTGTGCCAGATACACATTGGTATGTCAGACATAGTGTCTTAAAAGTTATTCTTTGCACAATGGGGAGCCAGTGCAAATCATGTAGGACCGGAGTAATGTGTTCTCGCTTGGCACACAGGGATATGATTCGAGTTTTGAAGTTTTAAATCGATGCCAAATCACAAAATGTGGGCTCAGTTTAGCTAGAAATGGGCGGGGAATATGTAGAAATGGGCGGGGAATAGGTAGAAATAGACACTTTCATTGGCAAATTGAGCTATAATTATATGCTACTGTCATACTGACTATTATCTTACCTCTGATACCACCGGTTCTTTGAACACCACTCGTGTCCATAAAGCTGCTCAAATTGAATGTGCAGTTATTTGATGCCAAGTACTGTGTGAAGCGCTGAAAATAAACGACATATTCCATATTCTATCGGCCATGTTTGTAGGGTTGTTCTCAAACGAGTTGAGCTGCTCACAATATCGTTTTGCCATTGTTCACGATATCATCATATCGTCAGACCATCAAATTACAGTATTATAATCAGCCGTTCAAAGCTCCGGTTTAAAAAAATCTGTGAATTATGGCAATACAATAAAATCACAGGAATGTGTTTAAACAAACTAACATAAATTGCTAATTTATAGCATTGGTTTCTACATGTAATAGGGCAACGGCCGTAAATTCCTTAAATCCAAATCTCTGAGAGAAAGGGGGTTGACTTCTACAAGGTATAATTCAAGAAAAAGTTGAAATCTATTATCTAAAATGATTCAAATAAGACAAAAACACAAAAATTTAGCACAATTACTCGACGCAAATTGTTGGCATCTTACATGTACATTTGTTTGTCTTTAATTCTGCCTCATAACTACCGTCGAGGGAGCGAAATTATTAAATGGGACCGTTTAAATATTGTGTATCCTTTAATAAACATCGCTTATCACATCAAAATGAATCTTAAATTTGAGATAAAATGTCTTCCCGAAAATATATAAATCACGCGATGATATACTAAGGATGAGTTTAGGCAGGCGCTCGAGTACCACAAAAACGATGATGCACACAAATAGGAGGGTAGCCTCGAGCATCTACCCGAGTAGCTCACCCTATGCTATAAGCCAAATTTCTGCTATGAAGAGAAAACGGGCTTCACACTGAATCCTTTCATGTACTAGCCAATACAAATGTAGGAAGAAGGGTTACAGTTTTCTAGAAGCAAAATGTGAACATGTGCAGGAACATGCGAAGTTGCGCCAGTGCGTTCCTTTTTCGATAATTTTCATTCCCGATGGAAGTTTCCTGTACTTTGTGTTCAACCGCATCGTATCAGCTGGATTAAACTAATCGACTTCATAGAAATAATAATTGTCAAAGCGCATTAAATAAAAAACACGGACTTTGGGCAGATTTCAGTACCAGTAAATTTATTTAATATCAGTTAAACCAGTGAGAATGCAATAAACACTGTTGGTGCGTTTAAAATTTGCTAATCAACGAAATATGTTATTTTTGATTTTGTTCACAATTACCAAATCAAAAATCGATATCGTATCATAGGTTTAACAAGATGCCCAAGGGCCTGTGCCGCTGGACCATTAGCATTTGAAACATTTGCATTTAAAGATACATGTTTCTTTACATTAAACAAGGTGGCCATTGTAAAAATTGACCAATCAAAATTCTGAATGGAAGTTCTGGAGCCTACCATTATAGTTATTCCAAACAAATTTGGTGGAAATCCATGAAGCGGTTAAGGAAGAGTAGCATTTTGACCATTTCCGGTTGATTTTTTCATAAAATCTCAGGTTTTCACCCAAAAAATTTATCAATCAAAATTCTGAAAAGCTGTTCTAGAGCCTACCATCATAGAATGCACCTAGTCAAATTTGGTTGAAATATATCAAGTAGCTAAGGAGGAGTAGCATTTTGACCATTTCTGGTAGATTTTTCATAAAATCTCAGATTTTCACCCAAAAAATTGATAAATCAAAATTCAGAAAAGATATTCTAGAGCCTACCACCATAGAATGCATCTAGTCACATTTGGTTGAAATATGTCAAGTAGGTAAGGAGGAGGTAGCATTTTGATCATTTCCGGTAGATTTTTCATAAAATCTAAGATTTTCACCCAAAAAGTTGATCAATCAAAAGTCGATGTTGTTTCCATGAATCCTGGAGTTTGTAGCACTTAGTGTTTGACTTGATTTCACTACAGCTACTGCTGGGCATTGGGCTAGCGTCATCTACAACACAAGTATCTGCAGCTGGTACTGCCGATTCACTTTCTACCCCTGAATTAGTAGTAATTTCACTGTTACTAATAGTTTTAACTCGTTTGGCTTCGTCACCGCCACTAAAAAATTAAGATAGTCTTCTGGCTTCTCTTCATTCTGATTTTATCATTAGACACGCGAAATATACATGTATGCTACATTCGTTGCGCTGATTAGCAGATGATCGAAGGGAATTTCCCCAATGAACTTGTGCGATTTATGAAGAGAAAATATGATTGTGAGCTTTGATAGAATGAATTTGTGAAATTAGGCTCGTAGGCGCCAATGAAAATATAGATCGGCAGCATTTAGAAGAAATCGAGTGAACAACACTGATTGTTCCTTTATTAATTCTTCTAAGAAGATAATATATTTTGCATAATTTTGATTGGATCTTCGTCCACACTCTCAATTTTAATTGGATAATTCTCATCGCGTCGCCACTGATAGAAGAGGCCTCATAAACGCAATTGTTTTTCCGGTAAATTTGCGAAAAAACCTGATTATAATGAATTCATTTATCACTAAAAGATTGTTATACATGCTAACTAACCGCTAAAGTTTTTAATAAACTGGATTATATTGCTAAAATATGCAAAGATTAGTCTGATAAAGCTTTTAGATTACCGCTAACCATTTTTTGTACCAGTTTTCGCAAAAATGTTACGTGCAGTTTTGCAGGTAGCAATGAAAGGTAGGTGCACTGATCAAAATCTACGTGCATTTGTGCATGTATGCACCCGTTATTTCGAACCCTGTAGACCCTACCACCATAGAATCGATCAAGTCAAATTTTGTTGAAATATGTCAAGCAGCCAAGAGTAGCATTTTTACCATTTCCCCTTGATTTTTCATAAAATCTAAGATTTCATAAAATCTAAGATTTTCACCCAAAAAGTTGATCAATCAAAATTCTGAAAAGAAGATATAGACCCCAACCACCATAGAATCGATAAAGTCAAATTTTGTTGAAATATGTCAAGCAGCTAAGGAGGAGGAGCATTTTTACCACTTCCGGTAGATTTTTCAAAGAATCTCAGATTTTCACCCCAAAAATAGATAAATCAAAATTCTGAAAAGATGTTCTAGAGCCTACCACCATAGGCTAGTCAAATTTGGTTGAAATATGTCAAGTAGCTAAGGAGGAGTAGCATTTTGACCATTTTCAGTAGATTTTTCATAAAATCTAGTTTTCACCCAAAAAATTGATAAATCAAAATCCTGAAAAGAAGTTCTAGAGCCTACCACTATAGAATGAATCTAGTTAAATTTGGTTGAAATATGTCATGTAGCTAAGGAGGAGTAGCATTTTGACCATTTCCGGTAGATTTTTAAAATAAATTCTAAGACTCACCCAAAAATTTGATCAATCAAAATTCTGAAGAGTCTGGATGGTACCAGCTTAGAATCATTCCAGCCAAATTTGGTTGAAATCGGGCAAAACGTTAAGACGCGATTTGACGGACGGATAGACAACGGTCGGAGGACGGACGTCTGCCATGGCATAAGTTCACTTGGCCTTTCAGGCCAGGTGAGCTTAAAATCGATAAAATTGGAAATCGCAAGCAATGAGCACAACCCTACAAGTTTGAGATATATCTCAGTTTTGTCAGAAATATACAAATATATACATATAGTATATAATTATTATAAAACAAGGCTAATGAATTAGGCTATTTTGAGTCAGACAGTAAAAGTAGAAAATTATAGTACTTTCCTACATGTATTTAACTATGTAACCCTATAATGGTCAAATTTGGTGAAGAAAATCTAAACAATTTTCTTATTGAATGACCATTTGCAGGCCTAGAGAAGACTATCTTTGAGAATTTACCACTGCAATGACTGGCTCGATCATCGAGCCAGTCATACCAATGGTAAAATTTCAAAAATAGTCTTCTCTTTGCCCGCAAATGGACATTTCTCATGACCACTCAAAAAGCCGGTTTGGGTTGGCTTGACCATTAGAGGGTTAAAGTTCAGGAAAATTTCAATTTTTGTAAATGTCCATTTGCATGCCAAGGGAACGGTAAACTTGGACACTAGAATGACCAGCTCATTATCAAGCCAGGTATTTCAGTGATACACTTTTTAAAAATAGTCTTGTTGTCTCTGCAGGCCTGCAAAAAACATTCAAGGACACTAGCGCAGAAGCCATTTTGGCAGGCTTGACCATTAAAAGACTAAGTTTTAACCCTCTAACCACTCGAATTTGTTAAGATAATTTAAATTTTCTCATAGGAAATGTCCAATTGTAGACAGAGAAGAGTATTTTTGAAAATTTAGCACAGGAATGATTGGCACGATTATCGAGCCAGTCATTCCAGTGGTAAATTTTCAAAAATAGTCTTCTCTTGGTATGCAAATGGACATTTATCAAGACCACTGCAGAAGCCATTTTTGGCTGATATGAGTGTTAAAAGGTTAAAAGGTAACTGAGTTGTAGCAACAGTTTACATTCTATAATTACTATTTTTCGCACTCTGTATATGTCTGTATATATGTGTGGTCATTTAAATCTATATTTTCTTATAGAGGCGAGCTGCGATTCAGAAAAAGGCCTCTAGATTTTGAGTCTAATGCACCCGAGAACCACACACCTACATCATATGTGATTCTAAAGCTTATTCTATGCAGAAAATGAAAAAATATGTGGAGTTAGCAGGTGGTGCAGTTTCTGTGAAAACGCGTGTATTTACAGGGGGGGGGGGGGGGGGGGGGGGGGGCAGTTGGCATACATAATAATTTTAGGGATTCATCTTCGTATAGAGGCGGCGTACATACTTTTTCATTTTAAAATGTCACATGCATATTAATAGATAATATGCATTTGTTCTATCATGTTATTTAACACTTAGAGTGCTGATTGTCACTTTACTTTATACATGTTCCTTTCGCATGTCAAGAAATATGTGCTTAGTCACCCACAAAGTGCTAGGGGGCTGTCTCAATTACAATCGCATTGCTTCCTCAGATCCATTCTTGAGTGGATTTCTCTGTATTTCCAGGTAATTATATAAAATGGATGAATCAAGTGACAGTAAAACTAACATTGGTGATGGTGTAAGCCCACTAAAACTCGGTCCAAAGAACAAAAAGTTAGAACTATCAAGTGACGTAGATAACTGTGTGGTTTGCCAATGATGTAAATCAAAGGAAAGGCTCAGTAAAGCTACAGAGGCCGGTATTGCTACCTTAAAACGGGCTGGAGAAATTCGAAAGGATGACACACATTTAAGACTCATATCAGAGAATGCCACCATGTACTATCACAGAAAGTGTTTTCAAGAATATACTAGCGAGACCAACCTATCACATGTAAAAGGCACATTGTCAGAATACCTCCCTACAACATACCCACACGCTAGTACATCCACATGGGATTGTGCCACGCCAATCGTTACTACTGTCAGTCGGGCATTGCCACCGCAGTTTGATTTTTAACGTGTATTGTTTGTTTAAAGAAATCGCACAAGAAAATTGTTTAAAAATGCAAACAATTGAAGCCAAAGATAGAGAAGCCAGTCTAAAGCAGGCTGTAGAAAAGCACAATGATGACCACATGCTGATGAGGATCAGAAATCAAGATTTGTTAGCCAATGACACTCTTTATCACTGAGTTTGCATTTCTACATATATAAACACTTTGTTAGACACAGACCAAGATATCAGTGATCCAATAGACTATGATCACGCATTCCAAAAGTTCATCGAGGTAATACTTCACGATCTAATGAAAAATAAATGTTTCTATTATCAAAACTACTTGAATTATATCAGTCATTCCCACCAATGAATGTTAGGGAATGTTACACGAGCTACAAATGCCAGTGTAAGTTAGAGAAGCGCTAGTGTGGCAAATGTTGAATTAGATAGCATTCAGAACGGTGTATACGTGCCAACTGGAATCATCCCAGCAGATATAGGCGGCTACCTAGTGCAAGGTGTAGATAATGTAGACATCAACACAGAAACAATAGATGGCAAAGACACATTTCACTCCATGGCATTGTCTTTCAACAGCAATCTCTTGGAACAGAGCAAACATCTACTGCTCCCATTAAGCGTAGACAGGAAGAGTCTAAAACTTACTGCAGAGACAGAATCACTAATCCAGGTATTGCAATTTGACAAACCTACTATGCGACCAGAACCATCTCTTAAAGAAGGTGCTACAAAGCAAATAACTGCACTACAATCCCCCAGTATGAATAACATCAGTAACACAGTTGGCTTCTGTTGCGATTACCACCTCGTGAAGTGCTTCTTCCTCCTGGTCACACTGGCGACATTGAATACAGTAGAACATATGACATCCCATTCTGGAGAGGGTTTAATAGTATGTTATCGGAAGCCAAACATACGTACACTGCTATTGCCTATGAACCTATTATAGACGCTAAACTGACTGATATGAAAACAGTATACACTACAATGAAAGAATGTAAGGATATGTCTAATAGACTTGGTCAAATTAATTCTGTTCAAACCATGGACCTGCAACTGTATGCCATTGCGAAACAGGTAAAGTGGACCGCACATGATGAATTCCAGACACACACACAATACGCTTGAGTGGCTTTCATGTGCTCACCACCTATATAGCAGAAATTGGCAAATTATGGGTGGATGGTGGGCTTAGACTTATTAGCCAATTCAGAGGATTATTCTGGCTGTACAGTGGATCAGATGCTACAACTCAACCATGCTGTTCATGGCCTAATGCTAACCCATGAGGCTTTATCAGAGCTGTGGTTATGCGGTTTCCTCAAATGGTGTGAAAAGAATGACATTCTCAAAGGCACCCCTTCTCATTTTGGCAGATGCTGGTAGATACACAGACTGACATCAGAGAACATAACGAAAATGTAACAGAGATGAGCATAGGCTTGAATCATTCATTACTAGAGCACTTTGTAGAACACTTTGAAATGTATCGACAATCAGGATATTCAAAGTCACCAACATTCAAATATTGGGACATGTTTCTCAAGTGTACAACTCCTACAAAATATTCTGGCAGAACGCAAAGGTGATTGGTTTCTCCATTCAGTAGCCAGAGTCATATGTTACCATACTACTTTGCAGCAAACCGTGCACGGTAGGCACCAGTATACCTGTTGGACATGCTTAGCCTTCCAGCCGAGATTCAGCATGCATTCGAGTGAGAACAGTTTGCTTTCCGACCAAAAGCCTGGATGCTTAAATGGTATTTGGTCTGACATAGGGACTGAGAAGACGATCATTAAAGATTCCAAAGGCTGCGGTGGAATCGTGGGCATCACGCGCTAGAAATCTCCATTATTTAGGCGGTGTGTGACGAGACATTTTGGGTGAATATGCTTCCATCATGAGAGAGCGTGCAGGTTTAACGAAGGAAGACGATGAATATATCCATGAGGAAACGCTACCAGCTTCTATGAAACGTGATGAACAACCTGTTTACAAGGTTAACATCACGTCTGAGAGAAAGAATGGGAAACCCGTTTGATGTAGACATTTTCAGATGAACCGATCAACATATCTACATGTGTGCTTGCAACCTCTGACATTCAAGAAAGCTTACTGTTAGCTACTATTACATGACACACAGTACCATGTCAGAGGGTAAAATTGGTAGTTTATACTCCACAATCGCAAAATCAAATCTGAAGACATTTGCCGACATGACAGCAAAGACCAAAATTAGGCTTAATGGTGACAAATGCGTAGCTGTGCAATGTGCATGTCAGTCCTGAATTAGTCTTTCGTCGTGCATTAACCTTGGCAAGGAGTCTTGGTGATGTAACTGTAGATAATGTGCTTTCGCATCCCATTGGTCCTGTACTCACAGCTCTCTTCCATGATGATGAAGCGATGAGGAAAACGAATAAAGCTGAACTAGGTCACAAGATCGAGAACATAACTACAAAACAACATGAACTTCAACTGTTTGATAAACATCGGACAGTGTATATAAGAGACGCAATGGCTACCATTCAACCTCTTGATGGACATAAATATTGCTCATTTACTTCTCTTGCGGAGAGCTACATGAAAGACATAATGTGTGGATTTAAGAATGCGTTTACCTTCATAGGAGTGTTTGATAGATATGACAATTCATCGTCAGTTAAGAGTGGAGAGCTAGAGCGTCGGGCAAACATTAGTAGCCGTAGCCTAGCTTCATTGGAGTATGAAGTAATTGCTGGTCAGTCAGTTACTCAGTGGAAAAAGTTCTTGAACGTCCATTCAAACAAACAGAAATTGATTAGGTTTCTATGTGACTCTGTGATTAGGAATTCGCCAAAATAAATTGCATCCAACCCGGAGTACAAGATATATTTGGCTGGCGGTTTTGCGGATTCCCAATATGTCAAATTAGTCCATGCACTTGGAACAAAAGAAGCTCAGGCAGTATACAGTAATCATGAAGAAGCAGATACACGAATGCTGGTTCATGCAATACATGTGGACGCAACATTACAATCTGAAAATATAGAAGGCAGGAGTGTGATCAAATCACCAGACACATACATTTTAGTTCTCGCGGTTCACTATTTCCCTATGATTAATAATACGAAGGAATTAATACGAAGGAATTCTGGATTCAGACTGGGACTGTAACTAATAATATTGATCTGCGACGTTAAATTCCTGTACATTCAATTTGAGCAGTCTTGTCAACAACATTTTGTCAGATACTGCCTGCTGCACATGCTATAACTGGTTGTGATACTACATCTGCATTCTTCAGCATCGGCAAGAAATCTGTATTTAAGCTTCTTTATGATAGGGCTGATGAGTTTAGCGATCTTACAGCCCTGTCAGGTCAGGTTGGTGATTCGATTTCCGCTGCTAGAACACTCATAGCTGTACTGTATGACCCCAGAGAAGAGAAACATTTAAAGTGGCTCACAAGAACCGTAATGATCTACGTGTCCGTTTAGCATACCAGAAGAATGTTGGTCTCATAAAGATGCTCCCTTGTGCAACTAGCTTTGTAGAGCAAGTAAAACGAGTATTGTGACAAACTAAAATCTGGATCAACTCCCATATCGCCATGCAAAACCTCGGGACTCCATTTGATCACAGTTGGAAATAGGACACGCAGGTGGTGTCGGTATTTTACAAAGGCCTTATGGTTTCTGAAGTACTACAGGATCTCATCTGTGCATGTGGATGAAGAAGCGTGTGTGGAATAAACTGTGTGTAGTCGCCAAAACTTACCATGCATCTGCAATGGAAGTGAGGATTGCAGAAATAAGCACACACATTTTAGTGGCATTGCGGATGATGTGGATTAGTAAAATGTAGACAGATATTATGGTATACGGAATCATGAACATCAAATAATATTTATCTGGCTATCATGACATGCTTCCTTGTAAGGTATAACCATAGTTTGGTTATGCCGTACAAGGAAGCATGTAATGATAGCCATATCAATGTAATGCTGAATTCCTATTGACAGAGGTCATCACAATAGTCTCTAAGACAGGTAGTCACATAAATCCACCCATGTGCTATAGTAAATAGTTTTGAATTCTGAATGGTTGTAGTTCTTTAAGATGGATGATCTCAACAACTGTCATATTAAAAACTGCCATCATTGGAAGGAAAGGCACTTATCTTGTGTAGATAGAATTCACCTTTCCAGAGTACCCACCCATCATATGACATCATAATGAACTGCGTGGTGTGTACAATGACATCATAATGAATGACATCATGAATGACGTCGATAAGTACGTCACGAATGCATATTTGATGACGGTCTATGGGCTGTTGTACAAATTGTTTGCTTTTACTATTTAATAAATATTCTGTTGAATATTTTGAAACTAATTTGACTGGGCGCTGTTGCTGCCTATGGCAGCAACAGCACCCAGTCTAATTAGTTACAAAAGATTCAACAGCTTCCCTGTATAGTTTTCAGGAAATTGATAGCTAGGGCATTCGGGGGTCGATCAATCCAAACACAGCGAGCTGTGGGTGGAGCTTAGCTAGTGATGGGCGGGGCATAGCTAAAAATGGAAAGGTCCATTGGTTGCTGGTTAATTTAGCGCATTAACCAATGAAATCCCTTTATATCAACTTCAGGGCAACTACATGTATAGAGGAAAACTGTTAAACATTTTGAGAGAGATGTATTGACCATTTATACACACGGATATTATGAAGCAGTGTGCCAAATGCTACTTTCTTGCATTCTGGATATGTAGCTAAAAACGTGCCATCCACTGAGTGATACCGGGGCCTACATGTAGATCTTTGACCAGAGTAATAAGTTGACTGTTACCTCCGAGACACTTGCAAACATGTCTGGTATTATTTTCCAAAAAATCAATAACGTAAAATGAGCAAAAATTGGTTTTAGCATCCCCTTGTTTTCTCTCCTTTCCTCGGAAATTGCACCACAGCTGCACTCCACATCATATATATATATATATATATATATATATTGAAAGTAGAGATTCAGGCCTTTCCAATGATGTATGATGTGGGTGTGTGACTGATTGGTGCATTAAATTCCAAAAATCCTGCCCCTCGCCTATTATATCCTATATTCAATTGCATGCCAAGAGAAGTACAGTTTGTAAACTTATCACTGTAATGCCTGGCTCGGCAACCAAGTAAACCAATCCTGTCATCGAGCCAGTTGTTTCTGTGGTAAACTTTCACAGAAAATTCTTCACTTAGTCTACAAATCATAATTTCTCAATACCACCTCAAAAGATGCCAGCCTTACCATTAAGTTAACCCTTTAATGGTTAAAATTTGTCAGGAAAATTTAGATTATCGCTTACTGAATGTACACTTGCTGACATGCTAAGACATTTTTTTTTAATTTACCACTGGCATGACTGGAATTACTGGCTCGGCTATCAAGCCATTTATTCAAGTGATTAAATTTCAAAAAGTTTTCTCTTGACCTGTAAATGGACATTTCAAGACCACTGTCATGAGTGTAGAAGCCATTTTTGGCTGGCTTGACCATTAACCCTTTAACCCTCATATCAGCCAAAAATGGCTTCTGCGGTGGTCTTAGAGATATGTCGATTTGCAGACCAAGAGAAGAGTATTTTTGAAAAATTACCACTGGAATGACTGGCTCGATAACCGAGCCAGTCATTCCAATGGTAAATTTTGAAAAATACTTCACTTGGTCTGCAAATCGACATTTTCTAACAGAAAATTTAAATTTTCTTGAACAAAATCAAGGGTTAAAGGGTTAAGTCTTAAATTTGTTCCCAAAAATTTTAAATTTCTCAAAGAAAATGTTAATTTGCAGACCAAGAGAAGACTATTTTTGAACATTTACCACTGGATAAATTTTCAAAAATAGTCTTCTCTTGGTCTGCAAATTGACATTTCTCAAAACCACATGAAAAGAAGACAGTTTTAGCTGATATGAGTGTTAAAGGATTAATCATTTGATAAGCGTTTGAAAATGTGATTCCTGACGGTTACATACAATACCTAATATAAACTATAACATCAAATGAATAGATGTACCTGTACCTACCTCATTTCCATAATTCATTAGGTTGTGTACTGTTATTAGTGACTTAAATACAACTACCCAATTGGAATGCTGAGCTCGCTCTATCAGCAAGTCTGCTAACTGAGGAATGGACACGTTCGGCTCATTCGTACACTGTAGCAAATCTGTAAATGAAAATAAAAGAAACTAGAATGCGTAGTCAATGACATGCCATCATAAATTCCCAGGCTTTCACCAACTTTGATGTACTGCACCACCAAAACCTTTCCAGTTTTAGCTATGCCCAACCCATCTCTATCTAAGATCCACCCATACTTCGCCGTGTTGGGATTGATCAATCCCTGAATGCCCTAACTGTCAAATTTCCTGAAAAATATACAGGTTAAGCTGTTGAATATTTTGTAACTAATTTGACTTGCTGCTGATGCTGCCTATGGAAGCAACAGCGTCGAGTCAAATTAGTTTCAAGATATTCAACACAATATTTATTAAATAGTAGACATACAATTCGTACTACAACGCATAGTCCGTCTTCAAATACTCGTTCGTGATGTACTTATCGCCATCGTTCATTATGATGTCATTCTACACTCCGCGTAGTTGATTATGACATCATACATGCAGGATGGGTTGATAAAGTGGAAAGGTCTATTGTCATTGTACCGCAGAAAATAGAAGAAACCACATAAACGAAGCCGATTTTTCATAAAATTTTCACTTTGTTGACATGGAATCACAGGTACATATATTTATCACGTCAAGATTGTCTTATGTGTCTTTGGACCACAAAAGTGTGGAATAATTTATCTGGTATCGCATCTCAATTTGCTACACATATTTTGGCAGACTTTGCTATGCATTCTGCATCATGCATACCGTAGGTGTATCTGCTATGCAAAATTTTCATGCAATTGATTTTCTTTACTTTAATATTAATTGCTAAATTTTTGCTGGAAACTATACAATTTATAATTTGCATAGCAATATATATATATGCACATGCTACGCAAACGCCAAATTCTAAATTATGCCTGGACATACATACAGGTAAGCAAAAATATGCAAGGATTTAGCTGGACTGGTAGCTGAGTAATACTGGTGGTAATTTTATTATACCAATTTTTTAATTTTAAAACTGAGTACAAGAATTCTTTGGGCAGATTTTGCTCTAATTTTGTTTTTGGTCCTATACATGTACACGAGTGCAGCTACATACATGTACTTGTAGGTGGGAAATAAATGGTAGCTAAGTAAGAAAAGTATAAAGAACAACTAGGACAAATTTTCAATCGGGTTGCTGTGAGGACAAGTGTGGATTTGGGAAACATTGGCTCTATTTGGCTGGGACCTTTCCGTAGAGTAAATTGACTTGCGAAGTTGCCAAAATGTTCTCTACGCAAACGTACTAGTCGATTGAAACAAGAGGCCCAAGGGGCCTGTATCACTCACCTGCATCATAGGCATTTCAACCAGAAAGGCTATCAACAATAAGTAGAACTCTACAGAGTTGAGCAGAATTATAACAAGAAAACAGAAGCCATGTTTCTTTATGTATTAACTACTTTTGAACAAAACTTAACGGCCCTTAGTCCCTTATCATATCTCCCAAATTTCGGCCCAATTTGTTCAGCGATTCTGGATACGAAGTTGTTTTCATGAAAACCCGGTCATCCAAGATGACTGCTAAAGCCTTAGGCAATCAAGTTCCATTGAACAAGCTGGATTCAGCTGTTTCCGTAAATAAGCTGTCACGAGTTTTGAATCAATCCCCATGCGGATTCGGAAAAGAAGATTTTTAAAGGCATTTCAAAAATCCAGGATGGCTGCCAGGCAAATTACAGACCAGCTTCATTGGAACAAACGTGTATCTCTATGCCCTAAGTATGTTTTCTGCCAAATACACTTGAAATTTCCTATTGCCTATTACATGGGAGTTTCTAGGTGGAGGAAAATGATCCATGATGGCCGCTAAAATGTTTGTCCGACAGTTTCGAAAATGGCAAATCTGAAATGCCCAAACACATAAAACCAATTTTGGCTTCAAGATTCGTCAAAATAAAGAAATTCAACATGGCCACCAAACATGCTACATTTGATTGGCCCACGGCAGCCATATTTTTTTTACGGATCAACTTCCCTTGATCAAATTTTAATGGGCATTAGGCCCTAATCAAATCTCCCAAATTTCAGCCTGATCCTTCCAGCAGTTCTGGAGAAGTCGTTTTCGAAAAAACTAGGTCATCCAAGATGGCTGCCGAACTATTTGGCCAATCAAGTTCTCTTGAACAAACTTGTTTCAGCTGTTACCCTAGATCATATTTAATGAGTTTTCTAAAAATCGGCCAACATCCAAAATGGCTGCCGCCCAAATTGTCCGACCGGCTTCATTTGAACAAACTTGAATATCTATGCCCTAAGGATTGTTCTTGCCAAATATAATTGAAATCGGCCCTGTGGTTCTCGAGAAGACATTAAAAATTTTCCATTGCTTTAGTATGGGAGACGAACAGACTTCCCTTGAACAAACTTGAAAGGCCCGTGGGTACCTAAGCATATTTACAAAATTTCAGCTCTATCCCTTCAGCGGTTCGGGAGAAGTCGTTTTCGCGAAAACTAGGTCATCCAAGATGGCCGCCAAGCAAATCGGCCAATCAGGTCGCCTTGAACAAACTTGGGTCCACCGTTGCCACAGATGATGTGTTAAGAGTTTTGAATCAATTCCTCCAGCGGTTTCGGAGAAGATTTTTTAGTGTTTCTAAAAATCAGCCATTTTGGCCGGCGGCCATCTTGGATTTTGACCGATCCGCTTCGTTTGAACAAACTTAGATCTCTATGCCCTATGCATGCTTCCTCCAAAATATAATTGAAATTGGCCCAGTGGTTCTTGAGAAGAAGTCGTTTAAAGAATTCCGCATTGCTTTACTATTGGCCCATTGCTTTACTATGGGAGACTATGGTGGGAAAACAAACCAAGATGGCAGCCAAGCCGCTTATCCGACAGTCTCGAAAGTGGCATATTTGAAGTCGCCACACTGATAAGCATATATAAAGCAATTTTCGCCATCAAAATACATCAAATACAGAAAAACCAATATGACCAACAAACGCTAAATTTTTATTGGTTGATGGTGGCCATGTTTTTTAACGTACGAACTTCCCTTGAACAAACTTGAATGGACCTTGGTCCGTAAGCATATTTACCAAATTTCAGGTCTATCCCTTCAGCGGTTCGGGAGAAGTAATTTTCGGGAAAACTAGGTCATCCAAGATGGCCGCCAGGCAAATCGGCCAATCAGGTTGCCGTGAACAAACTTGGGTCTACCTCAATAGATGATGCGCTATGAGTTTTGAATCAATTCCTCCAGCGTTTCGAAGATTTTTTAAAGTGTTTCTAAAAACCGGCCATTTTGGCTGGCAGCCATCTTGGATTTTGGCCAATCGGCTTCGTTTGAACAAACTTGAATCTCTATGCCCTAGGGATGCTTCCTGCCAAATATAATTGAAATCGGTCATTTAAAGAAAAAGTTGACGGACGACAGATGACTGATGACAGACGACATACAGATGACGGACGGTCGCCATCGCATAAGCTCACTTGGCCATTCTGGCCAGGTGAGTTAAAAACACTAGCAGTGTGGAAGGTGCAGAAACTGACTAAATCGCATAAATTTTACTATCTTGAAAATAAAAGCTACATTTCAGCGCAGTTTTCAGACATAGTGAATGCTGAATAATAGTAGAATTCGGCTCCTAAGTCCCGCATTTTCATATTTTGCATCACGTGACATACTTCACGAAACACGCCACACGTTTTGCCTCCGGCTTATTTCGCGCTCTTTTTTTCCCAGGGAAATACTAGTCGAATAAAAAATATACTCTACGGAGCCAATTTACTCTAACTTTTCACCTAGTCGAATACAGCCAATGTTGCTGAAAGCTATTGCTGATGCGTTTGAGATTTGGGGAAAATGACGAATCAAATTTCTGTACGGTAGTTCTAGACCCTATCACGACAGGATCCTTTCAGCCAAATTTGGTTGTAATCACTCAGAATGGTAAGAAGAAGCAATTTGAGAATTTCCGGTACATTTTGTATGAAATCTAAGATTTGCACCAAAAAAAACCTATGCTCATAGCATCCATTCAGCCAAATTTGGTTAAAACAGGTCAAGATGGTAAGAAGAAATTTGACAATTTCCAGTACATTTTTTATAAAATTTATGATTTCACACCCAAAAATTGACGAATCAAAATTCTGTATGTAAATTCTAGAATGCATCACCATAAGACACTTACAAACATATTTGGCTGAAATCACTCAGAATGGTAAGAAGAAGCAATTTGACAATTTCCGGTACATTTTTCATAAAATTTAAGATTTTCACCTAAAAAATTGATGAATCTGAATGAAAGTTCTGGAACCTACGACCATACATGTGTAGGGTCCTTCCAGCCAAATTTGGTTGAAATTGGCCAAGTGGTTAATGATGAGTAGTGCTTTAAAGCAAAAGTTGATGGATGAGACGAAGTCCATTTTTTGGGGGACTGTCAGGCCAGGTGAGCTAAAAATTGCATTAAGCAGCTGAAACTCGAACTTGATCCTTCTCATAACAAAGCACCAATACCAAGTTTCAGTTAAATACATGAATGGTG
The DNA here is from genome assembly GCA_034401795.1 of Chaetoderma sp. LZ-2023a. Lineage (NCBI taxonomy): Eukaryota > Metazoa > Mollusca > Caudofoveata > Chaetodermatida > Chaetodermatidae > Chaetoderma > Chaetoderma sp. LZ-2023a. Next base: position 93,714,581 of record CM067374.1, on the reverse strand, counting down.
AAGAAAGAAAATAAGTCTGAAAAGCGGATATTTTTGTATTTCATTCGAAAGGGGATGTAATGCCCTAAAGAATTGACGGAAATGGCTGAAACTAGCACTTCTGCTGTAACTTCTCATAATAAAGCAATGTGTACCCATTCTCAGTTGAATGTCTTGAAGGAGTGCGAAAAAAGTGTGGGAAATTGATATTTTTCATATAGCCTAAGACAAAGGGGGCATAACTCATTGAAAATTGACGAAAGATTTTTGAAACTCGAATTTGTTCTGTAACTCCCTATAATAAAGCACCCTACCCCCTATATCGCCTAATAATAACCGCATCTTTAACAGAAGTCGCCTGCCAATCTACGAGGTTGAGCCATCCTAATCTCTTAGCAGTTTTAAAAGCAGTTTTAAAACAGCAAATGTATCTAATAGCAGTCACATCCAAATTTCAGCACTTTGTGTAAATGAAAAAAAATTGGTGACTTAAATAACTTACAAATGTTAAATAAAACAAGATTTGCAAAAAAAATTTGCAATAACTTCACGGAAATACCATCCAAATTACGTCACTTCCTTGTATAATACAACTATCAACGGAAAGTGTTACTTTAACAGGTACCAAATATGTCGATCAGATTGAATGTAGAATACTCGGTTACCATCACGTAATGATTATATATATACAGTACATTCCGAGTTCCTGAGTCTAGTATATTAGGTCTGTAAAATGCAGACAATTCTACCGAGTATTAATCAGCTTCCGCGATAGGACGAGTTTACGCCATCACTCTCATAGCTACTCGAAGCTCCCATCCTATATATGTGGATTGAGCAAGTCTCTACCCGGGTACTAATATTAGCATCTTCGCGCTACTCGAGTAAACAACCTAAACTCATCCTACAAAGGGAGACAATAAGCGGAAGCGTAACTACTCCGCAAGGAGGTTCGACTAAAGGAAACTAGTTCCAAGAGACAGGATCTACTCAAGACAAGGCACACTGATAAATCATGTGATTTCTATTTTTTCTCGACGCCATATGTCAAAATTTTGATTAATTTTGATGAAATAAACAATGTTTATTAAAGTATGCACAATATTTAGGCATCCCAATTAATAATTTCACTCCCGCGATGATGGTTATAAGTACATTAAGCACAGGTGTATTTTATGGCGTGAAAATGTGTTCTATTTTTGTGCTATTTTTTGTATCATTTTTTCCCCAGTTTTTTCTTGAAATACCTACATGTAATAGAAGCTGACCCCCTTTCTCAGAGGTTTGGTTTTAAATAATTTACAACTCTTGTCTTATTTGAAGCTGCTGTTACTAATGAGTGTTTTACGGTACCAATTCTCACTTGAATACTTTGAAGGAGTGCGAAAAAAGTGCAGAAAACTGATATTTTGCATATTTCGTAAGTCGAAAGGGGCATGACTAAAAAACTGACAGAAATGCCTGAACCTCGAACTTGCTCTGTAACTTCTCATAACAAAGCAATGTACCAATTCTCAGTTGAACATCTTGAAGGAACGGGAAAAAAGTGTGGAAAACTCATATTTTTCGTATTTCATAAGTCAAAAGGGGAATAACTCTATATGAAAAGTTGACGCAAATGTCTGAACACTTAAACTTGCTCTGTAACTCCTTATAATAAATCAATGTACCAATTCTTTGTAAAATATCTTGATGTGCTAAAAAGGAAAAAGGTGCGGGAAAACCAATTTTGACAGACGGACACATGGATGGACAGATGGACAGACAGAGAACAAACCCAGTCAGCCTGGTTTTGAACAAGTGGATGATATTTTTGTCGATTAACGGTTTAATGCCTGAATATATCAATTAGGAAATGTTCTTTGTGGACTAAATTATTTTTCAAAATCATGAAAAAAATATTTGTTGAAATAAATGAAATTATGTCTATGTCCAGACTGTAACGGCCCAGGCCGCCACATACTTTATCATTGGCATATAAATTAAATCCCCCCAACAGACACCCTTGTAGGATGGTCTGTAGTTTTATTAACCACTATAAAACATACTTACCGTTCAATCACTACTTGCCAAATCAACTACTCTGCATTTAGCCACCAGAATAAGATTTTTATACTTGCTTACATGCCTCCATATTCCTATACCACTTCATCACACCCATGACCAGGCTACTGGTAGAGTACACTCCCAGCATATGGCCTATCAGAGACTGGCACCAGTCTATAAACACTCCTCGGTGACACCTGTCACCTGCACATGTACGTGCATGCGCAAAGGAGCCCAACTAGGAACCAGATTCACTTTTCAATTCTTCTGCAAGCAGAAAGTAGCCAAAAATCCTGACTAAGTTTTTTGTATTTGTCTACTGTGTTCAGTATCTTATATGAAGGATCTATATTCTTTACTCATGCCTAATATGTAATATCTGTTGACAAAGTTACGTTTGTTGAATGTTTTATGGATTTCTGATGATTTATTGTTCTTATGTAACTTCGTTACTGGTTTTCGTGGTAGTCAACCATGCCTCCCATTTCATCATCATCGTCATTTACCCTCACTATTTTTTATGTAGGACATCTACTAGGATTTAAATCTCTACGTAACTCAATCAATATCATTTAAGAGTTTTCCCTCAGTCTTATTACTCTTTGAGATATTTGAATTCGAAATTTCCTGCCTTTTCTAATCATGTGCTTTGTTTTTTTATTTAGGACTCCTAATTTTTAAATGTTTGTTTTTTAAGTTCTATGAGGCTATATGTTTCATTTTTTTTGTTTTTGTTTATAGTATGAAATATTTATGCAGGGCCCGCGCTACCCACATGTCCATGCGCCAGGGCCCGCGCTACCCACATGTCCATGCGCCAGGGCCCGCGCTACCCACATGTCCATGCGCCAGGGCCCGCGCTACCCACATGTCCATGCGCCAAGGCCCGCGCTACCCACATGTCCATGCGCCAGGGCCCGCGCTACCCACATGTCCATGCGCCAGGGCCCGCACTACCCACATGTCCATGCGCCAGGGCCCGCGCTACCCACATGTCCATGCGCCAGGGCCCGCGCTACCCACATGTCCATGTGCCAGGGCCCGCACTACCCACATGTCCATGCGCCACCCACATGTCCATGCGCCAGGGCCCGCGCTACCCACATGTCAATGCACCAGGGCCCGCACTACCCACATGTCAATGCACCAGGGCCCGCACTACCCACATGTCAATGCACCAGGGCCCGCGCTACCCACATGTCAATGCACCAGGGCCCGCACTACCCACATGTCCATGCGCCAGGGCCCGCGCTACCCACATGTCCATGCGCCAGGGCCCGCGCTACCCACATGTCAATGCACCAGGGCCCGCACTACCCACATGTCAATGCACCAGGGCCCGCACTACCCACATGTCAATGCACCAGGGCCCGCACTACCCACATGTCAATGCACCAGGGCCCGCACTACCCACATGTCAATGCACCAGGGCCCGCACTACCCACATGTCAATGCACCAGGGCCCGCACTACCCACATGTCAATGCACCAGGGCCCGCACTACCCATATGTCAATGCGCCAGCGGAACTAAAATCACAGGTTTGGCCCCTTAAAATGTTATCTAGGCGTGTAAACTGGCGTGTCAAATTCCGAACAATATTTTGCTCATACTTTACAATCCAAGCTATGACATAAAGACGTTAAAACATCCATAAGAGACATGTGATTTGTTACCATATTATAATTCACTATGAGGGATAGTATCATGATCACATGATCATGATTTGTTTGACATTTGATGAAATTAGAATCTCTGCGATGGTGTATTTGTGCTTTTTATAAAGAAAAATGTAACCGATACGCGGAGATGCCAGCTGATTCAGTCGGTGGTATTTGGTAAATATTTAATCATTACGATTAAATACTGAGTAAATAATCACAAGAATGCGTTGTTCCACATATTTTAGATGGAGATGCGATTAGAGCGTTAACTTTTACACTGAATTTTATGACATATATTTCCGTGATTGCAGGTCAATTCAACCTAGAACCAACTCGCCTTAATTTCTGTTCACAAGCTGGCCTATTACGCAGCAATTAACATGACAAATGTTGATGTCATAAGCCAAGAAAATGTTGACAGTGAAAGAATAACATCCGTTGTAAAAAGTTTTAACTTAAATATCAAGTGGAACCTGGTTTTTTTATGGCCATGTAGCTGTTCGTAGCTGTGGTAAAAAATATGATAAATACGGTACTAGATTGAATGGAAATAAACGCGAGTTATTTCCCTTTCGAGTTCACGAAACACAAGTACCAAAATCATGGCGGACAAACCAGAAGTCAAGAAACTCAACTAATTCAACCACTAGTGCTAGCTCGAAACCGGACGTCATCACTTATTACAGGAGGAAATGCCCATTATGGGTCAAATAGAACAGTTTAATAACAAACTATTTACTCCCCAAGAAGCGCTGTGTGTGTGTGTGTGTGCGCGCGCGCGTGCGTGTGTGCGTGTGCGTGTGCGTGTGCGTGTGTGTGTGTGTGGAATTTGAGTCTGGTGCTATAACTCCAAACTTTGTTCATTGACTCCTAATCTTGGCAAACTGACTCCATCATGGACTCCTTTTATCTGAAACCCAGGACGGGCCCTGTTATGTACATGTACTTCCATCACACGGAAGAAATGATTACTGTGGCTGTAGTGATGCTGATTTTCACGATGCATGCATGATTCCACAACCCCACCCCCACCACCACCAAACAAACACGTACGTACACACTCAGTTACACACACTGCACAAGTGCACGTTGTTGTATGATCTTCTATCTAACTGTTAAACGTGTTGGCCAGTGTCTTGTGCAAACACCTTGTTAAAATACATAGCTTAGGTAAACAATCACTGGGAAAACTCATAGTATACACACAATTTTACATTCATCAATTTCAGAAACGCCTGTAACTGTAGCCTACATCTTTTTCAGTCATGAATAATGGCACTATTCACGCAAAATGATAAATTTATGCATGGAAAAATGACCAAGGCATAATGTTTCACAGTTTCACTAAACATATTATTCACGCCGATACGAAGCAGTTTGCAATTGGGAAGCAGCAAAATGGCATGTGCGCAAAATATACTTCAAGCATATTATTTTATTATTTACGTAGGCCTACAGCCATTATTAAACTATCCCCCCACCTCATCGCAGTCACTGACACACCCATCCATCCATCCCAAATATTTACCAATCCAGATCTTTTCAATGTCATTATTGGATCTGCAATTAGTCTCCAAAGATTATTTTGTCCATACATTGAACTATTGCTGAATTTCTTCTTTATTTATGTCCCAAAGTTTACCATAGTTGTAGGCCTAAATATTATGCAAACAAAGTTACCCGTATTATTTAAAATCCTGTCAATATGTTTTTAAAAATTATAATTTTTAGTTTTATTGAAGAATTAGCTTCAAGCTGAAATAAATGATGTTATTGTATGTTACGGTGAAGTCTCTTCCTCTAAATGCGCGCTTTAAAAGAAATTAGCTTTGTAAGAAAGCCAGAGAAATACTGACCCAGCGCCGCTCCTGTCGTGACCTCATAGTGAGTGATGACATCTTTTAGATTGAGGTAGCGTTTAATCGTGTTATTCCAAGGGCTGTCTAACATATTTTCTTTCATTCCAGAGACATTATTGTCTCTTTAACCCTCAAATTTATTACAGAAAAGTTAAATTTTCTCATAGAAAATCACCTGTTGCAGAAATCCCGTTGCAGACCAAGAGATTTTTTTGAAATTTTACCACTGGAATGACTGTATCCGTTATCGAACCAGTCATTCCAATGGTAAAACTTCAAAAATAGTCTTTTTTGGTCTGCAAATGGACATTTCTCAAGGCCACTGTAGAAGCCATTTTTGGCTGATATGAGTGTTAAAGGGTTAAATGGTGTAATAGATTATAAAATTTATTGAAATTTGTTATTTTCAACAGTGGTTTATTTAGCTATTTTCTGTTTTACAAGATTGATGATTCTGCACCGTTTCACTTCCGTTTCGCACGCTTTTATCATCTCAGCTACATGTATACTTAATAAAGTCAATGACATTGTCAAATCTATGTTGTACAATGTGCTACATGTATTAGTATGACCAGACACTACAAATTTTAATTAGGTTGGCAAAGATATTGGTAGAGATTAATTGACAATTTTATCCAAGACTGTCTCACAATCTGGAGGCAATTTTGTTTATTAAATTTTAATCCATTTATTTCTTCCTGCATATCATGTTTCCATTTCAATTTACATATATTTTGCAGAAAAATATGATTCTCCGTTTGAAAACCACTTTTCCGTTTCAAATTACCAATTCCGCGAATTCCTTTCATTTTCCGTTATCGGGGAAAACCACTACCCTATTTTCAGGACCAGGATAACTGTCACTTCTAACTAACTGACTGTAACATAGTTACATTCTTCATGTAACTGAAGTAACTTGTTTGTAAATTTCTTCAGTTTACAGTGATTGAAATGTAACCAGTTAACCGATTAACGGTCCAATTTGTTCGAGAAAATTTAAATATCTGCCTACTAATTAACTGTCCATTTACAGGCCAATAGAATAGAATCTTTGAAAATTTATCACTGGAATGACTGGCTCGGCTATCGAGCCAGTCATTCCAGTGGTAAATTTTCAAAAATTCTATTTTCCTGCTCAGTAAATGGATATTCTACAACACCATAACAGAGGCCAGTTTTGGCCGGTATGACCATTAAAGGGTTAATTTGCAAAAGTAATTGAAGCTTCATTTACTTTTCAATTCTAGTAATATTTCTAACTTTTCTACCAAATTTATTATGGTTTTCCTATTTATAGACTAGGATAGCTACTGTTACACACATATGTGCCACTCCAATATACCAATTGCAATGGTAATTATACAGGTAAACTGTTGAATATTTTGAAGCAAAATTTACTGGGAGATGTTGATGACGCCGGAAGAAACTTTATTTCCAAACATCAGTGGTAGTTATTTTCTAAGTTTACCACTGGAATGACTATATGTTACCAATGATAATCTGTTTGAAAATGATTGCTACCTCAGGCATCAACAAGCTTCAGGCAAACCCGTATACATCTTTTATACTAAAGCTACCTTAGAACGTAGACACATCCTCAGTTACTTGATTGTTTACTAAATGTCTAAATCATTATAGAATTAACCTTTTAACCCTTATCACTCTGATGTCAATATTCTATCTTTTACTGCGTCAATAGCAAAGAAACAGGTGTACATTTTTAAACAATTTTGATGGAAGATGTTGCTGTCTACGATCACCATCTCCAACCAAATTTGTTGGAAAATGAACACCAGTTCATCTTTTAATTTAATTTGAAAATGTAAAGCTTTGACACCAGAGTTGTAAGCGTCTGGCTGCTGAATTTCCGCAGACTACATATTCCATGAGGCTTAACTCTGGATACAGTATATGCTGAATATTTTAAATACAATTTCACTGAAAGTTGCTGGTGGCTAAGCCACCAACAACTTTCACGAAATTTGGTCAAATTGTTGTCAAAATATTCAGCCTGTTCAGAGTTATTGCCCATTGAAACTTGTGTTTGCTGGTTTGCAGCAGTGAGACAGTTAATACTCATATTTATTCAGGATATTTCGATTTTCTCACAGGAAACATCCATTTGCAGATTATTTAGATTATTTTTGAAAACTTACCACTGGAATGACTGGCTCAGTCATCTAGCCAGTCATTCCAATGGTAAAATTTAACAAACAATGGTCTAAAAATTTGACATTTCTCAAGACCACTGGATAAGGCATTTTTGTCCAGCCTTTACTCTAAAGGGGTTTATTTAATGGATTAAAATCATAATTCATGAGCTGAATTGCAAAGAATGTCTAAATCATTGTTTATGTCTGTTTGATGTAGTATGTATTACCACCATAGCCTGGTCTTTTCTTTGTCATGTGTTTAAGCTATTGATTAGCTAATCTAGTCCACCGTAGGACATCATTGATAAGCAATTATACTTAAGCCAATGCAAATTCACATAAGAGTACTACTAATGATTAAAGGTTAATGCCATTGACAAAAGTCAATAAATTATCCATCTTCCTATACAGTCCTACATAATTTACAACTATGTTGCAAACTCTTGTGAGATGGACATTGGTGTAGAGGGAAATGTTAAATATTTTAAAACTAATTTGACTGGAAGCTGTGGCTGCCATAGTGAAGCAACAGCTTTCAATAAATTGTGTCCTAGAACATTCTCAGAAGATTATCTGATCGGAATGAATCTGTCATTGTATATGAAAGTGAGATTATTTTCACAAAATACTTGGTTTAAACAGAATTTATTTTTAGTCTAAGCGGGAGCACGATAAAACATACGTCTTATGCCCACGTCTCCCACATAATATACAATTATGATACATGGAAAATAGTAACAAGTGGCGGATGCACACTATAGCATTAACATTACTAATATAGTATTACATTTGGAGAGAGAGAGAGAGAGAGAGAGAGAGAGAGAGCGAGCGAGCGAGCGAGCGAGCGAGAGAGAGAGAGAGAGAGAGAGAGAGAGAGAGAGAGAGAGAGAGAGAGAGAGAGAGAGAGAGAGAGAGAGAGAGAGAGAGAGAGAGAGAGACTACACACTGGTGACGATTCTCTAGATAACTTCCAAACCATGCAAATAGTTTTCCAGTAATGCCAAATTGTTCCAGTTTATGCAACAGGCCGCGGTGCCAGACTCTGTCAAATGCTTTGGATATATCAAAGAATAAAGACACTACTTCTTTTTGATTATCAATAAACAATATACTAGATTCCTATAATTCTTAATTACCAGTAAGCATACAAGCAAACCTGAAGATTTTGAAGCTAATTTCAGTGGACCCTGTCATGCCTGTTGTTTCCCCGTGGTAGCGGTACAGTTTCCAGTGAGATTACAAAAATTGTACTAAAAATATTCAACACTGAACAGTTATCAATTATTCAACATTTTTAAGGTAATTTCACTAAAAATGGTCTATAACTAACACAGATAGAAAAATCTAAGATGCCGCCCATGGCTGTTTCGCCCTCATGATGAGGGTGGGTAAGAGCTTAACAAGCCCCTGACTATGTCAGGGCTTTAGATTTACTTTATTTGGGCTGACTCGCTATCAGGCCCGGAATCAATAAATGGCCCTAGAAACTAGAGCTTTCGAAATCTGAGCGATGGATTTCGAGACATTTCTGTTCTAATAGCACTCAGGGATGGGGTCAATTCCATTTTATCAATTCCAATTCCATACCAATATTTACTTGAGATCAACTTTGTTATATTTTAACCCGTAATGCCCAAGATTGGCCAAGAAAAACTAGATTTATCATTAGCAAATGGCCATTTGCAGGATAAGAGAAGACTATTTTTTTTAATTTAACAATGCAATGACTGGCTCAGTTATGGAATCAGTCATTCCACTGGTAAATTTTCAAAAATAGTCTCTTAGCATACATATGATCCTTCCTCAAGAACCAGTACACAAGGCATTTTTGGCTGACTTCTCCGTTAATATTTAAAATAATTAGAATACAAATTGTTGTTACCAATAGGTAATTATATCTTTCAGTCAGATTATTGTCCAAAATGTCAACATTCAGCAGATCTTATTTTTAATTCATTTTGACTTAATTATAGCTTAATGCTGAGTTTCTTCTGATGACTAGGACTCAAGGTTAATGCCATGTCTAATTATTATAGATACATGTAAACTTTGCTATATAAATGTTTGCATTAAAAAAGCATTAGAATACAATGTATATAGTACAGTACTGAGTGAGAGTACTGAGCACATGTATGTAGAGTTTGAATAACACCTCAAGTCTAGGTGTCTGTGTTTTAAAAGCTGAGGCATTTCTCCATGGGGGTTGTTCAATGATTCCTTTGTTATGTAGGAGGGTATAATTACAGAGCAAATATCACCCATTTCATTCCATGCAAATGATAGTTATCAAGCTTTACTTCACTATTGCCAACATCCTGATGAATAATTTTAACACAATTTGGTTATCTTGGTTCTAGCTTATATATTTGAAATCATTTTAACTAATTTGTATGATTTTAAAGATGGCATTATTTCATAGAGATGAGAACCTGTTTCCAGGGAATGCAGAATGAAATAAGTTCAAGATCAGTGGCTTTGATTGAATAAAGGAGGTACAAAGCTCAAATAGGACAAAAAGCTTAATTGGTCACTGGTCAGGGAGAATTGAGTTAATTCAATAATGTATCAAAGTTCATAGCATTTATCAGAACCTTATTTTGTCAATTCAGAGAGCGAGATTATTTTTAAAAATTTACCACAGGAATTACTGGCCCAGTTATCCAGCTAGACACTCCAGTGGTAAATTTACAAAAATAGTCTGCCAATGGACATTTCTAAAACCCATTGCAGAAGGTGTTTTTGACCAGCTTAGGTGTTGAAGGGTTAAGGGCTAACTTATTCATCACTGAATTATCAGTATCTCAAATTGTAGTCTTCAAACCAAACATATAACTAAGTTGTTAAAATTAATTTTAAACTGTTGCAGGCATAGGAGACAAAAGTATTCAGACAAATTAATTTTAAAATATTCAATAAAGCATAATAAATGTCATCAACCTGCATATAGAATGAAATGTGGTAAATGGTATCATATAGATCATTTAGGATGAAATGTATTAAGGGCATATAAAGAGCAGTGTATAATTTACAGATATTACATTTACATTTTATAGCCAACAATGTTCAGTAAATCTATGACAAATATGACTGGAATTGATTGGAACTGAAATGGAATTTATCAATTCCAATTATCAATTCCAATTCTGGTGTCTTAAAATTTATCAATTTCAATTCCTGAATCCTCAGATTTATCAATTCCAATTCCGGAATTGAATTGGAATTGACTGATCATTAGACTAATGATGTAAGTGGTCACGAGTCATGAACTGGTGCCTTAATATAGTGGCGACGTTACATGAATTTCTTAATTCCTATTTTCAATTGCCTGGATTTCTCCTTTGCCTTGACTGATCTTATCATGCTTGATATCATCTGTTTACATTTTCTCTGTAGTTTTCAGAAATGTAAACCAATAATCAATATCTTGTCTGAGTCAAAAGTTATTGTCAGATATGTATGAGGGTGTTACTAAAAAACTGGGGTGGTGGAGGCTCGGAGAGCCAAAATTACCAATTTACTTTCTAGTTTCTGACCCATCCAGCAAATATTCCCATGCAGTATTAGATATTCAAACTACACATAACACACATCAAATTCCTGTGTTTTAGTCATTGTGTCCTCAACAAATCAAGATGGAATACTCAAAGTTAGGGAGTTAACGTGTTATTGTGTTCCTTGCATCAACGATGACTACGACAGTTGTGAGAACAAGGAATATGTTGAAAGATTTAAGGATGTTGTCTTTTCATGTACCTAAGGGCAGTAAAGATATGTTAGGTCAGGAGGACAGTGTTAATGTTACTAGCGATGATGAAGTTGAATTAAATGCAAACACTTTAGGTCTTCATTCTCTGATTGGTATTGACACTGTAGTTGCTATCATGCCTTCTGTGCAGTCATTGGATGATTATTATCTCCTTCACATAACTTCAGATGGTGTAGTGATACTTGATGATGATAAGACGTCAGACTATGGATTGTGTTTTTCAAAGGGTGCAGAAGTAATTTTTGGTTATTTTTACAAGTATCATAAAACAACAAAAGAATACTGTGTATACAAGAAGGACACTGTAAAGGAGGCAATTGTTTATAAAGATAGTGTTATTTATATTGGTGTTGAAGTGAAACAAAATTAAAAAAGACCACAGTTACACCACCTTGAGAGCACGGAACATGAGGACATTTTGTGTAGTGGTTCATTGCAGATGTGATGTAAGGATTAAGTGATTAACTCAAGCAGAATTTCAAGTTATATAGAAATGTATCCACACAAAGGGTGAAATAATATCAGTTGCATTATAAACACAATGATAAAGGATGTTAATTAGAAAATTTGGGTGTAACTATGTTTATTGATGCAGTTTGTGTTTAGAAGCTTAGAAAAAATAGGGTTTTTTGTCCCAAGAAATTTATTATTTGCAAATATCAAATTTAGTCATTTATTTATTTCCCATTTAAGCAATGTGTCAGCTTCATTTTGGTACAAACCAGGTTGATTTTGGCCAAAACTAAATGAATTACAGAATTTTACAGCAAAATGTTGCATTTTGAGAAAAAGGCTGAAACGTTTTTCAATTCTAATGCTTTTTCTATTGAAAACCAATCACAAAATCAATAACATTTGGCAAAATAATTATGTTCAGTTGGCAATGTTCTGAATGTTTTTAGATAGAGGAAATTATATTGTATAACATATGAAAAACTGTAGAAACTGTAAAGAATGGCCATTTTGACCATGTAATGCAAAATGCACCACCTCACGACACATGTGGAAAATTTTTCCCGAAAGTTACCCAGACATTTTTTCCGGAAGATTTTCCAGTTTTTATCTGAAACTTAATTTCACATCTCATTGCGTAAATTGTATTATTTATTCTTCGAATTATTTTTAACGTAAACTAATTAATAGAAAAAGTGCACCAGCATGTTTTATGTTAATACTAATACTCCACTGAGTCCAATACTTGTTGGGGATTAAAAGAGTTGATCATATTGAATTGTAGAACCAGGTGTGACCTACTTTTGTTACATGTACATATGATTAAACCTAACAATGCATGTATATACTATGGGTACCGAAGTTCGTGAATCTAAGCAAGTAATGCACTCGTGAAAGAAAACTCTTAAACATATCTGCGCAAGAATTTAACACAATGTGAAATAACACTTCCGAATACAAGCGAAAAAATCTCTGTACAAAATTTTAATTTTTAAACAAATCCCAAGCATCTGAACTGACCCACCTCGCCAGGTTTTGTGTGAAATAGCGTACCGACTTTCGTGAATTGATGATTATGCATCTTCAGCTGTCTGGTACATGCTTGTAAATCCCCCCACAGACCCCCCTTGCGCGTTGGTCTGTTGTTTTATTAACCACTATAAAAACATACCTACCGTTCAATCACTACTTGCTAAATCAATTATCTGCATTTTGCTATCAGAATAAGATTTTTATGCCTGCATACACACCTCCCCATGCCTAATCCTATTCCTATGGACCCTCAACCAGGCTACTGGTTACCAGCAGGTATAGACTGGCACCAGTGTATACTCACCTCATAGTGACGCTTGTCGCTAAGCGCGCTCGCGCCTGCGCATTAGAGCCCGAATAGGAAACAGATTCACTTTTCTAAATTTAAGTGCAAAATATTTAGTCTGATTCTCAAATCTTACCACGCGGGGTGGTTGAGGCCGGGTCGTAGTGATTGAATGGTAAGTATGTTTTTATAGTGGTTAATAAAACACCAGACCAACCCGCAAATGGGGTCTGTGGGGGGGGGGGGGGTTGTTATTACACCAGAAAAACATCCATTACCATTCAATCACTACTTGCTAAACCCGTAGATTGCAGGAAATGTCAATTTCCCTTTCTCCGAGATCTAACAATACTCACCATTCTGTTACTTCTGATATACAGCTGGCCTTGACAGAGGCTCTAGGATTATAGACTTAGAAAGCTTTACCGACTCCTGGGAACCGGGTACCCGGCTCCCCACTGCCGAGTACCCGTTTACCATAGAGCTCATATTGTTTGCATAGCCACCAAACAAGAGAAAACTATGGCTTGCCTCCGTGGGGCTGGGAGGCTGGGTCCGTAACAGAATGGTGAGTATTGTTAGATCTCGGAGAAAGGGAAATTGACATTTCCTGCATTCTCCTTCGATCAATACTCACCATTCTGTTACTTCTGATATACACCAGATTTGATCAGTCACCTGGTGGGAAGGGGCAAGCCATACATGCTAATTTTGCCCCTTGGAGAAAGATTTTAGACTTCAAACTTGACTAACGGAGACCTAAAAGGACCGTCAAGTTCACGCAATCGAATCACATTCGCGTCACAGGCCCCCCCCCTTTTTCCTCCTAAGAAAAGGGAGAGAACTAACGAACATGTATCTCGCCTAAAACACCAATATGCCAAGAGGGTTAACTACTCCCTGCATATCGCTTGTATTAGCCTGGAATGAGCATGAATATATAAGATGAATGAACATGATACATATACATAATACAAAAAACTCTCACTTGTTCAATTACCTTATGATAACAGGACTTCAGACGTACCGCCTACAACCATTCACCGGTTCGGCCATCAGTGACACAATCTGGTTGACATCCTCTCGCTTGACCATGCCTGCTTTAGGTTCTTTTCTTACCAAAGTGAAAAAAGGGGAAAAGCAGTGTGGTCACTAACTATCGTTTCAAAACAGCTAAAGCGAGTGGATTGGCTGAGTCTGACACATCCCTCATATAGTAATCCGTAAATGAGGACTCACAGTGCCATTGTGCAACGGCCATGATGTCCTCTAACGGAACACCATTGTAAAGGGCGGTCGAGGCGGCTATTCCTCTAACATCGTGTGCCCTTACGCCCTGCACCTGGTGCCCAGTCGCCATCTCATGAGTAGTCTGAATGCATTCGACCACCCAACGAGAGATAGTATCCATGGATGCGGCGCCATAAGGCTTTTTATGGCAGATCCACAGATGTCTATCGTTCGACCGTAACGAGTCAGTCCGTTTCTTGTACTTAGTCAAAGCACGGACCGGGCACCAGACACTGGCATCACGATCAAACCTGGTTAACTTCGGTATAATGATCGGTTTGCCGGGATATCTCAAAGATTGGTTCTTTGACATAAATTCTGCTCTTGGCAGAAGACGCAGACCTTCTCCAGAAACAATAAATCGGTTCCTCTCTGCCGAAAGCGCATGGATCTCACTGCGCCTTCTAGCTGAGGAAGCTGCCAATAGAAAGACCGCCTTTAGAGTCAAATGCTTTAGACTAGCCGAACGCAACGGTTCGAATGGGTGCTTGGCCAGTACATTAAGCACTAAAGATAGACTCCAGGCTGGAATGACTACCGGTTGTCTCGGGCGGAGATTGCTCATTCCCTTCAACATCACGTTTAACTGGGCCACCTCTGGACTATCCCTGTTGGCTAGACAAGGGATAACTGATGCCAAAGCTGACTTGTATCCAGCAATTGTGACGGGAGCTAGTCCTGTAAAGAACAGCTCACAGAGAAAGTCTGCTATTTGCTGAATAGTGGATTGAAAGGTATCAATACCCTTTTCTTCACACCAGTCTGCAAATCTGTTAACCTTGTTGTTATATGACTTGAAGGTTGACCTCCTTCTCGCAGCCGCGATGAAATCAGCAGCCTGTCGAGAAAAGCCTTCCGACGTGGAACGTTGTTTGACAACATCCACGCAGTCAATTTGAACATTTCGGGACGCTCGTGTAGGAAGCGTCCCTTGGCCTGGGAGATTATGTTCGGAATCTCGGGCAACTGCACAGGATTTTCCACCAGCAGATCCAGAAGATCCGTGAACCACGCCCTGCTCGGCCAATACGGCGCTATTAGCAGGACCAGACACGGCTCCTCCCTGACCTTCACCAATACCTTCGGTAGAAGAATGGTGGGTGGATACGCGTAAGCGTGCATCCCTCTCCAGCTTATCACCAGAGCGTCTGTATCGACGGCATTTGGATCTGGAATCGGCGAGACATATGTCATGATTTGAGCATTTTCCTTTGTGGCGAACAAGTCCACGTTGGGTTTGCCCCAATGCTCGAAGATCCGTCGCAGAACTGGAGGGTTGAGGGACCATTCTGTTGGCAGGATTCTCTGTCTGCGAGACAAAGCATCCGCCAGAATGTTCAATCGGCCAGGAATATGAGCTGCTTTCAAAACAACCGAGTAATTCCTGCACCATTGAATCAAGTGCCACACCCTGAT
Organism: Chaetoderma sp. LZ-2023a; assembly: GCA_034401795.1. Classification (NCBI taxonomy): domain Eukaryota; kingdom Metazoa; phylum Mollusca; class Caudofoveata; order Chaetodermatida; family Chaetodermatidae; genus Chaetoderma; species Chaetoderma sp. LZ-2023a. The sequence continues at coordinate 93,698,639 of CM067374.1, read as the reverse complement.
GCACAGGGTGGGCGACCTGGTCCCTCCTTGGCGATTTATATATGATACTACTGTCGAATTGTCCGACCGTATCAATATCACCTTTCCCCTGATCATCGGAAGGAACTCTTCCAATGCCAGTTCCACTGCCATCATTTCCAACAGATTGATATGCAGCTGACTCTCCGGGAGAGTCCATATGCCCGAGACCTGGTGTTCTCCCAGGCAGGCACCCCACCCTTCCAGCGATGCATCCGTGTAAACGGACAGCTGGGGGTGGGGTAGGTGCAGCGAAACCCCTATTAGGAGATTCTGACGCTGTTTCCACCATAGAAGATGCGATATTATCGGCTCCAAAACTGGCACCAGTTTTGACAGGGGTTCTGTTCTGTTTCCACAGAGACATCAGATACAACTGGATAGGTCTTCGCATTAGAGCAGCGTACGGGATAACCTGCTCCATGGAGACCATCATGCCCAGCATCTGAAGGAACCGCCTCGCCTGAATGTGGTTTCCCACTCGAAAACTCCCGAGGATGGCTAACAGAGACACCACTCTGGGATCTGACGGGTAAACCCTGCCCTCCTCGAGGTCGAATCGCATCCCCAAATAAACGAAATGTTGAGTGGGTGTCAACTCGGATTTCTCCTCGTTGACTATCCAGCCTAGATCTGAAAGTAACCTCAGAGTCAGAGCAGTATCCACGTTCAACCTGGCTGCCGAGTCTGCCTTGAGCAGCCAGTCGTCTATGTAGGTGTGTAGCGCCACGTTCTCTTCTCTGAGAAACGCTGTCACCGCAAGGACCACTCTTGTGAAAACCCTCGGAGCTGTCGACAGGCCAAACGGGAGAACTGTAAACTCCCATACTTGATTCTGAAACGCAAATCTCAGAAACCTGTGCCAACTCCGATTCATCGGAATGTGGAAGTATGCATCTTTCAGATCGATCGATACACACCACATTCCTTTCCTCAATCCCGCCATTACCGACCTCGGTGTTTCCATCTGGAACCGAGGCGTATGGATAAACCAATTTAATGGCCTGAGATTGAGTATGGGTCTCCATCCCCCCGTGCTCTTGGGGACAAGGAACATGTTTGAATAGAAGACTGGAGTGTTCCGGTTTGCTGGTTTTATTGCTCCCTTCAGAAACAAACCCGACACTTCCTTTTGAACGGCTTCTAACTTGTCTGGCTCCCTTGGTACGGGTGTCCAGACAGGTGCCAAAGACAGATTTTGTGGCGGAAAGTCCCACCACTCCGGCATGTAACACTGGGATAACCATCCCAGGACCAGACTGTCTGACGTCACACCTCGCCAAGCCTCGACGAAACGCATGAGCCTTCCACCCACCATAGACGCCTCGACGTCTAACGGGGTTGTCCGGCTCGCAGTCCGCCCCCCCCCCCCCCCCCCCCTTTCTTAACGAGAGAGAGTGAGAACCATTTCGTTCTAGGCACGACGGGTATAACTGGCACCGCTGTTCCTGTCGCACAGGTGCGGTCCAGGCGGATATGAAGGGAGCTTGCGTACCCTCAGGTACGCTTCGGCTCCTTCTGTCCGCCCTTTGAGGCCTTACCCTTACCCTTCCCCTTGCCCGTACCACCTCTAGGGCGGTCCGGAGCAACATTGGGGAGGGTAGGCGCCTCTACAGCCTTCCTGGGTTTCTTCGCTGGTGGCGGCTCCGAAAACCCAGCCGAAACAGACGTCGCAATAGGCCTGGCTTTCGCCTTGCCCTTATGCTTTTTCTGTTTCTTTGAAGGCTGTCCTGTTAGCGGCTTGCCCACAGCCCCTAGTGCGTGCGCTTGCCGCACTAGCTCTAGCTGTAGATTTACCGCTAACCGATTCTGCGCAATACTGGCGGTGTCCTCTAAGATGGCCCGCGCTTGGCCACCAAAGATGCTAGGCCCTGTCAGGGGCGTCCCAAGAAGACGTTCCTTGACTGCCGTAGCCGGACGCATATGGTCAATGACCATTTGCCTCCTGGACTTCGTCACACGCGTTTGCACCCTTGCCAATGCGTCCATTGACAGCACCAAGCCGTCATTAACGCACGATAGCACAGGGTGGCCTGCCCCCGCTTCAGCCCACACCGACTGAAGTAGACGATAGGAGTGATTGACAGCGCTCATCGCTGCCCTCACACCCTCATCGCATAGGGCCAGGACTTCTTCCTGGTGTACCTGGGCCTTATCCACTAGTGCCGGACCGGGACCACCCGACCCGGCACTCTGGACGCCCAGTACCCATCGGTCATCCTCCGTGACCGACGGGACTACACCATACCTGTCGTATTCACCCCGCGGAATACGACATCTTGCCCGCACCTCCCTGGAGGCCGCAGGGAGCTGACCCTTGGTCATTAGTTGTTTACTATAAATAGCATCCAACAAATCAATGAACCGTGGATCCAGTCCCACTGACTGGATCCGGGCCGCGGGCAAAATCCCCGTCCTAATCGACGCAACCGACGGACGGGGCGCATCTTCATCGGCCGTGGCTGAAACCACAGACGGGTCTACTCTGGCTAGACACGCCAGAGCATCAGACCAATCTATCTCCGAAGAAGATACCCCCGCAAACACGTCACCCGTTGACGTGCTTACGGGTCTGCCAGCCATGGCCTCCCGGCAAGGAGCCACGGCTGACACGCCAGGCACTCCGCTACCACATGGTTCCGCCGCCACCCCATGAAACACTCCGGTCCATGGGGTAGGTCCGCACGGAAAACCGTACGGACCCGTAACCGTCGCGGAACCATAGCCGGCCACGGGCGCCAACGGCACCCCATGTCCGGCTGCCGGACCAGGCGAGATAGGTGAGTACCACGCCTGGCCCGGCACACCCGTTCCCCTGACGGCTGGTGACAAACCAAGCCGCGCGGAACCGGTGCACGGTAACGGATTGGCCTCAGCCGCAGGTGGAGCCGCTGACCTGGCTTGCGCCAAACCAGACAAATGGAGGCCGGTTCCGTCCAGGACGGAATCAACCTCCATATTCTCCACCTGCGGCTTCACGGGCCGCAGCAACCTCTCCTCCTCGGCCTCATCGTCTTCAGACTCCGAAGAGCCGTCACTAGACGAATAAACCGTGGAGCCGTCCTGGCGGACGGCTCCCACACCTGACGGACCGGCCACCGCTACTGGACCACCCGGAGGTGGCCGCAGAGAGACAGAACCCGTCTGGCCGAAGCCAGACGGGACCGCCAGGGGGCCGTACGAGACGGCCCCCTCGGTAACCAGTCCAGAATCCTGTCCGAGGACAGGATCCGTACCAGGCATGGGGAGAAACTGCCCCCCAACCTTTGGTAGCAGGGACGACACCAGCGTGGGCAGAACGCTATGCAGAAAACCCTGCATAGCCGGACCAAACCACGCCGGCGGTGCCATCTCCGCCACCTCCAGCTGGGGACGTGGAGCACCCCCACCGGCCGAACCGGGCGCTCCACGATTTCCTCTCGGACCGCCTGACCCCGCGTCAGACCCAGCCAAGTCCTTCTGGGCAAGGAACTTAACCATCGTTTCGACGGACCACACTGCACAAACATTACACCTATGATCTATATTACACAGGGCACACCTAAAACAGACATGGTCCTTGAACATTACACGGACAAACTTATGGCAGTCGTCACATGATGGCGGGGCTGGCTTGGCCTATAAAATAAGCACAAACCTACAATAAACAAGCGGAACGAGACACGGCTGGAAGGCAGACAATTAATTTTCAAATATTTTGACTCATAAATTAACCGTAACCTCCCGCACCCCACCCCGCCACGTTACAACAACGATCGCATAGATTATGACGACAAGTACGCGGCGGGCACACCACACCCATAATAGATCCTACAGGATGTGTAACGGCTCCAGGAATCATATCGCATAGCATTCAGGGTATATTTACTAATCAATATAAATTATACTCCTAACGAACGCAGCACGATATGTGAAGAAAACAACAAAATGTATAACAACTGCTGTCTCACACGGTAAAACCGCAGACCACCCATCTACTCAAGAATTTTGAAACCACCGATCATTGCAAACCGATCGTGATCGCACGTAAACTTGATCATTCTAAAGTTTCTGGTACCATTTTTTAGTACGCAGCACCCAGAACAAGATGCGCGAATTAATGAAAAAAATTTTTCTTCACATAAACATCCGAGCGACCGGGTGTGACGTCACCCGCTCGGATTCTACGGAGAACGACGTCAGCCGATATTTGTGTTAGAAATACCGTAGCAAACACCTATTTTCATATCTGCCGATCGCCTGTTGGGGTTTAAAGAAGGCGATCGTCTGGCATATATCGTTGTTAGCACACGTTCCAGATTCTATGGGGTCAGAAATCGGAACATGCGACACAACGAAATTTAGAGACCTAAGTCTTTTAACTATGGATAATAAAGAACAATACAACCTGGTTGTCTTGGGCGGTATTCTCCATAGTCCTTAGTTATCCTTTCAGAACACACAAACTATCACTGATTAAAGACTTAGATTCTTTTTTAAAAACACTAAAATCCTTAATGCGAAAAGCATGTATTGCACTTGTTGCTATGCAAACAAGAATGAGCTCTATGGTAAACGGGTACTCGGCAGTGGGGAGCCGGTTCCCAGGAGTCGGTAAAGCTTTCTAAGTCTATAATCCTAGAGCCGCTGTCAAGGCCAGCTGTATATCAGAAGTAACAGAATGGTGAGTATTGATCGAAGGAGAATTGGTCAGTTCCCCATGTCCACATAAGGTGGGAGGAGATTAGAGAATCAATAAACCAGGATAAAAATCAAACCAATCTTATCCCAATGTTAATAACATAACATAATAGTGCATTTAGCTCAATCACACCGTGATTAGCAAATAAGAACAACTTGAACTTAAAGAAATAACTGAAAACCAAAAGAAGACACTCACCATTTCTCACAGACGCATAGTCCTAACGAAAATGGTGGGAAGTGCTTGGTAAATAGCCTTCGGCTTTTTTAGTTAATAAACAAGGATAAAATTAAACCAATCGTATCCAAATGCTAATAACATAACCTAATAGTGCATTTAGCTCAATCACACCATGATTAGCAAATAAGAACAACTTGAACTTAAAGAAATAAATAAAAACCAACAGAAGACTCTCACCATTTCTCACAGACGCAGAGTCCTAACGAAAATGGTGGGAAGTGCTAAATAGTCTTCGGCTTTTTTTAGTTAAAAGTGGAAATGTTACGAAAGAAGGAAGCTGCTGCACTCTGGTCTTTGAGATAAAAGGATGTAAAGGTGTATTCACATTTCCCTCCTGCCACCTGCATGATCTCATCTAAAGACGAACCCTCAAAAAGAGCGAAAGAAGTAGCCATACCTCTAACGTCATCGGCTTTAATAAGGGAGAGATTAATTTGATCCGGTGAGGCTATCTCATAACAAAGCTTAATTATTCTCTCAAAAGTCCATCTGACAATCGAAGAATTTGAGACCGGCTTAGATAACTCTTCCTCGTAGAAAAAACATAAATGAGATGGATCGACTCGTATAACATCTGATCGCTGATTGAAGGTTCCTAATGCCCTAATAGGACACCAACATTTTTCGGATGGCGACAGACGAAAAACATTTTAAAATGATCGGACTAGCAGGATAGCGGTTAGTTTGAGTTTTAGATAAAAAATTCCTTCTGGGATATAAAACCAAGCCGTCTCCTGAAACTATAAATCTCTCCTTTTCAGCAGAAAGAGCATGAATCTCTTGAACGCCTTCTAGCAGAGGCTGTAGCAACAAGAAAAAACAGCTTTGACAATTAAAAACAAAACCAAGCTTACTACTGGTAGAAGAAATACCTTCAAAATGGCGACCTGCCAACACTTGAAGAACCAAAGCCAAACTCCAGGAAGGTAAAGGCTTAGCAATCGGCATACAGAAGACAAGGAAGGGATGACACCAGAGAAAATCTATACTCCCTGAACGTAATAACTGACAAATGAAAATAACCAAACAGATAAGATAAAAAATCTAATAATTTGGGTATAGAAACAGAATCGGGCACGAAACCTTGGTCTGAACATCATTCACCTAAATTTTTAAGTCGACCCTTGTAAACTCGACGGGTCGAATCCCTTCTGGCAGAGTCAATCATTTCCTGAGATCATAAGAAACCTTATTCTCGAGGACTTCAGACTCGAGATTCTCCAGACACACAGACTAAAATTTATTGGATTTGGATGCACACAAAGACCTCTTACTTGAGATAGAAGATCCTGGTATACTGGAAGAAGAAGAGGGAAATCTACCAGAAAATCTAGGTCTAAAACCAAATCCTCTTTGGCCAAAAGGGAGCTATCAGAAGAATTTCGCAAACCTGATCCTTGACCCTCTTCAAAACTAACTGAATCAAAATTGTTCGAGAGAAGGCATAGGTGAACATTCCTGTCCACTACTGAGACAGAGCATCCACCCCCAGGGCTTGACTGTCCGGAAAAGGAGACATGTAAGAGAAGATCTGAGCATTCAGAGAGGCCGCGAACAGATCTACTAGAGGACAATCCATAAGACTAAACCTCATTCCTCCTTCTAAAAATGAAAGAAAAACCCCATGGCAATGACTGAACGAATCGAGATTTAGAAGCCTAACAGACAATCCAACCAATGCACAGAAGCCTGGATATACTTTCCAATGAATAGCCTCTTCTATAGACTCCTTGACAATCATAGACAAACAACAACCCCTCTAAAGCTAATAGCTTCTAATAATAAGGAACCGAAGACCATTTTGGAAGAAGAGACTACATAGGATTCTAGATCCAAGAATATCTAGCCCTTTTAATAAGGGCCACCCTTAAAGAAGTGTCAAACTTACTATATGCTAAAGAGGACTGCTCATAGAAAACACATAGATTACATATGCCATGATGCTCCAACCAAAAATCCTGGGCTATATCATAATGCTTAGTCCTCACTAAATAGGTAACTCATGTTTATTATGGATATTTGAATAATACCGCTTACTCTGAATGGAGACCAAAAAGGGTCATATCAGTATATCCTAACTTATTAATAATGCTAAAGACTGCAAAAATTATAGATAATTTTATTTACAGAGATTTAACCAGAGATTGTGGCAAACCAAACCCCCATAGTAAGTCTATGGGAGTGCTTAGAGTCAATATATAGCCAAATCATGTGCATGAGATCTACATGAACTGCGGGAAAGTTACTAGTGATGACCGTCATCACAATTCTATGAATAGAATACATGACAAGGTCCTGATAAGAGAACTATGGCCAACATTAGACTATCTAATTTAAAAATCGTATAATAATGGAGATTTAATAAAAATTGTATTGAATACATCAACGGTTGCCTAGCCGCTCGGGCTTGCTGATAAATTAGATATCCTAACCAATTCGATATTTATGCCAAGAGGCAGAAAACTTAAAAGATTTTAATAAATTTATTGATTCTTATATTCATAGTCTTAGCATCAATAATTTCATCTTTGTAATAACAAATGACATTGTGTTAGAAATCCCAATAAAAGGAAAGATTGAACACTGATACTAGATATTAACTGATTGAATACTGAATTTTGCAGACAACATATTATAACTGTAATATCTCTGGACTTGCAAAGATTTAGAAAACATTTTGACCGAAAATAGTTGGTGGATGCTTAAATCCAAAGATTCTCGGCCGCTCCCCCCCTCCAGCATAACCCCAACCCCACTCCAACCGGCCCGCCGCCAGCCCCCAGGCAACAACCTCAACGAGCAAAAAACCCAAGACTCACCGAATAGTCCAGGAATAATCCGACCGAAAATTGCCGGTGGCATCACCAACAACCCTCAGCCAAACTGCCCCCAAAATACCCAGCAAATCCTGAGCCCTGCCCCCCACCCCCGAACCACCGTCTGAAGGCCCGCAGCAACCCAGTCAAAATAGAGCAAAAACTACGCTATAAAAGGAAAAACAAACAAAATCTGGAAAAAATGAAAACAAAACGAACTCACCGAAACTATGTCAACGCAGAAGAAGAATCTGACTCATATTCCTCCTTCCTGCCCCCTTATCCGATTGATTATCTTTTCTAAGCGAATAATGTACTTGTAGACATTAATCCGGTACTCATAATGATCCTATGAAACCTTTACTGAATCTAATTCTTTTCAGCGACTGACAAAATTATACTACGATTTACTTAAAAATCAGGGTTATCCCATCCACAAATAAACTCCCTTTGGTTAAATAAATATGTCAACCTGCCGACATAAGAGGTAAAAGGAGCGAGAAAAAAGGCTGAATGGCCCGAAGACAACTGGCCATGTAAAGTTGGATGAAAGCAAAAATCGTATCTCGAAATAATGCGTAGAATACACACTGACTTATCGGCTGATGAAATGCGCATATAAAATAATCTGCAACAAAATCCCATACGGTAACCAGTCAGGAGAGTCTTTAATTACGTTGAAAATTGTCACTGATAAACGAATAAATGTCTGAATAGACTACAATTCCAAGAGAGACTACAAGACTGGCAATGACCTGGTATGAATATTTTCAGCCATTAAACATTCCCAATATTAAACAAATAAGGAAATAAGACTAATTCTTAGGCAAGAAGATGACTAGATTCTAGGAAAGCGGATGTGGAAAAATGGAAACGGAAATGCATAAACTGGAAGTATACTACTGGACACTGATCAAAATCCTACAACCCGGATGTACAGAATTACCGGAAGAGGAAGCTGAAAAACCGGAAATGGATGAACAATGAAATGCCGGGTAAAACCGGAAATGACCATATCCCCGGCTGTACGAAATCCGGATGTGGAAAAAAGGAAAAGGAAATGGATACAACCGGAAGTAGACTACCGGAAACTGATCAAGATCCTACAACCCTGACATACAGAATAACCGGAAGAGGAAACTGAAAAAACGGAACCGGAAATTGATGAACAATGCAATGCCGGGTCCAACAGACCCGGATATGCATTTTGCCGGAAGCTCTCCTGAAACCGGAAATGGAAATCGGAAGTCTATCCAGGTCTGGACGACCCGGAAGTACACCCCTAAGACCGGAAGCGGAAGTGTACTGACTAGTGTCCAAACCGGAAACGGAAACGCCTCTGCCGGAATTCGAAAATAAAAGGAGTCCTCAGACTCCGGATATCCGGAAGCGCTAATAGAACCGGAAACGGAAGTAGGTACCAGATCTTTAGGACCCGGATGTCCTACATAAACGGAAGACAGACCAGAAGTGGCTGAAACGGAAGTGGTAACCGGATCTCACCGACCTGGATTACCCACTAAACCGGAAGTCCTACCGGAAACGGAAACCACCGAAGAAGGAACCGGATCTTTAAGACCCGGATGTCGTGCTAGACCGGAAGTTCAGACGGAAAAAGACTGAGATGCGGAAAACGGAAGTAAACCCGAGTCCACCACAACGGAACTTAACGACCGGAACCACCGTAAAACTGGCATTCTCATAAGGACTGGCCTTATGGACGCCAGTTTCAGCCGACGCCACCACTGCTTGAGGGGTATGCCCATCACCCTCAAGTCTTATGTGGATTTTATCTGGTGCACTGCGCGAGCACACCTTCAAGAGCTTGGATGCTCTTGACTTCTGCTTTGGTGACACTAACCTGCCTCGAGGTTAGAGGGGCAAACTTTCCCCATTTGCGGGAACGCCCGCTAGCCTTCGGGCCATCCTCCGAACTTGAAGAACTTTCTTGCTTTTTTGGCCTCCTTAATAGCAGAAGATATTTGCTCATCGAGAGATTTAGTCAGCACCGAGGCAAAAGATTCGAACCTCGCAAAAAGCGCCAACACGGCGTCAGAATTTCCCGACGAGTTCTTTAAAAATAAACTAAAAATGCTTTCGCTACCGAAACCGGCCACCCTCTACAAATTCCACACATAGAATTGGGTGTACAGGATGTACACTTCGCACAGATGTGCCCGGCGAACTCGATAGAGTGATGACGATCACATTTTGACGATGAACATTTTGCCTTATCTGACAATTCGTTACATGCTCTAGAAATGGACTGGACATTATTAATGATGATGATGAAGTAAGGATAGGCATAATAATCAAGATACCACGAAGCAAAACGATCTTCGCGAAAACCGGTAATATATAAAATTTGTCTATAAGATACCATATAAACACAATTATACTTCCTAGACGTAACTTAGGGAGGATTGACTTCATATTGGGCATATTCTTCCGAGATATAAAGTCAAAAGGTATCACTGACACAGCGCAAAACACAAAAACTTATACAAATATTTTTAGACAACTGTTCTGCCTGCAGAATAATTGAAAAGTGAATCTGTTTCCTATTCGGGCTCTAATGCGCAGGCGCGAGCGCGCTTAAGCGTCACTATGAGGTGAGTATACACTGGTGCCAGTCTATACCTGATGGTAGGCTGGAGATGGGACTCAACCAGTAGCCTGGTTGAGGGTCCATAGGAATAGGATTAGGCATGGGGAGGTGTGTATGCAGGCATAAAAATCTTATTCTGATAGCAAAATGCAGATAATTGATTTAGCAAGTAGTGATTGAACGGTAATGGATGTTTTTGTGGTGTAATAACAACTAACAATGCATGTATATACTATGGGTACCGAAGTTCGTGAATCTAAGCAAGTAATGCACTCGTGAAAGAAAACTCTTAAACATATCTGCGCAAGAATTTAACACAATGTGAAATAACACTTCCGAATACAAGCGAAAAAATTTCAGTACAAAATTTTAATTTTTAAACAAATCCCAAGCATTTGAACTGACCCACCTCGCCAGGTTTTGTGTGAAATAGCGGTACCGAATTTCGTGAATTGGTGATTATGCATCTTCAGCTGTCTGGTACATGCTTGTAAATCCTTAAATATCACTGTATTAGTTTGTTGAATGTTTCAACTGCTAATTTTGCCCGTTTTAAACCAAAATTTTGTCCTACAAATGAATGTATAAACTATAAAAGCAGTTGCTACATTTGAAGAGAAGAAAAAACCCCAAATGGATGCCGCTTTCGTTAGGGAGTGACGTCACATGAAATTCACAAATAGTAATGAGCTTAAGAAATGAGCTAATGCTAGGGTCTTTAAAATATGTTCAGCAGGCATAAAGGAAAGAATAAAAAAAAATTCTATCGTTAAAAAAAACATGTGTACTTTATGTTAATTTTGACACTGGTAAATGATTAATAAGCACCCACCCCTTCCTCTAGAGCCTCTCCAATAAAATTTAGACGCGCTTCCGTCAATCAGGCTAATCCGACGCGACGAAAAAATGTAACCAAAGCATGTGGTAACTTTGGATTGTAAAAATTGCCCATTTTAGGTGCTAAATAAGCGCAAGTCAGTAATCTAAGAAAGTGCATTAAGGAAGCTTGCAATTTTTATCACTACCATTAGTAATTGTACGAAATGTTTCTTGTTTTAACTGTGTTTTGCTCAAAACTTTGTCAAAAGCTTCAGAACTGTCAATCAAAACGTGGCTACTGTGTAGATGCGTTCCATGCAACGCTACATCATAGAACGAGAGCGATAAAAACAAATTCACGAATTTCAGTACTCACGAATTTAAGCAACTCGACCGACCATACACCAAGGTTGATAAATAAATATTCTGTTGAATATTTTGAAACTAATTTGACTGGGAGCTGTTGCTGCAGCCAAATTAGCTTCAAAATATTCAACAGTTTGCCTGTATCATTGTCTTGAAATTCAGTTTTCTGGGACTGTAGCATTAAAAGGGTTAATAATGCTTACAGGGCCTACCTACATGTCAGACAGCAACAACTTTCAGTCAACTTGTTTTCAAAATGGACACCAGTCTTTCTTCTACCAGTTCTTTAAAACTGGATTTCTGACCACCAGCTGTCATTCCACCAGCTCTTTAACCATTTACATTTATCACTAAATATTTTGTAATATGATATGCATAATGCACATGTCGTTTGTTCACTGATTTGAAAAGAATAATTCTAATTAAGTATTTAACTTGTTTCCTTTTAACAAATTCGAAAAACTACATCTAAGACATAAGTGGAAAATTTTCCGGAAAATATTGTTCAGGAAAATTAACATCATTACAAGAGACATGGGACAGATAGACAACATATTTACAGGTACATAGAGGTGTGCCTATCGTGTTAATTAAAATTCATCTTAAGATTATAAGATCATTTGAGTTTTAATTTAGTTTCTTTTTTTGTCATGTAGTGCTGATGGTGGTTGCAATCAATGACAATATTGTTGGTGGTGTTATGTGGGGAAGGTGGTGGTAAAGGCATTAGTAATCTGATGACGACAATTATTATTATTATTATTATTTAACATCATCATAACCATCATAAATTATTATTATTATTATTTGTTCTGGTGACTGGGTGAAAGTATGATAATGGCATGGTGGTGTGTGGTTTTTGTGGGGTTTTTTAAAGGACTAGTAGTGATTTATAATCATATCTTTGATCTTCTGTTTAATTGACTGTAGAGTAATAATGTCTGTGAGTGTCTTTGTATCTGTTATTCCATAATTGTATTGCTTTAGGTGGTTTTTTGTTATGCTGCTTTTGCTTGATGGTGTCGTGTGTGCAAGTTATTTCGTGTTCTTGTGTTGTGAGTGTATTTGTGTATTGACTGTAAAGATACTGGTTAAAGAAGACCCTGTGATAGTTTGTTCCAATCCCTTCCGACCTTGTCGTACTGGGAATAAAGCTAAATTTAAAGACGTCAGTCCTTGCATAAATTTGGTTGAAGTGGCTGTTGTGCATGTTTTTGGTTTTCCTAATTGGATTCTGTAAACTGTCTAATGATATCTTCATTCTTTGCACGTTATGTACCCTACCGGCATTGTGCACTATAAGCTCTACGGGTACTAGTACAATGTTATCATCTCTAAAAACACTGTACCGTGATACTTTATTACTTTAGTACAATATTGTCACAATAAAAGAATATTGACTTACAGTCAAGATGTTTTTTCTTGGGCCCCATAATTTCCTCAGTTGTCGCCTTGCACACCGATTTTGCCAGTCCCTGTCCAGCGATGCTGTGGCGAGCAGCAACCACTCGGTCCATTATACTTTGACCAGACATGTTATGTCGATCCAGGGCAATAGTTCGAGATAGAAATTCTTGAACAGGGTCAGTGATGACCCCACTCGTCACTCATCTGGGCACTAAGAACGGACTATAATATATTTTGACAGATTCCAAGGGGTGTGAAGATATCGATGTCAGAAAATGGCGATCTTTATGCCAATGTATGCGTCTCACGTGATCAGGGAGAAATCATTATTTATATTCGATAGATATGCAAATTTTAAGGTTTTCCTTCCATAATCAGTAATTACGTGTCGTGTGTATACATATACACTGCGACATGTAATTAATTATTAAATTATGTCATGCTACTTTAGAATTAAATTATAGCTGAGTTGGAAATAAATCGATGTGGTGAACTATAGATATCATAATCTCTAGAGCGCTTAGATTCAGATTATTTATTGACCCAAAATCTTTGTGCACATAGGTATCGACATACATATTACATTCAAATGGCCGCCCCCATCTAGAACACATGAGTACCATGTGGCATCTCTTCTAATACTCGGACAAAATCCCAGCGGACAAAATCCCACCGGGCATAATCCCACCAAACAAAATCCCACCCAGGTATTTAGAATCCCACCAGACATAATCCCACCCGGACAAAATCCCACACAGACAAAATGACACCGGACATAATATAGTCCCACCAGACATAATCCTCATTAGGGACCAACCAGGATCAACTCAAGCCACTATATATATGGTTCGAACACCACTCGGGTCGAAAACTGAAAAAGGAAAAAATGTAGCCATTTTAACGAAACCTCTCATAGGGCTTTATACACGTGTACTATCCTACTCGGGGGGGGGGGGGTGCTTGGCCGCCATCCCCTCCTAGTTTGACACCTGTGACACACGATCAACGTATCATGGATCAAACGCACGGGAGCACGCTAGGTGGGAATTAAAGACTTCCCGAGTAGGTGCGTGGCCGAGAGTAGTGACGGGAGAGACGCGTAGTTATCAGAGAAGTGCACATAGAGGTGCGAGAGAGTTTGGGAGGGAGGCAAACTTTTATTTTTTATTTTTGACCTGGAATTATTTTTCCAGGTATTTTCTTTTTTTGTTTGTTTTATTTCGTGGTGCGTGCTTTTTATTTATTTTACTACCTGATTTGGCTAAAACAATAGCTCGCATAGGCGTTCTCTCGGTGACGGATAATTATTTTTCCGCTGAGAACGCCCAAGCTCCAACATACCTTAATCTTATATAGTTATAAAAGTATAAGAAAAAAAAAATATATATATATATAAATATATATATTAAAACATACAGTAGTACAATATGAATATCACAGTATATGTGTAATTATGTATGCATTCCGGATATATTAGGGAATGCATACAATGTGGCCCGTTTTGGCGGGCCCGCACGGATAGCTATCGCTATCCACAATCCGTCTCGACGTACTGATGCGAGAAGAAAAATAAAAATAAAAATAATATTTTAATAAGGTAAAAACTAGTTCATCAGGCAGCCCCATCAATAGCTGGGATGGCATGACAGGAATAAGACATATTCGCTACGGTGTGTTGTGTACTTACATCGCACACGACATGTTTACAACACAAGTATCTGCACTGATTATTTTTTTGAGACACAGCTATGCAAGAATTTTGCACAGCTGTGTAGGATGACCGCGGTCAGCCAAGGGACTGGGTTTCGATTTTAAAAACATATATAATAAGAAGAAAAATATTTCAAAAATAGTAAAATAATAAGTGTTCCATTTTCCGCACACCTATTCACACATTCTGCTGCATCCTCGAAAATAATGTCGACAAATATCCGTGGAGAAATTTCCTCAGCGAGTCTGGGTTCCACAACTCGTACTGGACAGTCGTGGTGGCTGGTCCTCCGATGCCGAAATCTCCTTATCTATGTTTCCTAGGTCGGTAGTACTTAAGTTCTCTTTCTAACGGCTGGATCTATTGGAAGGATGGTGCTGCGCATGGATGTCGGTGTGCTGGTCTGTGGTGCAGTGATGGTGATGACAGCTTCCATGAGGCTGATCTCCTCGTCTATTACTAAACTGCACGGAGATATTGAACGATCGGAAATGTCCTGTAAACCTGGTTCGGATATCTTCACAGGAGTTGTTATTACCACTGATATTGGCTGGCCTATCACAGATGCGGATGCTGTGGTGCTGCTGCGTGCTGTCGGTGTTGTCACTGTAGGTGCTGCCAGTGCGGAAACTACAGTTGGTGTAAATACCAATGCTGCAGGTGCCGCCGGTACAGCTCTTGCAAGTGCTGTGGTGATGCGTGCTGGAGTGCTGATGCTGGGTGGCTCTGTTGCTGATGTCGAAGGTCTAGCTAATTGCGGAAAGTACGTTTGTCGTCGTTTGGTGCATTTCGTTCCGGCCATTTTTCCCGTTGGAATCACGTTAACTGGAAGTCTACTTTCGAAATGTAGAGTGAGGATATCTACATTCTTATTTTGTTCATCAGGTTTTAATGTCACAACTAACACACGATGTTTGAAAGATAACGCATGTGTTACACCATACTGAGTAGCTGAATACAAGTACTTACAGTCCGCACAGAATGCTCTCTGTAATAAATGGTCGCGATTGACGTAAAGGGTCAAGTCCGAGTTTCTGGAAAACGACTGTCCATTATGCTGTAAGGCTGTAGACAAATACTTGTTTCCGAGATGAGCAGGCACCGATTTTTCCGAGCTGTCGGACAAAGCAAGATCTTCCGCAAGCGACATATTATTCCCGCGTGATGGTGTTTTTGCGGAAACTGCACTAACCTAATTTAAACGTAACTCTTCATAACTTTCCTGGCCAATATAACATAAGATAATAAAGTAATAATAAGAAAACAGCAGAATTTGGTTTGCGACATGAAAGTAGCCTAATGCTCGATCCTATAGTGTCGAGTTTGACGGGAAGGTGAAATTTCAGTGCATGCTTTTCTCCTTTTATACTTTTTGGTGACGTCACAGGAGGGCGGATGACCACACCCGAAAGTTTTAGGGTGAGTCGGTCCCTCCAAATATGGAAATATTTAATTTTAATTCTCCTGGAGTCGGATCATATATTCCCTCTGTAGGAAGGAGGTAAATATAAATATAAGAAGGAAGGATTGTCGCTTTCGTCCACACTCAGCAGAAAATCGAGTCACCGATCAAAGTTAAAATCTGGAATTACTTATTCCTGTGGAAGCTGTATGTAATGGTGGAGTTTTGATGCTGCTGATTATTTGTAGTTGATGCGAAAAATGGAAATATATGTTTTCATTATTCTGTTCCTCAGAAGCGTCCCTTTATAGGTGCATGATCTTATATATGCGCTGCCTCTTGTGTGTAGTAGATTTATTCCAGCCCATGGTGATTAGTGACTGGAATATGTAGGTAAGAGAATATTTGAAATTCTCCACGATGTTATATTGTCTACGTTTTGATGCTGTTTACCAGCCCGTGTTCTTAAGCAAAATTAGGACAGTATAGCTGACTGTAATTTATTGTTTGGTTTAAACAGCTCCATGTCTTGCGGAAAACAAGTCTACTGACCCCGCGAAGCTGGATTGTGTTTTCCGAGTGGGTGGACTGCCAAGCATCCTCCTCTATGGGTATGACTAGTCTCACCTCACCTAGACCAAACTTAATTATCACAGTACAGCTCAGAAAATGAGTGTATCAGTTTTACAATTTACAATACCGTCGTATGGAGGTTGTGAATGCAGTCATCCTGAGTGTCTGTGTCTCTGTCATGTTGGTGAATTTGATTAATACTGTAGCTCGCGGGGTAGTGTCAGGCCATTCCAGTGTATGATGTTGACTCGCCTTGCCGCAATTGCACGATGAATGATGACGCTGGGTAGCATCCGGTCTCGGGGTGATGGATCCTGTACGAGACTGCCCTACGGGTAACAAAAACCAGCTCCTAAGGCCGGTGGAACTCAATCGTTCTGGTGGGGCCTTGCGACCATTGTCGCGAACATTAAATACAACGGTCTCATCCCAAGAGTTTGTGTCACCAGTATGCTTTTCTATAGCAATTTCGTGATCTATGGACTTACAAGATTTGATTTGGTGACCTAATTAAAATAAGTCTATACACTACTTTTACCTAAAACAGACTGTCGAGTATGCTAGATAAAATGATGAGCATACGAAAATACAAGACATGGAGACAGCCGGATGAACTTTTAGACATGGGGCTCCTGGAGGTACCACACAGACTCGTAGGTCCACAGAGGAATCCCCGCAAGGGAGGCTCCCATACACGAGACTTAACTAATTAACTTAATATAAGCTATTATACCTCTAAGCTGAAAGGAAAGAAGATTATCTCTGTAGTGACGAAAAATCATGGGCCTCACGCGGGCACTACTTCTAGTACTAGTTTGGGTGAGGAGTATTATCCTTGCATGGACCGTCGTCGCTGAATCCATGCGAGAAGCAAGTGCCTCGCATGGGCCTCCGTCACGGGAAAATGTTGCCACCACTTAAAGCGGGAGAAGAGTGGTAGGCAAAAATGGGCCCACTCTAATATTTAACCAAAATGCTGAAAAGAAAAGACCATACCTAGTGAGATTATGACTATAGGGTTGCGTGCTGTTTTATGTGAAGACGGGACGCACGATTCCCAAGGGATTCCCACGTCACTGTCTTATGTAATTCTTAGTATGCTGAATTAGTAGTTGCCGCTTTATTTATGCGGGCCTTCTTCTATGCTTATCTAGCATTTAGTTTTTAGTGACAAGAACTACTTTTAGGCCGCAAATGGCGGGTGTCTATCTAGCTGTTAAACATGGCTGTCATTGAGAACAGATGCCCTACGACACCAATAATGAAGACAGCGCTCATACATGTTACTTAGTAAGATCTCTGAACTGGATAAGAATCCGGACATCTCGCTCCGTAACCACATAAAACGTCACAAGACACTGGTTACTTTTCACACAAGCATTTTAGGCAACTGATCTATCGTTATGGCGAGGTAAGAGAGACGAATACCCACCGTAAATGTCCTTCCTGTGAGGGCATGGCAGATCTAAATATCATGCCCAGATATTTTTATGGAATTCGGTAGGGATGAGTATCTCGCCCGTCACCGGGTCCTATGGAACTAACCGTTTAACGTGTCATTAGGTTTAAATACAAGTTGCCCAGTTTTGCACTGCGGTGTGGGAGGATTGTTCAGCAAATAAAATAATAATTAAGATATGTTTTCGCAGTGCTTTCCTACATTGGCAAAAGTGCTAACAACTAAGTATCCGAAGATACGGAGGGAATGTATGTGACACCACACCCTGGCCATCACCGCTCAGAAATCCCAACAGTTTCCCAGGATCGGATCAGCCCATTGTGCGGATAGGGGCATCCGAACAATTAAGAAGCCACAAGGCTTAGTGGAACATGAAGACAGACAATATCTTAGAGTTATGAGTCTTGCCGGAGTGCGGGGCTAAACTATCGCAACTACTGGAAGAGAAGAGTATGCTACAGATTTCCTAACGAAGAAATCATCTCTAATCATATTAAACCTATCCTATCGAGCTGAATAGAAAAGCTTTTAGTCGTTAGCATGCCAGGCTAAACAGAGTTATAGCACAGACAGCGACCTCAGTGAAAAATTGTTGGTGGCGGGAGAAAGTGCTGCATATATATGTTGCTGTATAGTGGTACCTACGTGCACTGCAATCCTATATTTTCTACAAATAAACAAAACATATGAACTGATGGCTACTGGCCATATATATATATATATATATATATATATATATATATATATATATATATATATATATATATATATATATATATATATATATATATATATATATATATATATATATATATATATATATATATATATATATATATATATATATATATATATATATATATAAACTAAGCAGAACAATCAATACAGTATAAAATGATCAGAATTATATATCTTTAGTACAGGTTAACGAACCTACTACGGTGTGGTTAGTGAAAAAACAGAAAATGAGAATAACTATAAACATATACAGAAATTATAACTAGCCGTCCTAAGACCGTTGCAGTACCTTTTAGTCATCGGGACCGTTTATACGTGTACGATATAATTAGGAAAAATACATTTAACGGAATAATTAAAATGTTAAGTATAGTTACTTGAATAATCGGTAGGCATTCTTAAGTTTGGCTATCATGTTACTGAAATTGATACGTCATTCTTAGTTGGACGTGAGTTGATGCATTCTCAGGAAGCCGGAAAGTTCCCGCAGGTTGGTTCCCACAAACAGGATTGCCGCAAGCAGCTTATGACTGGAGCGGATCGAACTCAGGACTGTAACCACAATATAGAATGTCTGACGAGTAGTCAGTAAGAGATACAATAGCATTACTGCTGTGAAGAAAGTTCCCGTACACCAATGGTACAGATGGAAGTTGTCAACAACCCGATCATGAGCGGGGGTTGTTAAATGCGGATGAAGATACATAACTAAGCTTAATGGCGTGTGGTACGTCAGCCAGCTCCGAAGACGTACCGGGCAAAGTTTACTTTGCTGTGGTTAAAATGTTTAGATAAACCTACACGGGGACGGCTGAATAACCACTTTTTGGCGTGGCCGGCAGATCCAGCGAGTCATCCACCACAGAACATCGCTGCCTCTACATCTGTAGAATCACATTTTCAGGCCAGGAAAGGTCTCACCGCAAGTTCGTGTTCTGAGTTAGTTCTTGATATATTCGTGAACAATATCCAAAAAAGTTCCAAAAATGATCCCGCAACAATGGGAGATACAAAATTCCTTTAGTGCGGTGGGTTAGATTACTGCTGGCTACGGGAGAAAAACTGACAGAAACCAAAATGATCTGCGCAATGCCCGTCTTGCCGATCGTAGCCGACACAGGTCCAACCTAATCGGCCCCTGGCTGAAGATGCTCTCGAGCTCTGGATCTCGTCTCCTTTTATGCTACTCATGACGTCACAAGCACAAGCTCCAACCAATGTCAGTGATGGCACCTTTTGGGATGTTTCACAGGCGGGAACAGAGTTCAGAACTATATCGGACGTCCGCGACAGGCCACCACCATCAGGACCGAATCGTGGATGACCCCAACAAAGACCCGATTACGGGCATCTCAATAATCCTTCAGACTACTATCGTTCACCAGTGTCATCTACGGAGACCATATGGCCGGTGATAATCCACATTACAGACAACCTCCCGCACCTTCCCTTCTAGTGCAAAGCTATACTCAAGGGGAACACCGCAGCTTTATCGGGAGGAATCGGCACCACCATTTCGATGGTTCATCAGTCATGCTACACATCATGACCGTCAGCCGACTGCACCACCACCATATGAGGAATATCAGTCCTCACCTCAGGGAGAACGTCCACGTAATCTTCACAACAATCCGTCTCCCGTCCATAGACCCATGCCGGTCTATGGCTCTACAACCGTGGCGGACTCATTAAATTGGAGTACACGTGTCCTCGCTCCTCAGCATCGGCATCGGTGGGAAACACCAACACCACCACCACCACCACCACCTGCACCACGACCAGCTTCAGCATATTCGTCAGATTCTCAGATACCCACACCACCCAGATTTCAGCCACTTCATTCTTCCCGTGGTCTTGGCCGAGTCATCCTCCCTCCCGAAATAGTGGTGGAGATTGACTGGACCAATTATAAAATACAGTTCGAGATCATAAGTCGGACTAACCGCTGGAATGATCAGCAAATTGGTGACTATCCCGCAGCAAAGCTTTCTGAAAAAGCCCTTCAAGGTCTTGCAGATCTTGGGACTGACTATACACCCACCTACACACAATTAGAATGAGCATTGACGGAGCGATTTGGTGACACAGCCCTCGGAGAAACCAGTCGTCTTCAACTCAAGAACCTCCGATGACACGCGGGAGAAACTCTTCCGGAGTTAGCCAGCCGAATCAGGAGGCTAGTCACCCGCGCATATCCGAGCACCAATACGGAGGCGTGATCCATCTGCATCTCAACACTTTTATCGATGCATTGAGTGGTGAACCCACCCTGAAAGAAAAATTATTTCTAGGCGACCACGGTAGTTTGGTCCAATTAACGGCAACCGCGGTTCATATAGAAAATTTTCTAAAGTGGGAAAAGAGTAGCCGCCGTCAACTTCATCCTTTCAATGAGATAGAGGGTGCAGCTATCGCCCCACCCGCCAATGCTCCCCAGTTCATCAACCCCAACCGCACAGACATCACCACCACCAGCTATACAGAATTCCAATCAGAATCAAGTGCCTGGAGGAAGGGGGGGGGGCGTTCCTGTAGAGGAAGCTACAATGGGGCCCCCAGGTGTGGGATCCAGTGCAACAATAATAACGGCAACATAAAAGAATGGATAGACGAGATCAATAAACAGATCTCAGCACTCACAAATTTAGTCACGACACTTAACACCAATCTCGCCACCACGCAGTTTAGGACAACAAACACCACCAGCACCACACCGCCACCGAACACCTGTTTCGGATGAGGTCAGCCAGACCATTGGAGGGAGCGATGTCCTAACCGACCTCCTTCCACCACGCCTGTTCCCGACCGTAGCACACCGCAACCAGAGAAGCAGTCAAACACCTAAGGGCACCAAATTACACAGAGTCACCTCCGTGCCCATATCCGCCTCCCGGCTCAACTGCGGCCTTCGTACAACAACGTCCAGTGGCCAACTATCATCCACCAAAATCAGCTTTCACACCGACAACCAAATGCACGGCTTCACACATGTCAATGCCTATGTTGCCTCCCCCCCCCCCCATCCGCAGCAATGACATCCCCCTCTTTCTCCGCACACAACAAGCCTTCTTTCCTCTGTAAAAACGGCAGTGGTAGGTTGTAGCACCTCCGCTGAAATGACGTTTTTGCAAGCACCACGTCCCCGCCACCAAGACACTACATTCTCGGTGTCCTTTGGTGGTATGCAGTACACCACCTCATCCAGCATCATCTCCCGCATCCATAGACAGCGACTCAAGAGAAGCGGTTCACTCCGCCTCGTGGATTCACAAGTGCCGACGTAGATGGGGAAAGCTGTTTCTTCTGTACTTCACCAAAACATCCCATGAAGTATTGTAAGAAATGGCTTGCACAGGTAGAGCTTATCCGTCCTCCCGTACGCGCCACCATCTACACCAATACAGCATACTCAGAATCGGCAACAACTCCATCACCATTGCTACCCCAGCTCCGCCTTCACTGCAGCCCTCACACAAGCGGCGACGGTGAACTGGCCCTTTCCTCACTCAGCCATCCACAACATTACAAGAAGCCATACGGAAACAGTCAGAATACATACAGAGTGATGCTGCTCCGACGCCATTGTCGACACTGGTGCTTCAATCACAGTATTTAACAAGGGCTTATATGAGAGCATCCCATCTCATAAGAAGTCTCCCCTTAAGCCTACACACATTTACCTACAGATGGCTACGGGAGCTGATGTGCCCGTATCCAGTGTAGTCAATTTAGTTATCCAAATAGAGGAGATGCAATTCATACAGCGAGTTGTCATCGCCTCTATTCATAATGATGACCTACTTGGCTCTGATTTCCTCAGTGCCAGCGAAGCCATCATACACTGCAAACAACAGGAACTCGACATACATGGCCGACGAATACCTCTTGGACCGGCGGCGTCATTATACGACAAGTGTGCAGTTATATTAGATATAGCACAGTGAGTCGTAAGCTGGCCTCCAGCTGAAAAGATGCTGGATTAACAATAAGAAATCATTATCTGCAACATAAATATAGTGACGTATTGGCCGTCTGTGTTTATGTCTCGCCAAAGATACCTAACCTATCCATATATATTTGAAAGTTACCCCTGTAAAGGAGGCGTCCCTAGCGGGGCTGATTAATTTAGTACAAACTAACGCCTGACACGGGCCAATAAATTGGTTTTGCAAGAGGAAAATGCCTCCCGCGGGCCTCCTTCACAGAAAAATTCCTACAATGCCGAAGCGGAGTGCCAGGTTCAACAGAATCCGACACTGTCGTCTCTTAAGCTAGTTGCTGGTTTAGTCGACACTACATTATTTTAGCGGTCCTTCCTGAGGAGCTTAGGCCAACCTTTAGTTGTTATGTCCAAACACATATGGGTTTATGCCTCAAATGGCTTATGCCTATTTAACTTTAGGTGAGGTTGCCTTCCTGGTGGATGAGCTTGCGTAGCCATCTTGGCATGTACCTATGGGCCTACTCCCTCAGGCTGGCTGGGCGCCGAGTCCAGAGCCGATGAGCGACTCCTAACCATGTGTTAGCGCAACCACGAGTAACAAGACATGGACAGATAACACATGAAAGCATTGGGCAAGCAACATATCTAGTTATGGTGAAGGCTGAAGAAATGGGTAGCAGAAATTGGCGACCTTCCTAGAAGGCGTGGAGAGCTGATTGGCTTCTCCCAGTTACCATGGAGTTAGTCCGCGAACCATGTTTTCAGCCCGCGCCAAGCGTGGCGAGAGTGAACCATATGAGATTCGCTCCCTGGAGCTAACATTTAGCTGCATTTAGGGTTATGTAACTGCCACAACTCCTACGACGTACCTACTGTAATTAACATTAGTGCAGTGAATCACACTTTAGCTTAAAGACTAGCTAACGGTACCCGTGAAGGTACATGGGAAGTGTGTGAAGCATCACCGGTTTGGTTCTCACCATTGACAAACCTCTGCAATTTCTCAGTTCGGCGCTAACCAAACCTGTGGAGGAGACTACCAGACAATTAGTTGGCCAGAGGCTGGACAGTCGTAGAAAGAGACAGCTGCTCTAGGAATTTAGAAAGCCATAAAGTTGGTAGCCAATTATGGAAACGCTGGTTTGCTTATATCTTCTTCTTGCGTTCATCTTTCTCATGACAGTAATCTTAGACCGTTTTCCTTATTTGGTGCGTGAAAGCTGAAGTGGTCACCAAATTGTCTCTGTCTCTTCTGATCTTCTCTTCAAAAGATACTTCAATAGGCCAGAAGCTTCTTCTAGCCTGTTCATATCGCTGGCAGTGCTGCAAGAGATGTTCTGCTATTTCTTCTGCCTGCAGACACTCACAAAGTGCAGAATCTGTAATCTTGAGACGGTGAAGATGTGCATTGAGACGATTGTGACCAGTCCTCAATCTGAAGATACATGTCTGATCCTCCTTACTGAGGCTGTGTATTGCATCATTATGCTGCCTGCTGGTGGTTCTTGTCACTTTAATGATATGCTTCAGTTTTTCAAAGTCAACCTTACGGTTGAATTGATCTTTGTTTGACCCTTCTTTAGCCAGTTGATCAGCTTTGTCATTTCCTAATATGCCACAATGCGAGGGGATCCACTGTAATTTGACATTATTCTCCTTAGCCAGTTGCGCAAGGTATTCATGAATTAAATCTGTACTTTCCTTTCCACTCTCCAGCGCCTGGAGTGCTGAGAGGGACTCTGTCAGGAAGCCAATATTTTCATTTCTGGTTTTTGCGCTGTATCAGCATTTGGCTTAGCTAAGATCAGTGCCTGGATTTCTGCAATGTAATTGCTACAGTGCTTCCCTGTTGGCAAGCATGAGTCTGTTATATCTCCACATGGAAACCGAATATGAGCACCCACCCCTCCATTCTTGACAGCCTGGATAGCTGATCCATCTGTATAAACATGTATCCACTCTTCCTCAGGGTAGTTTTCTGCAATATGACTCAATGCAAGAACTTTGTTTGTCACCTCTGCTTGACCGCCCTTGCTTTCAATCCATGGAATCGATGGCCAGATTGAAATTGTGTTTTCTATTTCAGAAGCTTTCCATGGTTCCCTCTCAGGGATAGCAGTTACCTTTCTACATCTTGGGAAGATATCCGACTCTCTGTTTCTTTCAATTTTCTTTTTAAGTTAATTAGAAATTATTCCTTTTGAGCCTTCCTCTTGACATTTGGTGACTCAGCATATGCATGGGATGGTGAGGCATCAATTTGAACTTCTCGTATTGAATCTCGGCCTTGATTTCTCGTCTCTGCTGGAGTGGCTGAATATTGGTAAGTTCTTCCATCGCTGCTATTGGAGTGGTCTTCATAGACCCTGTTATGATACGAAGAGCCTGATTTTGTACCTTATCCAATGCCTGAAGGGTGCTTGTAGCAGCTGTCATCCATGATGATGAGCTGTATTCGATGATTGGCCTAACTGATCCAGAGTAAACCTGTTTCAGAATTTTCATGTTAGCTCCCCATTTTGTTCCAGAGAGCTCTCGCATAACTGCCAGTCTTCGCTGGCTATACCTTCGGCTTTTCTGATTTGCGCCTTCCATGTTAGTCTTTTGTCAAATATCAGACCAAGATAAGTTACTTCATCCTCAAAGTGCAGAACTGAGTCACCAAATTTCAGACTTGTCTTGTGTTCCTTTTTAGTGGATAGTGTGAATAAAGTTGCGACTGTCTTCTCTTTGTTGATCTGGACAAACCATCTTGTAACCCAAGAATTGAGGTGATCACTTGCGGGTTGCATGCGGTAATTGGCTGTTGACACATACTCCTCGCTGCTCCACATCACAAGATCGTCAGCATACAATGGTGGGAGAGACTACACCACCCTGAGGTACACCATGTCGTAGCAGGACTTTCTTGCTGCTCGTCCCATTCAGCTGTACTGATGCCTTTCGGTTGTGGAGATACTGGCATATCCAGCTGTACATTTTTCCAGAAATATCACTCGTCCTGAGCTTTTGGTGGAGTCCATGCTTCCATACATTATCAAATGCCTTCTGCAGATCAACCCACACAGTGATGGTATGCTTTTTCTGTTGGAACGCCTCCTCAATAGACTGTGTCAGATATGTTGTTTGATCCTCAGTAGATCTACACTTTCTGAAGCCATTTTGTTAATCCGCTAAGAGATTGTTGCTTTCAAGATGTCGAAGAAGTCTCTGGTTGAGGATTCTTTCCATGGCTTTGACAGTGCAACTAGTCAGACTGCTAAGGTCGATAACTTGCCGCTTTGGATTTATTCTTGCCTTTCTTCAGTACAGGGATCATGTTGGCCTCTCTCCAAGACTGGGGAACTTCTCTTGTGTACCAACTGTGGTTGAAAATCTCCAAAGGTTTGTGCTTTCCAATAGTACCCAGATTCCTCACCATCTCATTGGTTATTCCATCTGGTCCAGGAGACGTCCTGTTTTTCTGAACTTTCAAGCTTTTCTCAAACTCGTTGATGGTCAAAAGCTCATCCATTCCTGCGGCATGTATTTGTGCGTCTCCATTCCCCTTTGCAGACTTCATTGCATTTTTTATGACTCACTGGCACATCTAGATTGCTTACTTTCTGAAACATACAGGCAAAGTGTTCAGCAGCAGGCTCTCCTGTTTTAATTTCACAATCCTCTTCAAGAGTCATGTTCGGTACTCTGGTGTTTTCATAGTTAAGCTGCTTCACAAGCCTCCAGAGTTTGTTTGTGTCTTTTTCAAGATTTAAGCTTGATGTTTTTCTCTCAACTATTCTCTGGTGGCTCTGATTTTGGTTTTCAGATATTTTGCCTTCGATTGTTGGAGTCTCATATGGTTGGCTTCTGTTGGGACATTCTCTGCAATTTCCCTTGCGTTGGACATTTCTTCATGTAACTTTTGCAGAGACGTACTCCAGTAAGTTCTGTAATTTTTCTTGGATCCCCTAGGAATGCATTTGCCAGCAGCAGAGAGTAAAGCAGAGTTAAGCTCTTTAACAACTTTATTGACACTTTGGTTTTTTACATCAATGTCTTTTACCAATCTGTCACTCTCTTTCTGATATCTGTCCCAGTCTGCTTTCTTATAGTTTCATCGAGGAGTCTGATTCCGGTCAATCTCAACATCCATGTTAATGGTAATGAAAACAGGGTGGTGATCACTGCCTCCAAGTTGTTCCCCAACAATACGCAAAGATTCTTGATGTAGATTTTCTGCCGGGGTGGGGGTGGGGGGTGGGCGGGGGGTCATCTGCCTTATTCAAGAGAAGCAGCTTCTGCTCATCCATCCAATTTTCAATGTCCTCATCCCTCCTATCAGTCGAATGATAGCCCCATAACAGAGAATGACTGTTGAGGTCACCAGCAACGATAGTTGAATCTGGGTGAACTAGGATTTTTCTGAGATTCAATGGTTGATTATTAGGGCAGTAATAGTTGACAACAGTGATAGAATGTTTCTCTGGAATTATCTTGATTGTGAGAATTTCCGGTCCGTCCATGTCTCTTTGAACTTCAATGGCATTTAGGTTATTCCGGACCAGGGTTATGACTCCTCCTTTTTGTCTTCCATCCCTGTCAAATCTGAAGCACTGAAATCCTCTTATACAGAATCTTCTGTTGGTATTCAGATGAGTTCCTTGGATACACGCAACATCTACGCCTTTCTCCTTGAGAACTGGCTAAGCTCCGTTTTCTTGTTAGAAACTCCTTCAGCATTCCATTGCATGATAGTCAGCGGTTTGCCTACTTGTACTTTAGGCTGGACAACCCTCTTCTTTTTTCTCCAAGGTCTACGAACTTTACCGCCAGTAGCTTGGGTGGACCCCTTCGAGGCTGGGGGCCCAGTGCTGCACATGCCTGGCGGGAACTCACATGGCGAGCAACATGACAGATATTCATAATAATATTAACTGTCATGAAAGATGAGCTGTTTAGTGCTATGGTTGGCCACTCGCTCCAAATACCTGGCTTGGTACCCAGATGAAGTGTTACACCCTTGCATACGACCCAAGATCCGAGATCTTAGATCTACTTTGAGGCCTAGCACTTGTAGCAGGGGGTCTGCTTATATAATGGAGCAGCATTGTCGGGAAAGAGGCTTTACAATAAACAGCACTCATTCATTCGAATAGTCATTCTTCTCTACCCTATCCTGACAAAATATCTGAGCTTAATACCAATTAGGATTGGTCGCCATATCACGAGGTGTATTGGTGAGGCACGAGAGACGACTCTAAAGTGTTGCGTATTTTAATAGAGTAAGTGTTGTAATTAGTGAAGCTGTTTAGTATATGTTTAAGAGTCTGTATGTTTAAACAATAACTATTTAACCAAACAAAAAGTAATAATCAAAATGTAGTAACATCTAAAAACGGCGCTCACTGTATTACAATCCTATACAATGCAATAAGGTCAGACTGACCTACGGCTCTTACTTGTAGTCAGCACTACAGAAAATAAGATAACTATACTACACTAAAAATGGTCTCCTATTGGTCATCAGTGCAATGTTCGTTATTGCATCACACACAGTCTAGTTGGCGCTTGTTAGTCATCAGCGCATGTTGGCGAAGTTGCGCCTGTTAGTCATCGGCGCATGTTGACGTCTGTTGGCGAGGTTCTCTTGAATCGATGCGGTATTCGAAGTTATTGTGCTTCATAGTCACAGACACAAATTAATAATACAGGTAACAACTGTCCAATTTACGGTTAGGTGGTAGCACACAAAAGTTGGTGTTTGATGAAGATGCCTCAATTTGCTGAAGAGGCTGGTTATAGATTTATGGCACAAGACGATCCGCGTCGCTTAGCTCATTGGCGATGCTGAAGGCAATGTTCCCAGACAGAAACGAAAGTTCAAATCATGAAGATGCACTAGATACATGCTATTTCTAGTCTCCATCGGCTGGCGTGGTATGGCAGGTTCAGCGAGACATCAGTACAGGCCAATCATTTCACATACTAGTTTCGGATGTTACAGGCCAAAAATGGTGACTCGGCTCACAGAAGTTCCCTGAAGTGGGCAGATGGGGATCGAACCTTCTTTTAATTTAGTTTATTTGACCCTGTTGGTGTGGGGCTGGAAAATTGAGCTGGGTGCACGGTATTGGCAAGCCACTGAAACGAGTACTGGAACTGAAATAAGCTTCATTGGTGTAGATTGCTAGAATAGCGAGCTCTACGCAGTAAGCACAGATAAATTTCCTCGCTCTGGGCATCCCCCGGTCCGACGGAGGAGTACTGCCAGAGCGAGTCCTTTTATACTGTATGGTGACCAATCAACAGTCACCACAGCAGAGCTCAACCATTCATCGCGCACTTTATAGGGAGATAGCATGTGGCGGTCACGTGCTTATGACGTCACGCTACCAACACATGTGATGGCGATCTAAATCAATTTTGGAGAATTATTCAGACCAACTTCCTTTTACTGATATCTCTGCCAATACTGAACCAATTTCAAATCTGTTAAAAGATCTGTGTTTCCAAACGAAAGCTGCTGTCGATTCATACCAATTAAGATGGTTGGAAAGGGTCTCATATTAAGGATTCCCTAAATTACTAATCGTTATATCATAGGAGTGCCATTCCCCATACCCTCAGCATAGCGTCGGTCAGCTATCTCTTACTGGTGTGCATGCGTGCTAGGTATTCCTATGGATGCTATTATTTTAGCTCTCAATACGGTGGCTACACACACTGACCTATAGAACCAAAGGGGGGGCGTGGATTGGAGCAACTCAGACTGGGCCATTTCGTACCCACTTACCCGGGTCGGTTCGCACTCGACTGAGTGATCCATGCTACAAAAAGTAACCAAATTTTTCTCAACAAAACAGTAAGGATTTATTTCGAGTGGGTCAATAACGTTGCAGCTACTGGCAGTCCATAACAAGTGTACAGACACTGTATAGACTGTATCTACATGGACTACCAGAAGGCCTTTGACAAAACACAGGCGCTAATAAACAAACTGAAAACATATGGCATAAAAGATACTGTAGTAGATTGGATAGCACACTTTCTAGAGAATCGAACACAGCATGTGGCAGTAAATGGAAAATGCTCAAGATGGACAGAGGTTGCATCAGGAATTCCCCAAGTATCGGTATTACGCCCAGTACTTTTTGTAATGTTCATTAACGACCTCCCAAGTATCAATCTAAAAATAGAGGCATGGTTTCTTCGAGAATACACCTCTAATGTAATGGGCAGCCATCTTATTGCATCATTACAACCAGAGATATGGCAAATACAATGTTAATGTAAGTAATTACACTTACAATTACTTTGCAAAATGGCCAATTAAATTACAATTACAATTATCCATTTTGTGAATGTAATTAATTACAATTACATTTACTTTACAAAGTAATTAATTACAACTACAATTACTTTTTACTAATATGTGTGTGTATGAATTGGTTTCTAAGCAATGCAACCACAAGTGTGTGAATGTGCCTGGTGAATAAATAAACAAAGGATTTTATGCAGGCCTATTTTACTTTGTTTGTCTTTGAATTTCTAAGAACAATTCTAGTTTTCCCGACCGGCTTAAGTTCAGTTTTATTCCACATGTACAATGTTTTATTGCAAGACTCAATGGTTCTGTTTTAGCATAGTTTATAGGCAGTACATTAACAGTAGCTCCACAGTCAATTTGGAGCTTTACAGGCCTATGATCAACAAGAAAGCTACCATGAATAGCATTTTGCTTCAAGGGGTCAAGGGAATAGACAGTTTCTTGTTCAGAGTTTGCGCCCCTTATACAAAATCAGTATCATCAGAATCACTTTCTAACGCATTAATTCTACGTGTAGAAGTTGAAACACGGTTTGGACATTTTATTGCAAAATGATTTCGACCGTTACAAGCATTGCATGTTTTGCCCCATGCAGGACACAGTTCTTTCAGTAGCTGGTGAAATTTCACGCAAAATTTACATCGCCTAGCTATGTTTGACACTTAGCGAGTAGATGTGCTGTTCGATTGTGAGTTCTTCAGTTCTTTTTGCGAAGTTTTAGGCTTAAACCACACTTTATTAACTGAATCATCGAGGATTGACTAATGTTCATCGTTTTCAAGTGAGATGTTGTAGCCTCGCAACTTCTACAGAAACCGATGCATTCATTAAGGTTCTCATCTATTCTTAAACGATACATATCCTAGCTAAATTTATGACTATTTGTTACTTTTTGGACACTAACTAACTTGGACTGTAGCCGCCATTTTAGATAGATATTTGCGGGCGCCATTTTTCAGACTCTATGGTCTTCGCCGGCGAGCAATTGTTTGTATAAAACCATTCTCGTAATGCTAATGCTCGTCATTCTTTTGCTGGCTTTCAACGTGTGCTCATAGTAAGCATAGCGTAGTACAATACTAGTTCTATATTTCTTATGGTGCAAATAAAAACAAATATATCTATAGCAAGATACTGAATGCTGTTGCTTCCTATAGCAGCAACAGCTTTCCGTAAAATTGTTGTCAAAATAATCAGTTGATAATACAATTGTCATTGGGCAAAGTCTTGATAACAATTTGGCTGAAAATCGTTGATGAAACAACTTTCAATCAAATTGTTCTCAAAATAATCAGCAGGACAGTCAATGTTGTAAGACCTGCTGAAGATATTTCGAGCAAATTTATTGACAGTCATTTCTTACTCAGGCAGCAACAGCGTTGTCAAATCTTTCTCAGAATAATCAGCGGGCTTTCTTTTTTGTTAGCTAACAAATGCCTACACAATAAGTTAGGCCTATATGGTATACGGAATCAAGACCACTCTCAGATATGCTAGAAACTTCTGTTCATTTCATTGTCAATCAGGAGGTACGTGTATTATTCTATTCATGATAGGCGTGTCAGAGGCGATCATGGATGTGCTCTGAAATAGGGCTAGATAGGCCTACCTAATTGTGTATGCAATTGCTCACAAACTAAACAGGAAGTCCGCTGATTATTCGGAGAAAAATTTGACAACGCTGTTGCTGCCTGAGAAAGAAATGATTGTCAATAAAGTTGCGCGAAATATCTTCAGCAAGTCGTGCAACGTTGACTGCATTGCTGATTATTTTGAGAACAATTTAATTGAAAGTTGTTGCGTCAACGATTTTCAGCAAATTGTTATCAAATCTTTATATGACAATTGTATTGTCAGCTGATTATATTGACAACAATTTGACGGAAAGTTGTTGCTGCTATAGGCAGCAGCAGTTTTCAGTAAACTTGTTATAAATATGTTTGTTGTCAATTGCACCATAGGAAATATACATAACTGATATTGAACTATGCTATGCACATCTATGCGCTCACCTTGGAAGCCAGCAGAGGAATGACTAGCATTAGCATTACGAGAATGGTTTTATACGAACAATTGCTCACCGGCGAAGACAATAGAGTCTGAAATAATGGCGCCAGCAAATATCTATCTAAAATGGTGGCTACAGTTTTAGTTAGTTAAAGTGTCCATAAATTAACAAATAGTCTTAAATTTAGCTAGGATATGTATCTTTTAAGAATAAATGAGAACTTTAAGGGTCAGTTTCGCATTCTGTAATAACCATTTTCTAACTTGGTGGTCTCGAACACCAAGAACGACTCACGAATTAAACTGTCATGCATACAATCGTGAAATCCACATGATTTGCCTAATGTATGAAGTTCTGTTAAATAAACATCAATCGATTCATTTTCATGCTGGTTTCTATTATTGAAGATATAGCGTTCATAAGTTTCATTTGTCTGTCCACAGATATGTTCATCAAATTTCTTAGTAATTACATGCAAATCATCCTTATTTTCACCTTCAGCAAACACGAAAGCATTATACATTTTCAGCGCATCATATCCAATACAATGCAGAAACATTGCGAGCTTATATTTATGTGAGTTGAGTCTTGTAACTATAGCACAGATTTCCATGTTTGCTTGAACAGTTTCCAATTTTTGGCTCTATTACCGTCTAACACTAATGCACCAGGCAGCATTGTGTTCAGAAGTACAGCTCTATCAGTAGGCTCTGCCATTTTAGCACAGGAAATGACACGGGGTATGGTAATGAGTGCGACGAGTTTTTCCAATGTACGAAACTATGTGTCGTACACGTTTACTCATGGATACGGCATACAAACAGCCTAACCTTTACGGAAATTCTATTGCAAGCATTGGAATACGTCTTTAGAAGCTACCACCATGTTACATTGTGCTATAAGGTCTCCATAAATGGCTCAAACAAGATGTAAAACAGACAAAGTGTAATTAGGTTGAC
This sequence comes from Chaetoderma sp. LZ-2023a, assembly GCA_034401795.1. NCBI lineage: Eukaryota > Metazoa > Mollusca > Caudofoveata > Chaetodermatida > Chaetodermatidae > Chaetoderma > Chaetoderma sp. LZ-2023a. The sequence goes on along the minus strand of CM067374.1, from coordinate 93,665,582 downwards.
GTAATACAAACAAGACCGATAACCATGTTATTTAGCTCAATTGGAAGTAATCATATAATGGAACAGTAGTGAAACTGTGGAATGATCTCCCAGTGGAAATAGTCTCTGCGCCATCTGGGAATGCTTTTAAAAACCGACTAGACAAATACTGGAGGACTGACGACATTGTTTAAGATGACTTCAAAGCATCAATCGGAAGTGGAAGTGTGTCCTGCGATGAATACTCTATATGCAATAGCCTGTTGGCCTGTGATAGTGATTAACTGGAAGCTATGGTGCTTTATAATCAATGTGGAAGCTTCCAGTAACCTAGTATCAGGAGCCTCAACAATGTCTTTTAACATGTTTATCCTCGTCAAGCCTAATATAAATAAAAATATAGTATTTAATCTCCTCCTCTAAATCCAAATTTAAAGCTGCTGTTTATTCACAGAAACCGGTGTTAATCATCTATAACCGCCCAAAACCTTGTTTGTATGTATTTGTATTGTTTGTTTTGTTTGTTTTGTTTGTTTGCATATGCCAGTAAGTTCCCCTGCTTATCTTGTAGCAAACCAGTCAGGATCAATCCGCGTGCAATACTCTGTGATTGTTGCGGCAACTGGGTGCACATAAATTGCTCTAAGCTAACCATATCTGATTACCAATTATTAGACAATACTACAGAGCCATGGTGGTGCATAGAATGTAATAAAATCTTTCCCCCATTCAATCGCTATGAAAATGATTTCGATTTTATGTTGACCATATTAGGTGTAAATTACAATGATAACTACTTGAACACTAATACACACACACAATTTCAAATATGTTTATAAATCCATTCCAGTTAAATACACAAGACCAATGCACATTCTCTGAAGCTGATACTGAAGACGGAGAAATTGATTTTCAACAGCCTGAATGTAACTATACACTACAGAACGAATTCAATGAAAAAATGACCAAGAGTACAGAATTTGTTTCCTTTTCGGCCCTTCATATTAATACTCGATCTATTTTAAAGAATTATGATAAACTAAATAACTTCCTAGATTCTAGTATTCATGAATTTAGTATTGTAGGGATTGCTGAGACATGGTTGAAGTGGACTCTCCACTCAACTTAATTAATATGCAAAACTATAAATTCATAGAGAAGCTCAGGCCTAAAATATCGGTGACATCTACAGACCTCCTGGAAGTGACAATGATACATTTATTAAAACCCTAGAACATATTTTAAAAACAATTCAAAATGAAAATAAGGCAGCCTATATATTGGGAGATTTTAACATTGATTTATTGAAACACAATAATTTCTATTCCCAGGATTTTTTTAACTTAGTAAAAACATTTGGATTCTATCCATTTATATCAAAACCAACAGGAATCACCGAGTCCACAGCTACTGTTATTGACAACATTTTCTCGAATGCCTCTGTAAACATCAAGAACCAAGCAGGCATTTTTGTTGTGGAAATTTCAGACCATCTACCTATTTATTATATGGAGAAGGAAAAAATAAGACAAAAATCATTCATAAAGGAAGAAATAACATTCAGAGATTTTAGAAATGATAATATAGAAATCTTTTTAATGAATATGGCAAGTATAAACTGGAATCAGATAATAGAGTACCAGACATGTGAAGATGCCGACAACGCATTCCATACTCTATACACTAACATTTATGAATCAAGCTTTCCACTAAAAAAACTAAAAAAGTTTAAACAAAACCCTATTAAACCCTGGTTAACAACAGGGTTGATAGCTGCCTGTCATAAGACGAATAAGATGTATTTAAATTTCATTAAATTTCCAACAAGAAATAATGATGCACAATTTAAAAAGTACAGAAACAGATTAAATCAGATAATCAGGACGGCAAAGATAGACTATTACCATCATAAATTTGAGGAGCAAAAGAACAATATAAAAGAAACTAGGAAATTAATAAAATCACTATTGAATAAACAAAAAATCAGTTCAGAAACATCCCGGTTCATTTATAATAATGCAATTATAACTGACAAAAAAGAAATTGCGGATAAATTTAATGAATACTTTATAAATATTGGGCCTTACTTATCTTTAAAAAATACAGACCAGTCCTGGAATAAATGTACACGACTACCTGACAGGCGACTACCAATCCTCAATGTTCCTAACCCCTACTGACAATGAAGAAATTTACAAAATCTTAATGAAAATTAACCTGAGTAAGTGCCGGCATTGATAACTTTAAATGGATAATCTTTCAAAACTGTGCTAGAGAAATACTAACTCCACTGAATCACATCGGCAATCTATCACTTTCAGTGTGCATATTTCCATCCCGATTAAAAACTGCATGCGTAACACCTATATTCAAAGCCAAAGACCCATCTGATTTTACTAACTATAGGCCAGTCTCAGTACTTCCACTTTTCTCTAAACTTTTGGAAAGATTATACTACAACAGAACTATAAAATATCTTAATAAAAACTCTATAATCTATGAATCTCAGTACGGCTTCAGAGAAAAACACTCTACCATGCTTTTAAAGCTGGTTTTAAAGTGAATAAATTATCTTTAAATGTGGATAAAACTAACTATATATACTTTTCACAAAATCTAAGAATTAAAAAAAAATAGCTTTCCTCAAAATGCATGTAAATAATCAAGAAATTCACGAAGCACAATATGACAAATTTCATGGCCTCTATCTGGATAAAAGCTTAACCTGGGAGAAGCATATAGAAATAGTGAGATCCAAGGTAGCAAAGAACATCGGTATCATGTGCAGACTTAAGCCATATCTCCTCCCTAATATTCTAAACACTCTATATTGTACACTGATACTTCCATATTGCAATGTAATCTGAATATAAAACTAAACTAGTACATCTAAAATCACTACAAAAGCAGGCAATCTAATTACTCGCACAGTCAGCAGAGGGCCAGGATGCCTTTAAAACTGAAAAAATGCTGTAAACTTGAAGACATTGGAGTGGTCCAACTATACACTATCTTAAGGGACTACCATAATGGCAATCTACCCGCCTCATTATCAAACCTTTTTAGGAACAACTCTGATATACACTCGACAACACACGAACTAAGAATAACTTACACCAAACCTATTACAGAACAATGACAGCTACACAAAAACCATCCCACCAAGCAATGCAACGCTGGAACAACACCGATATAAATATACGCACACACATTCTTAAACAAAGCTCTTTTAAACAAAATATTTCAAAAATAATCTTAGAAAGATACTGAAAATCTATTCCAATGACATGAATGCAGAAGTCACCACCATGGCAGTACAAAAACAAATATGTACCCAGTTGCCAGGACAACAACAGGAATGTAAAATACACATCTGCAATAATAATAATAATAATAATAATAATAATAATAATAATAATAATAATAATGCATCCGTAATTGTTGATGTGGATGATGCAGTCGTGTAATAATAATAATAATAATAATAATAATAATAATAATAATAATAATAATAATAATAATAATAATAATAATAATGCGTCAAGAATTGTTGATATAAATTAGGCCGTTTTGTTATATATATAATAATAATAATAATATTAATAATAATAATAATAATAATAATAATAATAATAATAATAATAATAATAATGCATCCGTAATTGTTGATGTGGATGATGCAGTCGTGTAATAATAATAATAATAATAATAATAATAATAATAATAATAATAATAATAATTATAATAATAATAATAATAATAAGATAACTTGTTTACAACCAGCACCATGTAGAATGATTACCACGCAGGGGATGTGTAGTTCAAATGCCTGACGCATGCGGTGCAGGTATATATAGATACATATACATACCATACAGTGCGTGCGTGCGTGCGTGCGTGCGTGCGTGCGTGCGTTCGTGCGTTCGTGCGTGCGTGCGTGCGTGTGTGTGTCAGACCGCAGGCCCTTGAGACGAACCTTCTTCTGGAGTTGATTCCTATTCTTACATTTAATAATTGTACCGTAGCATGATTGTTGTTTACCACACTTATATGTTTATCTATGTGCAGTGAAAAATAGAAACAAATTGTTTGTGTACATGTTTATCAGGGTACCGTTAAGTAGTTTCATTAATAGTCCCTTGTTTTGTGTACAAGTTCATTAGCTCATTGTTAATGTTCATATTGTTAGTACGGTGCAGTTACTTTAGCTCAATGGCTTGTTTGGACGAATACAGTTTGTTTTGCCCCGATTCCTATTCCTAGACCAAGTCATTTTGCATTGTTGCCTGTTTGCCATGGGATTTTTCTCCCACAATTCCAATCGCTATGGGTTGTTTCACACTGCTTGAACTCATAAGTATTTTTGCTGCTCGTCTTTGGTGCGGTACATAACATAGTTCTCTTGACAGTCGCTCAAGCTTAAATAGCTTCTGTGATGGAGCCTCATGTGTAACATTTAGCTTACTGGAATCCAGAATCGCCTGTATGCAGTTATCTTCATCTGTTTCCATTCTGTTCTTTACTTATTTGTTGGACGTCTGCTGTAAAATGAGTTGAGGATGTATGCTCTTTCACAATGTATGTTGTAACATAATTGTCTCGAAATGCTCTCAATCTGATGACAGAGGTGATCGTTATCTGGAATTATTCCTGGGTCTAAAGCAGTGCAATCAATGACTAATTGGGCTAACATTCGGACATCCCTACATAGAAGTATCCATGCTGCATCTCCAAGACATTGCTTAATAAGTAGCCTGAGTTTGGTTAGAGCCTTTCTTCTGTATCTAAGTAGAGCCCAGCAGGTGATAAGCTTATGGGGATAATCTTCCGGTTGTTGCTGACAGAGTGGACATATTGGGTCTATTTGACTCCGGTTAAATCTGGCTATGTTGGTCTGGACCAAGTATGTTCCAGTGAACAGCCGTAGTTTTGTGATTGCTCGGGGTACATCTTTTACAATGTTCTGAATGCTGTTTATGGACAGATGAGTATTTCCTATGGAGACTTTGGAAGTGCAACAACAGGAGAGGGTCTTCTTTGCAAGACATTGCTGCCTAAGTTCATGAGTCCAGTGTTTGTCCACGGCGCTCTTGACTATGCCTTTACATTGCAGTTTACTTGGAAGGTTATACATTAATGTTGCTAGCGTGGGTAGATCGTATCTTTGTAGAATTGCCTGCATGTAGATGGATCAGCTTTGGGACTTTAATGTAATTGGGCTGATAGACACTTGTTGTTCCATTATTTCAGTCAATGTCAGAATTGCACTTCTAATGATATCACCAAGAAGCCAAGAAGCAAGAGCTGTCTAACGTGTAATTCTGCTATGAGGGGTCGTGTGCCGATAAGTAGAAGGATTCTGCATTTAGCTGTACGAATTACCAAGGCAAGTATCTTTCTCAGCATGCTAATATGAAAGGATTCCAGGATATCCGTCTGTTTAGGTGAGAGTACAAAGATCTCCATACCATATAATAACCTGGGTATGATGCACATCACATACAAATGAAGGCAACCTTTTGGAGATGGACCGTTTGATCCATGGAGCCCAGTTTCTGTCATGGAGTAAAAGGTTTTCCTGGCCATTGAAATCTTTTCCTCGATGTTAATAGAGGCTTCATTCTTAGGTGCCTGTACAAATCCAAGATGTATTGCTTTTTCACTCATGGGTAATATTGATGTACCTATAGGTTCCATTCCGGACTTTGCCCTTTGGGGATTCTGTTATTGAGCTTACTGATAATAGTAGACTTTTCAGGGTGGATGCTGTATCTCTCGCAACATGCATGGTGGTAAGATTGATCGAGCAGGAGTTGCTACATAGTGTAAGCAACGGATTATCTAATTATTATTATTATTATTATTATTATTATTATTATTATTATTATTATTATTATTATTACTGAATTATATGTTTGTTATATGTTAAATGTAAGGGGTCCACCACTGTATAGGCCCAGCCTTTGGTGGACTGCCTATTGTGTAAATGTAAAATCTATGTGTTATGTGAAAATAAATAATTTTAAATATTGAATCTTGAATCTTGAAGCTATACAAGCAAATGCATGCGCATAAAATGTAGAGAAATTTACCAATCAACAGTTCAGTTCAGTTCATTACGTAAATTCCTCCTGTAAGTAGGAGCACCTCGCAAAGGGCTATTAATATATTAGTATATCTATGAGGCTAGCTCGTGCATGCAACAGTTTATTTATTGTTGTTGTTGTATGTGACATATACCCAATATAGCACTGTCACTCTCGGTATTGATATTGTAGTTCGGATCGACCAGTCGGATACCGGCCGTACCAGCTAAGCTGGGTCCGCGCCACCTGTCCTGGATTCGTTTCCTGAACACGCCCCTCTGGGTAGAGCTATAAGCGTATATAGGCCTATGGGAAAGATAGCGTGTCGAAAAACGACTAAGTTCGTTAAAGCGCATGATGCGCATGCGCGCGCCAGGACACTGTTTATATGGAGCACGTAGTTACGACCTAGATAGGATGGCGCTTTTAATGTACCGAGATGGTACTGTGTAATCCTTATTGATTGCCTGTTCCCGTTAAATCTGGGATTAATCAAGACCAGAATTCAACGGGCTTTCTAAATCTGTGAACCATTCCAAAATTGGTTGAGAAATGGCTGAGTTATCCAGGGAAAACTCTTCATGATTATCTTCAAAATATTGCCGTGACGTCATAACCACATGGACGCAAAACTTCTAGAATGTTCTAGAACGTTCGACTGCGCTATTATTAGCTGTGCGCTGATTGGCTGTTGCTCGAACGATGATTGGATAAAGCCTGCACCTGTGACGTCACGAGGAGTATAAAAGGAGAAGTGATCCAGTGATCGAGAGCATCCTCGGCCAGGGGCCGAACAGGTTGGACCTGTACTAGCTACTATCGCCAGATATTACGCATGTGACTTCAGTTTCCGTCGCGTTCCCGTAGCTACCAGTACCCAACCCACTGCAGTAAAAGCAATTTTGTAGACTCCCTACTTACGGGAGCAATTTGGAACTTTCTATTTACTGTTCACGAATATCAACATCTCCTTCGGAACACAAATTTGTGGTGAGGCCTTTACGGCCTGAATATGTGAGTCTACAGATGTAGAGGCAGGATGTTCTTTGATGGATGACTCGCCAGATCTGCTGGCCACGCCTGAAGGTGGTATTTCAATGGCCTCCGCACACATCGTGTTGGTTCTTTCAACTTTCGACCGCAGCAAGTAAACTCTGCCCGGTGCGTCTTCAGAGCTGGTTGACGTACCCAGCACCGTGAAGCTTTGTTTCGTATCTTCATTTGCCTCTGATAAGCCCCGCTTGTGACGGGTTGTTTACACCTTCCATTCGTGCCATCGGTGTATGGGAACTTTCTTCACCACATAGTACTATCGTATCATTTACTGACTGCTCATTAGACATTCTATTAGGCCTACAGCACTAAGCGATGCACTCCCACCATGCGTGTTCTTGCGGAACTCTTGTTTGCGGAAACAGCTTGTGGGAACCACCCTGCGAGAACTTTCCAGCTTCCGGAGAGCACATCATCTCACGTCGACTACAGATCCACGTCTCAATTTCAGTAACATGGTAGCCTAACTTAGGAATGACAACCAAGTATTCAAGTAACTATAGTTCACAGTTTAATTATTTCTCTATATAGGTTTTGTTAATTATATTGTACCCGCAAAAACGGTCCCGATGACTAAAAGGAACCATAACGGTCTTAGGACCGATAGTTATAATTTCGGTATTTGTTGACAATTATTATCATTTTCCTCAGGGTGTTGCTAATCGCACTATAGTAGGTTCGTTAACCTTTACTAAAATATATATCTTAATCATTTGACACTGTATTGTTTGTTCTGGTTAGATTATGTATATATATGGCCAGTGCCCATCCGTTGATATGTTTTGCTTATTTATAGAAAATATAGGACTGCAGTGCACGTAGGAAACACTATACAGCGACACTTATATATGCGGCACTTTCTCCCACCACCAACACTTTTTCACTGAGGTCGCTATCCGTGCTATAACTCTGTTTAGCCCAGCATGCTACTGACTAACCTTTTCTATTCAGCTCGATAGGATAGGTTCAAAACGATTAGAGACACTGTCTTCATTACATACTTTGTAATATATTCTTCTTCCCTTCCGGTAGTGCGATAATCTAGCCCCACACTCTGGTAAGACTAATAAGTAAGATTTTGTCTCTCTTCATGCTCCACTCCGCCTTGTGGCTTCTTAATTGTTTGGATGCCCCTATCCGCACCATGGGCTGATCCGACACTGGGAAACTATTGGGGTTTCCGAGTGGTGATGGCCAGGATGTGGTGTCACATACACCTCCCCGTGTATCTTCGAATACTTAGTAGTTAGCACTTTAAGCCAATGTAGGAAAGCACTGCGAATACATATGTATTAAATTTTATTTTATTTACTGAACAATCCTCCCGCACTGCAGTGCAAAACTGGGCAACTTGTGTATAAACCTAATGAGAGGTAAAATGGTTAGTTCCATAGGACCCGTGACAGGCGAGATACGTACCCACCCCCCCCCCCCCCACCCCCGAATTCCGTTAAAATGTCTGGGCATGATATTTAGATCTGCCCCGCCCTTGTGGGAAGGACATTTACGGTGGGTATTCGTCGCTCTTACCCCCACCATAACGATAGAACAATGGCCTAATAATGCTTCCGTGAAATGTAACCAATGTTTTATGTGGTTACGGGGCGGGATGTCCGGATTCTTATCATGTATGAACGCTGTCTTTAGTATTGATGTCTTAGGGCATCTGTTCTCCGTGACAGCCATGTCTAATAGCTAGGTAGATATCAGCCAGTTGCGGCCTAAAATAATTCTTGTTCTGAAAACAACTAACAGGAATTAAGTGAAGCAGAAGGCCCACATAAATAAAGCGGCAACTACTAATTCAGCATACCAAGAATTACATAAGATGGTAACGAGGGAATCCATCAGGAAAAACAGTACGCACTCCTATAGTCATAATCTCACTAGGTATGGTCTTTTCTCTCTAAAAAGCATTTTTGATTGAAATATTAGAGTAGGCCCATTTTTGCCTACTATTCTTCTCCCGCTTTAAGCAGTGGCGATACCTTCCGGAGACGGAGGCTGGCTCGAGGCACTTGCCTCTCGCAAGGATTCAGCGATGACGGTCCACGCCAGGATAATACTCCTCACCCAAACTCGTACTAGGAGTAGTGCCCACGTGAGGCACATCACTTTTCGTCTGATATGACCTTCTTCCTTTCAGCTTAGAGGTATAATAACTTATAATAAGTTAAATAGTTAAGTCTCATGTACGGGAGCCTCCCTTGCGGGGATATGTCTGTGGACCTACGGGTCTGTGTGGTACCTCCGGGAGCCCCATGTTTAGAAGTTCATCTACCTGTCTCTATGTCTCGTATTTTCGTATGCTCTTATTGTAGTTTTATCTAGCATATTTTTAATTGTTTAGGTAAACTCATTGTATAGACTTATATTTTTATGTCACCAAATCAAATCTTGTAAGTCCATAGATCACGAGATTGCTATGGACAGGCATACTGGTGACACAAACTCGTGGGATGAGACAGTTGTGTTTACTGTTCGCGGCAATGGTCACACTGCCCCACCAGAACGATTGAGTTCCACCAGCCTTAGGAGTCAGTTTTTGTTTCCCGCAGGGCAGTCTCGTACAAGGTCCGTCACCCCGAGACTGGATGTTAACTAGCGTCATCACTCGTTGTGCACTTGCGGCGCAGCGAGTCAACATGATACACAGGAACGGCCTGACACTACCAGGCGAGCTACAAGTGGTGCCCGATGTGGGGCTCGAAGAACATCAATAGTAACGTGCAGCGAACTCACGCCCACACGATATAGTGGGCTTAGTTCAATATCATCTCAGTTTAGCGAGGACTCCCTCGATCAAGAGGTAGCCTCATACGATGGATTCTCAGCACACATGCTCGCCGACTATGCCAGAAATCCTGCAGAATCAACAACTCCGCACTATAACCTGTTTTCGCCTGTTAGCGATGGCACCTTTCGAGATGCCTCACAGGCGAGAACAGAATTCAGAACTATATCGGACATCCATGACTGGCCAACACCAACAGGGCCGAATCGTGGACGACTCCGACAAAGACCCGATTACGGGCATATTTACAGCCCTTCAGACTACTATCGTTCGCCGGTGTCATCTACGGAAACGGTATGGCCGGGTGATAATCCACAACATAGACAACCTCCCGCACCACCCCCTTCTAGCGAAACGCTATACTCAAGGGGAACACCGCAGAATTATCGGGAGGAATCGGCACCACCATTTCGCCGGTATATCAGTCATGCAACTCATCACGACCGTCAGCTGACAGCCTTCCCGCTATATGAGGAACAGCAGTCCTCACCTCGGGAGGAACGACTGCGCAATCTTCACCATAGTCCGCCTCCCATCCATAGACCTATGCCAGTCTATGGCTCAACAAACGGGGTGGACTCATTAAATTGGAGTATGCGTATCCTAGCTCCTCGACATCGGCATCAACGGGAAACACCAACTCCACCGCCACCTGCACCACGACCAACCTCAGCATATTCAACAACTTCCCAGATACCCACACCACCCAGATTTCAACCACTGCATTCTTCCCGCGGTCTTGGCCGAGTCATCCTCCCTCCCGAATTTAGTGGGGAGAATGACTGGACCAATTATAAGATACAGTTCGAGATCAAAAGTCGGACTAACAACTGGGACGATCAACAAATGGGTGAATATCTCGCCACAAAACTTTCCGGAAAAGCCCTCCAAGTTCTTGCAGATCTGGGAACGGATTACACACCCACTTACAAACAGTTGGAATGAGCACTGATGGAGCAATTTGGCGACACAGCCCTCGGAGAAACCTGTTGTCTTCAACTTACAAATCTCCGACGACACGCGGGAGAAACTCTTCCTGAGTTAGCTAGCCAAGTTAGGAGGCTAGTTACCTGCGCATATCCGAGCACCAATACGGAGGGCGTGATTCATTTGCATCTTGATACTTTCATCGATGCATTAAGTGGTGAGCCCGCCCTAAAACTATTTCTCGGCGACCACGGGAGTTTGGCCCAATTAACAGCAACCGCGGTTTGCATTGAGAACTTTCTAGAGCGGGAGAAGAATAACCAATGCCAACTCCATCCTATCAACGAGATAAAGGGTGCAGGCGCTGCCCCGCCCGCTAGTGCCACCACCCCCCCCCCCCCCACCCCATCAGCAACACCAACCAAACAGACACCACCACCAATGGATATGCAGAATCCCAGTCAGAATCAAGCGCCTGGGGGAAGGGGCCATGCCCATAGAGGAGGGTACAACGGAGCCCTGAGCGTGGGAACCAGCGAAACAACAACAACAACAACAACGGCAACATGAGAGAGCGAATAGAACAGATTAATAAGCAAATCTCCGCACTCACCAACTTAGTTACAACACTCAGCACCACACAGTTTAGAACAGCAAACACTACCAGCACCGCACCGCCACCAGATGCGGTCAGCCTGGACATTGGAGGGAGCGGTGTCCTAACCGACCTCCCTTTACAACTCCTGCTCCAGATCACAGCACACCGCAACCAGATAAACAGTCAAACTCCTAAGGGTACCGAATCACAAGGAGCCACTTCGTTGTCCTTCTCCAAGCTCAAATGCGGCTTTCACACAACACCGTTCAGTGACTAACCATCATCCACAGAAATCAGCTTTCACATTAACACCAAAATGCACGGCTTCACATATGTCAGTGCCTACGTTGCCTCCCCCATCCACAGCAAGGACATCCCCTTCTTTTTCCGCACACGATAAGCCTTCTTTCCTATGTAGGACGGCAGTAGTAGGTTGTAATACCTCCGCGGAGACAACGTTTTTGAAAGCACCACGTCCCGCCACCAAGACACTGGATTCTCTGTGCCCTCCGGTGGTATGCAGAACACCACCCCAACCAGCATCATCTTCCACATCCACAGACAGCAGCGATTCAGGAGAGACAATTCATTCTGCCTCATGGATTCGCAAGTGCCGATACAGACGGAGAAACGTACGTCCTTGGCAACGTCATTGTTTCTTCTGCGCTTCACCAAAGCATCCTATGAAGCATTGTAGGAAATGGCTTACACAGGTAGAGCTTATCCGTCATCCCGTATGCGCCGCCGTCTATACTAATACTGCATACACCGAAACAACAACATCACCACCACCATTGCTACACCCAGCTCCGTATTCACTGCAGTCTTCACACCAGCGGCGACGGCGAACTGGTCCTTTCCTCACTCAGCCATCTACAACCTTACAAAAAGCAATACCGAAACAGTCAGAATACATACAGAGTGATGCTGCTCCAATGCCATTACCACCGACAGCATCATTGGAAACTCTTCCGCAGGTACCTCGCAAAGTAATATACAAATGTGCCTGTCTGTTTAGTGGCGTTTCCACCAGTGCCACCGCCGACACCGGTACTTCTATCACAGTATTTAACCAGCGCTTATATAAGAGCATCCCATCTCATAAAAAGCCTCCCCTTAAGCCTACAAATATTTACCTACAGACGGCTACGGGAGCAGATGTACCCATAGCCGGTGTAGTTAATTTAGTTATCCAAATAGAGGAAATGCAATTCATTCAGAGAGTTGTCATCGCCTCTATTCATAATGACGCCCTACTTGGCTCTGATTTCCTCAGTGCCAGCGAAGCCATCATACACTGCAGACAACAGGAACTCGACATACATGGCCGACGAATCCCTCTCGGACCAGCATCGTCATTGTACGATACGTGTGCGGTAATATTATCAAGTATCACCATGGTTGAGCCGGGACAGGAACAAATCTTATGGGCCACCGCACCACAGTTAGGAAGCAACACACACATCACCATGCTGGAACACGACCCTGATTATATGATCGCCTCACAATGTGCAACTTCCCGCATAATAGTGGACACTACTAATAAAAAAAACCCAAAACCTTTTAGAGTGTTCAATGGTACCGCAGATCCCATCACTCTGGAACCAGGAGTACGCTGCGGCCATTTAGTGGACATAATCTCACTGGAATCACCTGCGCTTTCTGACACAACACCGCAAATGACTGATGATTTACCCGAACATTTACACAATTTGTATCTGCGTGCAACCATTGGATTACTGCAATCACAAAAACGAGAAATTCGGAAACTACTACATAAATACTGCGATAGTTTTTCCTCCGGAGATATGGATCTCGGAGAGACTAATCTCGTACGACACTCCATCGATACAGGCAATAATTGCCCTGTACGACAACCGGTACAACGTCTTCCCATTCACAAAGAAGCGGAAGCACACCAACAAGTAAATGACATGTTGCGGACTGGTATTATTGAACCTTCAGCATCTCCATGGGCTAGCTCTATAGTGCTAGCCGGAAAAAATGACGGAACCCTGCGGTCTTGTATTGACTACCACTGCCTTAATGATCTTAGCGTTAAAGATGCTTATCCGTTACCTCGGATAGATCAGGCCTTGGGTTCCTTGTCCAGAGCCAAGTGGTTTTATACCCTTGATTTAGCTAGCGGTTACTGGCAAGGAGCCATGGATGAAGCTGATATGGAAAAGACAGCATTCGTTTGTAGGGATGGCCTTTTCCAATTCCGGAAGATGCCCTATGGGTTGTGCAATGCTCCCGGAACTTTTGAACGACTCATTGAGCAGGTATTGACTACCCTGCAATGGGAAATCTGTCTCTGTTACATCGATGACGTAATAGTCTTTGGACTACGTTTGAGCAAACTTTGACAAATTTGGACACCGTGCTTTCCCAATTCTACACGGCCAATTTGAAACTCAGACTGAAGAAATGGCATCTCTTCAGACAGAGTGTTGAGTTCCTGGGACATGTCATATCCGGCGATGGAGTGGCTACACAGCCATCGAAAACTAAGGCAATGGCAGAGTGGCCTCGGCTCTCTTCAGTTACGGAGACACGGAGTTTCCTTGGCCTATGCCAGTACTATTGCCGTTACATCCGATATTTCAGCGAGATTACTTCACCCCTCTACAAGATCACAGAGAAAGATCAACCATTTTAGTGGACGAGTGAGTGTGAAGGCTCTTTCGGGGCGCTGAAGGAACTCTTGACGACCGTCACAATTCTTGCTCATCCCAATCCAAACCTTGATTTCATCTTAGACACTGACGCATCAGCTTTTGCTATAGTCGTGGTTCTATCTCAGGTCACTGAAGACAGAACAGAGCAGGTGTTGGGTTACGGTTCGCATACTCTGAATAAAATGGAGAGAAGATACGCAACCACCAAGCGAGAACTATTGGTGGCGGTCCATTTTGTCAAGTGTTACCAGCACTTTCTGTACGGGCGCCCTTTTACACTCCGTAAGACCATGCCTCGCTACGGTGGCTCAGGAACTTAAAAAAAGGTAGCGAGATGGCAGGAATCCCTGCAGACCTATAACTTTAACGTTTTTCACTGTTCCGGCAAACTGCATGGAAATGCCGACGCCCTTAGCAGAATCGGTGCGAAGGCTGAACACGAAGAGGCCGACACCGTGACACAGTCAACACAGCCATCTCTGGAGTTCCCGAATTGAGGTGCGCAGAGTGAAATCCGGAGAAAATCGCACACCACCAAACAACAAACGTGCAGACATGGAATATATATGCGTGGATTCAGGAGGGGGTACGTCCTCCTAAGGAATCGGTAACACCTATATCCACCATGGCTAAATATTATTACCAACGGTTTGAAGAATGTCGATTAATATATAACATTCTGTACATTAATGACCGTTTGGTAGTACCGGAAAGTTATCGAGAACTTATATTAAAACGACTACATGATAACACCAGACAACTGCCCGTGGAAAGGACTGTTGCCCGTATCAAACTGAGATTCCACTGGATTGGGATTCGCGATAGTGTCAAGGCATGGGTTTCCAAATGTATCCCATACCAAAACGCGCTGTTGGCCAACACCATATCGCCCCATCTCAAATTAAGATTGTGGGTGCACCGTGGGAGCTAGTGGCTATTAACGTGCTCAGACCCTTAAATACGATGGATGATGGAAATAAATACATCCTCGTGTTACAAGATTATTTTATGAAGTGGGTAGAAGCATTTGCTTTGCGGGCCAAGAGGCATCCACCGTAGTGGAGGTCTTTGCCAGCAATGTGTTCTGCCGCTTTGCTATGCCTTATGAGTTGCACTCCAATCAAGGAAGTAATTTTGAGAGCCGGCTCATTTCAGAGCCCTGCAAATTATTCCATATCGTCAAAACAAGGGCAACTCCGTACCACCCCCGGAGCGACGGGATGGTAGAGAGATTCAACAGAACTCTCGCGGAGATGCTCACCAAGGAAACACGCCTTGATTGTAGAGATTGGGACCTACGGCTCCTGTATGTGCTCATGGCTTACCGTACTTTGGAACATTCCAGCACAGGCTACACCCCTGCTTGGTTAATGTTAGGCCGTGAATTAGCCTTACCCCTGGATCTGGCCATGCCACGAATACCAGGAGAGAAAAATTCACCATCTCTCTATGTCGAACTCTTGCAGCAAAGGATAGAACAAGCCCATGAGTTAGTGAGAGAAACACTATCCACTGCACACAGGCGGCAAAAGACATGGCATGACAGGAGAGTGTATGGAGATCCATATGAAGCAGGAAGAATGGTTTGGGTACACGATTCACGATGGTCTGCAAACGTGCCAAGTAAACTGAGTTACCAGTGGAAAGGCCCCTATGCGGTAGTCGGTAAGACGTCGGATGTGACCTACCATATCCGTGCTTCAGATGGCCTGACCTCAGTCATCCACTTCGATCGACTTAAACCTTGTGTCAGTGATGACCCAGCACCAGAGCTCGGATTGGGCGTTTCTCGTGACACTGGTACCCAGACATATATTTCCACGGAGATTAGTATTCCCACGGTTAGCGCAGAGCACTACGGTGCTAGTTCAGCCCCAGTTCTACCAAGCCAGAACGTGGATGAACAGGCAGCTAATGCTGACGACGATGACGAGATACATACTCGCCCTCTCCCTCCTCAGCACGGGTCTACTCGATCTGGGAAGTCGTATCTGAAGAACTCTGTGTTTGTTTTGTCTAAGGGACCGAATGGAAAAGTTGTTCCTCCGATCGCTTCCCATTTCCACCGACTTCATGCTATGTCCCCACCCCATCATAGAGTTACCACAAGCGGAAGCTGAGGCTGACCCAAGCCATGCTTCCTGTGGGGTGGAACATGTGGTGAATAGCATGGAAGTGAAGAGGCTGGATGAAGCCTTGGCATGTCTAGAAAGGCAGAACCGTACAACAAGGTGTACACGACCACCTCCCGAAAACACTGGACCAAGTCCCTCCCAAGTGGCACCCATATCCATCGCCGCACCAACACCCCAAATCCAACTGGCGTCCCTTATCTACACACCAAGTTCGGACATCACCATCCCAGTCCATTTCACACTCCACTCATCGTCTGTTGACCGTCAATCTTCAGATATGAGAGAGGCTGCTGCAACAGAGAAGGTGGCATCCCACACCGCACCGACCAACATTACCTTCCACGGTGGGCAGGGAAGCAGCCTGTTCAGCAGACTCTCGGCTCGAATTTTCATGGTGTCTAAAAATTACGACAGGACACAAACCGTCGTGTAACGGGAGATGACCACATCCCCCTATCCAAAGGCCACCCCATCCAATAGGCCCACCATACTCCCCCATGAGCAGTCAGAACATCACACAACAAACAGAACGTCAACACCTACAAGAACACACCTGCCCTCAAGACTGGATGCGTCAATTCATCATTGCGCGTACATCACAGACTTGCTCAGTTATACTCAGCATAATGGAGACATTCAACATCGGCAACAACAGCGTTTAGCAGCACCTACCAGTCTAAATTAATTACCGGTAGAGACATAAATATTCCCGCAACAAATCCCTTCCACACAAATTGCGGGAGAAGTAATACCTCCCACAAACTACACCTCCCGCAAATAACAACAGACTTGGCGTTCACCAGCGTGGAAAACTGGAATGCGGCCACTTCGCTTATAACATTGGCATCATATAGCAGCCCGGACATCCTGACAACAGCATTATCATCAACAGACCGCAACCAACAAGTCTCCCACACACACCTTCTTATCCAGTTATGGGAGAACTGATCATATGGATATCAGGAATACACTACAGCCATCTACAGTACGCATCATGGGAGGACGTTTGTCCAACGTTCCTCCCCGTTCCCTTTTTCCCGACGTCGTACGGGAACAGCTAAAACTATATACTTCATCTACACATAATAACAGTCAATGTTATTAAGAGAGCAAGATGCCCGCGTTGTCATCAGTCATGAGTAGGATTTTGCTACCGAAAAGTTGAATTCAAGAATGGATTGATCAAAGTTACGACAGCATCCAACAGGTCATCTTCGCTCTAAAGTAACTCTGTCCCACCCATGTGCTTGGCCATTACAGAGTGAAATACCCACAGGGTTCGATAAAGTTGACATTCACGCCGCCTCTCCCTCCCACCTCCCGCACCCGGCGGCCATAAACACGTCACCTTCACCACAGCGCAAGTACCACCCACAGAAAATCAGTCACGCATATCAGATTCAAATCACCAATATGACAGAAACACAGACCCTCAGGTTGACTGTATTCACAATCTCCGAACGACGGCATTGTAATTGTAATAACTGTGTCACACATTTTTGCGAGTTGTACTGTAATTTAACCATTATTAAAATGGTACTAATATGTTTGGTCTAGGCCGGTACAGGAGCTAGTTCTACCCATTGAGGATGATGCTTGGCCAGCCCCCCCCCCCCCCACCCCCCACCCCCCCCCCCCCACCCCCGCTCGGAAAACACAGCTATCTTGACGGGGTCAGTAACGTTGATCTACCGCATGAATAGAACTGTTTAAACCACACATCAAAATTACTTACAACGTTACTGTTAAATTTTTGATTAAAAGCACAACTGCTATACCGTGCAACAAATCATTAGCGCATGGGCCGGTAAAGCGGCATAAAAAATCTGACAGTAAAATTGCAGAGAGAATTTCAAAAATTCTCTTCCTTGCGTTGAAGTCTATAATTGACACAGGCTGAGAACTACCTATTACAGACACCTACCAAGATGCATGTTAAAGAGCTCGCGCACGGGACATTATAAGGATCTTGATGTAACATATATATTTCTATCTCTCGCCTCTACAATAGACCACACCTCAGCAACAGCATTTTGGCCATCGCCATAGACAGCATAAACGTTTCAGATCACCCACGTGCTTTTTGGAGCCACGTGACATTTACTGCTATTTCCAGTAAGTTGGATCAAACGCTTTAAACAAAAGAGCCGCCCAAAGACGCGACTACCACAGCGTGATGGAGGAGTGGCGAGGATAAGTCCAGGGGATTACCACTGACGTCACCTGGCTTTCACACACCCCATTGGGCGCTCCCGCCTAAAATATAAATAGGCAAGTTTATAAGCATCCAACCTGGAAAACCGCCTCACACTAATTAAAAGGTGAGGCTCCGCAAAGAAAAAGTAGTACCACGTTTTTATGTTGATCGGAGGCTGTTAAATGTGCGAAATAAAGACAGGTTTAACGAGCCATTCTTCCTATAATTAAAAGTACTCCCTTTATATGGGAGGAATTAATCCTATGCCGTCCAGGCCGAAAAGCGAGGAAACATTCACATAAGAATGACCGAATCACCTTTTAAAACTTTTAGGTGTGGTCATCCGCCGCCTGTGACGTCACCAAATAGTATAAAAGGAGGAACCGCGCTCTGAAACTTTGTCTTCCCATCAAAACTCAACACCAGGGAAGAACATAGCATTAGGCTTCTTTCGTGTCACAAACCAAATTCTGCTGTTTTTCTTCTTATTATTTCGTTATTATATATTTGGCCTGGAAAGTCATAAACCATGAAGAGATAGGGCATTAGGTTTTGAATAAAGTCCCTGCAACTAACTACCATGCGGGAACAAGATGTCACTCCTTGAAGATTTAGCGTTGTCGGATTCCTCCGAAGAAGGATCTGTACCAGTTCCAAAACAGTTCCCGTGTAACTCGTTGTTAGCTATCGGAGAGCCATGTACCAGAACTTTCACTAGAAAATCCGACCGCACCCTTCATGTTGATAAGGATCATCTTTTCCAGTCAGCCTTTTGTGTGACGTGCCAGTATCTCTACACCGCTACATGCTACGGGGTGACACACACGCTCCGTTATCGGCACAGTGTGTTGATAATGACGTTAGTTCCTGGGGAAGAGAACGAGGATCATGCCGTTTTAGCCACCCGCTTCGAATCTCGGCTCCCGGTTAAAGTGCTCCCGACCGAGAAAATGGCCTGTAGGAAGAACACTACTCATAGATATCCCATTAGCCATCGTCTTCCCGCGGCTACAGTAAGCAACGTACCGACAGCCAGATGAGAAATCCTGCCTGCATCCATGTCTGGAAGTGTTATGCCGGTACCAATTACTTCCAGAATCCAGTTCGGCAGCACCCGCATCAGTTATTAGCCATCCAGCTACGGTTACCACACCCGCCACCGTAGTATCTCAGACAGTGTTAGCCAGTCAACCGATTTCAGTGGTAATCACGACACCTGCGGATATAGACATTCCAAGTTACCCCATCTCCACCCAAACTTACCATAGACGAAGGACCGGGACCATCACAGCCTGTGACAATTAGTGTAACTCCGATCCGTGTTATTCAGCATCCGCCTCCTCGCCTTTCTGACCCCGCAATCAGAAAGGGAACCACACCACAAATGTCCATACGCGGGGAAGAGACAGATCGCACATGCACGCACGCACACACACATGATATCCAGGCTCTGCCTAACATCACCGCGAGTTGTCTACTAAAGTATGCTAAGTTTCGGAGGATGTCGTCTCCCGCCATATCCGCTCCCGCCTTATGACTTCAGCCTATGGTACAGCTTGCTGCCATCACCACAACAGCAACAGCGATCACCATGACGACTACAACCACCACCACGACAGTGACCAACACCACCGCACCAGCAACATTGGCAACCACTAGTACCACCGCTGCTATACGGACAGATATATTGGAACCAGCGGTAACTGTGAGAGACATAATGGACCCGCTATTTCCGCTACCATCACTTCGGGTATTTCAGACAGTGCCAATAATGATAATAATGAAAGCATTTCAGCAATGACAGTGCATCCACCGCGACCCACCACCGTCAGTCACGGGACCCAGATTCAATGGGGAAATTTCGCTGCAGCTGTGTGATCATATGTAATTCAGCAGAAATATCAATAGGCGATTCGTGGAAATGTATTAATTATTACTTCATTTTTAAAATACTTTTCTTCTTATTATATATGTTAGATCAATTGAATCCCGTCCTTAGGATGACTACGGTTATCCAACACAACCGGACACTTCAGTGCCCAGTTGTGTCTCACACGAAATGAGCACTGCGGATTCTGAGGTTGTAAGAACGTCGTGTGCAACGTAAAAAGAATACGACATCCCGCAGTGCAATAACGTCACAATCCCGTCATGCAGTCTCAGCTACGCTGAGGCTGCCTGATAAACCATTTTTAAAGTTATTATTATTAAATATCTTATTTTTCTTATTATTTTTCTTCCTGTCTTAGACGTCAGGATGGATATGGGCCAGCGAGAGCTGACCATTGCGGACCCACAATAACGGGCCGCAAATAGAGATTTATAATGATAATACTAAGTGATACGCATTGCGTACCCCTTTATTTACCCAGGGTGCGCAAGTAATTCGGTGTGATTAATAAATAAATACCTCGTAAGGGTATGTTACATGGTATATATTTATATACCTTGTCTTTTTGTTTTATTATATTTCGATATATATACAAACTTAAATTGTGGTACGTTGGAGCTTGGGTGTTCTCTGCGGAGATCATGATTATCCGCACTCAAAGGGAAACCCCATGAAGTTATTGTTTAGAATTATATACTAAATAAAGTTATAGCACGCACCGTAATATTAGTAATAAAACAAAACAAAAAAAGGGCCTGGAAAAATAATTTCAGGTAAAAAATTGAAAAACTAAAAGTATGCCTCCACCTCCTCTTGGCACCCCTATGTGCTCTGTCTCTTAAATACGCATCTAATGCGTTACTACTCCTCTCCGACCACGCACCTACCCAGGATGTCTATAATTCCCGCCCAGTGTACATCCCTGCGTCGATCGGCCATGCACGATCGTTTGCCACGGATGTCAAACTAGGAGGGGGGGGGGGGGGGTGTAGTTCGGATCGACCGGGCAGATACCGATGTACCAGCTAAGCTGGGTACGCGCCGACCGTCCTGGATTCGTTTCCTTAACACGCCCCTCTGGGTAGAGCTATAAGCGTATATAGGCCTATGGGAGAGATAGTGTGTCGAAAAATGACTAAGTTCGTTAAAGTGCATGATGCGCATCCGTGCGCCAGGACGCTGTTTATATGGAGCATGTCTTTACGACCTAAATAGGATGGCGCTCTTAGCGTACTGAGATGATACCCTGTAATCCTTATTGATCGCCTGTTCCCATTAAATCTGGCATTATCAAGACCAGAATTCAACGGGTTTTCTAAATATGTAAACCATTTCAAAATCGGCTAAGAAATGGCTGAGTTATCCAGGGAAAACTCTTCATGATTATCTTCAAAATATTGCCGTGACGTCATAACCACGTGGACGCAAAACTTCTAGAATGTTCTAGAACGTTCGACTGCCCTATTATTAGCTGCGCGCTGATTCGCTGTTGCTCGAACGATGAGTGGATAGAGCCTACGCCTGTGACGTCATGAGGAGTATAACAGGAGAAGCGATCCAGTGATCGAGAGCATCCTCGGCCTGGGGCCGAACAGGTTGGACCTGTACTAGCTACTACTGACAGATATTACGCATATGACTTCAGTTTCCGTCGCGTTCCCGTAGCTACCAGTAGCCAACCCACTGCAGTAAAAGCAATTTTGTAGACTCCCTACATACGGGAGCAATTTGGAACTTTCTATTTACTGTTCACGAATATCACCATCTCCTTCGGAACACAAATTTGTGGTGAGGCCTTTATGGCCTGAATATGTGAGTCTACAGATGTAGAGGCAGGATGTTCTTTGATGGATGACTCGCCAGATCTGCTGGCCACGCCTGAAGGTGGTATTTCAATGGCCTCCGCACACATCGTGTTGGTTCTTTCAACTTTCGACCGCAGCAAGTAAACTCTGCCCGGTGCGTCTTCAGAGCTGGTTGATGTGCCCAGCACCGTGAAGCTTTGTTTTGTATCTTCATTTGCCTCTGACAACCCCCGCTTGTGACGGGTTGTTTACACCTTCCATCCGTGCCATCGGTGTACGGGAACTTTCTTCACCACATAGTACTATCGTATCTTTTACTGACTGCTCGTTAGACATTCTATTAGGCCTACAGCACTAAGCGATGCACTCCCACCATGAGTGTTTTTGCGGAACTCTTGTTTGCGGAAAACAGCTTGCGGGAACCACCATGCGGGAACTTTCCAGCTTCCGGAGAGGGCATCATCTCGTGTCGACTACAGATCTACATCTCAATTTCAGTAACATGGTAGCCTAACTTAGGAATGACTACCAAGTATTCAAGTAACCATACTTCACAGTTTAATTATTTCTCGATACAGGTTTTGTTAATTATATTGTACCCGCAAAAACAGTCCTGATGACTAAAAGGAACCGTAACGGTCTTAGGACTGATAGTTATAATTTCTATATTTGCTGATAATTATTATCATTCTCCTCAATGTGTTGCTAACCGCACTATAGTAGGTTCGTTAACCTTTACTAAAATATATATCTTAATCATTTGACACCGTATTGTTTGTTCTGGTTAGATTATGTATATATATGGCCTGTGGCCATCCGTTCATAGGTTTTGCTTATTTATAGAAAATATAGGACTGCAGTGCACGTAGGAAACACTATACAGCAACACTTATATATGCAGCACTTTCTCCCGCCACCAACACATTTTCACTGAGGTCGCTGTCCGTGCTATAACTCTGTTTAGCCTGGCATGCTACCCACTAACCTTTTCTATTCAGCTCAATAGGATAGGTTCAAAACGATTAGAGACACTGTCTTCATTACATACTGTGTAATATATTCTTCTTCTCTTCCGGTAGTGCGATAATCTAGCCCCACACTCAGGTAAGACTAATAAGTAAGATTGTGTCTCTCTTCGTGCTCCACTCCACCTTGTGGCTTCTTAATTGTTTGGATGCCCCTATCCGCACCATGGGCTGATCCGACTCTGGGAAACTATTGGGGTTTCCGAGTGGTGATGGCCAGGGTGTGGTGTCACATACACCTCCCCGTGTATCTTCGAATACTTAGTAGTTAGCACTTTAAGCCAATGTAGGAAAGCACTGCGAAAACATACGTATTAAATATTATTTTATTTACTGAACAATCCTCCCGCACCGCAGTGCAAAACTGGGCAACTTGTGTATAAACCTAACGAGAGGTAAAATGGTTAGTTCCATAGGACCCGGTGACGGGCGAGATACGTACCCGCCCCCCCCCCCACCCACCCCCCCCCCCCACCAAATTCCGTTAAAATGTCTGGGCATGATATTTAGATCTGGCCCGCCCTTGTGTGAAGGACATTTATGGTGGGTATTCGTCGCTCTTACCCCCACCATAACGATAGAACAATGGCGTAATAATGCTTCCATGAAATGTACCCCATGTCTTGTAATGTTTTATGTGGTTACGGTGCGGGATGTCCAGATTCTTATCTAGTTCGGAGATCTTGCTACGTAACATGTATGAACGCTGTCTTTAGTATTGATGTCTTAGGGCATCTGTTCTCCGTGACAGCCATATCTAATAGCTAGGTAGATATCAGCCAGTTGCGGCCTAAAATAATTCTTGTTCTGATAACAACTAACAGGAATTAAGCAAAGCAGAAGGCCTGCATAAATAAAGCGGCAACTACTAATTCAGCATACCAAGAATCACATAAGACAGTAACGAGGGAATCCATTGGGAATTCCCTGTCCTGTCTTCATGTAAAACAGTACGCACTCCTATAGTCATAATCTCACTAGGTATGGTCTTTTCTCTCTAAAAAGCATTTTTGATTGAAATATTAGAGTAGGCCCATTTTTGTCCACTATTCTTCTCCCGCTTTAAGCAGTGGCGACACCTTCCCAAGACGGAAGACGGCGCGAGGCACTTGCCTCTCGCAAGGATTCAGTGACGACGGTCCACGCCAGGATAATACTCCTCACCCAAACTAGCACTAGGAGTAGTGCCCGCGTGAGGCACATCACTTTTCGTCTGATATAACCTTCTTTCTTTCAGCTTAGAGGTATAATAACTTATAATAAGTTAAATAGTTAAGTCTCATGTACGGGAGCCTCCCTTGCGGGGATACCTCTGCGGACCTGCGGACCTGCGGGCCTGTGTGGTACCTCTGCGAGCCCCATGTTTAGAAGTTTATCTACCTGTCTCTATGTCTCGTATTTTCGTATGCTCTTATGGTAGTTTTATCTAGCATATTTTTAATTGTTTAGGTAAACTCATTGTATAGACTTATATTTTTAGGTCACCAAATCAAATCTTGTAAGTTCATAGACCACGAAATTGCTATGGACAGGCATACTGGTGACACAAACTAGTGGGATGAGACAGTTGTGTTTACTGTTCGCGACAATGGTCGCACGGCCCCACCATAGCGATTGAGTTTCACCGGCCTTAGGAGCTGGTTTTAGTTTCCCGCAGGGCAGTCTCGTACAAGGTCTGTCACCCCGAGACCAGATGCTAACCAGCGTCATCACTCGTCGTGCACTTGCGGCGTAGCGAGTCGACATGATACACCGGAAAGGCCTGACACTACCCGGCGAGCTACAATAGTGTTCCTTTCAGCGGTCAGGATTGTTCGAAAATTTTTCAAAGTGAAGAATTACTGACGAATTATCTTCTCTACTCAGTAGATACACTGACACGTGAGATCTGGCATGTCCAGGTGTGACGATGGATTCATAAGAAATGAAGTTAGAATGCTGTTATCTTCCCAGACATGCTCAGTATGCGCAACACACATCGGGCATAGGCTTCGCTGTAGTAGGTCCTGGTACTTGTTCTGAATCACTGCTAAAGGTTGACAAACTGTCAGGAAATGGTGATGGTCTTCTGATCCATTGTTACATAGTGGGCAATCAGGTTTTATCGTACCGCGCCTATATTTAGTCCTGTTGCACTCTATAGCAGTTGGTCAGCAAGCGCAGCCGTACGGTAATGTGCATATATTGCGTGGAGCAGTAGTGACTGACTCAATTGCTATGTGGGCAGATGAAAGGTTTATGGAATGGTTACTCAGATACTGTAAGGATGAGTATAGTAGTATCTGACTATTGAGCTCATCCGACCATAACCTGTTGACCAGCTTCCTAGTAAGAGACTTCCATGCTCCCTTTGCCGGAGGATGATCTAGAAGAACGTGGATATAAGGGAGATCGTACTTTGCGAGTATATTATGAGTGTCAGCAAACCAGCTATTCTGATCGTATCCTTTCATAGCAGTCTGCCTCAGAGCCACCGAGAAGAGTATGGATTCTTGGTCTGCACAAATGCTCCTCACTAATGTTAGCTTCTGTATGTGTATACACGCTTCAATCAAAAGAGTGCCAAGCAGAAGATATAGAGACGGATGTGCTACATGATCTGGAAGGCCCAGGATTTGTAACAGCAGCTTATGATAGAACTTGTCAAGGAGTCTCACTTCGGTTTTGTTGAGAATAAGTACATCAATCCCATGTAGCAGACCCGGGAGGATATAGACTTCTATCAGATGCATGCATGCAAAGGGTGTTATGCCATTTATCCCATGAAGCCCTGCTCCCATAAGCGAGTAGATAGCATGCCTGGCTTTCCTGATGTTTTCATCTACTGTAGGGCGAGCATTTATAAATTGATCACTTCTTTGTATCCCTAAGTGAGATGCACAGCCTGGTGCAGAGATCGCACATCACCTTCTTACAGTTAGAGAGAATGACACATTTCTTTGGCTGGAGCTCATAAAATTGGTTAACACTGTAATGAATAGAAATATTCAACAGACTCTGCAGGTTGTTTTCACTATTTGCTATTAAGCTGACGTCGTCTGCACATGTCGGTGCTGCACAATGCACAGTTCCAATGCTGGCTCCATTTCCTGAGGCATCTAAGGTGCCAAGCAGATCATTGATGTACAGCTTGTACAAGTCTGTTGACAGTATTCCTCCTTGCCTAACGCCTTGTATAAAGGGAATAGGATCTGAAAGCTGGCCATTCCATTTTACTCTGGTAGTGGCATTCATGTGGAGTTCTCTGATGTGGATCCATGTAACACCTTTTATGCCTGCAAATGAGAGTTTGTTTACAAGACTCACATGGTTCAACATGTCAAATGCTGATTTGGCATCGAGAAGGGCAACATAGTTACTGAACTTTTTGCTTCGCGACTCAGTACTACACTCTTGTAGCAGCAGGGCACTATACATAGGGGATATCCCTGAGGTGAAACCAAACCGTAAATGGTTTTGAAACTTGAGTATTTTATGCTGTATGCGAAGCTTTAGCACCATCTCTAGGGTTTTGGATATCATTGACGTCACCATTATCCACGATATGAGGAGGCTTGGTTTGGACTTCCCTTCTTCTTGTGGACTGGTGTTAGCAGACCGACTTTAAGGACAGCAGGGATGGTTCTTAGGTGACCAATTGCATTGAGAATCAGAGTCACTATATAAATTCCTGCAGCTCCACCCTCTTTCAGGTGCTCAGCCGAGATACTGTCTGCATCTGCGGACTTGCCACTGTTCAACCGCTTGACTGCTTTCATCACCTCTGGATAAATGAATGGGATAAAATCATCAATTTCAGAAGAGAGTACAATCTCATTAAATTCCAATTCTGCTTTTCTTTAGTCGTTGCTTGAGGTATTCATTGGAGTACCAACTTGCACAAAGTGTGAGTGCCACCCTTCTAAAATTTGAACTTCTGGGAATGTAGTGTCCTGTACTTTGAGTTCTGTTAGCTTCGGTGCTGCAATACTACGTTGCTTGCGGATTAGTTTGTAGAACAGCTTCTTATCATTGTTCTTGGCTTCAATATGTTTCTGCGTGTGTGCATCACGCCTAGCAGCATGAAGCTTGCACTTAGCTTGCCGTAGCAGCTCTTTTGACTCCGTCTACGAATGGTAGCTGGGTGATTTTGATCACTTGGCCTGTCACAGATCTTCCATTGGTGGAATGCATTTTTACTTTCTGTCACATCTCTTGCAATTTCGTCATTCCATAGCCGGTGAGATTTGCATTGTTTATTGGTTGAAATTGGTGCAGCGGCCTGTGTCAACTCGAGTTGACGCATCAATGACGTTCAGAGGGAATCGAGTAAGCGACCGAGTAGTCAAGTAAGCTAACCACTGCGCCACACCACCCTAAAATAATGATTTCTCCCCAAAGGTATTCATCTTTTCCACTTCCGGGTTGATCTGGGAGTATTTCATCGGATATGGAGGAATTTTGTTTGTGAAATATTGATGGAATGTTGGTCAGCATGTAGTTCAATAATGTACAGCTCCACGAATCAGGTAAATGCCAAACACTTTCACTAATCTGTAGGCATACAGATTGCTTGAGTTGCATTCGGAAAAAGTCCAATTTTCACCTATTTTCGTAAATTGAATGCAAATGTGAAATGAGAAATATGATATAACAGATATTTGTATATTATTCGTATTTGCCACTCGTTTCCACCGTTTGACTTGGGTTTTGTTGTATCATAACATTACACAACGTTTAGCTCAATCTGTATCTAGTTAATACTGGTAGCGCGATATCACTGCAAAACGACGGCGACAGACAGGCATTATCATCATGATTATGGGAGAAAAAAAATGGAAAATGGCATTTCATCAAGAAAGGTGCAATCATTGTCAGAAAAGCAACCATCATGTGTAATAACTAAGCGCTACATAGCCACACTAAAATCACTACAGAGCCTTATGTTCCATAAGAGGTGTAAAAATGGTTTCAAACAGTCAGTCTGTTAGAGCAGGCGCTAACAAAACTATTATATATGGAATGAAAATGATTCAACCGAACGCTTTCTCCCAGCATCCCTTGCACTTACATATAGGGAAATCTGTCATAACAGGCTAGTAGCTTACTTACAGAAATAGAATGTGATTGCGCGATACGCGTTTAATGTAATATATGCCTGTATGACGTTGTTTCGCATGCAATTACATCACATATTAAAAACATATTTTTCACAAGTCTCCTCCAAACATGCTTCAGGAAATAGCACAGCAGTCTAACAAAACATCGTTCCGTAGGAGAAACTTTTTTTGAAGTTTTTCTACTCTACTAATCTAGCCGAGCGCTCTAGAAAGTTTTGCTTATGGAATGGAAAGCTGGGGTGCCATATAATATCTGCGGGCTCCTAAGATGTAACCTAAACATCGGGGCCACATCAGTAAAGGAAAATGCATACAAAACTCTCATAAGACCTCAATATTTCAATCAATATTTATTGACAAATCCAACAATCAACATGTGGACATATGTTGTTGTGTCGAGTAAATCCCGTTTATCAGACCGCAGGCCCTTGAGACAAACCTCCTTCTGGAGTTGATTCCTATTCTTACATTTAATAATTGTACCCTGGCATGATTGTTGTTTACCGCACTTATATATTTATCTATGTGCAGCAAAAAATAGAAACAAATTGTTTGTGTACTACACGCGTGGTTACTTTAGCTCAATGGCTTGTTTGCACGAATCCTGTTTGTTTCGCCCCGATTCCCATTCCCACGCCGAGTCATTTTGCATTGTTGCCTGTTTGCCCTGTGATTTTTCTCCCACAATTCCAATCGCCATCTGCTCGTCTTTGGTGCAGTACATAACATAATTCTCTGGACAGTCGCTCAAGCTTAAATAGCTTCTGTGATGGAGGCTCACGTGTAACATTTAGTTTACTGGGATCCAGAATTGCCTGTATGCAGTTATCATCATCTGTTTCACGGCCAAGTTGTTTCAAGCAGCTGCATATCTTCTTTATTAGCATGTCTCTAGCGGAGTGCCGCGCTGGGCATACAAGAAGGAAGTGTACGAGAGTTTAATGGACAAATCTTCTATTCCGTGTCGTGCCGCCAAGGAAATGATATCTTTGCACTAACATTTTAGCTTGAATGGTGGCTTTATACACTGAAATCTTATCTGTTTTGCAGCTTTCCCACAGTGTGTGCGCTTTTCCCACATATGGGGCATATGTTCAGTTACAGACAGTACATGATAAAATATATAACATATTATGATATGATATAATATGTACATATGATCTATAGAAACTGGGTTGTCACTGAGTGCACCAAAGTTTGTAAATTGACTCAGTTTGCTAACAAGGTTTTCTCCCATTTGTGTAGCACAGACAATGTATTATACAATGTTTCTCGTCTTCTACCAATCCTAAATTGCACATTTTGCTAAATCTTAAATTAGCTGGCACCTTGAGAATTTTGTGCCTGTCGATCGATATTTGTAATGCCTGAGCAAGATGTTGGTTTAGGGTCACTGTTGATAAATTCTAACCAAATAATGTAGTAATTTTTCTCAACAGTTATTTTCAGGCTTGAGATGGATCTAAAATTGTGTTTGGAACCTTGATTATACCATGTTTCAATA
Organism: Chaetoderma sp. LZ-2023a; assembly: GCA_034401795.1. Taxonomy (NCBI): domain Eukaryota; kingdom Metazoa; phylum Mollusca; class Caudofoveata; order Chaetodermatida; family Chaetodermatidae; genus Chaetoderma; species Chaetoderma sp. LZ-2023a. Next base: position 93,635,808 of record CM067374.1, on the reverse strand, counting down.
CAACCAAAATTTACCCAATGGTCTTTAATATGGCTGTCCCGGTTAGCAATTTTACAATAAGATGAGTAGGAGTCTAGCTATGTATGGTAAACTAGTGATGAACTGATGATGAGACCAATTGTCGAATATGCCAGTCCAGTCTGGGATCCATATCATCAGAAGGACATCAACTGAATGGAAATGGTACAAAAACGTGGTGCAAGATATGTCAGTAACAGACATAGAGATAGGTTGTGTTGACACCATGCTGGACCACCTGCACTGGAGATCCCTCGAAATGAGAATTAGTGACGCACGACTAGCCATACTTTACAAAATCATCAATGATACAGTAGCAATAAGCAGAGGGATGCCTTATTCCACCTAGACACCGGAGTCGCAATATGCACGAAACGAGTTACCAAATTCTACCAAGCTGGAATGACTACAGGAAAAATCCTTCTTCCCATGCAACCATCTGGAAGTGGAACGCTCTGCCACCTGCGACAATGTCAGCCACGACGCTTGAAGCCTGGGACAGTGTCGTCACGAAACTAAATTGACACTCGGGGCTTTAATCCTGTCTTAATGCTATGCCAGCCCAAATGGCAAAATAAACAACACATTGATTGGTTTCCATTAACCGGCAGAAGCAGAATATACTAATACTTTGCAGAATCCCAAACAGGCATATTGTAATAATTAGTGCAACATTGAAGAAGGAATGTGGGTCATTTCGCTGAAACAGGCCAATCCCATTCAGAATGACTGCTTACAAGTGTGCAGTGCTCCAGATCATGGATAAGGCACGTACAAGCGTACTGTATGCATAGAAATTGTCCACGACTCCATGTACATAACCATTTAAATAGTCAAGCGTACCATATACGCCTCATGTAAATGTTGTACGCATCAGTGTATTGTACTGGCCTGCTGGCTGCTGCCATTATCAAATATACTCAATTACACGAAGGGTAGTCTACGCGCTAGTCGCATACTATGACATACAGACATAAGTACTTGTAAAATCACTGAAACTTTATGATCGCCGCAAGATGGTATTCTTTGCTTTGTTGCAAGACCTTCCCATTACCTATATGCACCTAGATATATGCGTGTCAATGAAAAAATTCAGTTTTTGTACATATTGCCAAATGAGCAAAAATATCACCAGACCTTAGTTGTTTAACACATATTTTAGTTGAAAATAGGCATAACTTTTACAGCCGTGACAGTAGGCGTCATAACCGTGAATGATGATAAAGTCAACAATATAATCCGAGTTTGTCTTTCAGGGTACCGTAACATTTGAGTGGATATGGAAGATTTTTCAATTCTGAATATTTCATTAGATACAGCAAAATATGTAGAAATATTTGTAAAAACTTGTTCTTTCACACTTATTTTAGTTGGAGAGGTAATTATAGCAATAACTTTTAATATGAAATTTACAACAATTTCTGTAGACCAATTACTCCATGTTACATGAATTATGCCTAGTGACATTGGCGTAAGAAATTTGTGTAACCAAACGATAATCCTAGGGGAGGAGGATAATTGTCCACTAAGGGTCAGTATTCAGTAACAACAAGTCTTGTACTCCCCATGAATTTGCGGTGCTCGTCAGTTGCAAAGGTAAGGAGTACCGTACTCCCAACTGAAGAAAGTTATCTGTAGTACTGCAAGTGTGTTGTAAAATGTACGTTATACACAATAAAATGCGTGTGATATAGAGCTGTGCTGTACGATCTACAGGAACTACTCAACATCGTTCACCATTATAGCATCAAGAGCGGTACACCATCAATCCAACAAAAAGTACCAAGTAGTCTTTGTCGATAAGTGCCCCAGAGACACTAATGCCACAGCCAAATTAGATTGCAGACAACTCACATTGCTAGGAAACATCCTCAGTTCCCTCAGAGATAACGATCCCCTCGAATTCCGATTAGCTGCCAGACAACTTGTAGTAAAATCTAGCAAAAGCAACAGCTGATTTATGGCATGTCAATCCTTACTACAGGGTTCATACTGGTCATGGAAAGTCGTGGAAAGTCATGGAATTCGAAAACCTAAATTCCAAGCCTGGAAAGCGTGGTCACATTTTGAACTGTCCAAAACTAACTTTAAGTGGACATTGTCCAAAATCTGTCTTAAAGGGTTTAAACCTGTCCAAAATCATCTAAAACTGTCCAAAAATAATGTGAATATAAGGTTTTTGTTATATATATATATGTGCTTAGTTAATATGCCACTAGAACAATATAAAATATTGATATATAACAAATTAAACAGCTTGCATTATATGTAAATATTAAAGAATCTAAGTGATAATTGACAGTCATTGTCTTATTCTACAAATGTAAATTTTGTTGATTACATTCAGCCATTAGTGTTAATTAATTACCTATATTATGAATAATATGTAATTCAGTCTAGCTAAGGTAGCAACAAGTTACAGTGAAATTAATTTCTAAAAACAACAGATTTTATGCAGGGGTACGTTAAAATGAAAAGACTACCAGGATTCAGAAATGAAATTATCAAATACAGACTGTTCATCTGTCAAAACTAAATCCACTCCTCATTTGTATTTTATTTGTTTATTTAATATTTTGTGTCATAGACTAGTCTTACCAGATATGACAGATTACTAAATACTTACTATAAGTAGAAATTTAATTTGAACATTTAAAAACACATTTGGCTGGAAAGTATACATAAGGCAGCGACAACTTACAGTCAAATTATTTAAGATTCCTTCAAAACAGATTTAATCTGTGGCTGCATTAAATTTAAAATACTAGGATTCAGAAGTTAAATAGTCACCCACAGGTCATTACATGTGGATTATGCTTTAAAACTGTATCACTATCTTATTATAGACCTGTAGGTGGTGTATGTGACACCATTGATTTGTAAAGAAACTCAGGGAGTGGTTGATGGTTATCAGTGATGGTTCTAGCCTCTCTCTACACACAGATTTATGGATAGGTGATATATCATGTAGTTAATCTCATGCTCATAATTAGCTCACCTGGCCGGAAAGGCCAAGTGAGCTTGTGCCATGGCGACCATCCGTCAACTTTTCCTTTAAACGACTTCTCAAGATCCACTTTCAATTATATTTGGCAGGAAACCTCCTTAGGGCATATAGGGATCCAAGTTTGTTCGGCGCCCATCTTTGATTTTGACCGATTTTAGGAAACGTCTTTAAAAATCTTCTCCAAAACTACTTAAGGGATCGATTCAAAATTCAAAATATACTATCTAGGGTAAGAGCTGAACCAAGTTTGTTCATGGGAACTTAATAGGCCAAGTAGCTTGGTGGCCATCTTGGATGACCTAATTTTCGCGAAGATGTCTTCTCCAGAACCGCTGACCAGAGCCGGACGAAATTTGGCATGTATAATTAGGGACTAAGGGTCATTACAGTTTGTTCAAGGTAAGTTGATACGTAAAAAAACATGGCCTCCCTGGACCAATCAAAATGTAGCGCATTTGACAGCCATTTTGAATTTCTTTTATATTGAAGCTGAAATTGGTTTCATATATGTTGTTGAGTATGCTGATTTCAGATTTGCCTCTTTCAAAACTGTCGGATCAACGGTTTGGAGGCCATCTTGGATTGTTTTCCCACCACAACTCCCATACTAAAGCAATGAGAAATTTAAAATGTTTTCTTCTTGGGAAGCACTCGGCCAATTTCAAGCATATTTGACAGGACGCATCCTTAGGGAATAGGGATACAGATTTGTTCAAAGGAAGATGATCGGCCAATTTGGCCCGCGACCATCTTGGATTTTGGCCGACTTTTAGAAACGTCTTTAAAACTCTTCTTTAAACCTGCTTGGGGGATCGATGCAGACCTCATGAAATATGAAGCAGGGCATGAGCTGAACCAAGTTTGTTTGAGGGAACTTAATTTTCCAAATGGTTCGACGGCCATCTTGAATGACCTAGTTTTCGTGAAAACGAATTCTCCAGAACTGCTGAACGAATCGGACAGAAATTTGGCTGATATTAGGGCCATTAAAATTTGTCCATGGAAAGTTGATATGATGTAAAAAAGACCCATGTCCGACATGAACTAATCAGAATTTATAACATTTTTGGTGGACATCTTGTATTTTCTGCAAATTTCTGAGAAAAACTTTAAAAAACTTAATTATTAACCACTGGGACAATTTTAATAAAACCTTCTTCACAGAAATTTTATTGGTAAATTTTTACAATGGTCATCTCATTTTGTTCAGTTGTGCTAGTCGCCAGTAATTCCAGGTAAGCGACACAGACGCCTTGGGCCTCTTGTGTTGACTAAAGGTCATTGCTTTCCAATGTTGCAGCAGTCTACATGCATGGTGTAGACCATATTATAGTTAAAAACCAAAGGAATAATCAATATCCTGTTTTAGAATATAGTCTTGTTGATTTGAAAATTGGTGCTGTCTCGGGTATATGTAACAACACATTTTAGGCAATTTGCTTTTGAAAAATTCAGGATGATATTAAACATTACTTTGGAAATAATTTGACTGATTTACATCTTAAGACACCAAATGATTGTCTATCAAATTGTTTTGAAATTAATTAAGGTTTTAGACAGTTTTGAACATTTTAAGGTGTCCAAAACAGAAAGCTATGGACATTGCAATGTACATAGATCTATATGTGTACATAAACATGACATATATTACACATATTCCTAGACAATTGTTGTAGATATATAAACTTTCAAGGAAATAATTTAGTCTAAGATTTTAGGTTTTAGACAGGTTTGGATATTTTAACATATCTAAAACCTATTTTGGATGGACGGTTTAAACCATTAGTGTCCAAAACTTACCAACGCTGCTAGAAAATCAGTGTTTTTTTATCATAGGTCATGGAAAAGACATGGAAAATGCTAATCATGTAAAATAAAAAGAAATCTGTTGCCATAAATCACCTCTATGCAATAAAAATAAGCTTATCAAAACAAGGCTTAGTTGTTGTAAGAGGCAATATTCAGACATTTTGCAAAATAATTCAGACCTTATTTTTGGAGCTACGTTGTAAACACAAAACTAGATATTAATTCTTTGAGGTCATGGAATTTGTTAATTTTGGGCATGGAAAATGTTTCAAACACAGAAAGGGGTACAAACCCTGTTACTAGATACATAACAAACTTCCCAGCATTTACCAGCTTATTAGCAACATGCCCACCAGGACATCGTGGAAATCTCTAGTCGACACTTAAATAAACGGTGCCATACACTCCTCATGGAAATGTGACCGTGCAGATAAATCCAGTCTGAAGTACTTTAATATTGCAGCATCGTCAGTGAAAACCATCCATTACTGCCTGGGCCTTTGTTGACGATACTACCAAAAATGCCACAATCAAACATGTCAAAGCAAGACTACTAACAGACACATGCATACTGCTGACAAACCATGCATGTAGGGCTGCACGGTTTGGCTCAGCCATATTGGTTAACCGAATATCGTTTTTATAGGTGACCTCTATTAATTATATAGGGTAGAGTAAATTTAGGTGGCATTTGTGTGAAGCCAGTAGATAACACCATAAAATTAGCTGTAATTTACAGCTATTATAAAGGTAAGGCTTTCAGTCAGAGTAAAACATTCATATAAAGAGATGTTCCAAGTTTTGTCAGGATTGGATAAAAACTTCGAAATATGGAATGTTCAAGTTGGATGAAAGTCCTGTTTTTTTGGCTTTTCTGCGTGACATAGCCAAAATAGCATGGATATAATGATTCATAATATGAAGATGTTGACCAACATAATATAAATAAATCCTTTTGGCAGTTCTAAAGACTGTGTTGAAAATTTTTGTATATGACATGTTAAGTTTTGCCAAACATACAGTGTCACATTGTGCAAAAAGACACCAATGAGGCCAAAATTTTCTGTTTCCAACATATTTTAAAACTTCATGGCTAATTTCTACAACAGAGAAGTTTATCTGTTGCGTTCTGAGTTTTGTACAGTCACAATTGTCCTAAATTACAAAATATGTACATTTGTCCTTTTTACTTGGACGTTATATTACGGATGTCTCCTTTAGCAGGGACTTTATCTATGTCGCAACCATAATGCTTCATGTTACTCATCGGTGTCTAGCTGACTATAGGTAAAAGTGCCAGTCTAAATGCTTAATATGTTAAAGTAACATGTGTACATCGTTTATGTTTAAGAAACATTTTCATTTGTGGAACATGAGGAGTCACTGGAGAAAAAACAGCCACCTGTCGCAACCATAACATCTTGTCGTAAACATAACGGCACCTTATCCTATCAATATTGATCAGAGAAAACCAATTTTCTGTATCAAATAACTTTATTTTCTAGATCTAATCAATAGTTAGTAATAAATTCAATAACAATTGTTGTAAAATTGCTATTCATAAAATTCTTCATTCATTTTTTACATAGAATTGTTATTTCACAAATCACGGTGACAATCGAGAACTACGGATATTCTAGTTTATTTTATCTTAAAAATGTAGCAATCTGGTTTGTATCATTCATTAAAATACATTGGAAAGCAATTTTATAACCTTGCATTGGGTTCTTTCTGCCGTTATGGTTGCGACAAGTTTTATATAGCTGTGCAGTTTCATTCAGTGTATAGTATCATCAGAACGTCATTGCTAACGTGAATCTACAATCAATATGAATGTGAAACTGGACTTTTCAAAATGCTCCAAACAGAACAGAGCTTCTAGATCAGGCAATTTCATAAGTAAGCCACAACCCAAAGATAAGACTGGAAACCAGAGACAAAAACATCACTATGCAGCAGTTCAAGCCAACCCTGAACGTCTAAAACTCTATAAAGCCAAAAACAACGAACAATGCCAAAATTCTGCAAAAAATGAAAGAAAAATGGAAATCTGATCAACACTATGACACTGAAGTAAGACGGAAAAACAGCGAAGTTATCACCCTTGCAAATTTTCTGCAGTATGGGACCCATGGAGGAAAGATATTAATTCGTTGGCACGTTTTATAATTTTAGAGCTGTTGGTTTCTAACTTGGGTCAATGGAGGGTGGGTATCTATATAAGCGTACGCTATCACCCGTATAAGAAGTAGGTCAGTCCAACGTAGTGTATTGATAATATACATGTATATGTAGGTCAAAGGTCTATTTTCCGATTGAAGCTGGCAATAGTAAAATATTAGGCTGTAGTTTCAAGATTTTCTTCATATACAGTAACCAAACTTAATGTTATAGGCTAATGGCTTGTTATTTCACCTCGCCAGAGTGGCCATAGTGACCGTCTGTGGTCCATTCATCAACTTTTTTCAGTTTTACAAAGAACTCTCAAGAACTACTTGGCTGATTTCAATAATATATGACAGAAATATTCCTTAGGGAATAGGGATCCATGTTTAACACTCGTATCAGCCAAAACGGCTTCTGCAGTGCTCTTGACAAATGTCAATTTGCAGTCCAAAAGAGGACTCGTTTTGAAAATCTACCACTGGAATGACTGGCACGATAACCGAGCCAGTCATTCCAGTGCTAAAATTTCAAAAATAGTCTTCTCTTGGTTTGCAAAAGGACATTTTCTATGAGAAAATAGAAATTTTCTTGAATAAATTTGAGGGTTAAATGGTTAAGCTGGTAAAAACATGTATTATGCATTGGCCTGAGACACATAATTGATGTGAACTGTTTATCTACCTCTTGAACAGGATGCCAACGCATCGATGGGACTGGTAGAAAGAACTGCGGAGCTAGCATGTTGCTGACTGGCCGCAGTGCTGGGCTGATAGCTGGTAGCGTGCTGAATTTTGTATGACAGGACGTGGATATCATGTCCGGTTTGCGCAGTGTGTTTCGTGGTTGTGTATCTGATAGGAGCACAGAAGCTATCAAGCAGCAACAAAAGTAAGTACATGTAAGGGTGGGAGAGGTGGTGGGGGTCAGGACTCACCACTAGGCTTGCGCGATTGCATGATTAAATCGAAAATCGCTAATATTTTTTAAATTGTGAAGTTATAAGATTAAAATTTAAATAACCGAATAATCATGAATACTTTTTTCTTCATAAAATACTGCAAAACCTATCTTTTAGTTACTCTTTAATGTGATAGGTCCCGAAAATGGACATTTTGCTCAGCGAATGTATGCCCATTAGAGGCCAAGAGAAGACTATTTTTGAAAATGTATTGCTGGACTGATTGGCTCGAGCATCGAGCCAGGCATTCCAGTGATACATATTCAAAAGTAGTCTCTTGGCCTGCAAACAGACATTTATTTTGCAGGATTTCATTTCAATTGCAGGTTTCATCATTAATATGTCTTTGTTGTTATGTTGAGGTAATTTTTACCCATGCTGATTAATCACGTAATCACAATTATTCTTAAATAATCGATCGTGATCACTTAAAGTAATAATTGCACAAGCCTACTCACCATCCATTGGAAATAGAAAGATGCTGTCAGTCATCTCCCATACATATGTAAAGCAATAGACACATGATAGAGGCGTCTATTTCTACTTATTCCCCACCCATTTCTATCTAAGCTCTGCCATGGTTTGCATGTGTTAAAGTTGAGATAGATTTATATACTTTCAATCGTGAATTTTCAAAATCACAATTTCAAAGTAACTATACACATACGGTAAGATGTTGAATATTTTGTGACTATTTTGACTGGGTGCCATAGACAGCAACAGTGCCCAGTCAAATTAGTTTCAAAATATTCAACAGAATATTTATTAAATAGTAAAGGCATACAATTCATACAACAATGCATATTGCATCTTCAGTTATGCGGTCGTGACATACTTATCTACGTCATAATGACGTCAATGTTTATGATGTCATTCTACATGTCACGGAGTTGATTATGACGTCATATGATGGATGGATAAAGTGGAAAGATTCATTAATTAGAAGTATTAATTAAAAGAACATGTACTAATAGATTTGTGTATATCATATTATTTGATTCTCTGATTGAACATTTAATTGATAGATTTATTAGTGTCATAGTTCATGTTTCTATATTATCTTCTTTCTTTCGTGTCACAGGTTTAAATTTGGTGTACCATTGGCTCATACTCTGAAGAGTGGCATGTTACCTGATCCACTGGTGGTAAGGCAACGAGAGCAGAATTGGCCAATAAGCTAATGACTTTAAGTTTACCTAATTGATTCAAAAGTTTGAGACCTATATTTGTCCTAATTCTCCCACACCTCCCAAATATACTGACCTCATGTTTATTTCTAGCCGTGATAAATGGTGTTGCTTTTGAGACAGCAACACCTTCCAGCTGCACCATACTCAAAATCAACACCAGTATGTCTGGCATTAACTGACTTAATCATCCACCTCCAGTAGTGATCACTAACCAGATTCTGGAGAAATGTCCATTTGCAGACCAAAAGAATATTACTTTGTTAAATTTATGCCTGTGATGTCTGGCTCGCAATTTAAAAAATAATCCCATTGGCCTGCAAATGGACATTTACTAAGGCAAAACTTGTGAGTTTCTTGACCAAATTTGACCGTTAAATTGTTAATTGAGTGAGGCACATGTATGTGGAAGATGCTTAATGAAATTGAAACAAGATCCAAAAGCAATGATCACCACCTGCCATCTTGAAGAGCTTGTTCCATTTGAAAGATTTAAATATTTCTGACCAGTTGATTCTAATCTTTAAGAAATCAACTGTGTACCTTTGACCTTCTTTACTTTGAAAATCATTCGGGTGTAGGATGCGTGTGGAGAAGTTCTATGGAAATTGGCCTATGTGTCGAGTCCACGACATGCATATGGTCATGTTGAAATTAAATTTGTGCTTGATCAAAGCTCTAAATAGCCTTGAGTGATTAATTGAGAACTTTGTAAATCACTTGTGTGTATTATTTACAGGATCCTTAGGATAGTGTTATAATGGCATTTGTATTTGTGTCATAATACCAGACCAAGTCCGCATTATAACCCAGGGGCCATTTATTTGCTGGCAGGCCTGTGCTGTTATGGAGGCCTGTTGAAATGGGTCTCCACGAGGTCGCCTTTAATTCAGTCTTAGGGAACCCTAAATGGGTTATCTTATCTGTTGATTTTAGTATTGTCATCAACGAGGTTTCTAATCGTTAGTTTATCATAGGTTTCCTTATAAAGCTATAACAGGCTGTAACAGGCTACCAAGGGAAATATTACATCACATGTCTGACTGGTAGAAATAGTAGCTACACTTTTATATAATATTAACATTAATAGACCTTTCCCACATTAGCATATTTTGGGAAATACCTTCCCAGAATGCATGGCGCATACCACTTCTGGCTGGTAACCGTGATAGCGGATGTGCAAACAGCATTAGTTTACTATTAGAATCATATACAACACATTTTAAGCAGTTTATATGAAAAACTACGTTTATAATATTTTTGAAGTCATATATCATTGGAAAGCTAAGCCAATTTCTAAACATTTCTGTATTTGTTTTTATAGTTTTGTAAAATTTAATACAGATGATTGCAATTTTATCATAACCCCTAATGTCCACTTGAATTAATGAATTTGGGTGAAATGGTGTATTTTATATACGCAAATAAATTTTATTAAAGAAATAATGCATTAATGTTTAGGTAATTGAATGTGCTTTCCAATGATGTATGATTTAAATAATATAGTGATTTTAGTTTATCAACCATTACTATAGTAAGTAGTCCCAAGTACATGTCAGAAACAACAATGTGTTGAGTTGACAGAGTCCTCCTTAGAGCAATAGACATGAGCTATGTAAACTATGTAATTAACGGTATGACATGTATACATATTGCCAGCTTTTTACTTCCCGAAGTTTATACCAATCATGGTCAGTATAGCAAGTCTCATATGAATAACTATTTGGACTGCTTTCAGCAACATTGTTTCCAAAATATAAACCTACCTTTCATCCACTGACACACCCAGTCAAATTGGTTTCAAAATATTCAACAGCATGTTTGTTGAATAGCAGACATACAATTCGTACGACCTGATGGACTGTTAAGAGTTTGAGACGACTAAATCGAGTCATGACGTAATTGATTATGATGTCATATGATTGACTGAGAAACTTGATTCCTCAATTAAAGCTGAACCTTCTTTCTCACAGGAGATCCTCGTGTACATTGCCAAAGAGGGTGTTTCTACAGTGGATCTTTTCCGTCGTCCTGGTAACCCAACGGATACGCGTCGAATAGTGAAGCGGCTATCAGAAGGGAAACCAATTTGCTACACAAATTATAATTTTTATACATTGGCATCGGTTGTAAAGGTATGTATATGTCATGTTTTATGAATTGATGGTTACATATAAATGTAGCGTGTGTATGTTCAAGCTGGCTAAAACCAACCGCCGCACCGATAACCGAGACAGGTATTCCAATGGTACATTTTCAAAAAATATTCTTGACTTAGCCGGCAAATGAAAAATTCATTAAGATAAATTCCCTGTTTCTAAATCTCCGGATAAACAAAAAGGAAAACTGTTGAATATTTTGAAATTATAACTGCCTTAGGCAGTAAGGGCTTTCAGTCATATTCATTTTTAAATATTCAACAGAATATGCTACCATGCTATGCGTCGCAAAGAATTGACTTTTTCACGGATTTGTCATTGAAAGGGTTAAATAAAATTTAGATTTTATTAACCAATCTTGACCAAAAATAACATTGTCATTAAATGGGCAGCATTTTCAAGGAAAACGCGTCTGAAAATCCCCGCTTTCACCACTGAACTTTTACACAACCCACTCCAGGGGCAGAGCCAAATGTAAATGTCATTTTGCACTCCATGATCATATGGGTAACTCACATACCAAGTTTGGTTGAATTCCGTCAAACAGTGTCAGAAGAGTTGCATTACAATCAATTTCATGACCTTTTGACCCCCATCCGTCACCCCTGTGGTGGGGCCAAATGTAAATGTGCTCATCCACTCCACATTGATATGGGTAACTCACATACTAAATTTGGTTGAATTCCGTCCAGGGGTTTCAGCGGAGATGCATTACAATCAACTTCTGCAGGTTAAAATTTGACCTTTTGACCCCTCTCCCACCCCCTTGGGGCGGAGCCAAATCTAAATAGCCTCTTGCACTCTGCAATCATAGGAGTAACTCAGATATCAAATTTGGTTGAGTTCTGTCTAATGATTCCAGAGGATATGCATTACAATCAATTTCATGACCTTTTGACCCCACCCCTGTACTCCACATTGATATGGTAGCTGACATACTAAATTTGGTTGAATTCCGTCCAACATTGTCAGAATAGTGGGATTACAATCAATTTTTTGACCCCACCCCTGTGGGCGGGGCCAAATGTAAATGTGCTCATGTACTCCACATTAATATGGGTGATCCATAGACCAAATTTGTTTGAATTTTGTCCAACGGTTTCAGAGGAGATGCGTTACAATCAATTTCCGCAGGTTGAAATTTGACCTTTTGACCCCCTCCCCCACCCCCCTCGGGGCGAAGCCAAATCTAAATGGCCTCTTGCACTGCAATCATATGGGTAACTCAGATATCAAAATTAGTTGAGTTCCGTCTAACGATTTCAGAGGTGCGTTTAAACTGATTTGACCTTTTGACCCCCCCCCCCCCCCTGGGGGCGGAACCAAATCTAAATATCATCTTGCAAAGCGGAATCAGATGGGTAACCCACATACCAAATTTGATTTAATTCCACCCAATGGTTAGGGAGGAGATAGTGTGACGGATGGATGGACAGTCTGATGGATGGAGGCGATTACATTATCCCCAACATTTTTTTAAAACGTGGGGATAATAACGAATTTCTTGTAGGCCATGTCCTTTTTGTAACGGAAAGCTATTTCAGAAGGTTTTGTTTGCCCATGAGATGACTAGCTCCATTGCATAGTTATTTGCATAGTCCAGTTCTTCTAAGGGATAACCAATGTGTAGAGCTTTATCCAGTCGCGTCAGAACTTCTTCCTTGAGTACACAATGCTACCTCCACCCCACCCCCACCCCCAAATTTTTTTTTTAAAGTGGTTATGTATTATGAGACCACTTAAAAGTGCATATTTACACCAAAATGCTTGAAAATAAAAGTGTTAAAACTGTATATACTTTTACAGCATTAAATTGTGTGCCTCGGTTGAATGAAACGTTTTTTCTTATTTTTAGTTGTGAAATCGAAATAGAGGTATGAGTCCCTAATTCAAATTCACAACTTAAAAAATTAGATTAGTTTATGCGTAATGAAATCATCATATGTTAAGATTTATTTCGTTTCATTCCATCTAGACCCACACTTTAAGCCTCTAAAAGTATACAAATTAAACAAATTTATTTTCAGTCATTTTGTTATGAATATGCACCTTTAAATTTCTTAATTCTATCGGTTATATCATACATGTCATGCATTTGTTTCCTTGTTCCTCTAACTTTGACTTTAAAATTTGTTTCTATGTTTTATCTGCATGAAGAGGTTGAAGTGCAACAGTCTGTTAACTTTTTTACGGGTGCAAAATTTGTATAGGACGCACTGGCATGACTGGTCTCTTTTACATGATGGACATGATTAATGATATTAATGGTCAAGATTGGTAGAATAAAAATATATGAAAAATATTGCCTAGGCAATATCCAATTTAAGGCCAAGAGAAATATATTTTTGAAAATTTTCCACTTGAAATTGTTAGCTAATCAAGCCAGCCATTCTACTCATAAATTTTCAAAAATAAATTTCTCTTTGCCCGCAAATGAACATTTCTCCTTCGATCAATACTCACCATTCTGTTACTTCTGATATACAGCTGGCCCTGACAGCGGCTCTAGGATTATAGACTTAGAAAGCTTTACCGACTCCTGGGAACCGGGTACCCGGCTCCCCACTGCCGAGTACCCGTTTACCATAGAGCTCATTCTTGTTTGCATAGCAACAAGTGCAATACATGCTTTTCGCATTAGGGATTTTAGTGTTTTTTAAAAAAGATTCTAAGTCTTTAATCGGTGATAGTTTGTGCGCTAAAGGAATAACTAAGGACTATGGAGAATACCGCCCAAGATAACCAGGTTGTATTGTTCTTTATATCCATAGTTAAAAGACTTAGGTCTCTAAATTTCGTTGTGTCGCATGTTCCAATTTCTAACCCCATAGAATCTGGGACGTGTGCTAGCAACGATATATGCCAGACGATCGCCTTCTTTAAACCCCAACAGGCGATCGGCAGATATGAAAATAGGTGTTTGCTACGGTATTTCTAACACGAATATCGGCTGACGTCGTTCTCCGTAGAATCCGAGCGGGTGACGTCACACCCGGTCACTCGGATGTTTATGTGAAGAAAAATTTTTTCATTAATTCACGCATCTTATTCTGGGTGCTGCGTACTAAAAAATGGTACCGGAAACTTTAGAATGATCAAGTTTTTCGTGTGATCACGATCGGTTTGCAATGATCGGTGGTTTCAAAATTCTTGAGTAGATGCGTGGTCTGCGGTTTTACCGTGTGAGACAGCAGTTGTTATACATTTTGTTGTTTTCTTCACATATCGTGCTGCGTTCGTTAGGAGTATAATTTATATTGATTAGTAAATATACCCTGAATGCTATGCGATATGATTCCTGGAGCCGTTACACATCCTGTAGGATCTATTATGGGTGTGTTGTGCCCGCCGCGTTCTTGTCGTCATAATCAATGCGATCGTTGTTGTAACGTGGCGGGGTGGGGTGCGGGAGGTTACGGTTAATTTATGAGTCAAAATATTTGAAAATTAATTGTCTGCCTTCCATCCGTGTCTCGTTCCGCTTGTTTATTGTAGGTTTGTGCTTATTTTATAGGCCAAGCCAGCCCCGCCATCATGTGACGACTGCCATAAGTTTGTCCGTGTTATGTTCAAGGACCATGTCTGTTTTAGGTGTGCCCTGTGTAATATAGATCATAGGTGTAATGTTTGTGCAGTGTGGTCCGTCGAAACGATGGTTAAGTTCCTTGCCCAGAAGGACTTGGCTGGGTCTGACGCGGGGTCAGGCGGTCCGAGAGGAAATCGTGGAGCGCCCGGTTCGGCCGGTGGGGGTGCTCCACGTCCCCAGCTGGAGGTGGCGGAGATGGCACCGCCGGCGTGGTTTGGTCCGGCTATGCAGGGTTTTCTGCATAGCGTTCTGCCCACGCTGGTGTCGTCCCTGCTACCAAAGGTTGGGGGGCAGTTTCTCCCCATGCCTGGTACGGATCCTGTCTTCGGACAGGATTCTGGACTGGTTACCGAGGGGGCCGTCTCGTACGGCCCCCTGGCGGGTCCGTCTGGCTTCGGCCAGACGGGTTCTGTCTCTCTGCGGCCACCTCCGGGTGGTCCAGTAGCGGTGGCCGGTCCGTCAGGTGTGGGAGCCGTCCGCCAGGACGGCTCCACGGTTTATTCGTCTAGTGACGGCTCTTCGGAGTCTGAAGACGATGAGGCCGAGGAGGAGAGGTTGCTGCGGCCCGTGAAGCCGCAGGTGGAGAATATGGAGGTTGATTCCGTCCTGGACGGAACCGGCCTCCATTTGTCTGGTTTGGCGCAAGCCAGGTCAGCGGCTCCGCCTGCGGCTGAGGCCAATCCGTTACCGTGCACCGGTTCCGCGCGGCTTGGTTTGTCACCAGCCGTCAGGGGAACCGGTGTGCCGGGCCAGGCGTGGTACTCACCTATCTCGCCTGGTCCGGCAGCCGGACATGGGGTGCCGTTGGCGCCCGTGGCCGGCTATGGTTCCGCGACGGTTACGGGTCCGTACGGTTTTCCGTGCGGACCTACCCCATGGACCGGAGTGTTTCATGGGGTGGCGGCGGAATCATGTGGTAGCGGAGTGCCTGGCGTGTCAGCCGTGGCTCCTGGCCGGGAGGCCATGGCTGGCAGACCCGTAAACATGTCAACGGGTGACGTGTTTGCGGGAGTATCTTCTTCGGAGTTAGACTGGTCTGATGCTCTGGCGTGGCTAGCCAGAGTTGACCCGTCTGTGGTTTCGGCCACGGCCGATGAAGATGCGCCCCGTCCGTCGGTTGCGTCGATTAGGACGGGGATTTTGCCCGCGGCCCGGATCCAGTCAGTGGGACTGGATCCACGGTTCATTGATTTGTTGGATGCTATTTATAGCAAACAACTAATGACCAAGGGTCAGCTCCCTGCGGCCTCCAGGGAGGTGCGGGCAAGGTGCCGTATTCCGCGGGGTGAATACGACAGGTATGGTGTAGTCCCGTCGGTCACGGAGGATGACCGATGGGTACTGGGCGTCCAAAGTGCCGGTTCGGGTGGTCCCGGTCCGGCACTAGTGGATAAGGCCCAGGTACACCAGGAAGAAGTCCTGGCCCTATGCGATGAGGGTGTGAGGGCAGCCATGAGCGCTGTCAATCACTCCTATCGTCTACTTCAGTCGGTGTGGGCTGAAGCGGGGGCAGGCCACCCTGTGCCACCTGTGGCGCTATCGTGCGTTAATGACGGCTTGGTGCTGTCAATGGACGCATTGGCAAGGGTGCAAGCGCGTGTGACGAAGTCCAGGAGGCAAATGGTCATTGACCATATGCGTCCGGCTACGGCAGTCAAGGAGCGTCTTCTTGGGACGCCCCTGACAGGGCCTAGCATCTTTGGTGGCCAGGCGCGGGCCATCTTAGAGGACACCGCCAGCATTGCGCAGAATCGGTTAGCGGTGAATCTCCAGCTAGAGCTGGTGCGGCAAGCGCACGCACTAGGGGCTGTGGGCAAGCCGCTAACCGGACAGCCTTCTAAGAAACAGAAGAAGCATAAGGGCAAGGCGAAAGCCAGGCCTATTGCGACTTCTGTTTCGGCTGGGTTTTCTGAGCCGCCGCCGGCAAAGAAACCCAGGAAGGCTGTAGAGGCGCCTACCCTTCCCAATGTTGCTCCTGACCGCCCTAGAGGTGGTAAGGGCAAGGGGAAGGGTAAGGGTAAGGCCTCAAAGGGCGGACAGAAGGGGCCGAAGCGTACCTGAGGGTACGCAAGCTCCCTTCATATCCGCCTGGACCGCACCTGTGCGACAGGAACAGCGGTGCCAGTTATACCCGTCGTGCCTAGAACGAAATGGTTCTCACTCTCTCTCGTTAAGAAAGAGGGGGGGGCGGACTGCGAGCCGGACAACCCCGTTAGACGTCGAGGCGTCTATGGTGGGTGGAAGGCTCATGCGTTTCGTCGAGGCTTGGCGAGGTGTGACGTCAGACAGTCTGGTCCTGGGATGGTTATCCCAGGGTTACATGCCGGAGTGGTGGGACTTTCCGCCGCAAAATCTGTCTTTGGCACCAGTCTGGACACCCGTACCAAGGGAGCCAGACAAGTTAGAAGCCGTTCAAAAGGAAGTGTCGGGTTTGCTTCTGAAGGGAGCAATAAAACCAGCAAACCGGAACACTCCAGGCTTCTATTCAAACATGTTCCTTGTCCCCAAGAGCACGGGGGGATGGAGACCCATACTCAATCTCAGGCCATTAAATTGGTTTATCCATACGCCTCGGTTCCAGATGGAAACACCGAGGTCGGTAATGGCGGGATTGAGGAAAGGAATGTGGTGTGTATCGATCGATCTGAAAGATGCATATTTCCACATTCCGATCAATCGGAGTTGGCACAGGTTTCTGAGATTTGCGTTTCAGAGTCAAGTATGGGAGTTTACAGTTCTCCCGTTTGGCCTGTCGACAGCTCCGAGGGTTTTCACAAGAGTGGTCCTTGCGGTGACAGCGTTTCTCAGAAAAGAGAACGTGGCGCTACACACCTACATAGACGACTGGCTGCTCAAGGCAGACTCGGCAGCCAGGTTGAACGTGGATACTGCTCTGACTCTGAAGTTACTTTCAGATCTAGGCTGGTTAGTCAACGAGGAGAAATCCGAGTTGACACCCACTCAACATTTCGTTTATTTGGGGATGCGATTCGACCTCGAGGAGGGCAGGGTTTACCCGTCAGAGCCCAGAGTGGTGTCTCTGTTAGCCATCCTCGGGAGTTTTCGAGTGGGAAACCACATTCAGGCGAGGCGGTTCCTTCAGATGCTGGGCATGATGGTCTCCATGGAGCAGGTTATCCCGTACGCTGCTCTAATGCGAAGACCTATCCAGTTGTATCTGATGTCTCTGTGGAAGCAGAGAACAGAACCCCTGTCAAAACTGGTGCCAGTTTTGGAGCCGATAATATCGCATCTTCTATGGTGGAAACAGCGTCAGAATCTCCTAATAGGGGTTTCGCTGCACCTACCCCACCCCCAGCTGTCCGTTTACACGGATGCATCGCTGGAAGGGTGGGGTGCCTGCCTGGGAGAACACCAGGTCTCGGGCACATGGACTCTCCCGGAGAGTCAGCTGCATATCAATCTGTTGGAAATGATGGCAGTGGAACTGGCGTTGGAAGAATTCCTTCCGATGATCAGGGGCAAGGTGATATTGATACGGTCGGACAATTCGACAGTAGTATCATATATAAATCGCCAAGGAGGGACCAGGTCGCCCACCCTGTGCATCAGGGTGTGGCACTTGATTCAATGGTGCAGGAATTACTCGGTTGTTTTGAAAGCAGCTCATATTCCTGGCCGATTGAACATTCTGGCGGATGCTTTGTCTCGCAGACAGAGAATCCTGCCAACAGAATGGTCCCTCAACCCTCCAGTTCTACGACGGATCTTCGAGCATTGGGGCAAACCCAACGTGGACTTGTTCGCCACAAAGGAAAATGCTCAAATCATGACATATGTCTCGCCGATTCCAGATCCAAATGCCGTCGATACAGACGCTCTGGCGATAAGCTGGAGAGGGATGCACGCTTACGCGTATCCACCCACCATTCTTCTACCGAAGGTATTGGTGAAGGTCAGGGAGGAACCGTGCCTGGTCCTGCTAATAGCGCTGTATTGGCCGAGCAGGGCGTGGTTCACGGATCTTCTAGATCTGCTGGTGGAAAATCCTGTGCAGTTGCCCGAGATTCCGAACATAATCTCCCAGGCCAAGGGACGCTTCCTACACGAGCGTCCCGAAATGTTCAAATTGACTGCGTGGATGTTGTCAAACAACGTTCCACGTCGGAAGGCTTTTCTCGACAGGCTGCTGATTTCATCGCGGCTGCGAGAAGGTCAACCTTCAAGTCATATAACAACAAGGTTAACAGATTTGCAGACTGGTGTGAAGAAAAGGGTATTGATACCTTTCAATCCACTATTCAGCAAATAGCAGACTTTCTCTGTGAGCTGTTCTTTACAGGACTAGCTCCCGTCACAATTGCTGGATACAAGTCAGCTTTGGCATCAGTTATCCCTTGTCTAGCCAACAGGGATAGTCCAGAGGTGGCCCAGTTAAACGTGATGTTGAAGGGAATGAGCAATCTCCGCCCGAGACAACCGGTAGTCATTCCAGCCTGGAGTCTATCTTTAGTGCTTAATGTACTGGCCAAGCACCCATTCGAACCGTTGCGTTCGGCTAGTCTAAAGCATTTGACTCTAAAGGCGGTCTTTCTATTGGCAGCTTCCTCAGCTAGAAGGCGCAGTGAGATCCATGCGCTTTCGGCAGAGAGGAACCGATTTATTGTTTCTGGAGAAGGTCTGCGTCTTCTGCCAAGAGCAGAATTTATGTCAAAGAACCAATCTTTGAGATATCCCGGCAAACCGATCATTATACCGAAGTTAACCAGGTTTGATCGTGATGCCAGTGTCTGGTGCCCGGTCCGTGCTTTGACTAAGTACAAGAAACGGACTGACTCGTTACGGTCGAACGATAGACATCTGTGGATCTGCCATAAAAAGCCTTATGGCGCCGCATCCATGGATACTATCTCTCGTTGGGTGGTCGAATGCATTCAAACTACTCATGAGATGGCGACTGGGCACCAGGTGCAGGGCGTAAGGGCACACGATGTTAGAGGAATAGCCGCCTCGACCGCCCTTTACAATGGTGTTCCGTTAGAGGACATCATGGCCGTTGCACAATGGCACTGTGAGTCCTCATTTACGGATTACTATATGAGGGATGTGTCAGACTCAGCCAATCCACTCGCTTTAGCTGTTTTGAAACGATAGTTAGTGACCACACTGCTTTTCCCCTTTTTTCACTTTGGTAAGAAAAGAACCTAAAGCAGGCATGGTCAAGCGAGAGGATGTCAACCAGATTGTGTCACTGATGGCCGAACCGGTGAATGGTTGTAGGCGGTACGTCTGAAGTCCTGTTATCATAAGGTAATTCAACAAGTGAGAGTTTTTTGTATTATGTATATGTATCATGTTCATTCATCGTATATATTCATGCTCATTCCAGGCTAATACAAGCGATATGCAGGGAGTAGTTAACCCTCTTGGCATATTGGTGTTTTCAGGCGAGATACATGTTCGTTAGTTCTCTCCCTTTTCTTAGGAGGAAAAAGGGGGGGGGGCTGTGACGCGAATGTGATTCGGTTCCGTGAACTTGACGGTCCTTTTAGGTCTCCGTTAGTCAAGTTTGAAGTCTAAAATCTTTCTCCAAGGGGCAAAATTAGCATGTATGGCTTGCCCCTTCCCACCAGGTGACTGATCAAATCTGGTGTATATCAGAAGTAACAGAATGGTGAGTATTGATCGAAGGAGAATGCAGGAAATGTCAATTTCCCTTTCTCCGAGATCTAACAATACTCACCATTCTGTTACGGACCCAGCCTCCCAGCCCCACGGAGGCAAGCCATAGTTTTCTCTTGTTTGGTGGCTATGCAAACAATATGAGCTCTATGGTAAACGGGTACTCGGCAGTGGGGAGCCGGGTACCCGGTTCCCAGGAGTCGGTAAAGCTTTCTAAGTCTATAATCCTAGAGCCGCTGTCAGGGCCAGCTGTATATCAGAAGTAACAGAATGGTGAGTATTGTTAGATCTCGGAGAAAGGGAAATTGACATTTCCTGCATTCTCAATACCACTGCAAGAGCCGATTTTGGCCGGCTTGACCATTAAAGGGTTACTAGATGCTGCTTAGCTCCACCCTAGATCACTAAAGTGTGACATTAAAAAAAATGCATTCCCTTTAAATACAGTACAGCTCAGAAATATCTTATAATGTTTACTAAGTAAAATAAAATGTACTATTGAATAATTGAACTTAACAGCAATGGATTCCAATTAAACAAGAACAATCCTAAACTGCCCTACAGTTTTTGTCACATTGTAAGAAGTTTACAGATTTTCCCGATTTAAAAAAAATTATTTTCCGGATTTCTTCGGATCATGCCAAAAGTTGTGGAATCGTAGTGTATGGTTGTACCCTTTCTTGTGTTAAAATTTGAGCAAAATTGGACCAGTAGTTTCCAAGGTATGCATACATGTAGGGCCAGAATTTGATCTGATTTCGTCGGTCCTTTTTTTTATCCGCATCATGGCCAAAAATTAGAATTCCTTTTTTGTAGCGAGTTCCTTCCCTGTGTTAAAATTTTTGCCAAATCGGAACAGTAGTTTTAGAGATACTGGTGTGAGCAGGCTTATAGACATACAGCTGTGTGGACCCCATTACAATAACTTCTTCCTCTTACGGGGTTAGGGTAATTACGTCCAAAATACTCGCAGAACATTTCATGTTTTTGTTTTGGAAACAACTTATTTATGAGCTGTAATGTTTGTTTTCTGGTATTGATTCTGTGGTTAGTGTTACTACATGTATTTAACCTGTTGCTGTTGCTTTCTAAGGCAGCAACATTTTACATTAAGATGTTTTGCGAAAGCTACAGCAACCTCACTTCTAAGTACATGCACTTATTATGTAACAAGTAACCTCTTAACATCAGTGGTATAATAATTTTCTGCTCAGAGCTTAAATATATATGTCAAAAGTGTTAACTTTTGCTTCAACTTTTCCGCTCTCATTGTAAAGAAATTTTTCTCTTTGCTTTTACAGAAGTTTTTGATAAAGGTTCCAGGTGGTGTTCTGGGTGAGGAGGGAGAAGAACAGCTGCTGAATGTTCTTTCATTAGGACATAGAATGGACCAGATTAACAACATTAACAAGTATGTTATTGTATGTCCTCAGCTCAGAGACAAGTTTAATGCCATCGAAGTAATTACTACCAACATGATCAATTTATATAGACTTGGGGTATTTTTAAAACTGTGTTTCGTATCTTATTTTTCAAGATTTTTTACTTGTGCATAAAGGGAATCATGTGATTGGCTGATACTAGTATTATTGACCAATGAAATGATGTTTCACAAATTCTGACTGGATATAGAACAAGCAATATTAACACTTTAATGACGGAATTTGTTCAAATACATTAAAATATTTTCTTATTGAATGTCCATTTGCAGGCAAAGAGAAGAAAGAGAGTTTTTGAAAATTTACCACTGGAATGGCTGGCTCTGTTACTGAGTCAGCCATTCCAGTGATAATTTTCAAAAATAGTTTTCTCTTGGCCTGTAAATGAACATTCCTCAATTATTATGACCAATAAAACTTTCTAGTAATATGTATAGCAGTACCAGCACAAATGTGGCAGTAATTTTTACTGCTATAGTTTTTCTCTGAGCATTTAGTTGAGTGGTTTTTGGTAGTGAAATCCTACCAAAATAACTGTATCTGGAGGCCTGTGTGTGTGTGTCATAGACTCATAGTGTACATGCGTCATGAAATGCATAAGGGTTACAGGGTTTATCATTCGAACATGTCTTTATGATTCATATTAAAGTATGGAAAGGTTAATCGCTGACTGGCTACAACCACAGGATATCAACAACTGCTTATATATTAACCCTGTGATGATTAAAATCCCTCAAGAACATCCAAAAATTACTATAGACTCAATTTACATGCCAAGAGTATAGATATAGGTCATGGTTTTATAGTCTGCTTCCATATGCGTGCTCAGCCGACTTTACAACTAAAAGTTACAGAGCTTTTTGAAAATTTATGATTGGAATGACTAGCTCGATAAGTGGGCTATTCATCCCAATGGTAAATCTTCAAAACTTCAAATCTTGTTTTGCAAATAGACATTTTTGTAGGGGTCATTTTGGCTGTTTTGACTATTAAAGTTTTATGGAAATTAATTACCCATCTGAAATATTGACTTTCGTAATGTAGAATATTTGGAAATCAATTTTTATACTACTACATGTATAATAATAATTGGAAGGGTATTATGTCATGTATGCGATGGCGGATGGGTGGATCGCGTTGAAAATTCATCGTATGCCTGGATTATGGGAATAATATCTGAGGAGAAAACCTATCGAACTCTACCATGATCTGACATTCAGTATGGTAATCAGCCACCTGTGGCCATCCTGAAAATTAGTTGGGGACGCTATCTCCATTACCATTTAGTGGTCCGATTTGTAACGTCATAGGATGACTGGACTAGGTCTGAGAAAGACTTCTATACAAATTGACAATGATCCAAAATCCAATATGGCATCTTATCATTACAAAAATCATCAATAAGGTATGATTCCAAAACAAAAAAGAAACATGTTAGTTAGTACAATTTTGAACATGATGTAAGAAATGTTCTTTTGAATATTTTGAATGTATAGTAGAGCTCAGAAATAACTTATTATTTCCGAAACAAAGTAAATCATGCTGTTGAATATTTTGGATATAAATTGATTGAATCAATGGCAGCGATGTCTTGCAATAAAACTAAGTCCAAAATATTCAACAGAACATTTCTTACATCTTGTTCAAAATTGTACTAACTAACTTTGGAAAGTTTTTAACTTATTTATGAGCTGTATTGTAATTAGTATGGAAACCGTACATGTACATTTTATATTGTTGCTTAATTATTATAAGCTATTTCTGAGTGGTACTGTATATTGATCCTTTCACAGTTTCATCTCATCATTGTCGCTGGTCCATCAGCAGCTCTTAGCTCTGATATTTGGTACATGGTTTCGCATTGCTAATCATTCCGAATACAACTTCATGACAACAGAGGCTTTGTCACGGAGTGTAGCGGGCAGTGTGTTTCATACGTGTGCGGATGATCCCGCTAAGGTGAGTAGAAATACAGGTTTCTCATGGCTTATTGAATGTCAAAAGAAATTTAACTGAGTACCAAAGAAACAGGTTGAGCAGACTATTATTTCAGCGCTGTTTCATCAACCATGTAAAATGAGTGATGGGGCAATGGTTTTCTACGATTATGGAAAATGAACGGAATTCATGGAGTTGATAACCTGAAAAGGAAAAGTGATATTCAAACTGAAAACAGTGAAAAATTGCATTTTTTCTGCAAAATGTTTGTAAATTGAAATGGAAACATGATATTCAAAAGGAAATTGAGGGATAAATGTATTTTCCTGCAGAAAATGAGACATTCTCACGTAAAATTTTAAATTATTACTCATCCATATGTTCAGTGAAGAAATCCAGTTTTAGCTATGCCCCGCCTATTGCTAGCTAAGCTCTATGTGCACTTTGCCTGTGTTTGGATCAGTCAATCCCTGCACTCTCTGAATCTCAATTTCCAGAAAACTATACAGGTAAGCTGTTGAATATTTTAAAACTAATTTGCGCCCAGTCAAATTAGTTTCAAAATATTCAACAGTATGTTTATTGATAGTAAAGACATACAATTCGTACAACAATGCTTAGTCCGCCATCAGCGGTTATAATGGACAATATCATGTCATTCATGACATAATTTATTATGACGTCAGCCTTAATGTAACGTAGTTGATTATGACATCATGATATGATTGACTGAGAAACTGAATACCTCAGTGGATGAGGTAATTGTATGAACTGGAAATGAAATGGAATCAGCAATTTTTGTGAAATGAAAACTGGCAAATTTTAAAATGGAAAACCACTGTCCTTAGTGAATATTTTCTGCTAAAGCTGTGTCACATATCAAAGGTATAGTAGACTGGTCTATTTTTAGCTCACCTGGCCTGAAAGGCCAAGTGAGCTTATGTCATGGCAACCATCCATCAACTTTTCCTTTAAACGACTTCTTCTCAAGAACCGCTGGGCCAATTTCAATTATATTCGGCAGGAAGCATCCTTAGGGCATAGGGACCCAAGTTTGTTCAAAGGAAGCCAATTAGGCCGGTGGCCATCTTGGATTTTGGCTGATTTTTTGGAAACGTCTTTAAAAATCTCTGAAACCGCTTGAGGGATTGAAGGAAACCTCAGGAAATATGATCTAGGGCAGGAGCTCAGTCAAGTTTGTTCAAGGGAACTTAATTGGTCAAATAGTTCGGCGGCTATCTTGGTTAACCTAGTTTTAGCGAAAATAAAGCATGTTTGGCAGCCATATTGGTTTTTTTTATTTGATGGATTTTTAGGCCGAAATTGGTTCTATATATGGTTTTGAGTATTCTGAGCTCAAATTTTCCATTTTCGAAACTCACAGATAAACAGTTTGGCAGCAATTTTGGATTATTTTCCTGCCAAAGGCGCCCATACTAAAGCAATGGGAAATTTAAAATGTCTTCTTCTGGATAACTACTAGGCCGATTTCAATTATATTTAACAGGAAGCATCCTTAACGCATAGAGACTCAAGTTTGTTCAAATGAACCCGATTGGGCAATTTGTCCGGCGACCATCTTGGATTTCAGCCAATTTTTAGAAATGTTTTTAAAAATCTTGTCCTCCCAAACCATTTAAGGGATCGATTCAAAACTCACCAAATATGATCTAAGGTAAGCGCTGAATCAAGTTTGTTCAAGGGAACTTGATTGACCAAATGGTTCAGCGGCCATCTTGGATGACCTAGTTTTCACTAAAACAACTTCTTCCCCAAAACCTCTGAAACGATCAGGCTGAAATTTGTGATATATAATTAGCCACTAAGGCCGATTAATGTTTGTTCAAGAGAAGTTGATTTGTCAAAAAACATGGCCGTGGTGGACCAATCAAAATATAGTGTATTTGGCAGCCATCTTGGATTTTTTTATTTGATGGATTTTGAGGCTGAAATTCGTTTTATATATTTTTTGGGAAATTTAAAATGTCTTCTTCTGGATAACTACAAGGCCGATTTCAATTATATTTGGCAGGAAGCACGCTTAGGGCATAAGGATCCAAGTTTGTTCAAATGAACAGGATCGGCCAATTTTCCCAGTGGCCATTTTGGATTTCGGGCAATTTCAGGAAATGTCTTTATAAATCTTCTCCGAAACCATTTGGGAAATCTTCATCTAGGCCAAGAGGTAAGCCAAGTTTGTTCAAGAGGACTTGATTGACCAAATGGTTCGGCGACCATCTTGGATGACCTGGTTTTCACGAAAATGACTCCTCCAGAACCGCTGAAGGGATCAGGCCGAAATTTGGGCCATTAAAATTTGTTCATGGGGAGTTGATCCATCAAAAAAACATGGGCGCCATGGGGCAATCAAAATGTAGTGTGTTTGGTGGCCATATTGCACTTGCAAAAATGTCCACAAACTCATTTAAAAGACTGCTAAACCACCCACCAACAATTTTGGGCCTCTTGTTCAGTATTCAATGAAATGTGTATCAAACTAGGCTTGTGCGATTATTGCTTTGAGTGTTAAAAATGATCATGATTGCTCGATTAATCAACTTTGGTACAAACTACCATGACAACAACAAAAGAATTTATCAATGATGAAAGCTGCAATGGTGTTTAGAAAAAAATTCGTTTGCAAGTCAAGAGAAGACTATTTTCGAAAATGTATCGCTGGAATGCCTCATTCCAGTGCTACATTTTCAAATATAGTCTTAACTTGCCCCTGCAAAATGAACATACATTCGCCGAGCAAAATGTCAATTTTCCTGATCGATCACATTAAAGAGTAATTAAAAGGTAGGTTTTGAAATATGTTATGCTGTAGAAATTATTCACGATTATTCAATTATTAATGTTTAATCATATAAATTCGCGATTTAAAACATAATCATGGTTTTTGCTTTAATCACGCAAGACTATATATCAAATGAATGCTGATGTCCTTATCCTGTGTTTCTTGATATGTCATTGTTCACTTAGCTGCAAAGAATAATCATATTTGATATTCAATCTTACAAATCTGTAACCCAACCCATAGACGGTAAGCTTGGAGTTGAGTTTAGTGCTTTTGAAGGAGAGCTGTGAACATTGACAATGCTAGAAAAAAGCTTATGTGGGCTTGGATTTGATTGATTACAATCGATTATTTAAGAATAATCGTGATTAGTCGATCAATCAGCCAACAAAAGTATATCAATGACAGAAGGAGCACTGGTGTTTAGAAATGTCCATTTGCAGGCCAAGAGAAAACTATTTTTGGAAATATATCACTGGAATGCCTGGCTCGGTTCTTGAGCCAGCTCGGTTCTCGAGCCAGTCATTCCAGTAATACATTTTCAAAAACAGTTCTCTTGGCCTCCAAATGGGCATACAATCGCTGAGCAAAATATAACTTTTCTCGACCTATCACATTAAAGAGTAATTAACAGGTATATTTTCACGATTATTTAATTTTTAATCATATAAATTAACGATTTAAAAAATAATCACGATTTTTGATTTAATCATGTAATCACGCAAGCCTAACCTGATGTGTAAATTCCAGTTTTCTGATTAATAAACAGCCTTATTTTGCTTTCAAGCTTAGACTATTATTTAGGTTCTAGGTATTATCCAAAGCTTTAGTGTTCTTCAATGCATTAAGTATGGGTTGTCAGCGTAGCTCTACTGATCAAAGTTGACGACGAATGAATCTATTTCAAGCTATTCCCTGCCCATTTTTAGCTAAGCTCCATCCACTTTGTACATGTGTTGGAATCGATTTGACACTTTGAAACCTGAATTCCCAAAATCTAAATTTCAAAGTAACTATACAGGTAAATGTTTAATATTTTGAAACTAATTTGACTGGGGTCTGTTGCTGTCTATTAGTTTCCACATAGTCATTAGAATGATTATTAAATCTTAATTCACCAAAGACATACAATTTGTACACTAATTATTGACTTATTGAATCTCGTGACAGATCTATACCTCATTATGATTGTGATATTAGCTAACTACATGGAGTGACATAATTGATTATGATGTCATACTTGAGTGACAGATCAGATTTCTCCATTTTTGAGAGCTAGGTTTAATTGCTTGTATGATTACTGTATTCTGCGGCTGTAGTAGTAGAAACATCCTACAGCTGCAATCAGTCCTTCTTCGCTTTTGCCCACTGTCTTGTCCTCAGCCGAAATCCTTAGCTTCCTCAGGTCCATTTTCGACTTGAGTGTACCTAATCCTGCTTTCTTGAGGTCACCTCGTAGCACGCCTATCAGATTTATGCAATGACATCTCCTTCGATCAATACTCACCATTCTGTTACTTCTAATATACAGCTGGCCTTGACAGCGGCTCTAGGATTATAGACTTAGAAAGCTTTACCGACTCCTGGGAACCGGGTACTCGGCTCCCAACTGCCGAGTACCCGTTTACCATAGAGCTCATTCTTGTTTGCATAGCAACAAGAGCAATACATGCTTTCTGCAGGGAGAAGATTTTAGTGTCTTTTGTTAAAGAAATCTAAGTCTTTGTCTGTAAAGTGATAGTTTGTGCGTTCTTGAAGGATTTAACTAGATACTATGGAGAATACCGCCGATGAAAACCAGGTTGTATCATTCTTTATTATCCATAGTTAAAAGACTTAGGTCTCTAAATTTCGCTGTGTCGCATGTCCCGATTTCTGACCCAGAGAATCTGGGACGTGTGCTAACAACGATATATGCCAGACGATCGCCTTCTTTAAAAGGGTGCAAGCGCCCCAACAGGCGATCGGCAGATATGAAAATAGGTGTTTGCTACGGTATTTCTAACACGAATATCGGCTGACATCGTTCTCCGTAGGATCCGAGCAGGTGACGTCACACCCGGTCGCTCGGATGTTTATGTGAAGAAAAAATTTTCATTAATTCGCGCATCTCGTTCTGGGTGCTGCGTACTAAAAATGGTACCGGAAACTTTAGAATGTTCAAGTTTACGTGCGATCACGATCGGTTTGCAATGATCGGTGGTTTCAAAATTCTTGAGTAGATGCGTGGTCTGCGGTTTTACCGTGTGATACAGCAGTTTGTTATACATTTTGTTGTTTTCTTCACATATCGTTTGGCTTTCGTTAGGGAGTATAATTTATATTGATTGGTAAATATACCCCGAATGCTATGCGATATGATTCCTGGAGCCGTTACACATCCTGGAGGATCTAATATGGGTGTGTGTTATGCCCGCTTCGTTCGTGTCGTCATAATCAATGCGATCTTTGTTGTAACGTGGCGGGGTGGGGTGCGGGAGGGATACGGTTAATTTATGAGTCAAATTATTTGAAAATTAATTGTCTGCCTTCCATCAGGGTCTCGTTCCACTTGTAATTGTAGGTTTGTGCTTATTTTATAGGCCATGCCAACCCCGCCATCATGTGATGAGTGCCATAAATTTGTACGAGTCGTATTCAAGGACCATGTCTGTTTTAGGTGTTCGCCCTGTAACCTAGACCATAGGTGTAATGTGTGCGCAGTGTGGTCCGTGGATATGATGGTTAAGTTCCTTGCCCAGAAGGACTTGGCTGGGTCTGACGCGGGGTCAGGCGGTCCGAGAGTAAATCGTGGAGCGCCCGGTTCGGCCGGTGGGGGTGCTCCACGTCCCCAGCTGGAGGTGGCGGAGATGGCACCGCCGGCGTGGTTTGGTCCGGCTATGCAGGGTTTTCTGCATAGCGTTCTGCCCACGCTGGTGTCGTCCCTGCTACCAAAGGTTGGAGGGCAGTTTCTCCCCATGCCTGGTACGGACCCTGTCCTCGGACAGGGTTCTGGACTGGTTTCCGAGGGGGCCGTCTTGTACGGACCCCTGGCAGTCCCGTCTGGCTCCTGCCAGACGGGTTCTGTTTCTCTGCGGCCACCTCCAGGTGGTCCAGTAGCAGTGGCCGGTCCGTCAGGTGTGGGAGTCGTCCGCGGTTTTCCTCGTCTAGTGACGACTCTTCGGAGTCTGAAGACGAGGAGGCCGAGGAGGAGAGGTTGCTGCGGCCTGTGATGCCGCAGGTGGAGAATATGGAGGTCGATTCCGTCCTGGACGGAACCGGCATCCATTTGTCTGGCTTGGCGCAAGCCAGGGCAGCGGCTCTGCCTGTGGCTGAGGCTAATCTGGTACCTGGCACCGGTTCCGTGACAGTTGGTTTGGCTCACCTATCTCGCCTGGTCGGACGTGGGGTGCCGTTGGCGCCCGTGTCTGGCTACGGTTCCGCGGTTTTCCGTGTGGACCTACCCCATGGACCGGAGTGTTTCATGGGGTGGCGGCGGAACCGTGTGGTACCGGAGTGCCTGGCGTGTCAGCCGTGGCTCCTTGCCGGGAGGCCGTGGCTGGCAGGCCCGTGAACACGTCAACGGGTGACGTGTTTGCGGGTGTGTCTTCATCGGAGATAGATTGGTCAGAGGCTCTGGCGTGGCTAGCCAGGGTTGACCCGTCTGTGGTTTCGGCCACGGCCGATGAAGATGCGCCCCGTCCGTCGGTTGCGTCGATCAGGACGGGGATTTTGCCCGCGGCCCAGATCCAGTCGGTGGGACTGGATCCACGGTTCATAGATTTGTTGGAGGCTATTTATAGCAAACAACTTATGACCAAGGGTCAGCTCCCTGCGGCCTCGAGAGAGGTGTGGGCAAGATGTCGTATTCCGCGGGGGGAATACGACAGATATGGTGTAGTCCCGTCGGTCACCGAAGATGACCGATGGGGACTGGGCGTTCAGAGTGCCAGGGCGGGTGGCCCCGGTCCGGCACTTGTGGACACGGCTCAGGTACACCAAGAGGAAGTCCTGTCCCTATGCGATGAGGGTGTGAGGGCAGCTATGAGCGCTGTCAACCACTCGTATCGTCTCCTTCAGTCGGTGTGGGCTGAAGCGGGGGCAGGCCACCCTGTGCCACCTGTGGCGCTTTCGTGCGTAAATGACGGCCTGGTGCTGTCTATGGACGCATTGGCAAGGGTGCAAGCGCGAGTGACTAAATCCAGGAGGCAAATGGTCATTGACCATATGCGTCCGGCTACGGCAGTCAGGGAGCGTCTTCTTCGGACGCCCCTGACAGGGCCTAGCATCTTCGGTGGCCAGGCGCGGGCCATCTTAGAGGATACAGCCAGTATCGCGCAGAATTGGTTAGCGGTCAACCTGCAGCTAGAGCTAGTGCGGCAAGCGCACGCACTAGGGGCTGTAGGGAAACCGCTAGCGGGACAACCTTCAAAGAAGCAGAAGAAGCATAAGGGCAAGGCAAGGCGAAAGCTAAGCCTGTTGCGACTTCTGCTTCAGCTGGCTTTTCTCAGCCGCCGCCGGCGAAGAAAGCCAGGAAGGTTGTAGAGGCGCCTACCCTCCCCAAGGTTGCTCCTAACCGCCCTAGAGGCAGGAAGGGCAAGGGGAAGGGTAAGGGTAAGTCCTCAAAGGGCGGACAGAAGGGGCCGGATCGTACCTGAGGGTACGAGAGCTCCCTTCATATCCGTCTGGACCGCGCCTGTGCGACAGGAACAGCGGTGCCAGTTATACCCGTCGTGCCTAGAACGAAATGGTTCTCTCTCTCTCGTTAAGAAAGAGGGGGGAGCGGACTACGAGCCGGACAACCCCGTTAGACGTCGAGGCGTCTATGGTGGGTGGAAGGCTCATGCGTTTCGTCGAGGCCTGGCGAGGTGTGACGTCAGACAGATGGTTATCCCAGGGTTACATGCTGGAGTGATGGGACTTTCCACCACAAAATCTGTGTTTGGCACCTGTCTGGACACCCGTACCAAGGGAGCCAGACAAGTTAGAAGCCGTTCAAAAGGAAGTGTCGGGTTTGCTTCTGAAGGGAGCAATAAAACCAGCAAACCGAAACACTCCAGGCTTCTATTCAAACATGTTCCTTGTCCCCAAGAGCACAGGGGGATGGAGACCCATACTCAATCTCAGGCCATTAAATTGGTTTATCCATACGCCTCGGTTCCAGATGGAAACGCCGAGGTCGGTAATGGCGGGATTGAGGAAAGGAATATGGTGTGTATCGATCGATCTGCAAGATGCATATTTCCACATTCCGATGAACAGGAGTTGTCACAGGTTTCTGAGATTTGCGTTTCAGAATCAAGTATGGGAGTTTATTGTTCTCCCATTTGGCCTGTCGACAGCTCCGAGGGTTTTCACAAGAGTGGTCCTTGCGGTGACAGCGTTTCTCAGAAAAGAGAACGTGGCGCTACACACCTACATAGACGACTGGCTGATCAGGCAGCCAGGTTGAACGTGGATACTGCTCTGACTCTGAAGTTACTTTCAGATCTAGGCTGGATAGTCAACGAGGAGAAATCCGAGTTGACGCCCACTCAAGATTTCGTTTATTTGGGGATGCGATTCGATCTCGAGGAGGGCAGGGTGTACCCGTCAGAGCCCAGAGTGGTGTCTCTGTTAGCCATCCTCAAGAGTTTTCGAGTGGGAAACCACATTCAGGCGAGGCGGTTCCTTCAGATGCTGGGCATGATGGTCTCCATGGAGCAGGTTATCCCGTACGCTGCTCTAATGCGAAGGCCTATCCAGTTGTATCTGATGTCTCTGTGGAAACAGAGAACTGAACCCCTGTCAAAACTGGTACCAGTTTTGGAGCCGATAATGTCGCATCTTGTATGGTGGAAGGAGCGTCAGAATCTCCTAGTAGGGATTTCGCTGCACCTACCCCACCCCCAGCTGTCCGTGTACACGCATGCATCGCTGGAGGGGTGGGGTGCCTGCCTGGGAGAACACCAGGTCTCGGGCACATGGACTCTCCCGGAGAGTCAGCTGCATATCAATCTGTTGGAAATGATGGCAGTGGAACTGGCGTTGGAAGAGTTCCTTCCGATGATCAGGGGCAAGGTGATATTGATACGGTCGGACAATTCGACAGTAGTATCATATATAAATCGCCAAGGCGGGACCAGGTCGCCCACTCTGTGTATCAGAGTGTGGCACTTGATTCAATGGTGCAGGAATTACTTGGTTGTTTTGAAAGCAGCTCATATTCCTGGCCGATTGAACATTCTGGCGGATGCTTTGTCTCGCAGACAGAGAATTCTGCCAACAGAATGGTCCCTCAACCCTCCAGTTCTGCGACGGATCTTCGAGCATTGGGGCAAACCCAACGTGGACTTGTTCGCCACAAAGGAAAATGCTCAAATCATGACATATGTCTCGCCGATTCCAGATGTAAATGCCGTCAATACAGACGCTCTGGCGATAAGCTGGAGAGGGATGCACGCGTACCCACCCACCATTCTTCTACCAAAGGTATTGGTGAAGGTCAGGGAGGAACCGTGTCTGGTCCTGCTAATAGCGCCGTATTGGCCGAGCAGGGCGTGGTTAATGGATCTTCTAGATCTGTAGGTGGAAAATCCTGTGCAGTTGCCCGAGATTCCGAACATAATCTCCCAGGCCAAGGGACGCTTCCTATACGAGCATCCCGAAATGTTCAAATTGACTGCGTGGATGTTATCAAACAACGTTCCACGTCGGAAGGCTTTTATCGACAGGCTGCTGATTTCATCGCGGCTGCGAGAAGGAGGTCAACCTTCAAGTCATATAACAACAAGGTTAACAGATTTGAAGACTGGTGTGAAGAAAAGGGTATTGATACTTTTCAATCCACTATTCAGCAAATAGCAGACTTTCTCTGTGAGCTGTTCTTTTCAGGACTAGCTCCCGTCACAGTTGCTGGATAGAAGTCAGCTTTGGCATCAGTTATCCCTTGTCTAGCCAACAGGGATAGTCCAGAGGTGGCCCAGTTAAATGTGATGTTGAAGGGAATGAGCAATCTCCGACCGAGACAACCGGTAGTCATTCCAGCCTGGAGTCTATCTTTAGTGCTTAATGTACTGGCCAAGCACCCTTTCGAACCGTTGCATTCGGCTAGTCTAAAGCATTTGACTCTAAAGGCGGTCTTTCTATTGGCAGCTTCCTCAGCTAGAAGGCGCAGTGAGATCCATGCGCTTTCGGCAGAGAGGGACCGATTTATTGTTTTTGGAGAAGGTCTGCGTCTTCTGCCAAGAGCAGAGTTTATGTCAAAGAACCAATCTTTGAGATATCCCGGCAAACCGATCATTATACCGAAGTTAACTAGGTTTGATCGTGATGCCAGTGTCTGGTTCCCGGTCCGTGCTTTGACTAAGTACAAGAAACGGACTGACTCGTTACGGTCGAACGAGCCTTATGGCGCCGCATCCATGGATACTATCTCTCGTTGGGTGGTCGAATGCATTCAGACTACTCACGAGATGGCGACTGGGCACCAGGTGCAAGGCGTAAGGGCACACGATGTCAGAGGAATAGCCGCCTCGACCGCCCTTTACAATGGTGTTCCGTTAGAGGACATCATGGCCGTTGCACAATGGCACTGTGAGTCCTCATTTACGGATTACTATATGAGGGATGTGTCAGACTCAGCCAATCCACTCGCTTTAGCTGTTTTGAAACGATAGTTAGTGACCACACTGCTCTTCACCCTTTTTTCACTTTGGTAAGAAAAGAACCTAAAGCAGGCATGGTCAAGCGAGAGGATGACAACCAGATTGTGTCACTGATGGCCGAACCAGTGAATGGTTGGAGGCGGTACGTCTGGAGTCCAATTATCATAAGGTAATTCAATAGTGAGAGTTTTTTGTATTATGGATGTGTATCATGTTCATTCATCTTATATATTCATGCTCATTCCCAGGCTAATACATGGAATATGCAGGGAGCAGTTAACCCTCTTGGCATATTTGTGTTTCAGGCGAGATACATGTTCGTGAGTTCTCTCCCTTTTCTTAGGAGGAAAAAGGGGGGGGGGGGTTATGTGAATGTGATTCGGTTCCGTAAACTTGACGGTCCTTTTAGGTCTCCCTTAGTCAAGTTTGAAGTCTAAAATCTTTCTCCAAGGGGCAAAATTAGCATTTATGGCTTGCCCCTTCCAACCAGGTTACTGATCAAATCTGGTGTATATCAGAAGTAACAGAATGGTGAGTATTGATCGAAGGAGAATGACGGAAATGTCAATTTCCCTTTCTCCTTCGATCAATACTCACCATTCTGTTACTTCTGATATACAGCTGGCCCTGACAGCGGCTCTAGGATTATAGACTTAGAAAGCTTTACCGACTCCTGGGAACCGGGTACTCGGCTCCCAACTGCCGAGTACCCGTTTACCATAGAGCTCATTCTTGTTTGCATAGCGACAAGAGTAATACATGCTTTTTGCATTAAGGATTTTAGTGTTTTAAAATAATCTAAGTCTTTAATCAGTGATAGTTTGTGTGTTCTGAAAGGATTAACTAAGGACTATGGAGAATACCGCCCAAGACAACCAGGTTGTATTGTTCTTTATTATCCATAGTTAAAAGACTTAGGTCTCTAAATTTCGTTGTGTCACATATTCCAATTTCTGTCCCCATAGAATCTGGGACGTGTGCTAACAACGATATATGCCAGACGATCGCCTTCTTTAAACCCCAACAGGCGATCGGCAGATATGAAAATAGGTGTTTGCTACGGTATTTCTAACACGAATATCGGCTGGCGTCGTTCTCCGTAGAATCCGAGCGGGTGACGTCACACCCGGTCGCTCGGATGTTTATGTGAAGAAAAATTTTTTCATTAATTCGCGCATCTTATTCTGGGTGCTGCGTACTAAAAATGGTACCGGAAACTTTAGAATGATCAAGTTTACGTGCGATCACGATCGGTTTGCAATGATCGGTGGTTTCAAAATTCTTGAGTAGATGTCTGGTCTGCGGTTTTACCGTGTGAGACAGCAGTTTTGTTATACATTTTGTTGTTTTCTTCACATATCGTGCTGCGTTCGTTAGGAGTATAATTTATATTGATTACTAAATATACCCTGAATGCTATGCGATATGATTCCTGGAGCCGTTACACATCCTGGAGGATCTATTATGGGTGTGTTTTGCCCGCCGCGTACTTGTCGTCATAATCAATGCGATCGTTGTTGTGGCGGGGTGGGGTGCGGGGAGGTTACGGTTAATTTATGAGTCAAATTATTTGAAAATTAATTGTCTGCCTTCCATCCGGGTCTCGTTCCGCTTGTTTATTGTAGGTTTGTGCTTATTTTATAGGCCAAGCCAGCCCCGCCATCATGTGACGACTGCCATAAGTTTGTCCGTGTAATGTTCAAGGACCATGTCTGTTTTATGTGTGCCCTGTGTAATATAGATCATAGGTGTAATGTTTGTGCAGTGTGGTCCGTCGAAACGATGGTTACGTTCCTTGCCCAGAAGGACTTGGCTGGGTCTGACGCGGGGTCAGGCGGTCCGAGAGTAAATCGTGGAGCGCCCGGTTCGGCCGGTGCGGGTGCTCCACGTCCCCAGCTGGAGGTGGCGGAGATGGCACCGCCGGCGTGGTTTGGTCCGGCTCTGCAGGGTTTTTCTGCATAGCGTTCTGACCACGCTGGTGTCGTCCCTGCTACCAAAGGTTGGGGGGCAGTTTCTCCCCATGCCTGGTACGGATCCTGTCCTCGGACAGGATTCTGGACTGGTTACCGAGGGGGCCGTCTCGTACGGCCCCCTGGCAGTCCCGTCTGGCTTCGGCCAGACGGGTTTCTGTTTCTCTGCGGCCACCTCCGGGTGGTCCAGTAGCGGTGGCCGGTCCGTCAGGTGTGGGAGCCGTCCGCCAGGACGGTTCCACGGTTGACTCGTCTAGTGACGACTCTTCGGAGTCTGAAGACGAGGATGCCGAGGAGGAGAGGTTACTGCGGCCCGTGAAGCCGCAGGTGGAGAATATGGAGGTTGATTCCGTCCTAGACGGAACCGGCCTCCATTTGTCTGGTTTGGCGCAAGCCAGGTCAGCGGCTCCGCCTGTGGCTGAGGCAAATCCGTTACCGTGCACCGGTTCCGTGCGGCTTGGTTTGGCACCAGCCGTCGCGGGAACGGGTGTGCCGGGCCGGGCGTGGTACTCACCTATCTCGCCTGGTCCGGCAGTCGGACGTGGGGTGCCGTGGGCGCCCGTGTCCGGCTATGGTTCCGCGACTGCTACGGGTCCGTACGGTTTTCCGTGCGGACCTACCCCATGGACCGGAGTGTTTCATGGGGTGGCAGCGGAACCGTGTGGTACCGGAGTGCCTGGCGTGTCAGCCGTGGCTCCTTGCTGGGAGGCTGTGGCTGGCAGACCCGTGAGCACGTCAACGGGTTACGTGTTTGCGGGGGTGTCTTCATCGGAGGTAGATTGGTCAGATGCTCTGGCGTGGCTAGCCAGGGTTGACCCGTCTGTGGTTTCGGCCACGGCCGATGAAGATGCGCCCCGTCCGTCGGTTGCGTCGATCAGGACGGGGATTTTGCCCGCGGCCCGGATCCAGTCAGTGGGACTGGATCCACGGTTCATAGAATGGTTGGATGCTATTTATAGCAAACAACTGATGACCAAGGGTCAGCTCCCTGCGGCCTCCAGGGAGGTGCGGGCAAGATGTCGTATTCCGCGGGGGGAATACGACAGGTATGGTGTAGTCCCGTCGGTCACGGAGGATGACCGATGGGTACTGGGCGTCCAGAGTGCCGTGCCGGGTCACCCCGGTCCGGCACTTGTGGACAAGTCTCAGGTACACCAGGAAGAAGTCCTGTCCCTATGCGATGAGGGTGTGAGGGCAGCGATGAGCGCTGTCAACCACTCTTATCGTCTCCTTCAGTCGGTGTGGGCTGAAGCGGGGCAGGCCACCCTGTGCCACCTGTGGCGCTTTCATGTGTCAATGACGGCCTGGTGCTGTCGATGGACGCATTGGCAAGGGTGCAAGTGCGTGTGACGAAATCCAGGAGACAAATGGTCATTGACCATATGCGTCCGGCTACGGCAGTCAGGGAGCGTCTCCTTGGGACACCCCTGACAGGGCCTAGCATCTTCGGTGGCCAAGCGTGGGCCATCTTAGAGGATACCGCCAGTATCGCGCAGAATCGGTTAGCGGTAAACCTACAGCTAGAGCTAGTGCGGCAAGCGCATGCACTAGGGCCTGTGGGGAAACCGCTAACGGGACAACCTTCAAAGGAGCAGAAGAAGCATAAGGGCAAGGCGAAAGCTAGGCCTGTTGCGACTTCTGCTTCAGCTGGGGTTTCAGAGCCGCCGACGGCGAAGAAGCCCAGGAAGGTTGTAGAGGCGCCTACCCTCCCCATGTTGCTCCTGACCGCCCTAGAGGCGGGAAGGGCAAGGGGAAGGGTAAGGGTAAGGCCTCAAAGGGCGGACAGAAGGGGCCGAAGCGTACCTGAGGGTATGAAAGCTCCCTTCATATCCGCCTGGACCGCGCCTGTGCGACAGGAACAGCGGTGCCAGTTATACCCGTCGTGCCTATAACGAAATGGTTCTCTCTCTCTCTCGTCTCTCTCTCTCTCGTTAAGAAAGAGTGGGGGGGGGGCGGACTGCGAGCCGGACAACCCCGTTAGACGTCGAGGCGTCTATGGTGGGTGGAAGGCTCATGCGTTTCGTCGAGGCCTGGCAAGGTGTGACGTCAGACAGTC
The DNA here is from genome assembly GCA_034401795.1 of Chaetoderma sp. LZ-2023a. Taxonomy (NCBI): domain Eukaryota; kingdom Metazoa; phylum Mollusca; class Caudofoveata; order Chaetodermatida; family Chaetodermatidae; genus Chaetoderma; species Chaetoderma sp. LZ-2023a. Next base: position 93,597,447 of record CM067374.1, on the reverse strand, counting down.
TGGTCCTGGGATGGTTATCCCAGGGTTACATGCCGGAGTGGTGGGACTTTCCACCACAAAATCTGTCTTTGGCACCTGTCTGGACACCCGTACCAAGGGAGCCAGACAAGTTAGAAGCCGTTCAAAAGGAAGTGTCGGGTTTGCTTCTGAAGGGAGCAATAAAACCAGCAAATCGAAACACTCCAGGCTTCTATTCAAACATGTTCCTTGTCCCCAAGAGCACAGGGGGATGGAGACCCATACTCAATCTCAGGCCATTAAATTGGTTTATCCATACGCCTCGGTTCCAGATGGAAACGCCGAGGTCGGTAATGCGGGATTGAGGAAAGGAATGTGGTGTGTATCGATCGATCTGAAAAATGCATATTTCCACATTCCTATGAATCGGAGTTGGCACAGGTTTCTGAGATGCTTTTCAGAATCAAGTATGGGAGTTTACAGTCTCCCGTTTGGCCTGTCGACAGCTCCGAGGGTTTTCACAAGAGTGGTCCTTGCGGTGACAGCGTTGCTCAGAAAAGAGAACGTGGCGCTACACACCTACATAGACGACTGGCTGCTTAAGGCAGACTCGGCAGCCAGGTTGAACGTGGATACTGCTCTGACTCTGAAGTTACTTTCAGATCTACGCTGCATAGTCAACGAGGAGAAATCCGAGTTGACGCCCACTCAACGTTTCGTTTATTTGGGGATGCGATTCGACCTTGAGGAGGGCAGGGTTTACCCGTCAGAGCCCAGAGTGGTGTCTCTGTTAGCCATCCTCAAGAGTTTTCGAGTGGGAAACCACATTCAAGGCGAGGCGGTTCCTTCAGATGCTGGGCATGATGGTCTCCATGGAGCAGGTTATCCCGTACGATGCTCTAATGCGAAGGCCTATCCAGTTGTATCTGATGTCTCTGTGGAAACAGAGAACAGAACCCCTGTCAAAACTGTTGCCAGTTTTGGAGCCGATAATATCGCATCTTCTATGGTGGAAACAGCGTCAGAATCTCCTATTAGGGGTTTCGCTGCACCTACCCCGCCCCCAGCTGTCCGTCTACACGGATGCATCGCTGGAAGGGTGGGGTGCCTGCCTGGGAGAACCAGGTCTCGGGCACATGGACTCTCCCGGAGAGTCAGCTGCATATCAATCTGTTGGAAATGATGGCAGTGGAACTGGCGTTGGAAGAGTTCCTTCCGATGATCAGGGGCAGGGTGATATTGATACGGTCGGTCGATTCGACAGTAGTATCATATATAAATCGCCAAGGCGGGACCAGGTCGCCCACTCTGTGTATCAGGGTGTGGCACTTGATTCAATGGTGCTGGAATTACTCGGTTGTTTTGAAAGCAGCTCGTATTCCTGGCCGATTGAACATTCTGGCGGATGCTTTGTCTCGCAGACAGAGAATCCTGCCAACAGAATGGTCCCTCAACCCTCCAGTTCTGCGACGGATCTTCGAGCATTGGGGCAAACCCAACGTGGACTTGTTCGCCACAAAGGAAAATGCTCAAATCATGACATATGTCTCGCCGATTACAGATCCAAATGCCGTCGATACAGACGCTCTGGCGATAAGCTGGAGAGGGATGCATGCTTACGCGTACCCACCCACCATTCTTCTACCGAAGGTTTTGGTGAAGGTCAGGGAGGAACCGTGTCTGGTCCTGCTAATAGCGCCGTATTGGCCGAGCAGGGCGTGGTTCACGGATCTTCTAGATCTGCTGGTGGAAAATCCTGTGCAGTTGCCCGAGATTCCGAACATAATCTCCCAGGCCAAGGGACGTTTCCTACACGAGCGTCCCGAAATGTTCAATGACTGCGTGGATGTTATCAAACAACGTTCCATGTCGGAAGGCTTTTCTCGACAGGCTGCTGATTTCATCGCGGCTGCGAGAAGGAGGTCAACCTTCAAGTCATATAACAACAAGGTTAACAGATTTACAGACTGGTGTGAAGAAAAGGGTATTGATACCTTTCAATCCACTATCAGCAAATAGCAGACTTTCTCTGTGAGCTGTTCTTTTGAGGACTAGCTCCCGTCACAGTTGCTGGATAGAAGTCAGCTTTGGCATCAGTTATCCCTTGTCTAGCCAACAGGGATAGTCCAGAGGTGGCCCAGTTAAATGTGATGTTGAAGGGAATGAGCAATCTCCGACCGAGACAACCGGTAGTCATTCCAGCCTGGAGTCTATCTTTAGTGCTTAATGTACTGGCCAAGCACCCTTTCGAACCGTTGCGTTCGGCTAGTCTAAAGCATTTGACTCTAAAGGCGGTCTTTCTATTGGCAGCTTCCTCAGCTAGAAGGCGCAGTGAGATCCATGCGCTTTCGGCAGAGAGGAACCGATTTATTGTTTCTGGAGAAGGTCTGCGTCTTCTGCCAAGAGCAGAGGTTATGTCAAAGAACCAATCTTTGAGATATCCCGGCAAACCGATCATTATACCGAAGTTAACTAGGTTTGATCGTGATGCCAGTGTCTGGTGCCCGGTCCGTGCTTTGACTAAGTACAAGAAACGGACTGACTCGTTACGGTCGAACGATAGACATCTGTGGATCTGCCATAAAAAGTCTTATGGCGCCGCATCCATGGATACTATCTCTCGTTGGGTGGTCGAATGCATTCAGACTACTCAGGAGATGGCGACTGGGCACCAGGTGCAAGGCGTAAGGGCAGACAATGTCAGAGGAATAGCCGCCTCGACCGCCCTTTACAATGGTGTTCCGTTATAGGACATCATGGCCGTTGCACAATGGCACTGTGAGTCCTCATTCACGGATTACTATATGAGGGATGTGTCAGACTCAGCCAATCCACTCGCTTTAGCTGTTTTGAAACGATAGTTAGTGACCACACTGCTTTTCACCCTTTTCTCACTTCGGTAAGAAAAGAACCTAAAGCAGGCATGGTCAGGCGAGAGGATGTCAACCAGATTGTGTCACTGATGGCCGAACCGGTGAATGGTTGGAGGCGGTACGTCTGAAGTCCAATTATCATAAGGTAATTCAATAGTGAGAGTTTTTTGTATTATGGATATGTATCATGTTCATTCATCTTATATATTCATGCTCATTCCCAGGCTAATACATGGAGTATGCAGGGAGCAGTTAACCCTCTTGGCATATTTGTGTTTTCAGGCGAGATACATGTTCGTTGGTTCTCTCCCTTTTCTTAGGAGGAAAAAGGGGGGAGGACTGTGACGCGAATGTGATTCGGTTCCGTGAACTTGACGGTCCTTTTAGGTCTCCGTTAGTCAAGTTTGAAGTCTAAAATCTTTCTCCAAGGGGCAAAATTAGCATTTATGGCTTGCCCCTTCCCACCAGGTTACTGATCAAATCTGGTGTATATCAGAAGTAACAGAATGGTGAGTATTGATCGAAGGAGAATGCAGGAAATGTCAATTTCCCTTTCTCCGAGATCTAACAATACTCACCATTCTGTTACGGACCCAGCCTCCCAGCCCCACGGAGGCAAGCCATAGTCTTCTCTTGTTTGGTGGCTATGCAAACAATATGAGTTCTATGGTAAACGGGTACTCGGCAGTTGGGAGCCGAGTACCCGGTTCCCAGGAGTCGGTAAAGCTTTCTAAGTCTATAATCCTAGAGCCGCTGTCAGGGCCAGCTGTATATCAGAAGTAACAGAATGGTGAGTATTGTTAGATCTCGGAGAAAGGGAAATTGACATTTCCTGCATTCTCCGAGATCTAACAATACTCACCATTCTGTTACGGACCCAGCCTCCCAGCCCCACGGAGGCAAGCCATAGTTTTCTCTTGTTTGGTGGCTATGCAAACAATATGAGCTCTATGGTAAACGGGTACTCGGCAGTTGGGAGCCGAGTACCCGGTTCCCAGGAGTCGGTAAAGCTTTCTAAGTCTATACTCCTAGAGCCGCTGTCAAGGCCAGCTGTATATCAGAAGTAACAGAATGGTGAGTATTGTTAGATCTCGGAGAAAGGGAAATTGACATTTCCTTCACTCTCCTGGCTTTGTATTTGCTGGCTCCGAGTAGGGCGAATTCCAAGGCGCTCTGTGCTGGTGTCTCTTCTGGCATCCTTAGCACCTGGCCAAACATGAACCATCTTTGCTGGGCGACTTTTACAGACAGCAGCAATGTATTACACATCTTGTATAGTGCATCGTTGGAATTTATGCTATCTGGCCATCGGTGTCCAGTGATGGTGCGTAGGTGTTTGCGGTGGCAGGCATCGAATTTGTCTAGAGCTGCCTTTGGAGCTGCCCAGCTGTTACAGTTATACAGCATCAAGGATACACAGGTTGCATTGTATAAACGTAACCTTTTTATCAAGGGCATCTTTGATCTACGAATCCATAGCTTCCAGAGGGACTGGAAAGCTATGTTCCCCATGACACATCGTGCAGCAATGTCAGCAGTACTGCAAAGCAATGAGCCCAGAATTTTACTTTTCCTCCATGGTTCGCCGCCACGAAGTGGATCGTCATTTTCTTTAGTTTCATGCTTTGTAGATGTTGGTTAAACTCTGTTTTGGATTCATTCATAGGGATTCTCAATTTTTAGTTTGCTTGCAGCTATTGGGAGAAGTTCATCAAGCGGTTTCTTTTCCTCATCTATGAAGTCCACATCGTCGGCATATTCCATCTCTAGACGCATACACAACTGGTATTGACACTGGGAGGGGGTTTAGTTTTGTGGAACTTTCATGAAGGGATTTCAATGCAGCAGCAAGGTAACAGGTGAGGAGCACCAGAGATAGACCATTTCCCTGTAGGGAGCCGATTGATGTCTCAAACTCTACAGACTTCACTGACTAAACTCGTACTCTCAGCTTGGTGTCTGCAAGCAGTAGTCTCACTAGTCGTATAGCTCATCTTCATTGCAACTGGCCTGGCATAGTACATCTAGGATCTTTGAGCGTTTAATTGTGTCGAAGGCTCGTGACATGTCAATGCCCATTTTGTGGAATTTCCAGTGTTTGGACATGACTACAGACACAAGCATGCGTTGAGCCCATACAATGTCTGCGCAACTGCGCCTACGTTTGAAGCCACTTTGACATGATCACGTGAAGTAATCGATCTTGTCTCGGATGCGGCATAGAGTAACATTGGATAGGATTTTCCGTATGCTGTTGAGGAGCACAATGGGTCGCAGATTGGCTGGGGCCCGAGGTGGCTTCTTAGGCTTGGGTAGTGCGATAAGGGTGCCTTGGCGTACAGCGTCGATGGGAAGGTGGTGCATAAAAGATGAATTGATTAGGTGCATGATCGGTTTTGAGATAATGTCATTTGCATATTTGAATAGTTCATTGCTCATGCCATCAGGTCCAGATGCACGTCCATTTTTCAGGGCTTTAAGTGCCTTCTCAACTTGTGCTGTTTTAATTGGTGTTAGTAATGGCCTGGGGTCTCCTGAGAACGGGTGCAAGCGTTCATCATCGTTGTCAGTGAACTGTTCCTTGAACTATTCTCGGATCGCCCCTTTTGGCTTTTTCCTGTTCAGTCCCGATAGTGTCCTTCTGAGTTGTGTACAGTGAGTGGTGGTGTGTAGTCAGTAACTCTCAGGGCTCGGGCTGCCCGAAACGTTTTGTGACAGTCATCCGTGGCAGTGATTTCATCTTCTAGGGAGTCTGCATGTTGAATAGCAAGATCACTAATGTGGCGCAGAATAATATTGCGCTCCCGGGGTAGTTTGGTGCGGTCTTCACTTTGGCCACTTTGATAGATGCGCAGCCATAATGCTTTCTGCTCTGCTGACAGTTTTACTACTAGAGGGTCGTCAGTATACCTAGTTTGGTTGTTTTTAAGAACACCTATGGTGCTGCTAGCGGATGATTCCATAGACTTCAGAATTGTGGTTAGGGCTTCATTTGGATCGGAGCTGACATCGATGTTAGCTATCTGCTCCCCGAGGGCTTTTTTGTATGACATTTGACTGTCAGTTTCGTTGATGTGCTTGGATAGGTTGTAGGTGACTACCCTCTTGCCTGGTATGGGATTTATATATTAGGTAGAGATCGTTCATCTGAAGGCGTGTAATGACTAGCATATGGTCAGAATGGAGGTCTGTGCCTCCACACGAATGAGTGTTCCGGAGTAAGGTTTTTGGTTCTGTCTTGCATAGTATGAAGTCTATTTGGTTGAAGACAGCTGTTGTAGCCTTAGAACCTTTTGGGGCTTTGCGATCAGTAATGTGTCCAGTCCATGTTGTCCGTTAATGGCATGGGTGTTTTTTATAAAAGCCGTATTTGTGACAAATGGGCCATTGGAACTAAGGAATGCCACCAGTGCATCTCCATTGCTGTTGCGTGTGCCCTATCCATAGGATCCCATGCATAAGCCAAGTCCTGAACTTTTGTCCGCAATTCCGAGTTTACCCAGCTTGGAGTTGAAATCGCCACACACGAACAGTTGCCATCTAGCTGGGGTTGTAATGGCGGAGCTCAGTTATGCATAGAAGGAATCTAATATTGCTGGATTCGCTTTGGCTTTTTCGGTAGTTGGGCCGTATGCGTAGACAATTCGACACTTAGTGGTGGTGTGTTTTCGCGAAGGTGTAGCCAGGTCCTGAATGCAACGCGATCGCTGACGTATCCAAAACTAATGACATGATCCCTTGGTCCGATTACGAAGCCTAAGCCCCGGTATGTGGCCTGTTTTTGCTCCATGAGCACTAGCTTATGGCCTGTCTGTAGTTGCTGCTCTGAGTGTTTAGCTACTTTAGTCTCTTGAATGCATGCAATATCGATGTAATAGTGTTCACAGTCTGTATCTAAGGTTTGCCTCTTTGATGTTGCACTCAGACCACGTTACATTCCACGTAGCTATGGTAAGCTCCTGGGAAGATTGCGTCGTTGGAGGATGTCGAGCACAGTTTCTTGTTTGAGGAAGGGTAGACATAATCAGAGTTGCCTCTGTATGCGGATGTCAGCCCGCAATCCTTGATGACTTAGTTTCCCAACAACGTTGGTCCTTACCGAGAAGACCACCGTGAAGGTGTCATCTTTCTCCCTTAATTGCTTATGTCAAGAGAATACACCTGCAAAATAATTTTCAATTTAGGAATCTGAAATTTCAGTTGTCTAGATGTTTAATAATAATAATAATAATAATAATAATACTACTAATACTAATAATAATAATAATAATAATAATAATATTTGTTATTGTTGTTAATATTACAGGTAGAGAAAGCTTCACGGATCTTACAATTGCTCATTGACAATTTTGGAATGTCTGGTATGTTTGGCGATAGTAACATTGAGTTCTTTGCTGAAACTACTGACACTGGCGTTCATACTACTGAAGCATTCCGTTATCAGTATCACTACCCACCAGAAGAAATTGTACCACGTATGTTGTGTTCACCATTGTGTGTTGTACTCATTAACCTGTGCACGGTGTTGCTCATCCATACATCCACAAATGTTAGATTGCTTTTCAGTACCCTACCTGTAACACTAGCACCAGTTATTTGTTTTGTCTTTTCTGCTTGTCTATGGTTTATGATGTTTGTAATTTCCATAATTTATCAAGACAAATCTCAGTAAATTCTCAACTTTGCAGAAAGATCCCAGTAGCATGATAAATTGTAAATACATTTGTTAATGCTGCTGTTGAAAATTATTGTTGTTAAGAACCCATAAGACACTCAGTCTTGTTTCTGTTAGCGACTAAGTGGCATGTTTTGTTACTTTGATATTGAGTGTAGCGTTGCAGGTAACATATTAACCATTTAACTCTCACCATATCTCATTTTCTAGGTAACCATACAGGAAAACTGTTGAATATTTTGAAATTAATTTGACTGGAAGGCATTGCTGCCTAAGGCAGCAATGACTTCCAGTCAAATTAATTTCAAAATAGTGAACAGAAAAAGTTTTTATATCTTAAAGAATGTAGGTTTTCAGGGGTTTGGCGGTGAAGAGGTTAACCTTCGCTTACTAGGACCAATAAATTAATCGTAATGTAGTGTGAATATTTTGTTGAAAATTCTGAAACTAATTTAACTGGGAGCGGTTCCTGCCTATGCATATGACAGCAACAAATTCCAGCCAAATTAGTTTCAAAATATTCAACAACTTTCCTGTATAGCTGTCTTCAACAGGTGCCAGTCAAATTAGTTTCAAAATATTCAACAGACTATTCTTTACATTCAATAAGGAAAGTTTTTGGAATGTAAGGGTTAAATGATTAATTTCCTGACAATATAATGCTATTCCCCATGGATACTACAAAGTATGTTCCATTAGTCATGTTAGTGAAACCTCTTTGAAGTCAAACATACGGAATGAATTTGTACCAAATTCAGAAATATATAGATTTACCCGTGATAATAAAGATTCGTCAAGAAAATTAAAATTTTTACCAGCTGAATGTTCATTTGCAAGGCCAAGAGACGTCTATTTTTCTAATTTACCACTGGAATGACTGGTCAGTGATCGAGCCAGTCGTTCCAGTGGTAAATTTTTTTAAATAGTCTTCTCTTGACAATTAAACGGTTAATCCTTCTAACATGGAGCCCAAGTTCTATTTCCATGAACTTAACTCAATATGAATCTTGAAACATAGACGGATCATTACAGTGTTTCTTTCTGTTCAAGTGGCAATACCGGTGTTTCATACTCTTTTTGTTAATATTTGACGGAGTTATTCCCCTTAGCATTAAATCATGGTATATTCTGCATTGGTTTTGTGTGCCTGTATTCAGTTTATTGTGCTATGTTTAGTTTTCTACCTATATCCTGTTGATTTTGTATTAAATTTGTTGTTAATTTTGATATTTTGTTTGTGTCACATGTTATATTTTTATGTGGCATGGTGGTAGATATACACTTTCTAACATGACTGACTACACAGTATACTTCAATTATGTTTGAGATAAGACAAGTATATAATGGATTTTCTTGATTTTGGTATTGAAATATTAGGCTCGTCTGTTAAAAGTTGAATGATCATATGATATGACGTGAGTACATGTGGTTCATCATTAGTTTTGATGTCAAACTGATTATGATTTCTGTTTCATAATTCATATGCATTAATATTAGTGCATTTTTATGAATAGGGCATTGCATGCATGTGTGCGCATATGTGTGTGCACGTGCATGCGCGTATGTGCATGTCCGGAGCTGTGGCTCGAATACTAATGAGCAGAGTTGGCTCAAATTTTAACATAACAAAGAATCTTATCATGAAAGAGGGTTTCCAGACGTTTGCTGGGATCCGGATAAAAATGAGTATATCCAGATAGGATCAAATTCCAGACCTATAGATATGTCATAAACTGCTGTTTCGATTTGGCAAAATTGTTAACACAAGAATGGACATAACAGAACACGAAGATTGCCTAACTTTCAGCATGATCTAAAAACAAAAATCAGGAAAATAAAAACCCAAGAAAATTAGACAAATTTCTACATTTATGGATTGTCAAACATCGCAATGAAGTAATAGCCATATTTATGTCAGATTTAAAATTCTATGTATCTTCGACTCAAATTTATTAACTCTGATCCCTAATGTTTCAGTGTCTTAATTACCAGACAACTATGTAGGTAAGCAGTTGAATATTTTGAAAATAATTTGACTGAATGCTGGCACCATAGGCAGCAATAGCTCCTAGTCAAGTTAGTTTCCAACTATTCTACAAAATATTCCTTACATCAAAAAGTACTTGTCATTTTTAGTCTGTAAAGATTAGCATGTATTTTCCGAAAATACATTCACAGATATACTTCCAATCAGTCATGATAGAAAGTGAATTTGTGCACTTTCCCTTGTACCATATAGCACACTGTTTTTGCCTCTTGCATGAATAGGAGAGGAGTCACTGAGATGGTTTGTACTGGTTCTACAGGAGGAAGCGGAAAGGCATGGTTTTGACCCGTGTAAGGATGGTAAGGGAGAGAACTCTGTCTGTCAGACATATTCCATTTTGGGATTTTATCATACAGAGAATGTTATTTAGGCAGGCCCATGCTAGTAAAAATTCCCTACAGCTAGTACTAGGCCTTACATTTGGCACACCCACGTCATTTCTCAAATGATATTTTTAGCACTTCACTGAATACTGCCCAAGCCAGCTAAAAATGGCATCTACAGAGGTAGGGACGAATTCCCATTTGCAGGCCAAGAGAAGACCTTTGACACGTGAATAATTGGTTTGAAAGGGAGCCAGTCATTCCAGTGGTCAATTTTCAAAGATAATTTTCTTTTGACCTGCAAATGCGAATTTGATCACCAAATAGTTTAATTGTCATGATCAAAAGTTGACCACTAAATGGTTAAGACGTTATTACTTCACTAGTGTGACATTGTGCAAGGAAGATGTGTCCATTGTATATCAAAATTTTACAATAGTTCATCCTTTTCAAAATTAACATCAATGAACATTTCTTACTATGCCCCACCCATTTCTTACTATGCCCCACCCATTTCTTACTAAGCTCTGACCTTTAGTACACACATTTGAATCAAGTTTAATACGTTAAACACTGAATTCCAAGAATGCCAATTTCGAGGTAACTATGCAAGTAGTCTGTTGAATATTTTAAAACTATTTAACTGAGACTTTCGTAACGGACAATTACCGCTTTCAGCTGTCACCTACATTATTTTGAGTGTGACATCAGCTAACAAGTGATGTATTTGATTATAATGTCAACTGTCTCACTGCTACAAGCCACCAGACAATTTATTTAGATTAATTAATGAGAAAAAACTCCTAACATGCCAAATATTTTGAAAACAATTTGACTGAAAGTTGTTGGTGCCTTTGCCACTAACAACTTTCAGTCAAATTGTTTTCAAAATATTTAGCAGTTCCAGAGAAACAAACCTTGGAATATGTCATCTGCAAAAACTTGGCCAGCAAGTTAAGTGAGAGATCAGATCCATCCATTTCAATATGGAAAATGAGATTGAATAATGCAAGTGGTAAAGGTGCTCAGATGTTAGACGTTTGTGGTGTTATCTTATTCCTAGCGCACAACCGTATATGTTCCGCCCTTTACCCAATGTACACTCTTACGATTATGTTTGCACCTATAAAATAATACAATGTTTCACAGTACACTATTTTATGATAATGTTTGCACCTATGCAATAATACAATGTTTCACACAATTATATACTAGTTTATATCTTTGAGGAATAAATTATTGACTGTATCCAGTTTTCATATCATGTCGGTTTAGCTGCTATCTTGAAATTAAATATACCAGCCATGCTGTTTCCACATCATGAGAACATACTTACCTCCCTAACACACTTGATATACTAGTATATCGGCTCTAAATTCAATACTATTCAGAATTATAAAAAGTTAGGTGCCCCTACTGGGCAGTGGAATGTACACAGTGATGCACATGTCAGACCCCCACCTCTGCGCATGCGCATACTGGCACTTCCGTTTTCTATTATATTGGCTTATAAGCAACATTGAAAACAATTTGAAGCTCTATTTTGTAGAATTTTCATTCATTTTCTTTCATCCATTTCACTATGGCTGAATCTAAAGCATCGGAGGAGTCTGCCTCATCATCTATTAAGGTGATATTGTTCCATATATTATTTAAGACTTGTAACATTTATAAGGTACCGGTTTTCATTCGCGGCCGACCAGGCGTTAACATGTTTTTAGGCTCTGGGAATCCTTGTTAAATTATCACAGTTCTACTAATCCCTTGTGTCTGTGTCCACAGGCTCATCTTATGAAGGTAGAGCTCTTGGTCTTCACTCAGAGGTTGATCACGTTTCCCCTTTTGTGACTTATCATATGATATGTCTACGGGTCAGAGATATAAAATGAAAAATAACTCCCTCCTTTTGTCCCATCCCCTTCATCAGACTACAGACTCGGTGGATGGTATGGACATGATTTCTGCACAAGAGGATGGTTTACCTGTGTTCAGGATACGGGAGTTTATTAGTTATGGCACCTAATTATTTGAAATTTTTATAAATTTTTGCTGCCATCCTTATTGCACTGTATTCTCTCTTGTGGTTGTGCATGGGTGCTCAGATATATAATTATAGTATTATATTATTCTTGAGTGATGAATGTATGTAGTCCTAGGTATTTCTTGCATTCATAATCTGATATCTCCTCCCCTTGAAGGGGCTTTTGCTTTGAGGTTTGATATCATAATCAGCCAGATTTTTTCAGTTTTCCTTGACGTCATAATCTTGTTTTTTAAAAAGAGGATCTCTTGATGTCATTATCATATGTTATGAATGTGTAGAGATAACTGGGTGTCATGATCAGTCTCTCTGTTCTTTCTAACATTCTCATGTTATCCCTGGCTGTGATTTTTATTCCTTATTTTGTTATGAAGACATCGGCCCCTTCGGGGTTGTCAGTAATAAAAGTGGTTGTCTTCTCTCTGCAGTTTTAAAAAATATTTAAACCGTAACAAAATTAACAAACTAAAATACTCATTCTCTTCGTATGTCTACCTTTGCAGAAGTCATCATGTCTATCTTGTCTGAAGCATCTTAAGGCTAGATTTTTCCCCCACCTCTGCCCATCTTGCACAGATTGTAGGCTATCTAACAAATGTGCTATTTGTAAAGAGGGGGGCCATCTAGCCTCTGAATTCTTCTGCTCTCAGGCGAAGATGATGGTAGAGCACGGCAAGAGGGTGAGGAGACGGGTAAGAAGAAGGCCTTCGAGAAGAATGAGCTGGAGGCCTTCAAGGTAGAGTTAGTGAGTGAGATACGCAGGACCTTGTAGGACCTGATGCTTCGCGGCATGTTGCCGGGTACAGGTGTTTCAACTTCCTGCGCATCGACCTCAGTGCAGGTAGCCCCCATCCCTGGATCATGCCCTCCTAGTTCGGACAAAGGTTTCAGTGATCCAGGGCTGGCCGACTTGTACCAAGGCTTGATGTTCGCATCGCCTGGTGATCCAGCGGTGTGAGTAGCATCAGGTGGGACCCGACCAGCGGGTCTGACCACGATCACTCGCGGAGTACCCTCGTCATCTGCCTATGAACCTTCTCCTGGTCAGCCTGGGTTAGCTTTCTTTGCTAATCCGGAGTCTAACTTTCCTGACCAGGATGATGATGAAGCCTACCTGCTTGGTCCACGGGATGAACATGAAGTCATGGATGCGAGCGTTTACACTCCCCTCATGGGGAGTGCGGCCGCTCGCACCTATAGTACCATTCCCTCGGGAGCGGGTTTCATGATTCAACGTTTGGGCCGATTTGGAGCGGACGGCCGCCTGTATAAGATACCATTTAGCCGTGGAATCTTATACGGACAACCCGGAGAGCGCTAGTATGGCTTATGACCCTCACACGAGTGCGGCCCTGGTGCGCGGCCTGCCCGATGCACGTCTGTAGCCTCCTCCACAGCCCCACCTGCGAATGCCATTGAAGATGACGAGGGCCCGCTGCTCATCGGCAATTCATAGGTGGCCACAGACGAAGACTGGTCTGATGCATGCGCGTGGCTCCTCACTGTCAGACCAGAGCTCTCCGTGGATGAAACGGCCGCCAGTAAACCGCGGGCGTGGTTACAGGCTAAGCCGTTGGCCACCTCGTCTCAATCTCTGCCGTATGCAGAGCATATTGTAGATATGTTCGCTGCGGCAGAGGAGTCAATTAGACTGAAAGGTCGCCTCGCGACCCCCCCCCCCCCCCTCCCACGAGGTTGCTAGACGTCGAGTTAGTGCCAGTTAGTACACTCGGTATGGTTTAGCATCCAGACAGAGCGCGGACGAGTACGCCGCTTTGGATGAAGACACACGGCCAGGCTCTCGTGCTGACATGGGAGCGCTGTGCTCGGGTGCTATGCGCACAGCAATCCCGCACTGCGTGATACCGAGGAGAGTTCACGAGCAGCAATCAGTGCACTGTCTCATGTCCCTCAGCTGCTATCAGGGCTAGTAGCAACCTCGGTTCACAAGCAGCCTAGTCCAGTGACAGTCCAATGAGCCATCCTGGATGGTATCAACCTGGCCTTGGGCTGTGACTAGGTCGGTGACCAAGTCACTGAGGACGAGGCGCACATTTGCACTGGACATTCTGTGCCCGTCCCAAGAGCTCAAGTCACGCTTATTGCAAGCACCGATGGCGGGCCCTGGTCTGTTTGGAGGTGAGGGTTGTCGACACCTCCAAGAGACAGTGAACTTGGTCAACAACCAGAGGGCGCTGCGTGCACAATTTGAAGTGTTGCGCAGAGAACACGTGCATGTTCAGCCCTTGGCTGTTCGACAGCAGTACGCTCGTGGCAGTGCTGGCAGTGTCAGAGGACAGCAGGCCAGCCAGGTTCAGAAACCTCACCGGCCACGCCAGCAGCAGCGTGCTGCTGTAGCCAGCCAGCGCTCCAAGCGCAGCCAGCCAGGTAGCAGCCTGCGCACCGGGGTGCACATGGCGCTGGGCGCTGGAAGCGGCGCGTGGTAACCGGGCTTGATGGTCTAAAGAATTTTCGGTTACCACAGATACCACTCTGGTGTTGTCACACGTACCAGAGAAACGCCCACTTCTAAAATTTATGTGTACCCCGCTAATCCTAGGTGCACCAGTGGGAGGTCGATTGACTCCATATTCAGGAGTGGGAGCGGTTAATTCAGGACTGCCTAGTCTTGCAATGGCTTTTGCGCGGATACAGTCCAGAGTGGATAATCGGTCCGCCATTGCATCTGTCTCTGGTACCGGTCTGGACTCAAATTCCAAGAGATCCAGACAATCGTTTGTGCATAGAAGAGGAGATAGAATCTCTAATTCTAAAAGAAGCAATTCAACCGGCGCAAGATTGTCCGGGCTTCTATTCAACCGTGTTTCTTGTGACAAAGAACACGGGGAGGGGGGTGGGTGCGGGTGGGAGGGGGACGTAATGGGGTGGGGACCAATTCTCAACCTCAAACCTCTAAACAAGTTTATAGACACACCAAGTTTCAAAATGGAAACAATGAAATTGGTGTTGTTGGGGTTAGAGAAGGGGATGTGGACAGCTTCAATAGATCTGAAAGATGCTTATTTCCTCCCATTCGAAATCTCACAGATTTAGGCTGGATAATCAACTTTCAAAAATCAAAGCCAATTCCATCCCAGAAGTTTGTTTACCTTGGTATGTTCTTCGATCTGGAGATAGGATAAACACTGGAGATAGGATATGTTTATCTATCCCAAGAGAGAGTGGAGAATCTCTCGTGCATTCAATTGGTTTGCAGCAGTCGTTATATTCTAGCACGAGTCTATCTTAGAATGCTAGGTCTGATTGTTTCAATGGAACCAGTCATTCCTCAGGCGGCCTTGCGCAGGTGGCTGATTCAGCTGTTTCTCATGACTCAGTGGACTCGAGAGTTCAGGATCACTGGACTCGCACATGGTTTTCAGCACTTTTTTTTGCAGTCCTTCAAGGTATTCAACTGAGAATTGGTATATTACTTTGTTATGAGAAGTTACAGACCAAGTTCGAGTTTCAGGCGTATGCGTCAATTTTTGATGGAGTTATGCCCCCTTTCGACTTAAGAAATACGAAAAATATCAGCTTTCCGCACTTTCGCACTACTTCAAGATCGGTGAAAATCGGTGCATCGCTTTAGTATAAGGAGTTACAGAGCACGTTCGCGTTTCAGACATTTTTGTCAACTTTTCGTGGAGTTATGCCCCCTTTCGACTTATGCAATACAAACTTTTTAGTTTTCCGCACTTTCTTTAGCAGTCTTTCAAGATATTGTACTGAGAATTGCGACATTACTTTATTATGAGAAATTACAGACCAAGTTCGAGTTTCAGGCGTTTGCGTCATTTTTTGATTGAATTATGTCCCCTTTCGACTTATGAAATACAAACATATCAGCTTTCAAGACTTTCCTTCTCCTTCACCATATATAACTGAGACTTGGTTTATTGCTATGTTATGAGAAGTTACAGATCAAGTTCGAGTTTCAGCTGCTTTTGACAATTTTTAATGAAATTTTTGACTATCTCTAAAGATTTATATCACCAGGTAGGGGACATGTATTGCAAAGCAATACTTACAGAATGCTTGTTTGTAATTAGTTTTCCTCTGCTATTTACAAATATCACATTTGTTAGTAGGGAATCCCTACTGTTTCCGGTTACATTCTCTTCATCCATGGGGGATTGGGGGAGGGGGGGAAGAGAGAAGAGGTGATTTCCGTGCTCAAGCCATCAGAGGTCAGTATATATGACCATTTTGTTTTTTGTCTTGTTGGTTGTGTCATGTTATTATTTAATATGGTGATGGTTAATGTCTCTTAATTGTGGTTCTTTCAGAGTTTTTTTAAAATGAAGCAATTCTTTTTCCAATGTCTAGTAATACTTTTTTCAAGTATTAGAGAACGTGCTAGCCATTTAGAGCAGCGTTTTTCCATAACCTTCCTCAGAAAGAGAGGGTGGGGGTGGGAGGAAAGCGCATTTGCTTTTCAGTCTATCTCTTCATCGGTCGATTATCCGATGCAAAATTCTATTCCTGGTTGTGTTTTCAGACACAATTTCAGATGTTTTAAATCTTGAAAATTCAAAGAGCTAGTCTCTTCGAGGGTGAACTGGTTTTAGGACCTTGTCTCCCTTCCGCCAAATTTACTTTCAAATTCCGGCTTTTATCAAGAGTGTTAGGGAGATAAGTATGTTCTCATGATGTGAAATAAGAAAATTTATCAAATTTCTTTTTCACGAGTGAGATGACATACTTACCTCCCTAACAGGATCCCCATGGAGACCTGATTTTTTGAATAGTTGCTTCTATGTCAGCCAATATTTAGTAACGGAAGTACCAGCATGCGCAGAGATGGGGTCTGGCATGACTGTACATTCGACCTGCCCAGTAGGGGCACCTAACTTTTTTTAATTCTGAATATTATTGAAGTTAGAGCCGATATACTAGTGTATCAAGAGTGTTAGGGAGGTAAGTATGTCATCTCACTCGTGAAAAAGAAATTTGATAAATTTTCTTAGTTTCCATCCTCGCACACTATTGTCATTTATTAATTAAAGTTGCATATTCACAGCAGAATGGTTCAAAATAAAATTGTTAAAATTATATACTTTTAGAGGCTTAAATTGTGTGCCTAGATGTAATGAAACGAAATAAATCTTAGCATATGATGATTTCATTATGTATAACTTAATATCATTTTTTAAGTTATCAAATTGAATTAGAGGCACGAGTCTCTAATTCAAATTCACAAATAAACCTACAAAATTTATTTATATGGAATGAAATCATCATATGTTAAGATTTATTATGATTCATTACATTGGGGTACACAATTTAAACCTCTAAAAGTATATAATTTCAATAAATTTATTTTCAAGCATTTTGGTGTGAATATGCACCTTTTAATGTATGAGTGTTTCAGATTAACCATCTAATGGTCTGGATTGGCCAAGAAAATCTAAATATTTCCTAATTGAATGACTATTTTTGAAAATTTAACAGTGTAATGACTGCTGGTTATTTATCCAGGCATTCCAGTTATAAATTTTCCAAAATTATCTGTTGGCCTGCAATCATGCAATGGAACATTCCTCATGATCACTGCAGATGGCGTTACATGAATAGGTGGTGCAATGTAGGGTAAACCAAACAAGTAATTGAATCAAGTTTTACGTAATAGTGTCTTGGTTTTATCGGGAAAATTTGAGAAGCAGTCAAACGTCATCTGTATATAAATACTAGATGTCAACTTTGTCGTGAACAGTAAAAATTGAAGTCACATACCAAAGTCAAGTGCTTAAACATGAATTAATAATTTGTACATTTTTGAATTCTTTCTAAAGGTTAATATATTCTCTTTAAGGGAAGGTTATCTTTATAAACTTTATTTAGTGTACTGTAACTTATCCCCCCCCCCCCCACGCACTCACGCACGCACGCACGCACAAACCCACGCACACACACACACCTCCCCAATGACAAATCCGGCGAAAACCAGTCTTTGCAGCAGTTTTGAAGAGAAAACTATTTCTGAAATTTGACCACTGGAATGACTGGTTGATAACCGAGCCAGTCATTCCAGTGGTAAAAATCTCAAGAATGCTTTTTCTTGGCTTACAAACGAATACAGACCGAGGAAATTGTGTGATTTTATTGACTAATTTTGACCATTAAAGGGTTAGTGATAACTTTTTGCTGATCTTGATGTATATTTCAGCCATACAGTACAGCTAAAAATGACTTAGAATGTTTCAAAAATAAAATAAAACGTCCTGTTGAATATTTTGGCCGTAATTTGATTGGCAGCAATGGCTTCCAATCAAATTACGGCCAAAATATTCAACAAAACATTTCTTACACCGTGTACAAGATAAGATTTGACTAACTAAAACTTTATTTGGGGGAACCTAGATTATTTCTGAGCTGCACTGTACATTATGAAATGCAATATACCATATCTCATCTTGCCGTCGTCGTATTTTCAGCAATCTCAGAGGAGCATTTTTTGGAGCTTGCCTCTGCCCAAGTGCACCACTACAGGGATTCCAGTGAAAGTCCGGCTCGTGACTCTCTAGGGGAAGTAACTCTAGGCCATTTATCTCCTTTATCTCAGAGCACTGAGTCAAATTTGCTTCAACAGGCGAATACTGTTTCTGCACCGGAGGTGTCAATGGCTCCTTCACCAGAAGTACAGAAGGTCCGTATATAACTAGATTAACCATATAAAATCCAGCCAAAATCCATCCTCCGCAGTAGTCTTGAGGAATGTCTATTTGCATACCAAGGGAAGACTATTTTTGACAATTTACTCCTAGAGTGCCCGGCTCGACAACCGAGCCAATATATTCCAGTGGTAAATTTTCAAAAATAGTCTTCTTCTCCCGCAAATGGACATTAAATATACAAATATTGTGGTTTTCTTGAAAATTTGATCAATAATGGATTATGACCCATTGAAATTTGCCAAGAATCAGGAAATTAGGCCAAAGCAGGTCGAAAAATCAAGTTTTAAGAATATATCCTTTGAACTATTTGGCTGATTTGTATGACAATGGTGGAACATTAACGGAAGCTTAATGAAGATTTCAAATATGTAATCAGAATTAGACTAGTGTTATGTATGCATATGATGACCTTTTGACCTTTAATTTGTTCTCGAAATTGACTTTGTGTAAGGCACCTGCGAATGAAAAATTAGCTGAGCCAAATTTTACATTGAGATGTTTTCTACATCATATTAGATTATATTTGTTGTTATTTTTACAATTCACCTATGAAAAAAGGTCATTAAAATATGAAAATCCACACTGTTAATGTAAAAATGTGTAAAATTTAAGCAAGTCTCATTGAGTCATTCATAACTCACAGTGAGTCATTATTAGCTCACCTGGCGTGAACTTAGGTCATGTGCGTTTATGCCATAGTGACCAGCATCTCTCTGTCATCTGTCCATCACCAACTTTTCCATTAAAGGAAAAAGAAGCACTCGGCCATTTTCAGACAAATATCTCGGGAAGCATCATTGCATCATAGAGATCCAAGATTTTTCAACTGTTGCTGATTGGTCGATTTTGGCGGTGGACATCTTGGATGTTGCACTATATTTATAAACTCCTTTAACCATCTGAAACTGCTTGGCTGATTGAGGAATCCAGTTTTAGCTATGACCAGCCCATCTGTAGCTGAGCTCCACTCACACTTTGCCCGTGTTTGGGTTGATCGATCCCTAAACTCCCTGAATATCAATTTCCAGAAAACTATACAGGTAAGCTGTTGAATGTTTTGAAACTAGGCAGCAACATCGTCCAGTCAAATTAGTTTCAAAATATTCAACAACATGTTTATTATGTAGTAAATACTTACAATTCATACAATAACGCTTAGTCTGTCATCAATTAAGCATTCATGACTAACTTATGTACATTATTCATGATGTTATTGATTATGGCCTCATCCTACACGTCACATAGTTGATTATGATATCATAAGGTTGATGGATAAACTGGAAAGTTAGATTGATTTGAAACTCAAGACAGTTCCTCTAAGTTAAATTCCACTAAGCCAAGGGCTGAAACGAGTTTTTGTTCAAAAGTCTTAATTTGGTAGATATTCTGGTGAATATTTTGTAACTAATTTGACTGGAAACTGTTTGCAGACCAAGCAATTATTTTTGAAAAATTTTCAATGAATTGTTTGGCTGTGTTATCAAGCCAGTCCTTCCAATGGTAAATTCTCATAGATAATTTTTAGATGGATTGAGTATTAAAGGGTTAAATAATAAATATTTCAAAATGCATTTAAGAAAGATTCTAGTCCTTAATTAACCCTTACCACTCTGGTGTCAAAATTTTTAATTTTCAAATTAAATTAAAAGATTAACTGGTGTTCATTTTTCAACAAATTTGGTGGGAGATGGTGGTGTCTTAGACAGCAACATCTTGCACCAAAATTGTTGAAAAATGAACACCAGTTTCTTTGATATTGACGGAGTAAAAGATAGAATATTGACATCAGAGTGATAAGGGTTAACATGCAAGCTGGCCAAAACAGCCTCTGCAGTGAAAAATGTCCATTTGCAGACCAAGAGATTATTTTTGAAAATTTGTCACTGAAAGGATTGACTTGGTTATCAAGCCAATCATCCTAGTATTGAATTTTCAAAAATAGTCCTGGTCTGCAAATGAACATTTTCTATGAGAATTTCTTTAGCAAAATTAAGAATTAAAGAGTTAAGATGACTCGTTTATCATATCATAAGGAAATGAATACATGTAAATGATTAGAACAGTTCAGCAAAATTTACATGTAAGTTTTATCATATTTCTATTAAGCATTAAATAATGTTTATCTTTCTTCAGCGTCCAAAGTCTTTAGAAGACAGCCTGAACGAAGTAAAAGAGCTCCAGCAGCAAAAAAGTTTAAGCCGTTTTAATTCTGTAAAACGCAAGCAGCTTGAAAGGTTACGGCAACGTTCCGATTGGTTTCTAGGACCTAATTACTCACAGTGTATTAATGGGCGTAGTTGCAGCTTAGTGTCCACAACACGTACAATCCAAATTGAGAACCGCTTATACCATTCCAAACATGACAATGGTGTCACAAAATCCTCTTCTGAGGGCGCTGTGCTCGATGGAATAGGCTCAGACATTGATAGTGTATTTACGGAGGGAACAAGTCGTAGTGAATCTCCAGTTTCTGATGGCCACATGGATCAGGCGGCGTACATGCATGAGCATCGTCACGCAATGCAAAGTGACGAGACCACAGATGCATCATTCGTGCATGATGAATTTGATAATTCCGTATCCAAGCATGTAGAAGATTCTAATGACGCTGACATTGATGCTGATGACGAGGATGAGGATTTGACGGAAACAGCTGTTAGATATTATATAGTAGAACACCAATATGGAAGTAGCAGCTAGTATATATTGATTAATTATTAATCATAATGTCATTCATCATCATAATAAAACAGTGGTAGTTTATAACATCAGATTTAAATCTACTGTTTTCACAGAAATATTTGCAATGTAAACTCAATCTCAGGAAGAATTAACATTCATTCATTAAGAGGATAAAGATGATATGATAAGTAATGTACCATCCACACATGCCGCTAAAACATATAAGATTTATTTCTGTATTTCTAACTTAAACTGGCAGCTATTAATTGGATGTGATCTTGTTTTGGATAATTATGTTTTCAAATTCTGTCTATTTTACAATCCTCGCTTTGCAATCATGTATTCACATACCTTTGTCATATAGTCATATCTGTCTTAAAGGTGCACATTCACACCAGAATGCTTGAAAGTAAAATGGTTAAAATAGTATACTTTTTGAGGTTTAGCTTAAGTACCTCACTGCAATGAAACAAAATAAAGCGTAACATATGATGATTTCATTCCTTATACATTGAAATAATTTAAGTTGTAAAATAAAATTAGAGACGTGTAGTATCCCTAATTCAACTTCACAACTAAAAAAATTAATTATAATTTATATAGAATCAAATTATCATATGTTAAGAGTTATTTTGTTTCATTATATTGAGATAGACAATTTAAACCTCTAAAAATATACACGTTTAACAAGTGTATTTCTAAGCATTCTCCTGTGAAAGTGGGACTTGAATCAACCTGATTATCGATCATCAGCCGGTGGTCACTAAAGACAGGTAATCGCTTTCAAATTCTACAGATAATTTGTCATCGAAAAGGCTTTTTATCACTCAAGTTAGTAAAAAACAGCTCCTGTTGTCTTGAGAAATGGGCATGTGCTCGACAAAAAAGACTGTTTGAAACTTTACCACTGGAATGATTAACTCGATAACTGAGCCAGTCATTCCAGTGGTGAAATTTCAAAAATAGTCTTCTTTTGTCCGGCAAATGGCCATTTTCTATGAGAAAATTTAAATTTTCTTTAATAAATTGGATGATTGAAAGTTTAAAATTTAAGCCCTTTATTGTTCAAATTTGGTTAAGAAAATCTAAATTTTGTGATAGAAAATATAGATTTGCAGACAAGTAGATTTTTTTCTAGATATACCAATGAAATGATTGTTGCTGTTTTTGAGCCAGTCATTCTCGTTGTAAATTTTCCAAAAAGAGAATTTTTTTGGTCTGCAAATGGACATTTCTCAAAATCACTTTGGAAGTTGTTTTTGGCTGGCTTGTCAATTAAAAAGTTAGAGATTGCATATTTGGCCTCAAAAGACATTTGTGGTCAATTAACCGTCTAATTGTCAAGAAAATATTATTTTCTTTGTATAGGAATGTCCATTTGCAGATAAAGAGAATACATTTTAGAAAACTTATTGCAGGAATGACTGAGCCTGTCATTTCAGTGGTAAGTTTTTAATACCATTCCCTGTCTGCAATTAGATGTTTCCCCAAGACCAATTTTTGATCGATAATAGACATGACTGCGTGTACATATTTAACAGCCAACAGAAACAGCAAGTAGGATAAGTGATTTTCTCTAGACTCTGACCTTATCATATCATCTTTATAAATTATCATCATTGAGTTTTACTCAATAGCTAGAAAAGTGTCTGATAGACTGACCTTATGATACCTTTTCTCTTTACAGCTATAGCATGTCTTAACCCTTTAATGACTAAATTTATTAAAAAAATTAAAATATTTACTTATTTTTGTCCATTTGTAGGCCAAGAGAAGACTATTTATGAAAATTTTCCACTGTAATGACTGGCTCTGTTACCGAGCCAGGCATTTCAGTGGTAAATTTTCAAAAAGTCTTCTCTTGGCCTGTAAATGAACATTACTCAAAACCACTACAGAGGCCGGTTTTGGCCTGTTTCGTCATAAAAGGGTTAAAGCTATTGAATGTTGTTATTTATATTAAATAATCAAACCGGCTCACATTATGACATGCCGTTTGGGTCCAAGAAATGACAGTTCTATGAGACAAAGGGGTGAATGAATAACGGATGTAAACACTCATCATCACCAACCAATTGAAATTTTCTGTGTCAACTGAACTGTATTAAAGATGAATCGTTTGACTAAAAGATTAAATACTAACACATACTGGTTAGTATTCAGTGACATATTATTAATAATAAATTCCCATTTTCCGTAACTTCTAAGAGGCTTGGCATGCTTGGTATTGCTATTGCAAACAATGGGCTAATTAATATGCCTCGTACGTTAGAAAATGATTTTCTCAGTAACCACATAGAAGTTAGCAGACCGTTCTTGGTTTGAACATTTGACAGATAAACATAACATTTGCGAAAACACAGTTTTTGTGTATCATCACATTATAGTTACAGATGCCCAGGCCTGCCATGTTCGGCCTTCTAACTAGCGCCTGAAGACTCAGTCAGGTTTTGTTTAAAGTTTCAATAGTTGGACTGTTAATAAATATACCAAAAATGAGAATTTATTATAACACTATGTTATTCTTATTGATCTGTACTGAATCTTTAACATGACAATCCAACTTTAAGCTTTATTCCTTTAACGGTTGAGATTTGTCAAGATTTTCAATTAGTGAATGTTCAATTCTAGACCAAGAGAAGACTTTTTGAAAATCTTCTACTTGAATGACTGGTTCGGTCATCGAGTCAGTCATTCTAGTGTTAAATTTCCAAAAATATGTTTCTGACTTCTACATGGATATTCAATAAACAATATCACTTAGTGGCCATCTTTAGGCCCACATAGCATGGTAGCTAAAGCTGAGTTGGCTGTAGTTAAATAAGAATTGATTGGCAATGTATGAAACATGACATCATAAACTCATGACATCACATGTAACATTCCTTTTGTATGCAGTTCTGTATACAGTGATTGAGAAATTATTATATTATATATTAGAATATTTACAAGAGAGATTTTTATTAAACATTGATATTGTTTATATAAATCCACTGATCATCCACTAAGATTTTATCAAGACGATTCATAATGGACCATTTCACATCTGTATTTCCAATTAGAAATGTGTCATTATTCTTAAACAATTCAACATTTCCAGATGAGCATTATAGAAAGGCTGTTGACTATTTTGAAATATATTCGATTGGAAACCGTTGTTGCATTAAGCTGATTTTAGGTGACTAGTGTTGTTCCGATTAATCGATTTGATCGATGATCGATTGGTTTGCATGTTCAACCATCCGATCGATCATGATTTCAGAAATCGATTTTGGTTGTTTTTAAATTGACTTTATTAATATATTTTAACTGGTCAAACTAGAAAACGAATACCTTTTGGAAAATAATTTAAATTTAATTGTTACAACTATATAGTATTACTCTTTAGTCTAAGACCTTAATTCTTTCAGCACTGAAATAGTATGATAATTTCAAAGCAACCATACCAATAACATGTTGAATATCTTGAAACTTATTTGACTGGAAGCTGTTGCTGCCAGCAACAGCTTCCAGTCAAATTAGTTTCAAAATAGTCAACAGATTATTTCTTAAATTATTAAGAATCTGTCATACGGGTGACTTTGTTTGAAAGGGGTAATTATCGTTGAACATGCTATAATTACGGCATTCAAAATGGGTGAAAAATGAAAACCTGTTATGATCAATCATTAATGGATCATCGATCACAAAAATAGTACCAATTCCCATCACTAGGTGACTCGGTATGCTGGATGCAAAATTCGGAAAGCGGAATACAGTAGAGATGTCTGATCACGCTGATCTATTTCTCTTATAAATGTATATGAACAGGGTATGCTGGATGGGGTATGTGGGATGCGGAATGGCTGATCATTCCATGTAGCGATCCATACCGAACCGAAAAATATTGTTGTGGTATAGAGCCTGTAGAATGTAAAAAGGATAACATAATAATACCATATAGTAAATAGGAAAGCTGGTATTCCGAATCTGAATAACGTACTGCATTTGACCACAATGTGCAGGCCTGTGCTGTAATATTTGCAATAGTAACCCATAATAGGTTGCCGTATATATTTTTACGGCGACATATGGTAACCTAGACCTTAGAAAGCTCATTGATGTCCATACTAAAATCAACAGATTACGGTAACCTGTTTAAGGTCCCTTAAAATAAATTAAGGCAACCTCATGGAGAACGTTTTCAACAGGTTACCATAACAGCGCAGGCCTGAATGTGTATAGTCACGCAGTGAGCAAGAGAGCTTAGTTGGACGGCTGTTGTGCTGCAACCCCGACACAAATGGTTTCAATCTTGCGTCTAAGCGCAAACATTCCAATCAGTGATGATGCATGGAAAGAATGAGTTCCGGTATTCTTAGCGCATTCCCTATTTTGAATCCGTTCTCATTCCTCTGCCCGCATAACGTGTTCAGCTAAAAGCAGCTTTGGGCAGAAATGCTTTCCATTCAAACTAACTTCAACATATGTAATATAATATTCCAGAGAATGTAAAGAATTTTACTGTGGTTTTGTGTTTAACCCTTTAATGACTAAATTTGTTCAAAAGATTAAAATACTTACTTATTAAATGTCCATTTTCAGGCCAAGAGAGGATTACTTTTGGAAATTTACCACTGGAATGACTGGCTCGGCTATCGAGCCAGCCATTCCAGTGGTAAATTTCCAAAAGTAGTCTTCTCGGCCTGTAAATGGGCATTCCTCAAGAACACTACAGAGGCCGGTTCTGGCCGGCTTTGTCATGAAAGAGTTATCAAAAGCCTGTAAATGGTAAAGGTGAAAAATAGAGAGAGGATATGACAGGGAAATAAAGATTGTTTATTATTTTAAAATCTTTTTTAAGGTTTATAATAAGTCATGAATAGTTGTATTAACAATATTGTGACATCTACAGTACATGTGTCTGTATCACGCGTGGATAGCAGGACAACTATTATTAACCCTATAACCTTCAAATTGTGTCGAGAAAATCTAAATTTTCTCATAGAAAATGTCAATTTCTATACCACTGGAATGACTAACTCGATCGAGCCAGTCGTTCCGGTGAGAAATTTCAGCCAGAGAATGGCTGACTCAAGAACCGAGTCAGTTATTTCAATGATAAATTTTCAAAAAACATTCTTTTGGCCTGGAAATTGGCATTCACTAATCACAGATTTAGATTTTCTTGAGCAAGGACTTTCAGTGAAATTGCTTTCAAAGCGTTGGTAGCACTTGCATTTTTCGCTGATTATTTCACAAATAATTTAAACGAAAGTTGTTGCTGCTATTGCCAGAAATAATTATCAGTCAAATTGTTATAAAAATATCTATGCTAGCACGGTTCATGTCTACCATAGGAAAGATAATTAGAATCTAGCTACTATACTCTTACTACGCACTATTAATGTAGATCCGCTTACGTCAGAGGCCAACAGTACACGTTACGAGAATCGTTTTACACTAGGCTTTGCACGACTGCAAGAACAATAGAATCCTAAATATATCAAGCTAAAGTACCAGCTCAGAGCTGCAGGATAACTATAAGTGTGAAAATATGTCTCTAGAGGATATTGAGATAAGCATAAATAGCCCAATATAACATATCTCGATGTTAGATGTCTCGAATGGTTGGTTAGTTGTCATGAGATCGGGATACATACGCATTGGAATTAGTGTCAATCAAAGTTAACGTAAAACTTCTAAATATTTTAAGAGTACTTTGACTGGCAACTTCAAATCAGAGTAATTTTACAATATTCAACATCAAGTCACCATATCTTGTTCATGATTTACTATGCTTATAGCCGAGCATCGCAATATTGAAAAATGGTACACCCTAATTTACTATGCCAAATGCCTTGTTATATGAACCGTTCTCATTATCATAATGATTTTAATATAAATTCAAATCAATAAGGACAAAATGTTTTCAGCATTGGACAATTTCCATCATCTAATACTTATTTATAGACGGAATAATGAAGCTTTTCCCAAACACAAGATATTCATGTTAATTTATTTTTAACATGCTCATGATATATTACGGAGCAAAGACTACAGCAATAAATGATGATACAATATAAATGTATAATTGAATTATTATGTACAGTTAGAAAACTGACGTATTCATTTACTATTTTAAAATAACTCATTCTTCAAAATTATTACAATAATTTTAATTAATTTATTTAGATTTATATTAACAATAAGTACTTCATTATAAAGACAGTAGACCAGTAATTATGTGCTTTAGATTAAAGCTTAGATTTTCCATTACTAAATGAACTAGCACTTATAGAGGTAATACTGTTTAACACAATTGTCAAGCCGGCCCAAACTGGCCTATGCAGTCATCTTGATTAATGTCTATTTACAGGCCAACAGAAGACTATTTTTGATAATTTACCACTGAAATGACTGGCTTGATAACAGAGCCAGTCATTCTAGTGATAAATTTTCAAAAATAGTCTTCTCTTGGCTTGCAAATGGACATCTATCAAGCCATCTTTGGCCATCTTTAGTGTTGAAGCGTTAAGGCTATCTTCAATCATATGTCTTATTTCCGACAACATTTTTGTTTACAATAGTCTATCGGTCCTTTGAGCATGTTTGATTGTGAATCAAATAAAACAGGTTACACAATTTGTACTGTACACAGATTAGATATTGTGAAACATAAGAAGAATGTGCATTATATATTAAAAAACACCAAGTAAATGCAGTGGCTTGGGATGTGTTTTTTAGGATAGGTGACAAAATAAACCCCCTTCGTAAAGATATTGTATTATATTTAATAGAGCAACTGATTTATGTTAAAATACCACATGACTTGAATAACCATGTTTTCATGCTCTTTGAAGTTGTCATGTTACTATTTAAAGCTGATATGCCATGCTAAATTATACAAGTTTAACACACAAGTTACATAAGGTTACCAAGAAATTTGCATTTTCAGTAAATCTATTAGGAATGGGGCTATTGATGCTTTACCATCTCTTGTGTCAAAAATGCCTCAGTGCCCAACATACTACTGATATCAACTTACAATGTAATTGTTAAGGTATTAAATAATTCGCTCAATATTTTGACTTATCAGTTATGCTGCTGAGATTTTAGTCACTGGGTAAACATAACACAGACAACAGCTCTTCTGCTGTTTATCAGAATCTAATGTTGTCTGTTAAACGATCATGTCAAGACATGCTGAATATTTTGAAAAGAATTTGACTGAAAGTTGTTGGTGGCTTATCCACCAATAACTTTCAGTCAAATTCTTTTCAAAATATTTAGCATATCCAGAGTTAAATCCTGTGAAAAATATAGTCTACAGAAATTCAACAGGGAGACAGTTAAATCATCAATATATCCCGATTCTGTATAGAGTTAGCTAAGATGAAAATATATTGATAGCATTATGTTACTCATATGGGTTACTATTATTTGTTTCGCGCGACCAATCTGTATCACCTTTAATGGTGGAGTACGCCAAAAAAGTGGCTTCTGCCCTACTAGTTGTCTTGGAAATGTCCACTTTGGAACTATGAGTAGAATTTTTTAAAACATTAAAATTACTATCCTTTTGAATAAGTCATTCCAGTGCGACGTTTTCGCAAATTTTCTTCTTGGTTTGCAACTGGACGTTACCAATAAGATAACCATATATTGAATGTATTTTCTGTGGTTATGTTATCTTTTACTATAATATAGTGTTTAGCTTGGCTAGGTATGCATTGCGTCTGTGGTACAGATTATTGCTTTGTACAATGGACCTTTCCAGTTTTAGCTATGCCCCCCCCCCATCTCTAGCTAAGCTCCACCCACACCTCACTCATATTGGGATCGATCGATCTCTGAACACCCTGACTATCAATTTCCAAAAAACTACACAGGTAAGCTGTTGAATGTTTTGAAACTAATTTGGACTGGATGCTGTTGCTGCCTAAGGCAGCAATGGCACCCAGTCAAATTAATTTCAAAATATTCAACAACATACAATTCATACAACGTGTCCGACTATTTGAGATTTGATGGCGGCCTATATGGAACTCTGTGACGTAATGATTGTGACGTCATCATACTCACGCTACGCTGATTATGACGCCATACGAGGTCAGATGATGGATGGATACTCTGGAAAGGTGAATTGGCATAATGCATAACATAATGATTAAGTTGGACTATATGAATGTCTCAGTTATGAGGTGCTGCATTTTAATAATTATAAATAAAAATTTTCTTATCTAGGTACTATTTGCTTCAGGACTTAAAACTATATATATATTTTATGCGACTATATATGAACAATCTTAATTTTTAATTTTGTCTTCGATACAGAACTGTTTTATCAATGCTATTTGTTGAAATTCTGTGTGGTGTCAACATTCTCGGTCTCAATGGAGGAATCCAGTTTTAGCTAAACTCCTCATGCTATGCCCATGATAAATCAATCCATGCACTCTCTAAATCTCAATTGCCAGAAAACTATATAGGTAAGCTGTTAAGTATTTTGAAACTAATTTGGCTGGGTGCTGTTGCAGTAACCCAGTCAAATTAGTTTCAAAATATTCAACAGAATGTTTATTAAATAGTAAAGACACACGCTTCGTACAACCTGACGGCCAATTAAGCATTTATGACAGGCGAATTCTCCTCATTCATGACGTAATTGATTATTATGTCAGCCAAATGTAATGTAGTTAATTATAACGTCATATATTTGACTGAGAAACTGGATTCCTCCATTATAGATAGAATGTTGTGTGTGCTTGTGTTTAACACATGTTCTAGCAGTGTAACTGTAGTGTTATATATATATATATATATATATATATATATATATATATATATATATATGAAGAAACCAAATTCATTCCATGGCTTTTGACATGAGTATGCCTGACATGTATTTATGATTTCATTTTATTTGTGAGCTTTTTATATTATGTCAAATTATTTCTTTTTTAATTAGTTTTATTGTGGACAGTGGTGACGGATTTAACCCTTTAACATTCATATCAGCCAAAAATGGCTTCTGCAGTGGTCTTGAGAAATGTCCATTTGCAGACCAAGAGAAGACTATTTTTGAAAATTTACCCCTAGAATCACTGGCTCGATAACTGAGCCAGTCATTCCAGTGGTAAATTTTCAAAAACGGTCTTCTCTTGGTCTGGAAATGGGCATTTTCTATGAGAAAATTGAAATTTTCTTGAACAAATTTGAGTGTTAAAGCGTTAAGTTTTTGAGCTCTGAAATCCCAGAAATATCAATTGTAAGACAAACATTTGAATATTTTGAAACCACTTTGACAGGAACCTGTTGCTGCCAGTCAAATTAGATTCAAAATATTTAACAAAATTTGTACATTGAATGTCCATTTGCAGGCCAGAAGAACACTATTTTTGAAAATTATTTACCACTGAAATGACTGGTTATCGAGCCAGTCATTTCAGTGGTGAATTTTCAAAAATATTCTCTTGGTCTGCAAATGGACTTTCATCAAGACGACTGCAAAGGCCTATTTTGGCTCCCTTGACCATTAAAGGGTTGAGAGAGATTTCGATCTTAATACCAGTTTGTTGCTATGCAACTGTTTTTGGTTGCACAAAATAATCTGTTCGTTTATTACGCATGGGTGAAAGAGAATCACTATAGTGTGGTCCTAAAAGACAGGTGGCTTGTCGAACATGTTTTACTGTAATTAGATTTAGTTGACCTATTTTATTAATGGCTTTTTCTAGCTGCTTGCTTTGTAATGCTTATGCTTTGTGTATATTATGACTATGGATTATGACTATGGATTATGACTATGGATTATGACTATGGATTAGCAGGATGCTGAAATAATCGTTCATTATTGGAATCAATTCCATATTATAATAGACAATTTTACATATAAGTAGCTTTTATCTGGACTTTTCTGAATGAAGTGTATAATTTTTCATTCATTTCCTAATTAACGGTCAAATTAAACTGATTGCTTTATTATGCATCTTATATGAGTTAAGGCCACTGAATGCATGTATAAAAGATGAAATTATTCGAGATTATTTTCTTAAATTATGTTACTGTGCTTAAATAATGTGTATGATGACATGTACCGCTCAAAGATGCCTGCTCCTCATAGCCACTTAGTACAAAGGCCTCGCTAGATATTTCAAGGTTTCTTAGCCACCACCCCCTGCTGTGTACATCTCTAGGATGTCAGCCAAGACAGGTTACCATATATCACCTGCTCAATATTACATCTTTAATAGTAGTTGAACTCAATGTTTGAAAATGTGATATCAATAGTTTGGCAGAATAAGTCTGATTTTGACTTTGCTTTGAAAAAATTTTCCTCTTCAACTTTTGCCAGTTTTGCTAAGAGTAAAAATACAATAGTTACAAGACATACATTAGTCTTAAAACCCTTTAACACTCATATCAGCCAAAAATGCCTTCTACAGTGGTCTTGACAAATGTCAATTTGCAGATCAAGAGAGGACTATTTTTGAAAATGTACCACTGGAATGATTGGCTCCATAGCCAAAAATAGTCCCCTCAATAACTGAGCCATTCATTCCAGTGCTAAACATTAAAAAATAGTCTTTTCTTGGTCTGCATTTTTGACATTTTCTTTAAAAAAATTGAAATTTTCTTGAGTAAATTCAAGGCATAAATGGTTAATACATGTAGCACAAATTAAACAGTAATTCTGAGACGGGATTTACCCGAATAAAGTTGGGTATATATCACACTACCAGGTCATGTGAGAAAAGTTAGGCAGCCGTGTTAGTCAGGATTCAAAGGTTATTGAACGGACATTTTTTAAGACTAACTTAGTTTATTTTGATGAACTTTCGCATATAATGTGCGCCATCAGTTAGTCTTAGCCCTTTAATGGTCAAGCCGGCCAAGACCAGTCTCTGCAGTTCTCTTGAGGAATGTCCATTTGCAGGACAAGAGAAGACTATTTTTGTAAATTTAATACTGGAATGCCTGACTCGATAACCGAGCCAGTCACGCCAGTCGTAAATTAAAAAAAATAGTCTTCTCTTGGCCTGCAAATGGACTTTCATTGAGCAAATATTTTTATTTCCTAAACAAATGTTGCCATTAAAGGGTTGAACCTTTCAATCCTGTTTTTATCACAGTACATGTGCACAATTTATGATTAGCCTTAATTTATTGTTTTTATGGATAATTTGAAATAAGATCGGCTAGTTTCTGCAAATTAGCAAAGATGGTTATTATGTGTTTACGTAAAACCAGGGTAACAATAACATGTCTTCGACTGATTAATTTCATGTGTTTTACATTTCCTGTGGAGAATTTAAGCTTTAATAGTGCATGTTTTATGTATATATGTTGAGAAAACACCCGGAAATATAAATTGAAATTTTCTGGTTTTATGATTTGCATAATGATTTATCTGTATTGTGACTCATTATATAGATTCTTTTGTTAGAAGAGTCATTAATTACTAGATTAGGGCATCTAGCACTTTCAACCCTACTTATCAGATATACCAAAAACCGCTAACAATGTACAAAATATACATTTGCAGGTGTTGAAATTCAGTTGACTGGAGCAATTGCTGCTTCAAGCTAAATTAATTTCAAAAAATTCATTGCGTTGCCTGTACAATTATCTTGAAATTGCTGTACGTGAATGTCCTGTACAAGAGGGTGAATATGCTTCACTGAAGTCCTCTTGCATGTAATTCGCTATGTTTTAGTATCGGAAGTAACAGTGGCGCTGTGAGTAGGATGTGCACATTTCAGGAGCAGTCATGTCATGTTATCTTCTGTTTTCAAACATTCTGTTTAAAACAGTTTCTAGAACTTTTTTGTTATCTTTGTTAAATCATCAATTCATGTAAGTGTTTTATTCTGTATATAATGATGCGTGAATCATGCGCTGTGATCCCGTGCTATATCTATGCTCTGGCTGTGGCCTGTTCATATTCAGATCATCTATATTAGAATGTGTTTCAGTGCGCTAAAGCTTTAGGCATGACTTAGTGGTTGTGTACTGTGCTATGTGCAGGTAATGCCCAGTAGGTACGGAGATAATAAGGCAGATTAATATTATACTAACTTTAAAACTTCGCATCTGGAAAATCTAATCCAGTTAATCGGAAATATGTTGACCTTGTCACAAGGACTGGTGGATTTGGAGAGGCATTTATAGCGTTGCCAAAATTTCTTTGCAAACATCTGAGTAGTTGAACTGTTTGGTGTCATTATAGAGTGTGATTTCTAGAATGTCTATCTGATTTGTTCAAGACCTTATTCACATCATCGATCTAAAAATACATACAGATTACTTATCTAGATCGTGCCACGCTATATTATGCTACGTCATAAGGAATGACATTTATTGTTACTATAATCCGAGCTGTCAGTCAAAATCAGCTTAAACTTGTATTTGATGCACATCATATTATCCCTTCAACTGCTGTATTTTCAATTTGATCTCGGCAGTGGCTAATTTCCATTTGGCATGAGCAGCTCTGAAAATAATATTGCTGTCGCCATTTTAAAACGTTAATCAATTGTCATTAACCCTTTAATGGTCAAATTTGGTCTAGAAAATTCAAATATTTGCTTATTCAATGTCCATTTTCAAGCCAGTAGAAGACTGAAAATTGACCACTGGAATGACCTCCGCGGTTATTGAGCCAGGTAGTCCAGTGGTAAATTTTCAAAAATAGTCTCTTGGCCTGCAAATGGACATTTCCCAAGACCAGGTTTGCCAACTTGACCAATAAAAGGTTAAATCAGTATATAAAATCTTTATGAACCCAGAGGTCAAAATTCTTTTTATAAACATATATTTCCCTGCTGTCTCCTGAGCTTTCTGAAGTTTTCTGAAACATTCTATTTATAGAATTGGCTGTGTTGTTCTCTTACTCAAAATTTTATTTAAATTGTAACTATATTATATGTTTGTTTAGTAGATGAAGAAATATAATGCGATTAATACTCGCTATTGTTGGATGTTAATATTTAGATTTAGTTCAAACCTGATGCTTCTAATAGATACTGAATCACTTGCAGACTGATCTAAATACTACTATAATGTCAAAAATTGTTAAATATATTTTTTATTAATTACCTCCTATACATAGTTAAACCTGTCTGTAATGGCCACGCTGTCATGTAGCAAAAATCATTCCTAAATGTAGGTGATCTCTTAGTACAAGTAAATGCCTTTGGATGTACACAAAATGTTGGTTCATTGTGATGGATTGTCGAAAGCTCAAAATAGTTGTTCTTTTTGATGGGTGGTTGAATGTGACAGATGGTCGTTCTTTATGACAGGTGGTTCTTTATGATGGCTGTTCTTTGGATATTTGTGACAACCAGTTCTTTCTGGCAGTCGTCCTTTATGACAGGTGATTCTGTATGACAGTTGTACTGTGTGACTGGTTGTCTGTGACAGGTTGTTTATAAGTGACTTTATGCAAGGTGGGTCATTAGGACAGGTCTTTGAAAGTGATAGAAAATAGTTTAATATGTCAGGTGGGTGAAAGAGCCAGAACATAAATGTTCTTTGCAGCACCAACAGCAGGATGTCATTATAGACAGGTTTACTGTACCATCTTTTTAAGGGCCTGCGCATTCATGATACATGATTCTCAAGCACAAGAATTTATCATCTTATTGTACCTTATATTCCTGTCTCATATTGTCGCGGGTTCCATATTCTCGTGGCAATATGATTTTTTGCTGTAAATAAAAACTAAGACCCCCCCCCCCCCCTACCAGCTATTTCCCATGGCGACACTGTAACCAGAAAGTCAAAGATGATCGCTAACAACCTTTTTCCAAAAATATCCAGTTTATTAGTAGGTAAAGTAGACAGCTACAATGTACAACAAACCGTCGACATTATAATATACGCGTATGCACCCTACTTCCAAAATGTATCACTAACCCACAAAAATCCAATATATAAAACTTGTAGCTGACTGAAACACATCGTCTGCTAATTTATTTACATCAGCAACATCATCAAGTTACGCGATCAGTGATTCCACCTCGCTTTTGGAGGATTAACTTAAATTGTATGGAAAAAGAGTCTCCATTTGCAATAAGCTCAGAAAGTCGCTACATTATAACACATTATTATGTAATAATTTTAGGGCTTTCCCAATCACGCGTCTTGCAAACAAACTATGGCATAACCTTCTGCATACAGTATTAGAGAATCAAGATTTTGACCGATTTTCAAATAAATAATGGTGGTGAAGACTATTAATCTGAAAAGCATTCTTGATATTTTCTCTGTGTTTGGACTATGTTTGTCCACCGCAAGAATATGGTTAGTCTCTGAAATACAACCACATACCCTGGTGGTTTCCCGAGGTGATATAAAAACTTTCCTCTGCACAAAATTGGATACTATTTTGTGAACAATTGGGCAAATAGGACGGACATCTAAGACCCAACAACATTCCAATCATGGAAGATTAATTATTTTTATTGTGATATCAATTGTTGTAAGTACTGCGAGAATATGGAACACCATGATACCATTTTTATGTATTTCCACATTAATCAAATATTTTGGTTAACTTTTTAACCATTGGAAGGTCAGTGTTGACATGATCACCATTGAATATATTGAAACTAATTCGACTGGAAGCGCACAGTAAAATTAGTTTCAAATATTCAACATAATATTCATTACATCTACTAAATTGTGTTGTTTCTGGTTTGTAAGGGTTAAATGGTTAATGGAGGATTCCAGTTTATCCATCAATCATATGATGTCATAATTAACTACATGACATGGAGGCTGATGTCATAATCAATTCTGTTATTAATAACATAGTTAAGTTTGTTACAAGTGTGTAATTGATGACGGACTAAGCATTGCTGTACGAATTATCTATCTTTAGTATTTAATAAACATGCTTTTGAATATTTTGAAACTAAATTGACTGGGCGCTGTCAACAGCACCTAGTCAAATTAGTTTCAAGATATGAAGCATCTTGCCTGTATAGTTTCTTGGAAATTCAGATTCAGAGGAGTGCAGGGATCGATTGATTCTAACACGGGAAAAGCATGGGTGGAGCTTAGCTAAAGATTGGCGGGGCATAGCTAAAACTGGCTTCCTCCATTGTCTGGACAGCTTCATCACGGAAACTGAATATGAAACATGCTGAATATTTTGAAAAGAATATGACTGAAAATTATTGCTTTCAGTCTTGGTTTTTATAACGATCAGTACCATTTCGGTTGAGTAAATAGATAAATTTATATATATCCTATGTAAGTCTACAGTCGAATCTGCTGAAGCGAGAGAGCTTTAGAAAAAACACCTGTCTTAGCAATTCATGGTTCAACTTTGGTCAAGAAAATCTAATTATTTAATTATTGAATCTCCATTTGGAGTTTGAGAGAAAACTTTGAAAATTAATACTGGAATGACTGGATCGTTTAGCAATCCACACATTCCAGTTGTATATGTTCACAAATATTTGTTTGACCTGCAAATGGACATTTCTCAAGCCCAGTGCTGAGGCTGGATTTGGCCAGATTGGCCATTAACCCTTTAATGGTCAAGCTGGCCAAAACTCGTTTCTGTTATGGTCTTGTGGAATGTCCATTTACAGGCCAAGAGAATACAATTTTTGAAAATTTATCACTTGATTGACTTGCTCAGTAACCGAACCAGTCATTCCAGTGATAAATTTTCAAAAATTGCATTCTCTTGGCCTGTAAATGGACATTCAATAGGAAGATATTAAAATTTTCTTGACTAAAATTGACCATTAAAGGGTTAAAATGTTACAGGTCTATCAGGGCCTGGCTTCCAGGCACTGAATTCTGGCTTATGTTAAGAGGTCACCAGTCTTTAGTGACCACATTTCGGTGATCTCTAAGGTAATTTTTCAAGACGAGTTTGACTGTAGATTGACATCAATGAATACTAAATAATGATTATTGAGATTTAAATTTGCATCAATATTCCTGGAATTCTTCACACTGGTGTCAAGAGTTAAAGCTTAATTAAAGCTGAACAGTCATGTTAAAGTAACCAATTCTTAATACCTCCCAATAACATAACGCTGTCAATAAATTTCCATTTTCGGTAACTATTATGAGTCTAGGCATTGATTCATTAACGGGGAACACAAACAGAACAGGGTCAAAGCACCTTTGTATTATTTAAATAAAATAAGATAAATTATTTGCATATTTTTTGGAACCTAAGTAGTAAATTCCGATAAAGAATGACATTTTCTTAAATTTCCCATAAGAATTGGTGGAGTGATGTCATCGCATGTATGATTGATGTGGTGTGACATCATGGCATGACTAGTACCTTGTTGTTGATGATGGACAGCTCACAACAGCTCATTCAGACACCATGTTAATGAGATGCAAGAGAAGCACTACTGCGTGGTAAACTAGAGCTTGAAGCTGATCTGATTTCCCTTCGTAACCTTATTAGATGCCAGTTGCATGTAGTCTGAAAACATGTGTGGCATAAATCTGAATCCATGTGGTTGACTAGTCAGGCGATGATGTCATTCCGTGAATTTTATGTGGTATCAGAATTTATGCCTTTGACCGAAATTGTAACAGTAATTGAGTTTTAATTTATAAAATGTGATAAAAACTTATTTTTAGCAGTTTGTATTGAAATCTAATTGTCGTTTGGGATCGCCTTTGACACTTATATCAGCCAAAAACGGCTTCTGCAGTTGTTTTGATAAACCTTTCATGATGAAGTCGGCCAAAACTGGCCTCTTCAGTTGTCTTAAGCAATGTCAATTTGCACGCCATGAGAAGACTATTTTTGAAAATTTGCCACTTGAATGATGATTGGCTCGGTAACCGATAACATTCCAGTGGTAAATTTTCAAAAATGTCTTCTTGGTCTGCAAATGGACA
This sequence comes from Chaetoderma sp. LZ-2023a, assembly GCA_034401795.1. Classification (NCBI taxonomy): domain Eukaryota; kingdom Metazoa; phylum Mollusca; class Caudofoveata; order Chaetodermatida; family Chaetodermatidae; genus Chaetoderma; species Chaetoderma sp. LZ-2023a. The sequence goes on along the minus strand of CM067374.1, from coordinate 93,559,299 downwards.
TTCAATGCGAAAATATTTTTAGTTTCTTGACCAAATGTGGTCATTACAGACTGAAAGTAACAATGCCTGGACACATAACAGTTACCGAAAACGAAAGTTTATTGATAGCACTATGTTATTGGTAGGTTTTAAACACTACTTCTTTTCAGTACAACAGAACAGCTGTTATGTCATAGGCTTAGTCAGTAGAAGAAAAGTAGGTGAATATTTTGGTAACAACATTGATGAAAATGGTTGGTGTCTTAGACATCAATCGCTCTCATCCACTCTGTTTCCAAAATAAGTACTAATTTCAAAGCAAATTGAAGCTTTAGAAATTTGAAATTTCAGTTTACAGGTTAAAAGAAAGTGGCAAATCTGTACTAGAACCTTTAATGATAGACTCAGTTTGTTCCACATCCTCAGTCCAGGTATTAATGATCAATCTCTGATTACCACAATACTTACTTAATCCCTTGTTAAGCTTACTGAAGACTAGCATAGAAACATAGCCAGATAGCTGGTAAAGCATTACTTTATCTAGTGGATTAAATAATATATAGTAATATATTTCAATAAAAAATTATGTTATAAATATATATATCGTACGAAGAATGTTCCAAAGTGGTTTTGGTTTGCGGTGTGGCAATTGTATATTTGTAGAATTTTGCATTGAACGTGAATTTTCTGATTCATACCATGTCGGAGTGCTTCATGAATGTTATGTGTTCGTGATATTTACTGGATGTTTGTTTTTTTGTAGAATGCTGCACTTGAATGTTGGGAATTACTATAATGAAAGGATCCTGTTTGCCCTTCAGGTATCTGGCATCATAATCAATTAAGGAATCCAGCTTTAGCTTTACCCCATTCATCTCTAGATAAGCTTCACCCACACTTCGCTTGTTTTGGGATCGATCAATCCCTGAACTCTGTGACTATCAATTTCCAGAAAACTACAGATAAGCTGTTGTATATTTGTTATGGTGAATTTACTGTTTAATAAACATTCTGTTGGATAGTTTGAAACTAATTTGAGTTGGAGCTGTTGCTGTGTAGGAAGCAACAGCCCTCAGCCAAATTAGGTTCAAAATAAACATTCTGTTGGATAGTTTGAAACTAATTTGAGTTGGAGCTGTTGTTGTGTAGGAAGCAACAGCCCTCAGCCAAATTAGGTTCAAAATAAACATTCTGTTGGATAGTTTGAAACTAATTTGACTGGGAGCTGTTGCTGCGTAGGAAGCAACAGCCCTCAGCCAAATTAGGTTCAAAATAAACATTCTGTTGGATAGTTTGAAACTAATTTGACTGAGAGCGGGTGCTGCGTAGGCAGCAACAGCCCCGCTGTCAAATTAGGTTCAAAATATTCAATAGTTCACCGGTACCATTAGCTAGAAATTGGCATTCTAGGAATTCAGGATGATTCAAAGTATAAATCAATTACAACACGGTAAAAAGTGTGTGGAGCTTAACTTGAAGGGGCTAGGATATAGTTAGAAAAGGATCCTAACATTATTATTATTATTATTATTTATTATTATTATTATTATTACATGGCTTGATTATAACTCTTGCCACTATATCCCAGGGCCCGTATGCATAAAGGTGGTTTAGGGAGATTTTAGCGTAAACCCTGTGTAACTGCATTTACACCACTGTTCGTATGCATAAAGATGGGTTAAGGTAAACCGTGGGTTAATAATTAAACCCATTGATTTACACCACTGTTCATATGCATAAAGGTGGCTTAAGATAAACAGTGGGTTATTATTAAACTCAGTTTAATAGACGATATGGATAAAACTGGTTTAGTTTAAACAAAGGTGCAAATACCTCAAAATATCCCAGTTTTACTAAACCTACTCGGGGGTAGGTTTAAGCGTGGTGTTACTTCCAAAATGATCCGATATTACTCGTTCTAATTTCATTCATGAAGTGATATGATTACTGATGATGACGATGATGGTGATGACGACGATGGTAATGATGATGATGGTGATGATGATGATGATGTAGACGACGATGATGATGATGAAGATGGTGATGGTGATGATTCGTTCGCGTGGAATGGAATATGGGTACTAACAAAATGGAGATTAGCATGGAAAATGGAGATGGGGAAGAGGAGGGTGATGACGAGGTGATGGGACAGAGGGGGTGGGTGGCGGTGGCTAGGTGACGAGGCAGACACATCGGCGAGAAGAAAGATGAAGCGTGTAATACGGAGGCTCAAGAGGAGTAGGATAAACGAGTAGGTGGGGGAAAATGATGATGATAATAATAATGACATTCCAAAATAAATCGACATAGATATATTAATACAGTATATTAATCATTAATGCTTTGTGTTGTAAACACAAATTACTTTTACAAAATTGATAACTTAACTGGGTTTACAATATTGATACCGATGAAAGATTGCCCGTATATCCGACTGTGTAACGGAAATATCATTTCATCAACACTACATTACTGATTTTGTAAGTCTAATGAAATGAACATCGTCATATTTACTCAAAATGATCTTCGATTAACCTTGTACGCACACGTACTCCCTGCCTTGGCTCTTGAATTACCACATCTACTGGTGGATCGTCATCCAACTCCCCTTCAAAGTCTGTCGGATCTCGCCGAAGTACCGCTATGTTATGCAAAACTGCAGTAGCAACTATAACTAGCATACTCGTTTCAAATTTTACCCTCAAGTTGTAGTGCAGACAAGCAAATCTTCGTTTCCAAATGCCGAACATTCTTTCAATTAGAGATCGCGTACTTCTTTGGCTCCTATTATAGTTGCGCTCACCTTGTGTCAAGGGATTGCGAAGAGGCGTCATTAAATATGGCAAACATGGGTATCCCGCATCACCGAGCAAATAACCTGAAATTCTGCCATCCTCAAACTCGTTTTTTATTTGCGACTCATAAAAAATTCGCGAATCATGTGTACTTCCTGGCCATCGTGCAAACTATGTTTGTAATCAAAGGGTCTGCATAACATATGACCTGCACATTAATGGAATGATAACCCTTCTATTGAGGAAACGCGCAGCCTCTTCACCACCGGGGTTAGATATTCTAACATGTGTACAATCGATAAGTCCCACCACATTTGGAAAACCATGCATATCATGGAATGCTCGGTGTGTGTCACGGGTTGCATTCCGAGTTCGGGGCATGGTAACAAAGGCTGCTCTCATTTGTGCCAACGCCACGGTAACGCGTCTAACAGTTCTGCTCACAGTAGCTTGATGGACTTGAATGTGATCTGCAGTTGTAATCTGAAATGCACCATTACCATAGAATCTGAGAGTTATCAGTACATGGCGGTACGGAGGCAATGAATAATTGCGATGTGTGTTATGGCTAATCCTGTCTGCTATTAAATCGATAATGAAGATTGTGTTTTCTTTTGTGAAACGAAATCTCTGACGAAATTCGTCGTCATTGTAATATTCAAAAGGATTTTGTCTGTCTCTGAATTGACACACTCTTCTGAAATGACGTAATGCATCAATACGATGAAGACGCCGCACATTATGTAACGCATCTAACTGGCGTGCCATGATCTTAAACATGTGGGTGATTCAGGAAATAATCTCTAATGTAACGAACTATTAAAGTTGAACAATCAAATCATATAATACGGATTCTCAACCATAAACGATATATCTACACGTCTAAAATATAACGGATTTTGTTCCAATATATTGTCAACGACATTTCAATAATAATAGGCGTATAAGATAACTGATTAATGGAAATCAATAGGAATGTTCACCAATAGAACATAACACGTTTGTGAATGACGTGAAAGAAAATGTGACGTGATAGGTATCCTAGGTTCGGCTTGCGGCATCACTTCCTTGGTCAGCAACTGAGATGTTCGGGTGCTGACGTTGTGCATATTCCCATTTCAGAGATGCTGTCTTTCGCTTAAGTTCTAGAATGTCCATTTTGACTTGATGTTTTTCTCGTAATTGTTTCATCGTTAGCTCGTGTTCATATTTGGCAAATATTATCAGCTGATCTTCGGCGGAGATTACTTGTGAAAGAGGCAGATTGCTCTTTCGCTTGTTCGCGGTTATAATCCGTGTACCTAACAGCTGTGACGTAGCAATACCGGTGGATGTGCCAGGCTGTGACTCATCTGATGTCGATTTACTCATTTCTGATTGCTGGGATGTCTCTTCTACAAGCTCTAAGGTATCATCACCATCGTCTCCTTCGTTGCTAGGCACGCTGAAAATAGATGGCGAAATTTTGTACATAAAATTTCAATTTTCTCCAAGGAGATGACCATTTGCAGGTCAAGAGAAGACTAATTTTTATATTTTAACACTGGAATGACTGGCTCATTTATTGGGCCAGTCATTCCAGTGATGATATTTAATAAAAGTCCTCTTTTGGTCTTTAATGGGCATTTCATAAGAGCCCTGCACGTGCCGTTTTCGGTCGGCTCAGATGTGAAATGCGTAATTATCCTATCAAGAACCACTGGGTAAGGGCGGCGGAACGATTTTGAGATTGGGTGGACGGACCCCAACCGAACCTGGGGAGGGGTGTTGACCTACCATTAACAGGGGGTCCGGGGTCTTCCCACAAAAATTGTTTGACACCTCTAAATAGTGATTTCAAGCAAATTTCAGGCACAATCACTTATTTTGGGGGCCATCATATATGGTGTCCCCCAAAAAAAGGTTTTCATGGGGGTGGGGGGGGGGGGTGTGTGGGGGGGGGGGGGGAACAGCTTCTTTACAGTTCTTGTTTCACCAAATTTCGCAATGTGTTGTGAAGACATTGGACCAAGTAGTTGCCTTCTTTCGATTGATCCCGGCATCAGTTTTCTTATCTTCAAGAACATTTAGACAATCACGGATTGAGTTAACTAAAAATTCCATTTCGGCATTGTCCCAATTTTTGGATCGTTTGCGTAACGTTGCAGTATCATTTAGCTCGGCACACGCAGGCCTACCTTTCTCTGTTTGCTTCATATTGGGTATAATGTCAACTGAAAACGTGTAGACCTAAATGCATGTCGCGAGTCATTGCATGCTTTTATGACCGTCGTCGACTAACAGCTTGCCGCGAAATTGACAAATTTTTGACACTAAACAATGGTTTACTGATAAACTAACGTTATGCTTAACCTTGGTTTAGCTACCCCGAGTTTACTTAAACAGCCCCTCGCGCATACCGATTTTGTTAAACCACAAACAGTGGGTTAACTAAACTAAGTTTTGCTTAAACTAGTGTAAAGTTACACTTCCTTTATGCATACGGGCTCAGGAGTTTAGTTATTACAGTGTCAGTAGAAGAAAGGTTGGTGTGCAGCTTTTGAACCATGTCACGGAAATATGTTACCATCATAGACAGCAATGACTAACAACAACATTGTTTCCAAACTGAATACCATTAATCATATTAAATCGAATATGTTTTAGGAATCTGAATTTTCAATAGTCTAGTTTTTATAACATATGTTTTCTCATAAATGGTTTAAAGTTTTAAAAGTCTCCATAGTAATTAACATACGATTCATAGAGCCACGATATTGTATATATATTAATCTCTGAAATACTATTATTTGACACCATACAGGAAGGTATTCGATATATTTTGACAATGGAGACATCTGTCTCTGTCACTTAAGTATCTGTAATCATAATCGAAGACGTCACTAGTTAGCTGATGCCACAATCAAAATGACAAATCTCCATCTGCAAAATAAAAAGCTCTCAGTAATGTGTACAAATTGTATGTCTTTGATGAATTTACAGTATAATAAACATTTTGCTGAATATTTAGAAACTGATTTGACTGGGAGCTGTTCATCAGCTTTCCAGTATAGTTACCTTGTAATTTTGATTCTGGGGATTCAGGTTTCAAAGTTTTAAATTGATTGCAGTGGCTGTAAATAAAAGTTGGCAGAGCTTAGCTAGAAATGGCCGGGTGTAGGTGTAGAAAAGTGTCCTTCCGTTATAAGAACAGTTGATGTTGTGTTGTCTGGTAGAGACGGATTCTAATCTTTGTACTCTTTGATGGAGCTCAGCTGGGTAAAATTTCATGAGCAGGTTCCATATTTTAGCAATGGCTTCTAGGCAAAAAATAATTTTCAAAATTTTGACAAAAATATTGTTACATCGTAACTAATCTTAGTGTGATTCATTATCGTAGTCCTTTTCCTAGTTAGGTCCTACTTGTTTCCTTGGATCCAGTCCTTAGGTCATTTTTACAATCAGGTATAAAGATTACACCTTCAGTTTGTCTTACTTAGTTATGTTTTGTTTAAATTAATGCCCTAATAATTATCAGTTTTACTCCTAGTTTATACTTGTTTTGTACGAAGTTAGTATTTCGCTTTCAGCTTCTTAGTTGATAATTTTCGTTAGTTTTCATGCCATCTTTGTGTAATAACAAGTGTGAGTAGTAGTGGTGGTGGTGGTGGTGGTAGTGGTAGTAGCAGTTGAAGTAGCAGCAGTAGCAGCAGTAGTAGTAGCAGTAGTAGTAGTAGCAGTAGTACATTTATTTGTTATTTACTTGCTTAATATTTTGTGGGTCTTGCGAGTAGTAAATAATAATAATAATAATAATAATAATAATAATAATAATAATAATAATAATTACCAATAATACCCCAACATTCAAGCTAAATCCAGTGGTTTCTAGTATTGGTCTGGTGATTGGTTGATGTTACCATAGGAACATGATTTCATCATTCTCATCTCTTATCTCTCGCTTTTACATTCAAGTATTTTGTTTTATAGTTTGAAAATAAATCTTTTAACTTCCTTATTTTCTTGTTTTTGTTTTGCATTCTACCCATCCCTCTTATTGAATTGAAACAAGATGATTGGTTTATATACAGTGTTATAAATTAACGGACACTGATAAACGATCTGTTTCATCTGATGTTGCATGTGTTGAATGCACACTAACCTGTTAGTAAAGAAGTTGAGTTCAGTTTATATTCATATTCTATGTGAAATGAACATGTTTCAAGAAGTGGCATAATGGTGGATTAGCAGGACACTGAAATTATTATTTCATACATTATGGTTGTAACCAAAGTGCTCAAGTTAAATCCCTTGTCTATATTCGTAATCTAAGGCCGTGTTCTCACTAGAGAGTTAATCAAGAATAACGCCATATCTCAGTATGGCGTTACTCCTGATTAGGTCTCTAGTGAGAACACGGCCTAAGTAACATAGTACAGGTAATTATATGGTACATGTAATAGATGAATCTGATCTGTCACTCAGGTATATGATGTCATAATCAATTACGTCGCATATAGGCTGACGTCCTGATCATAATTTACAGAAATACTCTAATGAAGCTCGTCAAGTGTACGAATTGTATTCCTTTGATGTATTTACTAATACCCATTCGATTCAGAACTTTGAAACTAATTTGACTGTGCTGCTGTTGCTGCCATACGCAACAACAGCACACAGTCAAATTAGGTTTAAAATATTCAATAGGTTACCTGTATAGTTACCTTGAAAATCGGGAGTCTTGGAATTCTGGATTCAAAGTACATGTATGTAAATCGATCACAACATGCGCGAAGCATGGGCGGTGCGTAGCTAGAAATGGGTGTGGAATAGTTAGAAATAAATCACTATTACAGCTCTATGCTTCCATCTTCATTCAAAACAATTGTTGATCCATCCATTAAACATACGTATTAATATTAGTGTCCTGCTTGTTTCACTTAAAGAGTATACTTACTGTCACAAAGACTCTAACCCTTATCACTCTGTCAGATTAAAAAAATTTAAATTCAATTAAAAGATGAACTGGTGTTTATTTTTCAACAAATTTTGTAGATGGCTTTCTGGAAACTCGCATCCACCAAAATTGTTGAAACATGTACACCATTTTCTTTGCTATTGGCACAGTAAAAGTTAGAAAATTGACACCAGTGCGCAAAGGGTTAATATATGCTACTATATCCAACTGGCTCCATTACTGCGAGTCTGGCCCACAGTCATTCCAGTGATGCTCCAAGTGGCTACTGAGGAAGATTGGTTTGACTTTCGCCAATGGCGGGTGGGCGTCAAGCCAGAACTCCTGGTAGACCCGGCGGCTGCCTTATGGGTCCAACACCTGTGGCTTCAGGGCAAGCCAACGACGACTGCCATGTCTTCCTTCTCATGCTGGGCATGTTTTAAACATGATTCAGCAGGCAGAGGAATCCATAAAACACATTGTGCGATGTGGTGCGGTGGTGTCATATTGATTCTGACATGCTTCAGGCTATAGCCTCGTTGCAATACTGTGCCCTGATTGCATAGCATTGGGCGAGGATGCAAGACCATGCATTCACTAAATACTGTGCTGCCTGACTCGGAGGAGAGTGTAAGAGTGACCATTTAGTCCCTCTCACATGTCTCTCATCTGTTACAAAGGGTGTTATCAACCTCCGCTTCCCTCCAGCAATCACCAATTTCAGTCCAGGTGACATCAGTCTGACTAGACTGTTTGACACTAAGGGTCATCAAGAGTTTCCAGGCGAGGCGACATATGCCATTGACAATCTGTGCCCATCCCAGGAACTATTCAATACACTCGTTAGGGCGCCCATGGTGAGTCCTGGGCTCTTCAGAGGTGATGGTTGCAAGCACCTCCTGGAGACAGTAACTCTGGTGAGTAAATAGAGGGAACTACGAGAGCAATTTGAAGTGTTGCACCATGAATGCATTCGCGTAGCACCACCCTGTTTCTCGAGTGCAGCAGCCAAGAAGAGGTGGCGGGTGTGTGGGGTGGGGTGTGTGTGGCAACTTCCCACTCAGCGTAGGCCAAGACCATACCAATGTAGGCCAGCAGTGGGGTGGGGAAGCAGACTCCATGACCCCAGGCAGCCTGTGCCCAGAAGTGAGCGTGACTCCGCCAGAGGTGGGCATGGTTCTGGTCATGGCTCCCACAAGGACCCTGGTGCAGCAAGGGATAGCTCCGGAGACAGTACCACTCTTGGATTGCTTGGTTCAATCTCAGCCCCTAGATTGGCCTGTATGAGGCCGTCTGGCCTCCCACATCCAAGAGTGAAAGCGGCTTACACAGGACCGGTTAGTCTTGCTGTGGCTTTCGATTTGATTGGTAATCAGCCTCCACTGCTGCTGTCTCCAGTTCCTATCTGGGTTCCAAATCCAGGAGATCTAAATCAGAAATTATGTGTAGAAGAGGAAATAAAATCCATCTTAAGAGGTAATTCAACCTGTGCAGACATTGTCTGGGCTTCTATTCAAACAAACCTGGTGACAGAGCACCGGTGGTTGTAGACCAATTCTCATTCTAAAGCCACTCAACAAATTAATTCACGCACCGAGTTTCAAAATGTAAATAGTTCAAACGGTGTTGGAAGGTTTAGATCCATAGAGCTAAAGGATGCATATTTTCACATTCCTACAGCAAAGAGTTTCTGATGGTACCTGAGAATTACATTCCAGGACTGCGAATGGGAATTCAATACTCTCCCATTCAGAATTTCGATGACTTCTCAGCTCTTCACCAGAGTGGTCCTTGCTATCACAATATTCGTCTGGAGGTGAAACATAGCAGTCGACAAGTACATAGATGGCTGGCTGTTAAAAGCACACACAAAACGGGGTTTATCAGCAATTCTGGAGATGGTTCTCAAAACATTGACAGATCTAGGCTGGATAATAAATTACCAGAAATCAGATCTGGTTCCATCTCAGAAGTTTGTTTGCATGGGCATGTTCTATCTAGCGATATGATATGTTTATCCATCTCAGCAAAAAGTGGAATCACTCATTTAGTAATTCAGCTTGTGTGCAACCGTCGTTATGTCCTGGCGTGGGTCTACTTGAGAATGCTGCGGTTGATGAGTTCTCTGGATCCAGTAATCCCACAGGCAGCCTTCCGCAGGCGGTCTATTCATCTATTTCTCATGAGACAGTGGTCCCAGAGTCTCGGCGTACTGTGCTCAAAGGTGTCAGTGTTGGATCCCCTTATTCACCACCTTCAATGGTGAATGAAAAGAGAAAATCCCTTTGTGGGGTGATTGATGTCTCTTCCAAAATCTACCTCTCAGAGCACGGTCTACACCGATGCATCAATGGAGTGATGGAGAGCTTGTCTGTAAGACTCGGAAGATATCAGGGCTTTGGAATCTGGATCAGTCTCAAGAGATTTCCATTCTGCCAGAAATGAGAGCAGTAATCTTAGCACTGGAACATTTCCTCAGGGAAGTCCACGGCAAGATCATACTAGTTCGATCAGACAACTCAACAGTAGCGGCTTACATCAACCACCAGAGCGGAACGAAGTCATGCGGTCTATGTATGACGACATTGAAACTGCTTTGTTGGTGCCTAGATCAGGGGATCACCCTGAAAGCAGCTCAAATTCCGGGAAGACTAAACCTCATTTTAGACTCTGAGTTGAAGGATGAGCATTCTACTGACGGAATGGCAACTGAATCAATGTGTGGCGGACCATCTGTTCAAACAGACAAAGGGATACTCATCTTTGTAATTCAGCTTGTGTGCAACAGTCGCTATGCCCTGGCACTCGTCTACTTGAGAATGATGCAGGTTTTTAATGTCCAAAACCTTCAAAGTCGATCCTAGAATGTATTCAATTTTGCCATAAATCTGCAACCGGTAAGCAAGTAGATTTGGCCAAGGCTCAGTGTCCGCGGTGGAGTGTCTTCCATGGCTTTATTCTATGGAGCATCTGCGGCAGACATTATGATGGTGGCTCAATGGCACTGAGTTGAATCTTACCGATCATTGCTTACACGACACGAATAAACCTCTTGCTTTGCATCTGTCCATCCATCCATCAACTTTTCCATTAAACAACATCTCAAGAACCATTGGACCAATTTCAATTATACAGAGAACATGTAGTTAATTCGTGCATTCTTTCACTCCATTCTATTAAAAAGGGGGAGCGGAGCGCATTTTGCGAAGCGGTTATCTCTCTGTATCGGCTGAAATAGCTGATCGCGTATTTACTTGGTGGTTGCTATTTTAAGCAAATCCAGATGTGTTGTGCCTACAAAAACAAAAGGACTCTTTAAGAGAAACACCTGGTCTAATGACCACGCCTCCCGCCCTCCGAATTCACTTTAAAATTCTGGGTATATCAAAGAGTCTTCGTGATGGCACATATACTCTTGTAGTGAAGTAACCAAAATCTAGGACTTATTTTGTCAAGAAAGAGTTAATACTTGCTTCGGCCCGGCCTCTCCACCACACAGAGGCTTTGCCATATTACGCTGTTGCTAATTGTAAGCCAATGATTTTAATATCTTGGTGGTGTGTCACACGGTGTATGCGCCACGCTTGCGCCGTCGGGCTTCCTTCTGCACCGTGATCTGACATCTAGTTACGTTGTGTTGTTTATGTAGTATAAGAATAGGCACATTCCTAGTTCACTGTCTTGATGGATACCAAATATGACAGACACAATTTTAGGAAGCTCCATCTTCGAAATTGAGTTCTGCTGATGTAGAAGCTGTGTATCAATTGTTGTTTGTGATGTCATGTACAAATTCAAGGAGCTGCGTTTCAAATTATCTCTTCTCGGAGGTCGTATAACATGTTATGGTGACTGGCATGTTTCATTAGGCTGCCACAAATGGTGTGTTCCGTGAAATTTGACGATGTACAACTCAAGCTGATAGGGTAGTAGTTGGTTAGCATATTTTTCTGATCCTTTAAAAATATCCCATCCAAAATTATCCTGAAGATGTGACATAGTGGATCTGCAATCTGATTGAAAAGTTCCTTCATTACTCTGTGGTGTATGTTATTAGTGTCAGCTGCTTTGCCTGTATTCAGATTTTTCGAGAGGATATACACCTACTTTCTTGAAGTCGCCCCGCAGCACGCTTAACAGATCACAGATGTATGCAATGATGTCCTCTCCTGGTTTGTGTTTGCTGCCTCTCAGTAGGGCGAATTCCAAGGCTCTCTGTGCGAGTGTATCCCATGGCTTCCTTAGCACATGGCCAAACATGAACCATCTTTTCTTGGCAACTTTTATGGACAGCGGCGATGTATTACACAGGTGTTTTCGGTGGCAGGCATCACGTTTGTGTAGAGCTACCTTTGGAGCTGCCCAGCTGTTACAGTTATACAGCATCAATGTTACGCAGGTTGCATTGTATAAACGTAGTATTTTTGTCACTGGCATCTTTGATCTACGAATACATAGTTTCCAGAAGGACTGAAAAGCTATGCTCCCCATGACGCAGCGTGAAGCCAGTGCTACAATGCAATGAGCCCAGGATTGTACTTTTCCTCGATGGTTCGCCGCCACGAAGTGGATCGTCATTTTCTTTAATTTCAATTTTTAATTTTGTTTTGTAGATAGGTATACGTGGTGAACTCTGATTTGGATTCATTCATAAAGAGATTCTCAATTTTTAGTTTGCTTGCAGTTATTGGGAGAAGTTCGTCAAGGGGGGTTTCAGGTGAAATGCACAAGGAATGAACCATTTCCCTGTGGGGATCCGATTGATGTCACAGAGTCTGCCTATTTCACTGACTTGACTTGTACTCTTAGTTTGGTATCTGCAAGTACTAGTCTCACCAGTCGAAGCTCAGCTTCATTGCAATTGGCCTGGCGTAGTATATTTGTGATCTTTGAGAATTTTATTGTTTCGAAGGATCGTGACATGTCAATGCCAATTTTGTGGAAATCTCAGTGCTCATACAAACCCTGCTAAATTAAGTAATTTGCCGCGTTTTACCATCAATCATTAGCCTACACAAAAATTATCTTGTTTTTTCTGAAAAGTAAACTTTTGCTTTAAATAATCATCATTAACAATTTGGCCGAGTTCAATCAAACTTGGCTCAAATGACCCTTTGGTGGTAGACTTACAAAATACTAAATTTTCATGGCCTTGGACTTTCTACAAATTTCAATGCCCATTTTGTGGAAATCCCAGTGTTTGGTCATGACTACCGACACAAGCATGCGTTGAGCCCATACAATGTCTGCGCAGCTGCATCCACGTTTGAAGCCATTTTTGACATGATCCGGTGAAGTCATCGATCTTGTCTCGGATGCGGCATAAAGTAACATTGGATAGGATTTTCCGTATGCTGTTGAGGAGCACAATGGGACACAGATTGGCTGGGTGAGGCGGGGTAGTGGTGGGGGCAGGTGGCTTCTTGGGCTTGGGTAGTGCAATACGGGTGCATTGGCCTACAGCGTCGATCGGAAGGTGGTGCATAAAAGCTGAATTAATTAGGTGCGTGATCGTTTTGAGATAATGTCACTTGTATATTTGAATAGTTCATTGTTCATGCCATCAGGTCTAGATGCACGTCCATTTTCAGGGCTTTAAGTGCCTTCTCAACTTCTGCTGTTTTAATTGGTGTTAGTAATGGCCTTGGGTCTCCTGAGAATGGGTGTAAGGGCTCATCATCGTTGCCAGTGAACTGTTCCTTGAACCATCCCCGAATCGCCTCGGCTTTACCTTGGTCAGTCCCATATACAGTGTCCCTCAGAGCTGTGTACAGTGAGTGGTGGTGTATAGTCAGTAAAGTTCAGGGCTAAAGCTACCCGAAACATTTTGTGACAGTCATCCGTGGCGGTGATTTCATCTGCTAGGGAGTCTGCTTGTTGAATAGCAAGATCTTTTAAGCATTCGCTAATGTGGCACAGAATGTTATTGCGCTCCCTGCGTAGTTTGGTGCGGTCTTCACTTTGGCCACTTTGATAGATGCGCAGCCGTAACACTTTCTGCTCTGCTGACAGTTTTACTATTAGAGGGTAGTCGGTATACCTAGTTCGGTTGTTACTAAGAACACCTATGGTGCTGGTACCTGATGATTCTATAGATTTCAGTATTTTGGTTAGGGCTTCGTTTGGATTGGAGCTGACGTCGATGTTAGCTATTTGCTCCACGAGGGCCTTTTTGTATGACATTTGAGTGTCAGTGTCGCTGATGAGCTTGGGTGGGTTGTAGGTGACTCTACCCTCTTACCTGGTATGGTGTTTATCATCGTCCTATTGCACGATCCTCGTCCTCCCACTACGTTCCCGAATCGAATACCGCGCTTACACGCCTTTGATGTGTGCGCTAAGTTCACGAAGCTTCATACATATTAATGAACTGGGGTCAGTAAACTTGCGCCAATGAGATTGTTCGATAAGAAATCAGGAAGTGGACAAATTTACACATGTGCGTAAACCAAACTAGCGGTTTTTAATTATTACCGAAAACCAATCTACACATTTTCTGTTCCTCAGATAACTTGTTTAGAGCAAAACTATTGCAAACGTATGCAAATGTCTCTTTCCAGATCAAAAGCGTCGTGATCGCCGTTGTTTTTGTGATTGTAAATTAGGTCACCAGACGAACTCTCACCTATCGCGTGAAGTCGGCAGAAATCTGATTGGCTACCTCCAACCCACTAATGTTACTTCACATAGCGAGAAATCACAGGTCTGCAAGTACGGCCTCGAACAGCGTAGCTATGTGAGTGGCCGTATGTTAGTACGATGGGTGTTTATATGTTAGGTAGAGATCGTTCATCTGAAGGCGTGTGCAATCTAACTCCATAATATGACATCGTATTTAAAAGTATGTCTGATTGTGTCGGATGCTGTTGAAATGTAGAGAAATGGATCTTGTTTATAGAATTTATAATTTGCTTTATCACGCCAATGGGTGAATCCACCTTTAGCCATGTCACGTTCATCTCGTGCTAATGCCAGCCACACTTTATGTGCATTGGGATCGATCGAACCCTGAACTCCCTAAATCTCGATTTCAGAACTCTACATGTATACAAGTAAGCTGTTGAATATTTCGAAACTAATTTGACTGGGTATTGTTAATGCTTGCGGCCACAGTGCCCAGTCAAATTACTTTCAGAATATTTAGCTTACTTGTATAAATGTAGAGTTCTGATATGCTTTTAAACGTTCGCGATGGATTTAGCTACGTCATTCATTGCGCATTTTGATTGTGATGTCAGCCTACGTATTCATCATGATATCATTTACTTGAGCGGCAGATTGGATTCATCCTTTAGTGTAAAGTCGGATGTTTTTCCTCTAGATCCATATTGTGATGCATGAAGAATTGATTTTTGTTTAGGTAATTTATTAGTTGGTTATGCATAAGTCACTCAAGTCGTTTGGAAAAATGTGGAAGTATTGAAACATGCCTTGAAGTGGACCTGTCCATTTTATCCATCCATCATATGACGTTATAATAAACTACGTGATGTGGGATAACTTCATAATAAAAAACAGCAAGAATGACTCAATTTCGTCCGTCTTACACGTCCGTCGTAAACGCTTAATAGTCGACACGTTGTACGAATTGTATGCCTTTACTATTTAATAAACATTCTGTCTAATATTTTGAAACTAACTTGGCTGGGCGCTGTTGCCAAATTAGTTTCAAAATATTCAACAGGTAAACTATAATTTTCTGGAAATTGAGATTCAGAGAGAGTGCATGGATCGATTGATTCTAACACGGGAAAAGCGTGGGCGGGGCTTAGTTAGAGCTGGGCGGGCCTTAGTTAGAGATGTGCGGGCCTTAGTTAGAGCTGGGCGGGCCTTTGTTAGAGCTGGGCGGGCCATAGCTAAAACTGGATTCGTTTATTGCTTAAAGTTGGAGGAATCTTGTTTTATAGAGTGGTGTAACTTCTGCAACTTTTTTGATGAAAAATGCCTTGTGCAAATAGATTACAAATCTTATTTAGTAGACCCAGTGCTTCTGTTGTGCAGTGCTTTTAAAGTAATCACCATTTCACGTTATCGATTCTCGTGCTAGTTGTCAGATTGAGATTGATTAGTATAGTTTATGCTTCTTCGGAGATAGTAAGGTTGGCAGAAAGAAGGACTGAAAACATCCAGTTACATAATCTTGAAAGTTACTTTCAAGATTTGCTTGTATGTTTTCTGCAAGCGTAGGTCCAATATCTACTAAATAATCAAGACAATTTATTTGCAATTTCATAATTGTCTGTGATGACTGTATTACTATATAGAAAATGTGAATTTTCTATGTGGATAGGATTTATTTAGTAGTGACTTAATACTTTTCCATATTTTATTTATAACATTTTTTGCATCCTCAAATTGTTTATGATAGTGTTGTTCATTTACCTTTTGGAAAAATTTTAATTTGGGTTTTCTGAGATATCTGCTATAAATATCTCTACTGATGCTTTTTCAAGGGTACATTTGTTACAGAAAATATTGTATGTTATTGTTGTAAAGGATTCAGTTATTCTGGTTGGTTTGCTTATAATTGGTAGCAAATAGTAAGTACGTAATAAATTTACTGCGTGCCCGCTCCAGCGGGCACGCTTCTATTTATTGCTGGCTAGAATTGCCTATAGGCGCGGACATTTCGCGCAGGGGATTGTGGGGCTGTGTCTCGCGAGATCTCCATCGATACGAGATCTAATAATTCTCGGCGCGAAGACACGGCTCTATTTTTAGATTGGTGGATATCTCATAATTATCATCTTCATGCACGTGATTCATGGCGAGTTCTCTTATTTGTTCTGGTCCGACTGTAATAGAGTTTGCGCGGCGATGACCGCTTAATTATTTTAATAAACAGCCAACGGAACTTATATGTCCACTTTAGCCCTCTATCAAACTGACCACAAATGGCTTCTTGCGGTGATCGTGAGAAATGTCCATTTACATTAGCTACTCACCGGAGAACTTATTTTGAAGGTTTACCACTGGAATGACTGGTTGGATAACCGATCCTATAATTCCAGTAGTAAATTGCAAAAGAAAAACCACAATGGTCTCTTAGACGGCAATTAGACATAGGACATTTTCTATGATAATGGATTTTTCTGTATATGACGTCGTAATTATTTAGGTCAGATGTAGCTGGACGTCACAATCAAAATGTGTAATGAATGACGTATCTAGCTCCACCAGGAACATTGAATAGCCAGTCAAGTATGTGAATTGCACGTCTTTACTATGTAATCAACATGCTGCTGAATATTTTGAAACTAATTTAACTAGACGCTGTTCGAATTGTATGTCTTTGCTATTTATTCAACAGTCATTTTCTATGATAATGACTGGGTTCGATCTGTAACTGAAGGATATGACGTCATAATCAATTACTTCATATACAGGCTGACGTCACAATCCAAAATGTGTAAATGAATGGCGTATCGAGCTCAGTCATGAACATTGAATAGTCCGGCAAGTGTACGAATTGTATGTCTTTACTGTTTAATCAACATCGTGTTGAATATTTTGAAACTAATTTGACCTGGCGTTGAGGTCAGAGGCAGCAAACCTTTAAAAAGCACCCAGTCAAATTAGTTTCAAAATAGTCATCAGCTTACCTGTATAGTTACCTTGAAATTGGAAGTCTGGGAATTCATTATTCAGCGTATATATAGACATCGATTCCAACACGTAAAAAAGGGGTGGAGCTTAGCTAGAAATAGGCGTGGCATACCTAGAAATGGATCCCTCTGTTGAAATTGGCATGAGCAAATTGAGCATTAATAATAATAATAGTCCATTTGTAACGCGCCAAAATCCATGCGCAGCATGCTCTAAGCGCTTAGAAAGCTTATCTAGAATATTCTAGAAAAAATACAGATCAAGGTGTTGGATAACATTTTTGAAAGTAACATGTCTTGAGTCTAGATTTAAATGTGCTCAGGTTTGGGGATGTTTTGATGTCCAAAGGCAATTTATTCCATAGGATGGGAGCTGAGTAAGAGAATGTTTTTTGGCCATATGTATTCATTCGGAATTTAGGAATGTTAAGTTGTTTTTTGCTTTCTGATCTGAGTGAACGGCGGGGACTGTAAAGTACTAAGAGTTCGGCGAGGTAGGCTGTGTTTTGTATTGCTTGCAAACGATTGATGAGATTTTTTGGCGCACCGACGAGAAGGCTATTGCAATAGTCGACACGTGACATAACTGTCATTAGAACAAGTGTAGCGGTAGCTTCTCTTCTCAGATATTTTCTAATGTAGGCGATGTTGCGTAATTGCATAAAACATACTTTACACAGGTAGTTAACGTGATCTTTCATGCTTAAGTCGCTGTCCAAAATTACACCAAGATTTTTTACTTTATTAGAGATTGGAATTGAGCTATCTCCTACAGCAAGACTGGTTAGCTCAGCTTTGTCTCGTCTAAGTGATGGTCCTATTAACATGGCTTCAGTTTTCTCATCATTTAATTTAGGCATGTTTGTCGACATCCATGACTTTACATCAGCACAGCAGTCAGTGATTTGTTTTGTAGCTGTTGCTGTGTCGTGGGCTGTTGGTGGGAAGCTTGTCATGAGCTGCGTGTCATCAGCGTAAAAATGATGCTGTAAACTGTGATTATCAATAATCGATCCTAGTTGCTTAGTATAGAGAGTGAAAAGCACATGCCCCAAGATTGCACCTTGTGGGACTCCGCATGTGAGTTCCATTTGGCTAGAACGTATACCATCTATATATACAGATTGGTATCTCTGTGACAAATAAGACTGGAACCATGTCCATGCGACACCATTCACACCAAAGTCATCTCTCAATCTCGATAGAAGTTTAACATGATCGATTGTGTCAAATGCGGCGCTTAGATCCAGCAGAAGCAAAAAAGACACATTACCATCGTCGACACCATAGCGGAGATCGTTTATAACTCGAAGTAATGCTGTTTCAGTGCTATGCCCCTGCCGGTAAGCTGACTGAAGTGGTTCATACAGATTATTCGTTGCAATGTGATATGCCAGTCGCTTATTGACAGCTTTTTCAACTACTTTAGAAATGAATGACAAATTAGACACCGGCCTATAATTTTTCAAATCATCCCCGTCAAGACTAGGCTTTTTGAGTAGCGGATTGACTAGTGCGCACTTAAAGGCTGTTGGCATAATGCCTGATTCTAAGCTCGAGTTCACGATCATAGTGATAATCGGTGAGAAGATGTCTATATGCTCATAAATCCTCTTTGTGGGAAGGGGATCGAGTGCACAGTATGTTGGTTTTAGTTCCTTTAGAAGCAACCTGACATCATTTTCTGAGAATGGTTGGAATTGCTCGAGGCAGTGAGAACATGCTGCAGTATCACGAGACAAGTTGGATGAGTCTAATGAGGTATTTAACTGGTTACGAATCACTTCAATCTTGACATGAAAAAATTCCGAGAAAGACTATGCGATTTGTAATGGATCGTCAATATTTGGGAGTGTGGAAGCATTGCTCTTACCCATCAGTTTAGACATTATGTTGTAAAAGACTTTGGGATTTGATGCACTTTCTGTTATCTTATTATTGTAGAACGTCTGCTTTGCCTTGGAAATGGCTTTAGTGACGGCGTTCCTCGTGGTAACGAAAATTTGACGGTGCACTTCCAGACGTGATTTTCGCCACCTTCGTTCAGATTGTCGCCTCTCGGCTTTAGCTCGACAGATCTCTGGTGTGAAGAGCCACTGAGACTCTGGCCTCTGTGAGATTATCTTCTGTTTGACCGGGGCATGCTTATCCAAAAGTTCAGATAGCTCGGTGTTATAGAGATCAGCTAATTCCTCACAGTCTTGTGGTGGGCACTGCATTAGATTGGATTGTTGGATATCGTGGCGAAAAGTACTCGGGTCAATTTTCTTAATGTTCCTACATGTTACTGACACCCGGGGTGGAGCTGGTTTGGTTAAGTTAACACTTAGTGTTATCAGGTAATGATCAGCCATTTGTAGATCTTTGACAAAGGCATTCGTAACGGTATTATCCGATTCACGGCTGATCACCCAATCAATAATATGGCCGTTCTTATGCGTCGGTGTGCTGACGTGTTGGTGACAACTGTGCATGTCCAGAAGATTCATCATCTTTTTTGTCTCGTAATGGTCCTGCTCGTCATAGTGTACGTTTATATCGCCAAGAATGATTAGTTTATTATTACTGACACCGATGTGGTCCATTAAGCTCGAAATATCATCATGGAACATTGTGCTTGTCAGTTTATTCCGTTTAGACGGGGGTGGTCAATATAGACATATGAACCGCAGAGATAATTGACCATGAGTTAAAGAATAATCAAGAGTTTCGACTGACTGAAAGTTAGGAAGAGTGATATCACGAATCTTAATTTGTAGATATTGTCTATAGATTATAGCTATGCCTCCACCACGCGAAGATTGTCTAGGATTATGTTTCAGTCCATAGCCATCCGGGGTGATACACGCTATCTTGGATTCATCACCACTCTCTTGTAGCCAAGACTCAGTCATAATTAGAATATCAATGTTTTCGTCGGTAATCATATCGTTAATGGCAATGCATTTATTTCGACAGGATTGAGCGTTCCACATACATACTTTTAACATTGGCGAGGATTCTGACTGATTGCTCTGTAAGGCATTGTTCCGATAGGATATATACTGTGGTTTGGGTGAGTTCCGTTTTAATCGACGTGTATTACCGGATGTGCTAATTGAGTTCCTTGTCAATCGAGGACCTGTGCATTGCGACCTAGTCAATTTATGCCTCACTAGACGTCCTGCTCTAGAGCCACGCTTTGTCACAGGTTTTGAATTAATTCCGTATGTACAGAGCGTGTTGAAAGTTTTCTTGTCTACCCGGAGGAGTGAGTTGTCGCTCTCATTACATGGCTAATACCACTTGTTAATGCGTGGTCCACACAATATGGACCACTTGTATTAAGAGTATTACCCGTATTTATAGGTCACATTTTAACAAGGCCAATCATAGATTGTAGACCCTTGCCATCCCGAACGCATATAGACCCGAATACAATACACTCATCCTCTGACGGAGCGAGGGCAATTAATACCACTTGCTAATGGGCCTTTTCAGGTTGTTTATCCATCATATTACGTCATATGACGTCATAATTAATTAAGTGACGCATAGGATAACGTCGTAATAATGACGTCATGACTGACTCGATTTAGTTCATCTTAAATGCTTAATAATCTGACACGTTGTACGAATTGTATGTTTTTGTTATTTTAATAAAAATGCTGTTGAATATTTCGAAAATAATTTGACTGGCCGCTGTTGCTGCCTATGGACCCAGTCAATTTAGTGTCAAAATATTCCACGGCTCACCTGTATAGTTTTCTTGAAATTTATCGTCTAGTAGTTCAGAAATCCATCGATCACAACTCGAGAGTGGTATGGGTGGCGTTTAGCTAGAGATGGGCTAAACTGGAAAGGTTCACTGTATTAATAAACCACCACAGATTTGAGTGCCCTATTGTCTGTAGTATGTTCAGCCCCATAATTTACCCCACATAGACTTGAGCTTTAATAAGCTAGTTATATTCCGAATCTAACAAATTCTAGATGAAATAATTTTAACACGCAAAATTTAGCTTAAATGATGGTGTATTCATGGTTTTCGGTGCCCTACTTCGCTCACATAGACGTATAGGAGTTTGAATATGCTAGTTACACTGGGAATTTAAAAGAATTCGAACGTGAAGTATTTTCGTAGTATGCAAGTTCATCGCATACATTTGTTCCAATGTTGGCAGATCTGTGGTTTTCAATACCCTACCGTCTGCAATATGTGTGGCTACATAATTCCACCCATATGGTTAGATAGGGATATGAATACGCTAATGAATCTTGAGATTTCTACCACGTAGTAATTTCGTAATATTCAATTTAGTAGTCACGGGCAGTTGTCAAATGCCAACAATTTACTATATTCAGTATTAGAATCTCAGTTTGTAATCAATTTTTTTACATATAGCTGTACTTTTGCACGATCCTACCATCAAGTAATTTGGTAATATGTTGTTACATATTCGCCATATTGCCCCCATTGTAAAATGGTTAGTTCACATTCACCACATTCAGATAGGTGTCGATATGTCCTGACATATCGCTCATAATGGGTTCGGCCCAGAATATCACCCATATGTTTAGATACGTATAGGCATAAGCTTACGACGTAGTGAGATTTAAAAATTTCGTAACGTAAATAAGCTCAAACTTAGGATAATTCATGGTTTTCATTGCAATACGTTCACCCCCAGAATTTCACCAACAAATACTCATAGGAAATATGCTAGTTGTATTCCGAATTTAAAAAGATTCTACAGGAACGTAATTTCATAGTACACAATTCAATACCGAAAATTGGCGCAAATTGTGTCAGATCAACGATTTTCTGTACCACACTGTTTGCAATAGGTTCGACCCCAGAAGGTCACCCATATGGTTAGATACGTATATGAATACGCTAATAAAGTATCAAAGGTTTTAAAAAATGTTTACTATACAGTAATTTCGTCATATGCAATTTAGTAGTGGCACACCATTGTCAAATTCCAATAATGTACTATATTCTCTACATGCCTTGCAGCCAGTTTTCGAACATAAGGTCATGTAGAACTCACTATGTTCTTGTGCCGTGCGAAATATTGTAATAATTCTACCACCAAATATTTATTATAGTAATGTGAAAATATTTCTATATATCCCATATTATTAGCCGCGTATACTGGTAGAACCTGACTTATCAGGCTAATACCCTAACAGCTGCACATATGGTCAACAAGATCATCATCATTACAACGGTTGAGGCCAATTTTGGCCTTTTTGTCTAGCAAAAATATTTGATTTAATAGTTTGTCACTGTTTCCAGTAAAGATATCGTTTAATAGGTGACATCGATATGATAGCTAAATGAAACAGATCACGATGTTTCCCACTGGGTCCTCAGTCAGAATGTTTTCTGCTATATCATTTTCTTTGGAGAAAACTAGGTTCACGGTATTGGTTCTATCCTGGCCACTTAACTTTGTTGAAAAGGTTATCTGTCGGTACAGATCGGGGTCCTGTATTGCATCAAAAATATACTTGCTTTGCGCATTTCACTAGCATTGCAGTGTATATTTCACCAATATATTTCCGGGTAATAAGCTCTTCACGTCTGTTTAAGAAGGTATCAGGATTTAGGTTTAAAATATTCTTTACAGTATTTCTTTAATATGTTTGAATGGGTGTCAGGGTCTGTACTGCGTCTTGCGCTGATTTTCTACTGACTGGGTTGCCAGCTCTGTTGATTTCTTTATCTTTACAAGTTGTTGAGACCTAATGACCCAAATTTGATCTGTTACACTCTGTTGATGTAGTAGTGCAATTTTCTCATCACTGGCTGCTCTTAATTGTGTCTGTTCCTCTCTCTGTTAAGGAGTTTGGCCTGGAGAAAAAGGATGGATGGAAAAATTGTTGGACTGACCAAAAATATAAGCTGCTTTTCCTAGCCCATAGCTAATACTGCCCATATCTTTTCGCAAGAAATATTCCTTCTTTTGTGTTTATTGTATGCCTTTATATAACTTCATTTTTTCATGAAACAGTTGAGTTTATTCTCAGAATTATAATAACCTCCGGGCACGCTATTTACCATTGCTGCCTTGCATCAATATGTGTACTTGTTAAATCTTTTGTTTGACAGCAACTCTTCTTCATAAGATCAGTATTGACGTCTCTCATGAGGTGGACAGTTGTATATTTGACACACACATTATGTTGTTGTCAATCAGATGTGGTTTCAATATGGTGCATACGTTCGTTTGTGTGTGAATGTACATGTGCATTCTCTTTCTCAATGGATTTTACCCGGCCTTGGTTCGTTCTGAGGAGACACACAAAGTGATATTTTTAGTTTTCCCACTTTTTATGTGATAGAAGGAGTACCGGTGTGAGATATAGTGCATTTATTGTGATCTAGAATAAGAGAATTGTTACCCTTGCCACGTAAGGGGATGAGGGTGTTGTGATCGGGTCAGTCCCTTTGTTGGTCGGTCTGCCTGCCCGCTTGCCCGCCCGCCCGCATGTCCGTCTGTCTGTCTGTCCGGAGCTGTATCTAAAAAACTGCTGGTCTACTTTGAACGTAACTTGCAAGAGGAATTCCAGACGTTGGTCATAATTTGGAAAAAAAACCCATATCCAGATATATCTTGGAAACTTCTGGCCCGATTTTGCCCAGATTTGAAAACACGAAAGGGCTGGACAAAACATTAGGATTCCACAACTTTAGGCGTAATAAAGAATATCCGGAAAATCCGAAAAAACCAGGAAAATAAAATAGTCAGTGTTTCACATTGCATCTAAATGGAGGAGTCCCGATTTAGCTATGCCCCGCATATTTCTCGCGTTTGCCTGTGTTTGGATTGATCGATTCTTGCACTACCTGAATCTCAATTATCAGAAAACTATAGAGGTATGCTGTTGAATATTTTGAAACAAATTTTAACTGTGTGCTGTTGAAGCCTATGGCAGCAAGATCTCCCAGTCAAATTAGTTTCAAAATATCCAACATAATGTTTATTAAATAGTAAAGACATACAATTTGTACAACTTGGCGAACTATTAAGCTTTTATGACGGGATTAATTAAGCCATTCATGACGTATCTGATTATGACGTCAGCCTACCCGCGACGTTGTTGATTTTGACGGCATATGAACTGAATTCATCCATCGTACGCTATGCAATTAGGGGGTGGGTGGGGGCTTAAGCTTAAATCTCGGTGTCCCAAACTGAAATCTGGGAGGCTTTTTCTTATCCATGCTAAAATTGGAGGGCACCATAGACTCATAATTTTGAAACATGAGGGTTCCATTCTAGACTTTCTCAGAATGTTTGGTCCAAAAATCTATAAAACTATTGAATATTTAGAAATCAAACAAGATTTTCCGGGGGCCCGTGAGACACACTGCCCTTACATTTGAGAATATGAGGGTACATATGCCCTCAAAATGAGAAGCCCTGTCTAGAATCAACTTGCATGTTTAGTTATCTTATCCATATTTATCACACAACTAAGAATGTGCAACTGTTCGTTGTAGACAGGTTGATTTATATCATTCATTGCTGACACTAGAATTGCATGACGTCTGAAAGCCATTGCTGGCAGAGGGTCAGATTGCGGCTAAAATATTTTAACCACTTTCATGAATGAATATCTTAAAACATAGAAAATGGCTTTTATTTGTGAACGAGTTGATCTGGAATTATAATATTGATGAATTATGAGGCAGATAACTGCTTTTAAATCTGAATACTGCTCTGATTAGTACCGACAATTAAAAAAGTAGGATGTCGATTTAAAATTGGATGCCATTTGTGTGTGGGCATTTGTGTTCGCATGAGGAGTCTGTGCTCTGATCGTAACGTGTATAACAATGTGTGACACTTCGCATTGCATGTTTTTACTGGTTCACGTTACAGTCTGTTTTATATGTGTGTTCCTCATTAGAACAGGTCTGTACCAATGGACCTTTCCAGATTATTCATTAATCATGGGACGTCATAATCAACTACGTGGCGTGTAGGATGGCGCCATAATCATTTACGTCATGAATGACGTGGATAAGTTCGTCATGGTCGCTTGATTGGTGACGGACTAAGCGTTGTTGTGCGAATTGTATGTCTTTATTATTTAATAAACATGCTTTTGAATATTTTGAAACTAATTTGACTGGGCGCTGTTGGTGCCTATAGCAGCACCCAGTCAAATTGGCTTCAAAATATTCAACAGCTTACCTGTAGAGTTTTCTTGAATTTGAGATTCAGGGAGTGCAGAGATCGATCGACCACCCCCCCACCCACCCCACCCCCACCCCCAACAAGGCCAAAGCGTGGGTGGAGTGTCGCTAGGGATGGGCGGGGCATAGCTAAAACTGCATTCCTCAATTTAAGTGCATGCATAGACGAGAATACGGTTTGTAAAGTTGAGCGTGCACAAGTTGACAATAAGTTGTTGGTTTGGAGAGCGTACATGATTGTGTCTGAAATATCTCAGGTAGTTAAACTAGAGGATAAATTTTATACTGGCCCTGTAATAAAAGAATGCATGATATCCAGTTGAAAAGTTGAAAACGACAGCAGAAGGCGTTATTAAATTTTGGTATTTGTAACCTTACAGTAAATAGAAGTGATATCTTAGCCATTTATCACAAACAACAATTGTGTCTTGTTCACTTAAGTTCTACAGGCTAAGATTTGGGTATGTCCGGTGACCCGCACATGTACAGGACCAGGATCTGCACAGCCTATGACATGTTACGCTAATGCAAATAGCATTTTATCACACGCGCACAACATCCGAATAATGTTAGTTTTCTGTCCTCATGATCTACAGATAACAGATTCAATGACATCTTTTGAATGCGTAATCACTTTGGAGTCAGTTTGTCACTGTAATATAAAGCTGATTTTTATTTTCCGCATGATAACATCTACTTATCAAATTGGAGAAAGGAACTGTGTTCGTATTGATAAGATAAAAAAAGATTAGAGGTGGTACACATATACTTTATAGTCATTTGCAGACTACATTTATTTATTTTGACAAGCTATCGGCCATAAATGTGTTTCATCAGATGAAGCGCATGTATGCATGCGCGAAAGCTTGTCAAAGTAAATATAAAGTTAGTCTAAAAAGGTGCCACCTCCAATCTTTTTAATCTACTTATCAGAGTTCTAAGAAGCTGTCAAGCTATGTTCCAATTCACCTTTCCAGAGTATCTCTATCAATCTGACTTCATATGACGTCATAATCAGCCAAGTGACATGTATGATAGCTTCATAATCATTACGTCACAAATTACTCTATTTGGCAATTCTTTAACTCTTAATAGTCCGACACATTGTACGGATTGTATGCCTCTACTATTTAATAAACATGCTGTTGAGTATTTTGAAACTAATTTTACTGGACGCTGTTGCTGCCATATGCAGCAACAGCGCCAAGTCAAATTAGTTCCAAAATATTCAATAGCTTACCTGCATAGTTTTCTGGAAATTGTTAGTCAGAGAGTTCAGAGATCGATCGATCCCAACACCAGCGAGGTGTGGGCGGAGCTTAGCTAGAGATAGGCGGGTCATAGCTAAAACTGAAAAGGACCACTGGTTGGATTGGACATCAAAAGTGAACGGGATTATTTCCAGTTGGCCATGGTCTTATATCACGTTGTGGCGTCCTAGTTAGTAGTTATGCTTATTTCTTATTAGTAACATATCTTATCTGTATTACGTCACGACAACGAGGCACATATAGATCATAATGTAATATTTAGTCACCGTGCAATATTAAAGTGATCTACAAACACGACACAAATGTTGATCTGGTTGAAGTTAGACTAGGATTCTGCACTGAATGTATTCACCTGCCTGATTCTCTTGCTATCCGGTGTAAGCTAAACCGCACATGGTCAACTAACAGCTGCATTTTGGACTTTAGCTGTAGATTAAAAAATACAGTTATAGATAAATTAGAAATATATGAATAGGAAAAGGCCTCAGATTAGATTAAAGGATAACTAACCTCGATAGCTATTCAGGTGATCTAATATGCCACTCATAAACTATGCATGTAATTTTAAGCTTTGTATCATGTCGCTAAAGAAAGATATTCAGGATTTTGCAGCTAAATGTTGGTGCAATTCTACAGGCTATAATGGCTGTTATGATTTACTGTTTAACCAATCCTAAAAAAACCCATAGCGTGCCTGCCTCGGTATATATTCGACGGAAAAGACTTGAGTTATACCACTTGAAGACTTTCTCAAGCATGAGGCCCGAGAAGGTACGATATTACGTCGACGATAGGCTTTGTTTATACGTTAGACTACGTGTATACAACGCAACCTGCCTATCCTTGATGCTGTATAACTGTAACAGCTGGACAGCTCCAAAGGCAGCTCTAAACAAACTTGATGCCTGCCACCGCAACCACCTCCGCACCATCACTGGACACAGATAGCCAATTTCCAACGAGGCGCTATACAACATGTTTAATACATCGCCGCTGTTAGTGAACCATTCCTAGCAAAGATGGTCCATTTTTGGCCATGTGCTAAGGATGGAAGAAGACACCAGCACAGAGAGTCGTGGAATTCTCCCTACTGCGAGCCAGCAAATATAAAGCCTGGAGAGGACCTCATTGCATAAATTGTTAAGCTTGCTGCGAGGTGACCTAAAATAAGCAGGACTCGGTACACTCGAAGCTAATGATTGTGGCTTAGGACAAGATACGGTAGTCAAGCGATAAGAAGAAGGGTTGATTTCAGGATCTGCGGGTGTAGGATGTTTCAACTACTTCAGCAGGCTTTGTCATATTTAGAGTTATTGAGTTCTAACTTCGTGGACGCAGCTTAGGCTAAATGTGCGAGGTTTATAAAATTGCCATCATTCATGGTTCGTCCAAAATCATCAATATTGTAGTAGGGCTGGGGTGGGATGGAGAGTAGGTAATGGTATTGGGGGTCCTCGCCCGACACGTATTGAATGTCTAGATACTCTCAGAGAGCCTCTTATGCATCTCTGGAGTAAAATATGTACCTTTAGCTGGCTATGGAGCTATTTTCTTATCATTTAGACATTTTCTTTTCGAGTATGAGTATTATACAAAGTACACTTCACATATTTTGAGCGGCTGGGCCAACGCCCCGCCCCACTCCTTCCCCGCCCTTCCTACGACCCTGCATGCGGTATCAGGTGTCTAACATCCGGCATCCCATGTCTGGCAATCGAGAATTAAATGTTAAAATGTTAAGAATTTTAAAAGAATTGTCAGATGACATGATATGCGCTGGCTCAGGTCTCTAGTGTATTATTTTTAGCTATTTAGATAAAACAAGTTGAACTCCTTTTTGGATTAAGACCATGCCATGCATGCATGGGCATCCGCAGAACATTTTCCCGAGGTAACCACGTGGGGTCGGCCCCACCCCACCCCACACTCCAACCCTCGCGGACGCCCATGCGTGTATGTACGCTCAATAATTTTAAGTATTGGCCAGCTGATCTCTGCACATCATTTTGCACACAGGACCCCGACCAACTAAATCAAATTCAAGGATAATCCCCTATAAATAATAATGAGTGACCTGCAGGGTACAGGAAGCGAATGATTTTATCCAGTTGATTTTCCTCTATACAGTTACATATTAATTCGGAAAAGTAATATGTGCAATACAAATGCAGGCCATGCATGGCCTATTAATGGACAGTGATAGCACCTGTCGTACAATAATCAACCATCACCACACACGCGATCTGTTAAATGGTCCATGTTAAATGCATTGGCATTCGCGGAATATTTAGATTGTTTATTTTATGGTCAAGACTGAACACTGATTTAGAATTAGTGGTTAAATACCTCATACAATACATGACAACATGTGTGCATACGTACGTGCGTGTGTACGTGCATGCGTGTGTGTGCATTATTGAAAGATCAAACAACAGTCATTGATCCGCATGACAGTCACATGCATAGCTAACGAGGACGAAATCTCTTTCTACACGATCGTTAATTATTCTAACCTTTTCAGTCAAAGAGGTAAGTAGGCAGATATTGATAGGTGGATGTGGACATAGAAAATAAACTATATATATAAATATGGCTCGAAAATTAGCAATTGTCGCCTCCAGGTGCAAGTATGGCATTTAATTTAGGTTGTCAGACTGCAAAAATGTCCAGGTTGCCCCATTTCTGTAAATCTAAATCTGTTGAAAATATGTATTGTTATATGGACTACATCAGTACATGCAGGTCCCGAAAATAAAAATATTTAGTTTGTTGACCGCCACACACACACAACCCCCCCCCCCCCCACACCCGCCACCGTCTCCCGGGCAACCCGTGTGTTAAGACTTAGTTGACCTTCAGTAAAAAGTGATTGCCTCTGACTGCAGGCACGGAAAATTATTTACTTCAACTTATCGGTATGAGCAATTTATGACATGGTTTATACTGGTGCCTACGTTAATAGTGGCGGCTGTACCTAATCACTATGGTCATAGCTCATATTAGATTGAACACCGTACATTTTGGAAACACTTCACACTTCACATATTAACAGGAATACACCTCCTCACCACATTATAGAATAAGCAGATTTCGGCCGACTCATCTTCGCCACCAGGACAGTCCATTCGTCCATTGCATAATTGATGTTCGTCCACACAAGGTATGGCCAGCAATGAGCTAAGTGGCCTGCATGCAAATTGCGGCCGTCTATCTTCTGATAGAGGACACACTGAAAATTAAAAATAAAATTAGCCTACGTAAAGTATATTTAGATGAAAACGATAATCTAACATGGAAATATATATTCTCATCTTTTAATCTACTGATTACTTTGCACCCCCTTCAGTCATTCATCAATAGATTATAAAATCATTTTTGCATTCAGATAACGGTCATTAACTTTCCCATTTAGTAATGGATAGTGTCTAATGGAGTAATCCAGTTTTAGCTATGCCCCGCCTATCTGAAGCTAAGTCCATCCACGTTTTCCCCGTATTGTGATCGATGTATCCATATACTCTCTGAATCTCAATTTCCAGAAAACTATACGGGTAAGCTGTTAAATATGGTGAAACTAATTTGGCTGGTTGCTGCTGCCTATGGCACCAACAGCTCCCAGTCAAATTAGTTTCAAAATATTCCAACATAATGTTTAAATAATAAAGACATACAATTCGTACACCAACACTTAGTCCGTCATCAATAAAGCGTTCGTGACGAACTTGGCTACGACATTGATGACGTAATTGATTATGACGTCATCCTACACGTCATATGATTGATGGATAAACTGGAATCTGCCTTTCATCTGATCATCATCATAATGCACGAATATTTCGTAATAAGTGAGTTTTGAAAAAGAATAGCGTGCTAGATCGCCATGATTCCTGATATGTGTACGCAACTGTAGAGCACTGCCTAGACATATTGTAGAGCCGAGTAATGGTAGCAATTCATCATGGATTTATTGAATTTTGCTGCAGAATGCAAGAAAATGAAGGTATACCCTGGATTCTGGCTCAGTGTTACAAAGTTGACATTGTAGTTTAACCATGTATTGGTTAGGCCTACTTTATTCGCCTGCAAAATACAAGTGCATGTTATGGGCAGTTTTTACAACTTTTTTCAACATTTGAAATATGATCATTTTCTGATGATTTACTTGATAACTCTTTTACGATAATAGACATTCGCAATTGCATAAAATCAATGTGTGTTAACTCTAATAAAAAACAAAAACAGAATCAAAATATCTTTATCGCTGACTGGGTAATGGCGATTTAACTTCTTAAATAACTCCAAAAGGTTGTCCCATTTGAGAAATGATTTACTTAGATGTGTGTAAATGTGTATATTTGTAGTCATACACTAAGTCAATGACTTATTTATAGCAAGATTGGTGCGTTTTGTAAACAATATAAATCATAGAATAGTGTGCTGGGAATTTTTGCTAAAAACAATAGCAGTACTGCACAAAATGACCTTTCCGTCAAACAAAATGTCCTTTCCGACACACACTACAACACAATTTTATCCATTATATTGGATAGATTTAGAATTAAGACAATTCCTGCAGCAATTGGACGGTATCTGTCACAATAAATAAACTAAGGAAAATTAAATTTAATCTTTGGTTAGCAAGTGAAATAGCATATAAAATAATGAAGTAAAGTTCCGTCAAATCGATGTCATTTCCGACACATCAGATTTGTCCATGCCAATTACACATAAATATAAAGACCAAGATATTATGGGCTGGAATTGTTGCGGTAGGATTCACTCATTATATGTAGAACTGGCCAAAGTTCTGTCATGTTAATTATTTATTGTTTTAGTGCTTTATAAGTAATTGAATCGGCTATGTCAAAATGTCCTTTCCCACACACCACGATTTATCACAGCTAAGCTATAAGTAATGGGGGCACAATGGGATTTTGGTTTTCATAGTATTGCAATAGAATCCTCTATTCAAAATAATAGCTGGAGTCAATTATTTTAATGATTAATTTATTTCAATTAAGATTTTGGTAACCAATATTGTAACCTGCAAGATAACAATGAGTTATAGATAATATAATTTAATAAATATTCAAATTGTGTTCCCAAGACTAATTGACTGACAAAACGTTCTAACATATTCTATTATTCCAAGAATTATTTATTACAAACAGAACAGCATTACACCAGTTACCAATATACCTACCATATGTGTCGGAAAGGATACATTTTTTGACATTGGTTAGTAAAGTTCTTGAGTTCTGTATTTTCACAATTCTAATGCCCAATAACTGATGTGCCTGTTGTGTTTAATTCACCTGCATACTTCCACTTAGGAATATATCTACATATATTGATTTAATTTTCATAGCTAGTCATCAATATCTGATTTTATTGTTCAACTATATGCGTTCAATATTGCTGAACAATGAAATACACCCTAGCGTCTTTCACAGCCATGTGACCAACAGGTGTTTCATTTTAAGTTTAGGTGAACAAGGTCAGTAAACTACATATATATTCCACGATATCAAAGCTAAATGTGAAAGTGCCTGTACTTGGCAATGCCTGCAGATAATATTGAGAAGTAAAAGTCACAAATGATCAGACCAGCACTGCCTCTATGACATCTGGAAGAAGCAAATTTACGGTACACAGACAAAACAGCAAGAACCGTCTGTCTTACAGTAGATACACACAGATGGATAATGAACAAAAGCAACAAATATATACGTACAACAATGGACTCGTTTTATGATGATGCGCATCAAGACCGAGAAGTTATAAAAGGCACGGGGGAGAAGAAAAGGAACAATCTGGAATGTACCATGGTGGATAATTACAGAGGAACCAACTAATAAAAGCGAAACCAAATACAGAAACGTGCACAGGCTCGGCGGAGAGACAAGGAATTAGACAGGGCAAGTACAGCGCCTGCAAATATTGCTGCATACACCAAGCCTTCGAAAGGTCCATGCTCCCAAGAGGAAAGACATTTCTCAAGAACCAAGCAGAGCAAGTACAACTTCGATAAGTAAGGGCACATATGCCAGCATCCTGACATATGCCCAAGCTGTTGAGACTTTAATCAACAGAACAGTCGAAAAAAGGAAACAGCTTAACAATATAGCATTGGTGATAAAGATCCAAGAAGTAAGAAGTAGATTAAAACAGAGATTATGTGTAACAAGGGTCTCATGGACAAAAAGGCAAAGAACAAAAAGTTGTGAGATGGTCGCTCTTTCATAAGTTAAAGGAAGATACTTCATCCAGAAAATGGTGAAGAAGGGCAATGTCGAAAACCTGTGCAACATTCCTGCACAGATGCATACAAGATCGACAACGAAGTGCATCCAAACATGAATATGAGCTTCTGCAACTGAAGCTGGCAAATGTTCGTACAATCAGGTATGATGAAAGAATCATCTGTTGCTACAAAGCGTGTAAGAATGACAAATTATTGTCGAATGCTCTATGCACCACCCATAAGCAAAATCTGTAAATAATGTTGTCGACATTTGAATGTGTGCAGCCGATGTCAGCGAGAAGTACATGAATCGGTCATGCAGTAGACCGTCATGGCATGCCCTTCTGAAAGCCTCAAAGATCATTGCTAAACATTTGTCAATCTTCAGGGGATACCAATATTATCTCACATATATTGAAGTAATAAAGCTAATACACTCAGAGAACACAAGAAAGAGGTTTTAAGTAGTAAACTTGCTGAGGAACGAAGTGAAAATGATTGTTACTGACCTGGCATATGACCTTTCGGTCAGATTTCCTCAGGATTAATGCACTAAGATCCCTAAAGTAGCCCCCACCCCCACCCCACCCCCACCCAACCAGTCATTGGACCTTTCCATTTTTAGCTATGCCCCGCCCATCACTAGCTAAGCTCCACCCACTCACCTATGACAGTAACAGCGCCCAATCAAATTAGTTTCAAAATAGTCAACAGAATATTTATCAAATAGTAAAAGCAAACAATTTGTACAACAACGCATAGACCGTCTTCAAATATGCGTTCGTGACGTACTTATCAACATCATTCATGACGTCATTCATTATGATGGCATTCTACACATCGCGCGGTTCATTATGACGTCATATTATGGGTGGGTACTCTGGAAAGGTGATTTGCTATCATTCTCCCTTTCTCTGAGATTTCAGCCGTCAAGACTAGGTTCAGAATTGTCACTGGGCACAGCCATACGTGTAGGTGGCTGTATATGGCAACATCTACATTAATTCCACAGGTAAGACTGGGCAACTAACATATATTGAATCATTTGTAGACATGCTATTTCTTGTCCAATGTCTAATTTGACATCTGAGCAATGAGTTGGATGGTTTTAAATGATTGTATAGCAGTACAATGTATTTGAAAAACAACTGCTATGCATGTGAAATGGCGGTGTGGATCTTTTTAATACATGTCCTTTCCGGGACATTGAATTATCACTATTACTGTTTGCATGTAAGAAAATACATTGCGTATGTATCTGCTAACGTTTACCAGTATCATAATTGATATGCAACCAGATCTTTAGTTTCCTAGTGCTAAACCAGTTTTATTTTCTGAATAATACATTTTTAGAGATGATTACCAATGATTTTCATAATGGACGGTTATGTTTCATTGTATAGCATCAGGTCGGTGTATATATTCGTTAATAAATGCACCAACTATGATGTGATGGTCAATTCTTACATTTTATGATAAATTCTAATTGCTACATACATTAATTCAGTGATTAACTACGATCACAACATCGTCAAAGTCATATGTCCTTTCCGACACATAATGTGTCAGAATGGACATTAATTTTGACAGGCAAATGCACAAAGTAGACCCAAAATATACAATTCAACCCCATAGCTATGAGACAGTTGATATGTCATAAATATGTCAATTTGATTTTGTGTAGATACTGTGCCCTATTGTTCATGAAGTAATTTAAGAGATTTGCTTATCAAGAATCTTGATATTCCATGAAATTATCATTTAAATACATATTTTTAAATGGTCTTCGATAAAAATCAACCACCAATTGGCATGTCAACAAGAACACACCTTAATAATTATGTATTGTGGTATTTTACATTGTATATTGACAAGTTATATTTTTAATAAATACGTTATTTTTCAATTGTTCAACTTCCATCTCCTCGATTTCTCAGTAACCTGATTGGATTTTATAACGCCGTTTGTCCCCCACCCCCACCCCACCCCGTGCTTAATGTTACGCTAGATCAGAATAAAGTTCAATAAAAGTTATGGATCGAAAAAAAGATTTGATGCTTGTGAGACAAATGTGTGCTCAGGATTGTGAAACAGCCCTTATTAGTCTTAGCTGTACAGACGAAGCCATCCTGTCAATAGCCGGATTACACCTATTTGGACCACAGGCTAAATAGTTGTTCGTCCACATTATCGGGTGGGCTAAGAAGGGAATTACTACACAAGTACAAATTGGTTTCATAATACGCTTGCGAATATCATGACTGTAAAGGTGAGATACTGAGATTAAAATGTTCAAATAGGTAGATGTAATAATTGTTTTTGATTTGGGGGCTGTCGCCCTAGTAGCCCTTGCCGTAATCTGTCTCTGATTTCGTAAGCAGTAATTTAGGATTCTTGACAGGAAGCCAAACAGAATAGCAAAACATGTGTATAATACGTTGTATCAAGACTGGAATAACAACAATAATTGTACAAATTGGGTCAAATCAGTACAAGATATGCTATGTACAAAGGGTTTTAACGATGTACGGGAAACGCAGGGTGACATTTTTCACCAGGAGTGGAGGGAGCAATTAGAAGCCAGCAATAACACTTTGCTATACAAATACATTTCCGATGATTAAACGTACAAAATATGCTATCTAGACAAAGTAAAAATTGCGAAACACCGCCATTCATTGTACAGACTCCGAACTGGGTCGCATACAGAGCCGGCCTTAGGGCTAGGCAAGCAAGGCGGTCGCCTAGGGCCCCGCTCAAGAGGGGCCCCGCACAGAGGGCCCCGCAAAATGTGGTTGTGGTGGTTTAATGCATACACATAGGCATAGCACTGTATAATTAAACTAGGCCTGCTACACATACATTGAAGCTGTGCGTATGCGGTATTAGTAGGCATATATGTGCTAGCTATTATAACCTAAGTTTATCGTTTTTGTTTAAATGTCTATAATATTGCACAGATTATGTAAATGGTTCTTCTCATGTTCCTATAAATATTTGATCTCAGTATGATAAATAACTTGAATATAACAGTCACAAACGTGCTAAAAGCAATGCAACTACAAGTCATGTGTTAGTATTACTAGTAATTTGATGGCAGTAAGTTTTTTGGTGTAAGTACAGTAGGCTTCATGGACCATAATCATGATAATGTTGAGGT
The DNA here is from genome assembly GCA_034401795.1 of Chaetoderma sp. LZ-2023a. Lineage (NCBI taxonomy): Eukaryota > Metazoa > Mollusca > Caudofoveata > Chaetodermatida > Chaetodermatidae > Chaetoderma > Chaetoderma sp. LZ-2023a. The sequence continues at coordinate 93,523,118 of CM067374.1, read as the reverse complement.
TGCTCTAAGCCCGGTGTGGTGGCCAGGTTCTTTAAAAAATTGAAATCTGGACTGGACACGCTCAGGGCATCTCATACGCTTCCAGAGGTAAATATGAAACAACATTTGGCTGTTCAATTATTGGATAAAAACATAATTTATCAACCGAATAATGTCCCATACTTACCTCTGGAAATGCAGGAGAGGCCATCTCAGAGCATCTAGATTTCAAAATTGTATGAGGGAGGGCCCCCAGACCCCCCGCATAGGGCCCCCGCATCACATAGGGCCGGCTCTGGTCGCATAGGTTACATATTAAAACCGGCCGGTGCCAAAACCCAATTCCACCGCCGCGGTCTGAGAGAACATGCCCTTTTTGTGAAGATGTAGAGGATGAATACCACATTTTAATTCTATGTTCTGTTTACAAAGACCTACGTAAAATGTATATAAAACCATACTACTGGAAACGACCAAATGTCTACAAAGCAACCGAATTATTAAGATGCACGAACGAATCAAGCTTGAAAAATGAGCAGCATTTATATATAATGCCTTTCCTATTCTCGATAAACGAATGTGAAATGCATTTTTTCCACATTCTGTTTTATTTTATATCTATGCTAGTTTGTGCGCTTTCTTTAATTGTTTTGAACATATTATATTTTGGCATTAATAGTTAAATTGAATAACTCAGTTAGAACTTTTTGGATCAATCGTGCCCAAGTATTTTTGCGTGCGCGCAATCGTGGTTTGCCATCTGGGGCATGTGTGCGTGCGTGCATGTGTGCGCGAGTGCGTGCGACCGAGTGTGCGTGCGTGTGTGCGGGGCTGGTGGGGTGCGTTGGTGGGGTGGGTGGGGTGGTTGCTCCCCCGCCTTGCACACAAATCGGCATCCCTCAAGACCACTGCACCGGTTTGGTCAGTTTTCGACATGAAATGGTTAAATGGCGGGTGACCATTACAATACAGTTATAAACATACAAAATAGTATTAATATGATATATATTGTCATTCTAAACTTAAGACTGCTGCCATATCTTTTTGGTATAGTAATGGATGCATCCACTTTTAGCTATACCCCGTTCATCTATAGCTACGTTCTACCCACGTTTCGCCCGTGTTTGGATCGGTCGAACCCTGGACTCTGTGAATCTCAATTTCTAGAAAACTATACACGCGTAAGCTGTTGAATATGTTTGAACTAATTTAACTGGGTGATGTTACTGCCTATGGCACTTCCTATGAGAGCGACATTGCGCTCAGTCAAATTAGGTTCAAGATATTCGACAGGACGTACCTTTACGTGTTTATAACAGACATAGATACGCCATCCACTACGCATTTAGATTGTGATGTCATCATACATGTGACGTAATTCATTAGATTAGATTCATCCAATTTCCTCCATAGCACAGAGCTGAAAATAATTGCATTTACTACGGTACCATATTCGTCCCAGGACATATTATTTAACCTAAAACAAGATGATATAAATAATTGACTAATGAAGAATAGTTAACTTATTAATAGCACCGTATAATTTGTTTTAGTGATTCATCCATTAAGTTTACAAGGCCGAAAGGTGATGGGTCACTTAGATAAAACATGTATGCATGACAATAACATTCCATAAGAAAAATTCGCAGAAGCCATTAGACAATTACGTACAGCATTTATCTGTTCTGCTTTGTAGTTTTGGAATTTGAGAGGTAACCGTATATATACCTCCAAGAGTAAAAACCACCAAGAAGATAAATGTTGTATATAATTGTCTAATGTCGCCTATGTATTTATATTATGTAATGTTATGTCATATACACATGTTTTATGGGGCCCATCGCCTCGTCGGCCCTGTTTTTGATGGCCCACCTATATACTCTTTGTAGGTGCAACTTTAAATAACCAAATAAAATTGTCTTGAATTGAAATCATGAATCCATTTCCTCAGTCACTCACATGGCGTCATAATCAACTAAGTGACGTGTAGAATAATGTTATAATCATCACGCCATGACTGACTCGATTTAGTCCGTCTTAAACGGAGGTGTGGTTGGAGCTTAGTTAGAGACTGGTGGCGCATAGATAAAACTCGAAAGGCCCATTACATGGAACTGAAACGGATGCGCCAAGAAACGGTATGAGATCTCAAAATTCCGACAAGAAATTGCGTACATGCAGATATCACACTGGATGGATCGTGTTGATTTTAATGTCAGCATTAAACGTGTGATACATGGGCTATGGTGGTGGCAACATCAGCTCGATCCACCGTGGTTCATGAGATATCACCATTTACACGATATCCGCAAATCTTTATTCGCATTTCTTGCCTTTTGTAACCGTATAGTTCCATTGGTTTGAATGACGTAAGGAGATGGCCAGTCATTGGGTTAGATAGCGAATTCTTGACAAAGCCACGCCTCTATTCTTAGATTGACTCCAGAATAAGTAACCTTTCCGGGGGTGGGTGGGGGTGTAATGTACCTTTCCAGTTTTAGCTAAGCCCCGCCTATCCCTAGTTAACCTCCACTCACATGTCGGTCATGTGGGGATCGATCGATCCCTTAACTTCTTGACTATCAATTTCCAGAAAACTATACAGGGAAACCTATTGAATATTTTGAAACAAATTTGACTGGGTGCTGTTGCCGCCTAAGGCTGCAACGGCGCCCAGTCAAAGTAGTTTCAAAATATTCAACAGAATCGTTATTAAATAGTAAAGACTTACAATTCATACGTGTCGGATTATTAAGCGTTAAAGACGGACTATAGCAAATCATTCATGACGTCATGATTATGACGTCATCCTACACCTCACGTAGTTGATTATGACGTCATATGATGGATGGATAAACTTGGAAGGGTCCATTACCTAGGGATCCGAAGATATGCTCCCAACTGGAGCAAACATTTAAATGTAGATGCTCTCACGCAGAGGCCATTCACGGCATTTTTAGGTAAATGACTGTATACACGGTTACATGGTATAGAAACAACCAATTATTGACATAATGATTTCATTGATCATTTCATGAATGGTCGGTGAAAACGTGGTCTGGTGCCTCGTATTTCTAGGGCCATGCTATCAGATCGTCGTTGCAACACTACCAGTTTCATTTACAAATTTGTTATCAAACTAGGTGTGTAAGTTTTCTTGTGGGCAATGGATATTTGTAAATACATTAGAATTCAAAAGAGGTTGCTGGATGTATCATTAAATTCCAGAAGCTGGGATTTATCTTCCATACCGCCACCCCCCACCTCCATCAGACATATCAATTATGTCAATCGGAGTGTACTTTACCTACCTTGTGTCTGCCTCTTTTTCAACATTCCTTCAACTGGTTTCGATAAAGACGTGTGCAGAGGGCTGTAGTAATCCAAATATAAAAACGTGTCTGTCCTTGGAAGTGTGTAAGCATGGATGCCAACACAACTCATACACACGAGCAATGCGAATATTACTGATTTTGCACACATAATTATTGTATTTAATAACAAATCGCCTCGAGTCGATGAAAACCAAACCTTATTTAAGCCTTAAAGAAGCGGCATCCTGTGTACATAAACATAGGTTATATGGCAATCCATTCCGCCAGATTTGGGAGATAAGTTCCTTTAACCGTAACCACTCTGATGTCAATATTCCATCTTTTTACTGTGTCAATAGCAAAGAAACTGGTGTACATCTTTCAACAATTTCGGTGGACGATGTTGCTGTCCACGACAGCAACATCTTCTATCAAATTTGTTGAAAAATGAACACCAGTTTATACAATTTGTAAATTTTAACATCAGAGTGGTAAGGGTTAGAGAAAAACTCATCTCATCTTATACTGTTCAGGCATTACACTATTCCAGGCACAAACTATGTATGCCATTATTGCGTCATTGTTGCGACCCGTAACTAGTATAAGTCCGCCTGCCTCTCAATCAATCGGTCAGTAAGTTAGTCTGTCTGTCTCTGAGTCTATTTGTATGCCTGTCTGACCAGACATTATTTATAATGATAGTTATTTCATAATAAAGAATGTGGTGTAGGCTAACCGAGCTACCTACATGAGGTTACACACTAAAGTTGTGAAACTGAACTAGAGACACGAGTCTCTAATTCAAATTCACAACTAAAAATACGAAATTTATTTATACGGACTGAAATCAACATATGTTAAGACTTATTTTGTTCCATTCCATCTAAGCATACAATTTAAGCCCCTAAAAGTATACAATTTTAACAATTCTATTTTCAAACATTTCGGTATGAATATGCACCTTTAACAACAACACCAATAATAATAATAATAATAATAATAATAATAATAATAATAATAATAATAATAATAATAATAATAATAATAATAATAATAATTAAAGGGTCATATTCACACCAGAATGCTTGAAAATAAAACTGAAAATTGTATACTTTACTGGCTTATATTGTGTAATAGAAGAAAACGTTAAAGATAGGCTTAGCTACATTTAACAAATGTATAGTCAACCCCGTCTATGAAATACACTTACTTTCGTGGCCAAAAATAGTGGTTCCTTAATACGGATTGAAAGTGGACCTAAGATTCAAATATGTTCGAGAAAATTTCAATTTTCTTATAGAAAATATCCAAGAAAGAAGAGATTATTTTTGCAAATCTATCATTAGAAAGTGGTAAATTCCAGTGGTAGATTAATAAAAAAAAAACCCGAGTCGTCTCTTATTATGCAAATGAGCATTTCTCAAGATCACTGCAAAATTCATTTTGGCCAAACCTTATTTAAACCGTATATATATGTTATGGAACCATTATTTTAGCATTATATATGGTTAAGGCACCAATAGTATTTGGTGACAGCACCTATTTATCACAGTGAATGCGTTGTATTAACCGACCACCTATCTTTACTGACCGCGTTTTGATCGTCCATGCAAAGTCCGTTAACTCGGGTTTGAGTTTCTAGCTTGTTTATCACAGTTGTTTTCAAAATATCCAGAGTTAAACCTCATGCAAAATGTAGTCTGGAGAAATTCAGCAGACAAACAGTTAACTGGTTGTATTCGGCTTCCTGACTATGACGAGAATGGCATGAAATTGTCGTTGCATTAAGCAATATTTGTACTATGATTTGGCTGCGAACACTATCGGTGTGAAACGGATCTTTAGCTAAATTGAGATTACCCCGCGTGTGACAAAAAACGCATCCCACGTGTGCTTAACACTAACTATCAGAATGAAATAATCACTTTACCCACTCTTTTGCAATGTTATTAAATACGAATTGTGCACCGTGGAATAAATGAGATTAGTACAAAGTGTCGCCTATTTGAAGCAAGCATTTCAGGGAGGACAATAAAACTAACGCCTGTAACACGCCCCTGAGCGCCAGTCATGTCAACGACGCCCACAACTAATGCGTTTGCGTGGCTTTGCATGGACGCGATCGCCCATACACACTTACTTTCTTGATATCTAGTAAATTATTCAGAAGTTATGGGCAACAGGGAGCTTAGATTGAACTGTATTACGTTCAAGTCCATTGTCGTAATTTTACACCTATTCACAGATTACGTCTGAAAACGATGTGTCGCCTATTTTACCGTCCAGTAGAAGCTGGAAGGTAATAGGCTTGCTGTTAAACCTGTGGATAATGGGCATACCAATTATGAACCATTTAAAAGCGATCGATAGCACAAATGACCATTTAATATTAGGCGGTTACTATATGAAATGATATCTGAAGGTTACAAAATGGCGGTTATTAGAACAACCTGTCTAAAAGAACCGCCATCTTGTGGCCCCGAGAAGCAGATGTCCGCTATAGATAGGTGTGAATGTACTGCGACTGGAGAGTAATAAAATCTAAGTATTTGAACTGTGTTTCTTTAAAGGGAATGAACAAATCCTGGTTTAGTACTATTCAGCTGTCGGGGAATTATTTGGTATCTTTGAGCTCGTAATCCTCGGACCATCACTAGACCCCGACGGCCAGACAGCATAATTTCCAACGATACACTATACAAGTTGTGTGGCCATCACTACTGGCACAAGCAGACTCCCTAGCAGGTGAAATCACTGCCACGGAATGACTGTCGCAAAATATTTCCGGCAGCCCGAGCCCTGAGAGTTACTGACTACACACCACCACCCACAGGAAGCAACGATGAAGGGCAAAGTGGACGCAATTCGAGATTGGTTAAAGGAACAGCTCACAGACCACGATGATAAGGCCTTGCACCCGTTTTCAGGTGACCGCAGGCCATTAGTAACACCAATTAAAACAGCAGAAGTTGAGAATGCAGTGAAACCCTGAAGTATGGACGTGCATCCGGACCTGACGGCATCAGCAATGAACTATTCAAATATGGAAGTGATATCTCAAAACCGATCACGCACTTAACCAATTTATGCACTACTTTGCCATCGATGATGTAGGCCAAGGCACCCTTATCGCGCTACGTACGCCCAAGAAGTCACATGCCCAACAGTCAATTTGCAACCCATTGTGCTCCTTAACAGCATACTGAACATCATATCCAATGCTACTCTATGCCGCATCTGAGACAAGATCGATGACTTCACCGGATCATGTCAAAGTGGCTTTAACTGTGGGCGCAGCTGTAGAGATATTGTATGGGCTCAACGTATCCTTATGCCAGTAGTCATGTCAAACACTGGGATTTCCACAAAATGGACATTGACATTTCACGAGCCTTCGACACAATTAGACGTCCAACACCAGTTGCAATGAAGATTAGCTGCGACTAGTGAGACTGCTGCTTGCAGACACCAAGCTTAGTCAAGACAATGAAATCTGCAGAGTTTGAGAGATCAATAGACTCCCCACAGGTAGATGGACTCTCTCCTGTGCTTTTCACCTGCTACCTTGCTGCTGCATTGAAATCTGTGCGGGAAAGGACGAAACCCCCAGTGGCCATACGGGGTATGCCACTAGAGATGGAATATGCCGATGATGTGAACTTCATAGACGATGAAAAGAAACCCCATTGATGAACTACTCCCTATAGCTGCAAGCAAACTAAAATTGGGAAAATCTTATGAATGAATCGAAAACCGAGTTCACCCACATACACCTATCAACAAAGGATGCAACTTAAAGAAACTAACTATCCACTTCGGGGCGGGCAACCACAGAGGAAAAGTAAAATCCTCGGCTCACTGCTCTGCAATACCCCTGACAGCGCTGCATGCTGTGCTATAGGGAACATAGCTTTCCAGTCCTTCCAGTGGAAGCTATGGATTCGTAGATCAAAGATCTCTAATACCGTTTGTTTGCCTATATATCAGGATCGTTCATCTGGCGGGTGTGATAACACACACGCGTCTTTATACTTACGCTAATACTTTATTAATATACAACTTACGCTAGGACACTGTCACTGTTTCGTTTGCACAGTTGGCCACAATCCACAGTTTGATATTCACGTCGTGGAGTGGGACCAACTATCCAAAACTACAAGTGACCGTGCCCAACGCCAAACTCCAACTGACTGCCGTCCCATGTTCTATTAGAAACATGTGACGTCAGTCCATAGTCACAAACCTTGGTGACAAACAGTTTCACCTGATCCGTGAAAACACATTTAGTATGCACAGTACATATTTATAGATTAGGTATAACATTAAAGCATGGACACAATATCTCCGACAATCCTCTTTCGTATAAGCCGATAAGTGTATATAATCCGTAGTGGTGTGTGTAAGTCAATGGCGGTGTGTGTCACTGTCGATGTATGTTAGTTCACTTGTGTGTTTATCTGTGGGTGTGGCTTGTTCATTTATTCATGCATGTGATGTGACTGTCCTGTGCGCGCGTGCCTGGGGTTCTCCGTGTTCTCCATTATGGGCGTGTGTGTATATCAATTTCTGTCCTGGAGTGTGCTGTATATATTCCGTGTCCTGGTGCGCATGTGGTATATGCCAGTTTATGAATCGTGTGTGTGTGTGAGTGTGTGTGTGTGTGTGTGTGTGTGTGTGTGTGTGTGTGTGTGTGTGTGTGTGTGTGTGTGTGTGTGTGTGTGTGTGTGTGTGTGTGTGTGTGTGTGTGTGTGTGTGTGTGTGTGTGTGTGTGTGTGTGTGTGTGTGTGTGTGTGTGTGTGTGTGTGTGTGTGTGTGTGTGTGTGTGTGTGTGTGTGTGTGTGTGTGTGTGTGTGTGTGTGTGTGTGTGTGTGTGTGTGTGTGTGTGTGTGTGTGTGTGTGTGTGTGTGTGTGTGTGTGTGTGTGTGTGTGTGTGTGTGTGTGTGTGTGTGTGTGTGTGTGTGTGTGTGTGTGTGTGTGTGTGTGTGTGTGTGTGTGTGTGTGTGTGTGTGTGTGTGTGTGTGTGTGTGTGTGTGTGTGTGTGTGTGTGTGTGTGTGTGTGTGTGTGTGTGTGTGTGTGTGTGTGTGTGTGTGTGTGTGTGTGTGTGTGTGTGTGTGTGTGTGTGTGTGTGTGTGTGTGTGTGTGTGTGTGTGTGTGTGTGTGTGTGTGTGTGTGTGTGTGTGTGTGTGTGTGTGTGTGTGTGTGTGTGTGTGTGTGTGTGTGTGTGTGTGTGTGTGTGTGTGTGTGTGTGTGTGTGTGTGTGTGTGTGTGTGTGTGTGTGTGTGTGTGTGTCCTTCTGCGTGTGCTGAACCTCTCCTGTCCTCTGTACCATATTATCTCCTGCTTCCCCTCCGTATCCTGTGAAAAGATAAAACATAGAAACAACGTTATAATTTTTTAACATCAGATAATTTTCAATGAATTCAGCACAAACACAATCTTTCATCATATTTAACCTAGAAATAGTGGATACAATCTTTTTAACAATATTTATGCATTAGAACTTTAAAGGAGAACGCCAGATCCCATTATACTGCATGATACACTGCAACGTTTTCAAAAGTATAATTACAGCCTCTATGATAGAATTAGAAGTATGAATAGTCCTTATCATAAAATGTGCTGGCTTATCATAAAATGTGCTGGCTTATCATAAAATGTGCTGGCTTATCATAAAATGTGCTGGCTTATCATAAAATGTGCTGGCTTATCATAAAATGTGCTGGCTTATCATAAAATGTGCTGGCTTATCATAATTTCTCTTCTTGGGTAGAATGTATGACGTCTTACTTTATGTATACAGAAATTTATAGAGCCATAGCACTTTTTCATAATTAATTAGTCCTTAATTACCAATGTCCCAGAAACTTCTTATACAGAAGTTTCAATTTGTTCTCAACCACAGAATCGTGTGTTTTATTCAAAACTCATCCTGCGTTCTCCTTTAAGTAGCGTGCAATATTATGACATTCTAGGATAATAGCTAATAATATCTCCACTTTCCATCAAACTGCATTACTCGTGCATCCTTGATTATGCACTCATTCATTATTACTAATTCATACTTTATTACTCCTTCATATTTATTCGTAGTTTATTATTCATTCACATTTTATTACCCAGTCATCATCCCATTTTTAAACGTTTTATGAGAGAATGAATCGGTCAGATTATCATGTCACCAGGCGAGAACTTGATATATGGTTTCAAGTTGGTAACAACAACATACAAATACATTAAAAGATACCGTTTACAAGTTTCTAGGAACATCTTTCCTGAATACTATTTCCCCAAAGATGTTTCCAAATGCAAACGAAAGCCGGAGTCAGCGGAGGTAGTATTGTGTGCACCCAATACTGCCATCCGAGCTACCAGGCTATTATGCAAGTAATCTTCGCTTGCATACGAACTCCATGCGTATTTCCTGCATGAACCAAGATGCAGACATGGTTACATCGAATACTTAACGATTTCACATTTAGACGATATACTGGACTGTCACTTTGATGCAATATATTATACTCACTTTTATCATGGCTTATCCATTACATTATATACATACTATCCTCGCCTCGTGTTTCAATCGTCACTTGCTTGATGCCTGTCCTGCAAAACAAAAGGCAAAGAACACACGGCAGAATCATTTTAATCATTTATATTACCATATGGTTTCCTTTTTTCAAGATAGCTGAACATTTGAGTATTCCTTTGAACATAAACAGCGCGTGATTATTATCAGATCTAATAAATATATAACTTAAATATGATACACTATGCGATACATATCACATTTTATTACTGGATACCATGATTTTCATTATCAGTGCCATGTAATTAAATTATTCTACAATATCTTATATATCATCTAGCAATAGTATTGATCAAGGCGAGATGGTCTGCAATGGGCATTGGGGGTATTTCCTTCAAGATGAACCTAATTCATTGATTGTAATCTCTGCGGGGTTTGTCTGGGGTTTGCCCATTGTTCTGGCAAGGCTGTTAAGTTCTTCATTTATTGGCAGTAATAACTCTATATCAGTCTGTGTAACCTGTCCATTAGTTAATTTCTCTTGTGCTCTGCTTGCCAGCTCATCCAGATATTTCAGCTTTTTGCTATGCGTATTTAGTGTATTCGCATAAGCCACCTGAGAACATACATTACATTCACATTTGTTTTTGGTTATTTTGACCATTTGACCAATATGGTATAGGAACATAGCCACACGGACGGATGGATGGACACACCAACACGAATGGACGGCTATAGAGACACACGCACACACGGACGCATCTGCATCAAGAACGCACACAGGAACGCACGCATACGCTTGATAATAGCCATGCTCAGACACGCACATGCGATTACACGAAAATAGGATACAATTGGGTGATCGACACGCCCCGTGACACGTGACAGACTTAATGCGACAGGTCGTGAACCTTACAGCAATAAATGGGCAAATATATGCATAGACTATTAATAAACTATGCCGTCTAGTTCAAAGGCACAACGCTTAATTGACTCTTCTGAAGATGTGAGTGTTAATTCTGTGTGAAAACTGAGTCTTTGCACAAATTTGCTTCTTTTTATTTTTATAGTAGCAATGATCTGGAAATAGAATACATGATGCTGTAGTTTCCTATGATGATCGTAATGGACCTTTCCATTTTTAGCTATGCCCCGCCCATCACTAGCTAAGCTCCACCCACACCTCGCCGTGTTGGGATTGATCGATCCCCAAATGCCCTGGCTATCAATTTCCTGAAAACTATACAGGGAAGCTGTTGAATATTTTGTAACTAATTTGACTGGGTGTTGTTGCTGCCTATGGCAACGCATTGACCGTCTTCAAATATGCGTTCGTGACGTACTTATCGACGTCATTCATGACGTCATTCATTATGATGTCATTGTACACATCACGCAGTTCATTATGACGTTATATGATGGGTGGGTACTCTGGAAAGGTGAATTCACCTTTCTAGAGTATTTGCCCATCCTATGACGTCATAATCAACTACGTGATGTGCAGAACGACATCATAATGAATGACGTCATGAATGATGTCGATAAGTACGTCACGAACGCATATTTGAAGACGGCTTATGCGTTGTTGTACAAATTGTATGTATGCCTTTACTATTTAATAAATATTATGTTGATATTTTGAAACTAATTTGACTGGGCGCTGTTGCTGCCATAGACACCAACAGAACCCAATCAAATTAGTTTCAAAATATTCAACAGCTTCCCTGTATAGTTTTCAGGAAATTGATAGTTAGGGCATTCGGGGATCGATCAATCCCAACATGGCGAGGTATGGATGGAGCTTATCTAGTGTTGGGTGGGGCATAGCTAAAAATGGAAAGGTCCATTGCTTTATGTTTGACTGGTTCCGCACTCCACAGACTTTCGTTTTAACTGCGAGATTATAAGTGTGAACTTCTTATAGCAGGCTTCCATGTGAATACCATGGGTTTCAGGATCAATGTGATCAGGAATAAGTGTAGCTTGTTCCTTGTTTTTATTTGGACCACCCTGATCAATTCGAATTTGTTTTGCTTCATGTAACCGTGAGTGGACATTTGGCTAAAGTACCATCAGTCCTCTCTATTAAAGGTGCATATTCACACCAAAATGCTCCTGCTACAAGTGCTAGGCCTCAAAGTAGATCTAAGATCTCCGATCTTGGGTCAGGCGCAGGGGTGTAACACTTTATCTGGGTACCAAGCCAGGTATTTGAAGCGAGTGGCCAACCATAGTACTAAACAACTCATCTTTCATGACAGTTAATATTATGAATATCCGTCATGGTGCTCGCCGTGTGAGTTCCAGCCAGGCATGTGCATCACCGGACCCCAGCCTCGAAGGGGTCCACCCAAGCTACTGGTGGTGAAGTTAGTAGACCTTGGAGAAAAAGGAAGAAGGTTGTCCAACCTAAAGTACAAGTAAGCAAACCGCTGACTATCATGCAATGGAATGCTGAAGGAGTTTCTAACAAGAAAACGGAGCTTAGCCAAATTCTCGAGGAGAAAGGCGTAGATGTCGCGTCTATCCAAGAAACTCATCTAAATGCCAACGGAAGATTCTGTATAAGAGGATTTCAGTGCTTCAGATCTGACAGAGATGGAAGACATAAAGGAGGAGTCATAACCCTGGTCCGGAATAACCTAAATGCCATTGAAGTTCAGAGAGACATGGATGGACCTGAACTTCTCACAATCAAGATAGTTCCAGAGAAACATCCTATCACTGTTGTCAACTATTACTGCCCTAATAATCAACCATTGAATCTCAGAAAAATCCCAGTTCACCCAGATTCAACTATCGTTGCTGGTGACCTCAACAGTCATTCTCAGTTATGGGTCTATCATTCTACTGATACGAGGGGTGAGGACATTGAAAATTGGATGGATGAGCAGAAGCTGTTTCTCTTGAATAAGGCAGATGACCCCCTACATTCGATGGCATACCTCAAGTTCTCATGATCTAGCATTTTCGACAGAAAATCTACATCAAGAATCTTTGCGTATTGTTGGGGAACAGCTTGGACGCAGTGATCACCGCCCTGTTTTCATTACCATTAACATGGATGTTGAGATTGACCGGAATCAGACTCCTCGATGGAACTATAAGAAAGCAGACTGGGACAGATATCAGAAAGAGAGTGACAGATTGGTAAAAGACATTGATGTAAAAAAACCAAAACATCAATAAGGTTATTAAAGAGCTTAACTCTGCTTTATTCTCTTCTGCTGGCAAATGCATTCCTGGTGATCCAGGAAAAACCACAGACCTTACTGGAGTATGTCTCTGCAAAAGTTACATGAAGAAATGTCCAACGCAAGGGAAATTGTAGAGAATGTCCCAACAGAAGCCAACCATGTGAGACTCCAACAATCCAAGGTAAAATATCTGAAAGCCAAAATCAGAGCCACCAGAGAATCGGGGAGAGAAAAAACGTCAAGATTAAATCTTGAAAAAGATACGAACAAACTCTGGAGGCGTGTGAAGCAGCTTAACATGAAAACACCAGAGTACCGAACATAACTCTTAAAGAGGATTGTGAAATTAATACAGGAGAGGCTGCTGCTGAACACTTTGCATGTATGTTTCAGAAAGTAAGGAATCTAGATGTGCCAGTGAGTTGTAAAAAAGCTGCAATGAAGTCTGCAAAGTGGAACGGAGACACACACACATACATGCCGCGGGAATGGATGAGCTTCTGACCATCAGCGAGTTGGAGAAAAGGTTGAAAGTTCTGAAAAACAGGAAGTCTCCTGGACCAGATGGAATAACCAATGAGATGTTGAGGAATCTGGGTACTATTGGAAAGCACAAGCTTTTGGAGATTTCAACCACAATTGGTACACAGGAGAGGTTCCCCAGTCTTGGAGAGAGGCCAACATGATCCCTGTACTGAAAAAAGACAAGAAAAAATCCAAAGCGGCAAGTTATCGACCTATCAGTCTGACTAGTTGCGCTGTCAAAGCCATGGAAAGAATCCTCAGCCAGAGACTTCTTCGACATCTTGAAAGCACATAGTTCAATGTTGCAGTACGTATCAGCTGCTGAGAGAAGAGATCTGGCCTTGGTCAACCTCTTTTCTTGAAAAGCTGCATGGGCCTGTGGAAGAACTGCAGAAAACCACAGATTTCATCTTGAGAACGGCTCTCCACGTGTGATACCAGCGATCGAAAAGAAGAAGAAGATCTTGAAAGCAACAATCTCTTAGCAGATGAACAAAATGGCTTCAGAAAGTGTAGATCAAACAACGTATCTGACACAGTCTATTGAGGAGGCGTTCCAACAGAAAAAGCATACCATCACTGTGTGGGTTGAGCTGCAGAAGGCATTTGATAAAGTATGGATGCATGGACTCCTCCAAAAGCTCAGGTCCAGTGATATTTCTGGAAAAATGTACAGCTGGATATGCCAGTATCTCCACAACCGAAAGCCATCAGTACAGCTGAATGGGACGAGCAGCAAGAATGTCCTGCTACGACATGGTGTACCTCAGGGTGGTGTAGTCTCTTCCACCCTCTTCACAATATTCATCAATGACCTGGTGAAGAACCTTCCAATGGGAGTCAGAGCTGCATAAGATGCTGGCGATCTTATGATGTGAAGCAGCGAGGAGTATGTGCCAACAGCCAATTACCGCATGCTACTAGCAATTTGTCACCTAAATTCTTGGGTTACAAGATGGTTTGTCCAGATCAACAAAGAGAAGACAGTCGCAACTCTATTCACACTATCCACTAAAAAGGAACACATGACAAGTCTGAAATTTGGTGACTCAGTTCTGCACTTTGAGGATGAAGTAACTTATCTTGGTCTGATATTTGACAAAAGACTAACCTGGAAGGTGCAAATCAGAAAAGCTGAAGGTATAGCCAAGCAAAGACTGGCAGTTATGCGGAAGCTCTCTGGAACAAAATGGGGAGCTAACATGAAAATTCTGAAACAGGTTTACTCTGGATCAGTTAGGCCAATCATCGAATACAGCTCATCATCATGGATGACAGCTGCTACAAACACCCTTCAGACATTGGATAAGGTACACAATCAGGCTCTTCGTATCATAACAGGGTCTATGAAGACCACTCCAATAGCAGCGATGGAAGACATTACCAATATCCAGCCACTCCAGCAGAGACGAGAAATCAAGGCCGAGATTCAATACGAGAAATTCAAATTGATCCCTCACCATCTCATGCATATGCTGATTCACTAAATGTCTAGAGGAAGGCTCAAAAGGAATAATTTCTTATTAACTTCAAAGAAAATTGAAAGAAACAGATAGTCTGACATCTTCCCCAGATGTAGAAACATAACTGCTATCTCTGAGATGGAACCATGGAAACTTCTGAAATAGAAAACACAATTTCAATCTGGCCCTCGATTCCAGGGATTGAAAGCAAGTGAGATCAAGCAGAAGTGACAAACAAAGTTCTTGCATTGAGTCATATTGCAGAAAACTACCCTGAGGAAGAGTGGTTAAATGTTTATACAGATGGATCAGCTATCCAGACTGTCAAGAATGGAGGGGCAGGTGCTCACATTCGGTTTCCATGTGGATATATAACAGACTCATGCTTGCAAACAGGGAAGCACTGTAGCAATTACACTGCAGAGATCCAGGCACTGATCTTAGCTAGCCAAATGCTGATACAGCGAAAAAACAGAAATGAAAAAAGGCGCTGGAGAGTGGAAAGGAAAGTACCGATTTAATTCATGAAAATCTTGCGAAACTGGCTAAGGAGAACAATGTCAACTTACAGTGGATCCCCTCGCATTGTGGCATATTAGGAAATGACAAAGCTGATCAACTGGCTAAGGAAGGGTCAAATAAACAGCAATTCAACCGTGGAGTTGACTTTGAAGAACTAAATCATATCATTAAAGCCACAAGAACCACCAGCAGGCAGCATAATGATGCAATACACAGCCTCAGTATGGAGGATTAGGCATAGACATGTATCTTCAGATTGAGGACTGGTCACAATCGTCTCAATGCACATCTTCACCGTCTCAAGATTACAGATTCTGCACTTTGTGAGTGTCAGCAGGCAGAAGAAACAGCAGAACATCTCTTACACTACTGCCAGCGATATGAACGGGCTAGGAGAAGCTTCTGGCCTATTGAAGTATCTTTTGAAGAGAAGATCAGAGGAGACAGAGACAGTTTGATGGCCACTTCAGCTTTCATGCACCAAATAAGGAAAACAGTCTAAGATTACTGTCTTGAGAAAGATGAACGCAAGAAGAAGAACACCAAAATGCTTGAAAATAAGTGTTTAAATTGTATACTTTTAGAGGCGTAAATTGTGTATCTATATGGAATGAAACGAAGTGAATCTTAACATATGATGGTTTCCTTTCATAGAAATTAATATGATATTTTTAGTTCTGAAATTGAATTAGGGACTCATGCCTCTAATTCAATTTCAAAACTTAAAAAATTATATTAATTTATACATAATGAAATCGTCATATTGAAGATTACTAGGTCATATAGGCGTTGTGGAGTCCTACAAGGTGTATGGTCCGTATTGCCACTCTCCTCCAGCCCAATTATGGTACCCTTCCGAAAATTGCCCATTGACAGGCACCCATTTCGCGGTAGACAGCATCATCACCCAAGGGTAATATAGACACAATTGCATTTTGATTAAGGACAACGTGGAAGAAGTGATATGCAACATCCTCGTAACCGTAGCGTATTCATCAACTTTAAGACATCCACTCAAGAATGTTATCTCCCTACCCACAATCATATTTATCGACATTATTAACACCACTTAGTGTTACCCTACTTTTCAGATTATACATGATGACTATACTAATGCGATGTTACTAGCTCAGTGATAACTCAGAGATTAAATTCATCTCTGGCTACGTCGCCTTATAACGGCTTCTATACGACCGATGAAGTCATCGTATAGAGCTCGTCCAAACGCACCAATCTGAAGCTGCTTATTGTCTGAGTCGACTTCAGGCACATGACTGCGCTTGCGCAGTAAGTAGGGGTGCGATGGAAGCGTTTCCATTGGCTCACTGGCAGGCTCAGGTACCTCCTCCGAGGTGTCCATCATAACTGTACGAGGACCCACCACGGTTTCACTTGTTGACTCAAGGTTTCGAGTCCTACTCGTACCAGGTTGATCTATATTTACATCAACCACCTTACCAACCTTGCGCGCCCTTGGCTCCTCATCAGAAGCGGGTCGCTTCCTGCAAGCCCTCTTATTTGGTGTCACATCGGATCATTTACCGGCAAAGGTTTGGACTCGGGTACCATAACTCTCGGGTGATGGCTGGCCTTCATACCTTTCACAGGGTTACGAATAGGGCGTGGTCGCATCTTGTCCCAGCACATCTCTGAGTCGACTACACGCAACTTAGATATATTAAGCACGCGTACCTTCCGAGACCTCTGATGGCGGACATGAGCCATGGGCCCGTTGATCTTAAAGATCTCGTATTCGGGGTCACTGCGAGAGGTCAACTTCATCCTCTCTTCAGCCTTTACGACCACCGAATCGCCAACCTTGTACTCGCCAGCGTTCGCATGCTTATTAACTTGTTCTCGGTGAATTTCTCGAGACTTGGCCATTTCTCCACGAGCGCGCAGCAAGGCATTATTAAGACACGTACGTCTTTCACCAATATCTTGCATGGCATCCAGTGGAATGGTCAACGGAATTCTTGCCCGACGACCATACGTCAGATAAAATGGCGTATATCCGGTCGTGGAGTGACGAGTGCTGCGGTATGCTGTTAAAGCTGCGCCTAGTTCGTCCTCCCATGCACGAGATTCGTTATTCACACCTTTCTGGATTAGCTCCTTGAGCATACGATTGAACCTCTCGGTACGTCCATTTGTTTGTGGATGGTATGGACTCGATCGTCTATGATCGATACCGTGTTCCTTAAATCGTTCTTCCAGACTATTCGAACAAAATTCCTTGCCCTGATCTGTTATTACAATTTCAGGGACACCATGACGAGCGACATACTCATTGAAAAACTTGTCTTCAACACTCTGAGACGTCTTGGCAGCAATCGGATATGCTTCTGCCCACGCAGAACAGTGATCGATTATCGTCATGATATACACATTACCTCGGCTGGATTCTAACAGTGGACCGATCAAGTCCATCCCAATTATCTGACTTGGATAATTAGCCATGGGCATCTCACTGTGCTTAGGCCGTGTAGTGATAGGTCGGTTGACCTGGCACGTTGTACACATCTCCAGCATACTTACTCCGTCTTTCCTTAAAGACGTCCATACAAAAGAATCTCTTACCATACCGATAGTCTTCTTCAGACCATGGTGACCGGCTCTTTCATGAGCCATCCGGAGTACCTTCTCACGGAACAGGGTAGGTAAAACAATTCTGGGGTACTCAGCGTCCAACACGGAAGGTGTAACTAAAGAATACAAAATACCGTTTTTGACCATGTACTCCTCCGGGGTGTTCTTAAACAACTCCGGGTATTCCTTGGTTTGCTCGGTACACAATTCTTTTCGTAGGGAATGTCGAATACCTCAAGAGGGACATGCGGTAACGCACCCTCGTCCACATCCGGTATGACAAAATCGCCCGTGTCCAACATAGCGACTTCCACAGGACGACGTAACCTGGACAACATGTCCGCTCGAATATTCTTCGAGCCTTGGATGTACTCAATCTTACATCCGTACTCAGCAATCAACACTGCCCAGCGCTGCACTTTCGTGTTTTTCACTTCCCCCACAAACAAACTCTTAAGGGGTTTGTGGTCAGTGTACACGGTGAACTGCGCACCAAATGGATATGGTCGGAGCTTCTTCAACGTGTAAATCACCACGTAAGCCTCTATTACAGGCCAATTAAGCTGACTATCTTTAAGAGTAGAGCTCACATATTGAATTACTCTCTCTACGCCTCTAGCATCTTCTTGTACTAGAATTGCACCTATCGCATAGCTAGACGCATCAGTATACAATTTGTACGGGGCATTTAAATTCGGATAGGTGAGAACCGTCTCACTGCACAGCAAGTTCTGTAATTTCTTAAATGCTTGCTGTTCCTCCTTACCCCACTCAAAACGCTTATATTTCTTCGTTCGTTCTATCAAAGGCGTAGCAATTTCGGCGTAGCCTTGCACACAAGATTGGTAATAACCTGTAGCTCCAAGGAAACTTCTCACTTCACCCACGTCTCGTGGTGGTGACATTTCTCTAATGACCTTGACCTTCTGAGCTTGAGGAGATACACCTTGTGCGGAAATGCGATATCCTAACAAGTCCACAGACTTACTGGGGAAATCACATTTCTTCTTTTTCACCTGCAAATTATATTCTCGAATCTTGCGCATGACCTTACGCAAGTGCTGTGCATGTTCCGTCGGATTTCGTGAGTATACGACTATATCGTCGACGAAAACGTGCACATATTTTCCTACAAATTCTAGGAAAATATCGTTCATTGCCCTCTGAAATACGGCCCCTGAGTTGCAAAAATCAAAAGGCATCCGAATCCATTCGAACAAACCTTCACTGCAGACGAACGCTGTCTTCGCTATGTCTTGGCTGGCCATTGGTATCTGCCAATATCCTGACTTCAAGTCCATAGTAGAAAAGATCGTTGCACCGCGCATCGAACCAAAAATGCCGGAGATATTCGGCAATGGGTAACTATCCTTACGACATACCGAATTCAACTTCCTATAGTCAATACAAAACCTGGTGTCACCGTCCTTCTTGGGTACTAACGTAATGGGTGACGCCCAGGGTGATGACGACGGTCTTATGACGCCCGCTGCTAGCATCTCTTTTACTTGGTTCTTGACCACGTACTGCTTGGACTAGCCATATCAAAGATATCCGCAAAGTCACCTAGAACTTTGTCGATATCTTTATATCCAGTCGTTTCTTTACAACTCGCATATACATATCACGTTTGTTCCCTATAGGTATATCTAAAGGGATATACCTGACCAAACCATACTACAACTTTGGTCCGATAGTCAATCTTTGCATTTCCCAAGTGCAAAGCATCCGCTCCAATCAAACACTCATGCCTCATGCTTGCTACTACCGTACTCGGAATAGGCCGGGCGTTCTTGAATTTGACTTGAGTCTCCCCCAAAAGTTCTATCGGGGAACCATTTACTGCTAAGAGCGTCTTGGCTCTTCTCAATGCCCTAGCATTCAACATGCTACGCCATATATCCTTTCGAATCAAGGATGTGCTAGCACCAGTATCCACTAAGGCATGCAGGTACTCACCTTGATCCTCCGGACCGTTTTTAACTAATTGCAGACGGATCAGAAACCGTTCGGTCGGTGATCTCACCAACGGCTTCCTCCGTCGCCATTTCCCGGACTCCTTCGTCCACTCACTGCTTCTGCGTATGAATTTCTTTGGCTGGATGAGTCTCCTCCGATACCGTAAGAATAACGGCCATACTCATCCGTGCCTTCTCTGGTCAACACAAACCTGTCCTGATCCTCATAGTCCTCTGACCCACGCATTCTATTCGCAATATCCTTTCTTACCTTCCTAGATCACGAACGTGGTGTTGTCTCCCTTTCTGACCGGTTATTTTCACGCTCTACTTCGCTGATGTCTAAATCATCCTCTCTCGGCCATTTGATAGCTCTCCTGGGCGTCTGATTTGTTCTGGGATTTGTCTGTGGTCCTGCCTGTGGACAATCCCTTACGAAATGTCCGTCCTTCCCACAACGGAAACACTTCACAGTCTTGGGAGAATTTCGCCCCTCTATAAAGCATCCCTTGTTGAGATGGCAGTCCTTGGCCATGTGGCCCTCCATCCCGCAGGTGAAACAGATTAGAGGCGGTCACTGTCCGCGTTGCTGCAGTTTTGGTGGTACTCTCCTCTGCATATTTCGTCGGGGTGGTTGCTCGGGCTGCTGGCAATCACTTTTGTAATGCCCCCTCTGGCCACAGTTAAAGCAAGTAATGTTTTGTGCTCTCACATTCTACTTAGGTTGTTGCGGCGTCGACTGCGGCGACTGCGGTTGTTTTGCTGTCTTTTCTTGCTTCCTTCTGACTGGCTGCTGACGGTGTGATTCTTCCGCTAACCTCTTGCTTCTCAAATCGCCGATGATTCCACACAACTTCTCAACCATCTTGCTCTGCTGAGCCATCTGTCTTTTCAGTGAATTTACCACCACCCATATCCCTTTCTCTTCTTCTGGTTCCAAGACATCTATCTCCATCTGCTCCTCTCCATCTGCTCCTCTTGCCTCACATCTATCTTCATCGCCTTCAGAAGATCATTACACACTTCCTCTTCCTCCGCTATTTCTATGGCTCTCTTCAACGTCGCCGCTCTCTTTCGTACTATTCTTTTGCTCAACCCACGATCACCCAGTGCTTTCAAGTATATACCCAGTATGGTTCTTTTATTGTCGTCGTTTTCGACTGGGTATGCTCGGCTGGCCAATTCTCTGTACCTCCTATTGTCTCATTGCGTCTCTGTCTGACACCTTCTAAATCGTACTTTATACGTTCCTGCTCGTTGGACGATACGAAGTTCAAAGTAATGTATGCGCTTAATTCATCAAATGTGACGTCTTCCCGTACCTTTCCCACCAGGAACCCATCAATAGCTCGCGATAATTGACCACGGGAGGCCCTCGTCACTATGTAGGCCGGTATGCCCGTCATTCGCTACCCATACTCGTCTTGCCTCGTCCAAAAAGGTTCGAACTTGCTCCGGAAGCAGTCCATCGCAAGGCTGAATTCTCTGTACCAGTTCTCTGATCTCCTGTCGGTACACCCTTGCCATTTCTCGCCTGCCGCTGCTTTCTACAATTGCCCCTGCCATCGCTACCCCCATCGCTTGCATGGCAGCCACCGTTTCCGGTCGCA
Organism: Chaetoderma sp. LZ-2023a; assembly: GCA_034401795.1. Taxonomy (NCBI): domain Eukaryota; kingdom Metazoa; phylum Mollusca; class Caudofoveata; order Chaetodermatida; family Chaetodermatidae; genus Chaetoderma; species Chaetoderma sp. LZ-2023a. Next base: position 93,501,434 of record CM067374.1, on the reverse strand, counting down.
ATTCATTTTGTCGCGGTGGATCTATGGGCGGTAGCCCTGGGTCGGCTGGTCTACGTGGGCTCGCCGTCCGGGCAGTTGTCTCTTTACTGATAGTAGAG